>JANAVB010045018.1:1674360-2274360 GCA_029216955.1 Iris pallida
CGAACAAGGGATATAAATTCAATACAAGATCGTATCTCGACCTCCAGGTAAATGGAATAAGGTTACGAATGGCTTCACGTTCTAAGAGGTGGAGACTACGTAATAGATGTAAGGACCTATTTCAATTGGTTCGGTTTTATAGACCAACTACGGGGTTTGTCTGGAGGGGTTCTACTGGGCCTTAAAGGGTTTTCTATTTGGATCTCACTCGTTGGTTGGATGAACCTTGAATCTCAATCTATATGGATTGGACAAGACCCTAATGATAAAAGTCTTCCTACTAGATTAGGGTATCCTAGAATTGGTTTCTATCCAAGGGTTGAGCTAGTTGTCAGTCAAGCTGGTTAGCTAGGTTCCTAAAGCCCAAAATGCGCCTTCAGTGACTTTTGTATTTAAGTAGCACATGAGGCCTCAATTGGGTAGCACACTAGTAGCATGTGCATGGTGGGCTTCGAGTAGGTCACAACCACATATTGGGTCGAAGGAATTGATTCAAGGTTGAGGCTCTAGGTGAAGTCGAAAAATATACCTGTATTATGGTAAAGGTTATAGCTAGTCTTTTTAACCTGAAGGTCGTAGCACAAAAATGGAGTACAAGGGGACGGGTTTGAGTGGGACATGATATACCTAGATGAAGGTGGACTTGTCTAGATCTTGCATATGAAATTTGTTGGAAGGTAACAACTGGTCTCGTGCTCTGAATATTAATGACACGACGGAGGACACAAAATGATCTAAATGAAAAGTGGGAGTCTAAGGGCACTAATCATCATCCTAATGAAAGTTATTCTAATCACTCGGTAATCCTGGTATATCCTAAAAGTTTTAGGGAGCCTATAGTCTACCCACCTTAGAAGCTAGGATAGGGTTTTAGAAATAATGAGGTTAGAAAAATCCCAAAGTCCGGATATTGTACCTCGACCCTGGTCAATAAAGAACAAGGCACAGCGTATCGGGATACGGTAGATATAAGTCAAGTCATGGGTCGTTCCTCAATAAATAGAAAATGAGTGCGTGTGCAATGACACATGGTCGATAAAATAGGGCGACCTACTCGTCCACAGTATTCATGAGTTGTCGATGGGGTAATCAACTCTAAGGCACATCATATGAAAAGATTTCTAACAACTGAGTCGTGAATTTCTATCGGGGTCAAACCTGTCAGACTATTGTCACAAGGGTTCTAGTTGAAGCAAGCTTCAAACAAATGATTAGAGGCTCACAACAATCGGTATCTTGAGAATAGGTAGTCTCCTAGGTTGGCATTTGATCAAGGGAAAAATCTGAATCATTCTCGGACTCCAATGACCAGAAGATCATGATAGTAGGTTTAGGGTCGCAGAGAGGACGAGTAACTTAAGGCAAGGTTCTAGTCACAGGGCTGGCCGATGGTAGCTACACTTGCATATACCACTATCATAGCCATGGGGGTACTCTGTATCTATCTATCAATTACGAGTTTTTGCCTTTCCAATCAGTGAAAGACAAAAATGATAAGGAGTTCAAGGGAGAAGTCACTGAATACAATTACGTGATTCAAAGGCGAATATATAATTCAAAAGGAATTGTCAATGCAGTCGTGGGTGAGATCCTGGATACCTCTATATCTCAATCCACGTAGGGTAATTAAATGAAGGACGAACCAAATGCATCATGGTTGATCAGACCGTAATACAATGATTCTGATTAGACAATATGTTAGCGGGCGTCCCTAATAAACATATGTCTTGAATCAAGCTCGATAAAAGAGTAAGCTTGCAAAACTAGGTTGTAATAGCAGTATTGGTCAAGATAGTCGAAATACAAGTACGTAAGATTTTTTTTTTTGAAGGAGGAGATAGTAATTCGAGTTTTGAGATAATCAAAACCTTACCTGGTGTTCTTGTTCATACAGTCTTCCTACTATCTTCCTGTCCATAAGGCCTTGGTCGACTAATGGGTTATGGAACTTCTAAATTCTATATTCTGGGTAAACCTATTAATGTCAGTCAATTACCTTGTTAATAGATCACAAGGACCACGGAATGCTAGGTTGGGAGACACGCTATCCAACTTACAGAACTTTCACTAGTTTTGGCCTTAGGTCTTATGGTACACCCAAGGCATTTCTATTCTCGATGGTATCCTAAACTGGTAATCACGTCTGGAGTCATTTCACCGGGAATTATGCCTCGTCTGTATACTCTGGCTGTGACAAACCCTTGGTTCCGTGATTCAGGTGTGATAAGCTATCAGGTACTCCACCTTATGTTGACACAAGGGTATCTAAGATCTAAGGGGTCAACTACGACATAGTTTTAGCAATGTTCTATAATATATGATCCTCAAAATGGTTTTATTTCTATGGGTTGTGCCTTGCCAGTGCGCTGTCGGCTGCAGTGAACCCACACTATCCATTCTCAAATAATTGGCGAAAGTACGTTGCTGTCTAGTCATCACAGTCATTTAATTACTTTAACTATATTCCTAAGGACTTCAAGGAGCTGCTAGAGTTTCAAGCTAGTTGATTATGATAGAGCGTAAACATCTACCTATGAGTCTCAATCCTTAAAGTAAAAAAGGTTGACTGGAGAGAAAATAACTGAAGACAGAAAAAATAAGAACCTCATAACATTTATCTTATATATATTTCAAATAGCTGAGGGAAAATTTTGAATTAAATCTAACTCGGGATTCATACAGAAATAACAGAATCAGGAATTATAAACCAATTTCTTACAGCAAAAGAGAATAAAAAAAGGATAATTCTAACTTATGATATAAGACTTACATCTAATACAGCAAAAAAAAATTGAACATGTTATCAGGATTATAGCCTTAATTCTAGGGAAATTTAACTCACCAGGTGAATAGTGTATCCACATAGAATCATATTGTCATACCAAAGTAAGAGTGTACCTATAGAGATCTAACAAGCTATTTAATTTGCATGACCTATCTAGTAACCTTAACTACCCAACGGTCAATTTGAACAAGGGACTCCTAGTCCTAGTTATTCTCCTAAATTATTTTAATCTTAATTGTGAATGAGCATTTCCTGAGTGCAGGCTCGCAATAGTACGACTAACATACCATCACGAGTTCGCAATCTTTTGCGAAATCAGACCCGCATAGGCCACCACAAAAACTTGTCATGACCCGCACCCGCTTTTCCGGATACGAGACGTGTCCAAGACAGCCTACGCCGCAGAGTTGGCGGTAGAACGCTGTCAAGCCCACAAGAAATAAATGCTCAAAACTCACAAATATACTATTTGCTGCTCATTCACATTTCTAAGTTTATTACAACATTTACAAGATTTATATTTAAAGAAAAATACAAAGATCTCACAATTAATGAAAATGACAACTAGTTCCACTATCTAGGTCGGCCTCAGCATACCCATGTCTTCCCAGTGCTAAGAGTGATCGCGGCTAAATCTAAAAAATGTTAGTTTCCAGTCAGGAATGGAACGAGCACATATCTCTCACAACAGTTCATAGCAGGAATGGACATATAAAGCAAGTTATCGAAAACTATACATGAATCGCTGTAAAGGAAATCAACAAAAGAGAGAATATAAACTGAAATATAATATGATAAATAGGGCAATATAACCTTCTACGTAATTCAGAGCATGAATTGTTTATGTAAACAGCTTGGGTTGCACATGGATACAGCTAAGGAGTGCACATGGATAACAACTCCTGGGGATAATGATCACATAACCAACTACACTCTCCCTGCCCCCAATCAATACACAAGGATCAATGCATGTTATGTTATTGCGCATGAATAACAACTACTGTATACATGGAGCTCATATGGTCATGAGTGTACATGAATAACATATGAGTGCACATGGATAAATATGAATACATGGAGTACATGATGGCCATGATAAAGTACATAAACATGACATACTCGATGTATCCGAGAGGATAACATCGCATGAAAAGATCCAGAGGGTACTAATCCATGTGAACATCATGTCAGCATCAAGTATTCTAGTCTATAACAAGAGAACATATCCAAAGAAGTATGAAAAGATCAGAGAATGTACTCGCCTGTGGTCCTGTGCTGGTGTAACCGATAATCTGAACCACTCAGAATACCACAATAGTCAAAACTCGTACAACAGTCCCCGAAAGCTGAAATAAATATTATCAATGATCTCAGAATAGTCAAAATAGCTAGGATCGCCTGACCTTAAGTCCAATTTTGGACACAGGGGCAAAACGATAATTTTGGACAAAAACGATGTCCGCCTTTGGACCCACTTTGCACCGAAAAATGTGCCAGAGTTAATGGTCTCCAAAGTCATCAAACTATATGTCTACGAATCTAGTTTTCCGATACGAACCCAACTGTATGTCCAAAGTTGGATTCTGGCGGGCCGTGCACAAAATTGCCCATTGAGTGGGAACGTGGGGCCCGTAAAACGACGTTCTGATTCCACTGTCTCAGATTTGGACCAAACTTGGCATACAGGACCAGAAAAACGATAAGGTCCTGTTGGCATAAGTTTCGTCTCGATCTGACGAGCGTGCACAAAGTAATTGGAGAATTTGTAAAGTGCACGATAGGGTGAATTTTGACAGATACGCATAAAATTCATCGCGCACACGCGACCAATTTGAATTCCGTCAAATCCTACACGACCACGAAGCCGTTACGCACCTTTCGATGCTTTCGGTTCGTGACCACGTCGCCCGGAATGGCGGAACGCACGTCGTGTGGAAGGATTTTATGATTTTTAAAAACTGTTTTTAATAATAAATCTCGATTTTGGAAATCTGTTTTCTCTGCGTATACTTCATGGAAATTAAATCTACAAAATAGGTTAGGAAGCCCTACATGTTGTCTAAAATGTTGTTCAACCAGATTTTCTTGTATCGTACTGGATCGATCGGAATCGGTCCGCCAATGTGGGTTCATGGATTGTTATATGTCCTATTTTTGGGACAGGTTTTCGATGAAGTTTTCATCGAATTTTTGGGCAGTAGGTTCGTTTACTAGAAAGTCTATCTACTGGAATATAAACTCGGTTAGATTGGCTTCGTACCTGCAAAACCCGTTCGTGAAACGAACGCTCGGGTTGACGAAAAATATTGCGCGAAGTTGGGCGCATGGGCTGATGCCACTGCTACTGCTGCGTTCAGATGTCCGTGCGCGTGCGGCCTTTGTGCCGACCGACGGCCGCCCGCGGTGGCTCTCGGCGCATGCGCGCGCGTGTGGGAGGGGCGCGCAGGCCTGGGTCGGGGCTGTGCGCGGCTTTGACTTAGGGTTTGGATGTTTCGAGTAGGGTTTGCTCTCCTCCCTTTCTTCGTATATATCTACTGCTGCTTCAAATGAAGGGTCAGTTTACTGTGATTTGGAGCACTTGGGGTGGGCTCAGCCTGAGGCTGGCCTTGGGTTGGTGTTGGGCTTCTTAAGGCAGTTGGGTTCGGGAACAAATACTGGCCTGTGGGGAAAACAACAGCTCGGTTGCGCTGGTTAATCCTATACGAGGGTGCTGGTTGGCCATTCACATGGCCTGTGCATTGCTGGGTTGTTCAACTGGGGAAAGGAATTAGTGGGGGTCGGCTGCCCACTGATTGGTTCTTTATCTATTATTCATTTGCTTTTTATTTTAATAACTCTATATGTATATATATTCATATATACATTCTTATGTATACGTATATTCACATGTACGTATATACACCCGTACTTATATATATATATATATATATATATAGATATATATATATATATATATATATATATATATATATATATACACGGGTGATTATATATATATATATATATATATATATATATATATATATATATATATATATATATATATATATATATATACACACACAGGTGATTATATATATATATATATATATATATATATATATATATATATATATATATATATATATATATATATATATATATATATATATATATATATATATATATTTTAGAAACTCTCCATTTTATTCATAACATGGCACAAAATGCCGTAGCCATTACAAGTAAGCGCGAAATGCCAAAACCCTAAACAGAAAAAAGGAACATAAGAGCACCAGCCCGAGCGTATGATCAGGGTGGGGGGAACAAAATAGTTAGAAGGATGAGGTGGTGGGGACGCCACTCCTCAACGAAGAGGATCAGGAGAAGGACCTCACTAGAAAGAGTGATCTACGGCGGTTTCTGGGAGTTGGTTGCTATCATCTGACGAGCGGCTGCTATCTTCTTGGCTGCCAGATAAGCCTCTGGGGTGGAGTGGTCGCTGTTCTGGAGGCCCTGAGCCGCGTCGATAGCAAGCTCGACCCCCAACATCCTGGCAGCCAGCTCGGAGGCTGCTGTGGCTTTGCAAACATGGAGTTCCTGTATGGCGACCTCCAGAGAGTAGGCCGCCGCGATCCGCTCAAAGTAATTCCTTAAGACAATCGAAGCTTCGCGGATCGCTTGTATCCCGACCGCGAGATGGCCATCCATCGGAGGGGACAATAAGCTGACGGACTCTTCCGAGAAGGGGACGCCACACCCTGGTGAACCCGCAACAGCCTCCTCCCTGATGGAGCCCTGCAAGGCCGGCTCCACTAAGTCAACGGCAGCCTCAGTGGTGGCTCCGACGTCCACCCTCCCTCAAGGCTCCCCTCCGCCAGTAGGAGGGTCCGAAGCCACCACTGGTTCCGTTGGGGCACTGTCGTCGGAAGCAGGCCCCGCGGACGGGCCGATAGTCACCCCGGCGGCCACCTCCAACTCCGTGAAAACTGTCGAAGGTTCGGAGAAAATGGCCGAAGGGCACGCCTAAATGAGACCCGGCAGAACGGGCTCGGCTGGAGAAACTGGATCCTCCGCGGAGTGGACAGATAGCGAGACTGCCGCGCACAGGGGGCACCTACCGCTCTCGTGACCGGGACGGATACAGACGCTGCACACTGCAGGTCGGTGCTCGATAACCAAGTCTTGCCAGATGCTACATCCTCCAGGCAAGTTGATGAGAATCCGGGAGGGAGAAGGGCTGCGCAGGTCGATGTCCACAAGCACCCGAGCGCAACTGGGGCGAGATACGATCGAAGTGGCTCGATCCACCAAGATCGGGGAGCCGACACACTGCACAAGAAGGAAAATGGCAGCCTTGGCGAAAAGAGCAACCGGTAACCTGGGCAGAGCCACCCAAAGCGGTACCACCGCGGGTGCCCGCTTCGGGTCAAAATCCGGCGACCATCTGGTCAACCGCAACGGGGCCTGCACAAAGGACCAGACCTCCTTCGACCGTGGACGAAGATAATCCGCCTCCGGAGAAGGTCGGAACAGTAGATGACGCTCGCCAATGATGCCCACGGAAATCGGTCCGAGGAAACCCATCTTCCCAATAATCCTGCGAACCACGGCAACTGGAGGCCTCGCGCAGAGGAACTCCCCGACCAGGGCGAAGTGAAAAGGGGCGGAGAGGGCAGACCACTCTTCCGCGGAGAAGGAAATAGCCGAAATGCCTCCCGAGACGAAGAAAGGCCGAGGAGGGAGGACCAGGGGCGGCAGGGACGCGGCAGCGGTCGCTTCAGCGCAGGAGCGGGCGGCCCGCAGCACGCTCGAACCGAGACCCCGCTCCGAATCAACGTGCACCGTGACAGGAATCGAAGGGGACTCCGTCGCAGGGGACGCCGCCGGAGGGGCTGTCCCCGCCGGAAGAGGTACAGATCCTCCAGGGAGTGGAGCAGATCCGCCATTGGGCCGCAGTCGGGGCGCGGGTCGGTACGGCACTCGAAAGTCCGCGGCCGGAAAAGAGCGCCGAGAGGGGCGAAACCTCGGCCGGGGGGGCGAGCGAGCAAGGTGGACAGATGTACCCCCGCCCCCGCCGACGTCAAATCCGCGGCCACGACACCGAGCCCAACCGGCTGAGCGACATCCACGAGCTTGGAAAGGGGGGAGGGGAGGACGGCTGAAGGGGGAAATGAGGGGGGGAGCCCGAGGGGAGGGGAGCACCTCCGCCTCCATGACCGCCGGAGGAGGCGCTCAGATGGGAGGGGGGCGGACGATCCATGCCCGATCGCAAGCTATATATATATATATATATATATATATATATATATATATATATATATATATGTATATATATATATATATATATATATATATATATATATATATATATATATATATATATATATATATATATACATATACAATATCTATGTATTTACATATACATATACATAAATATATATACACTCACATACATATATATATACGTTTATATATTTATATATATATATATATAATATTTTTTTTTTATATATATATAATATATATATATATATATATATATATATATATATATATATATATATTTTTTTATATATATATATATAATATATATATATATATAATATATATATATATTATATATATATATATAATATATATATATATATATATATATAGATATATATATATATATATATATATATATATATATATATATATTATATATATATATATATATATATATATATATATATATATATATATATATATACACATACACTGTTATATATTTTTATATATACATACAAATACACCCACATATAATATCTATATATACATACATTCACATTCACATATATATAATTTTTATTTGACAATAACATAATATAAAAATATTATTAAATAACCATAAAATAAATAATAATAAAATATTTCTAAATTTTCGGGAAGGGGAGCTACACTCTGCCCCGGATCGACGACCTGTTTGATCAACTGAGCGGAGCCAAGGTATTTTCAAAGATAGATCTCAGATCAGGCTACCACCAAATCAAGGTCAGGAAGGAGGATATCCCGAAAACGGCATTCAACACCAAGTATGGGAAATTTGAATTCTTGGTCATGCCGTTTGGACTGACGAATTCTCCTGTTGTATTCATGAACCTCATGAACAAGGTCTTCCATGAATACTTGGATCAATTTGTTGTTGTCTTCATCGATGACATACTGATCTACTCGAAGACTGAAGAAGAGCATGAAGAGCACCTGAGGAAAGTTCTGAGCACCTTGAGGAAGGAGAAGCTCTATGGTAAGCTATCTAAATGCGAATTCTTTTTAGACAAAGTGGAATTTCTGGGCCATGTTGTCACAGACAAAGGAATTTCGATGGATCCAAAGAAGATAGTTGTTATTGAGAAGTGGACTGTACCAAGCTCGGTTGCAGAAATCAGAAGCTTTTTGGGTTTGGCTGGCTACTACCGAAAGTTTGTGAAGGATTTCTCCAAGATTGCTGAACCAATAACGAAGCTTACCAGGAAAAACGAAGAATTCATTTGGTCTGAAGCTTGCCAGTCAGCTTTTGAGGAACTGAAGAAGAGGCTTACAACTGCGCCGATACTTGCGCTACCCGCAGGTACTGGCAGTTTCTCAATTTATAGTGATGCTTCCGGTAAGGGATTGGGCTGCGTTCTTCAACAACATGGGAAAGTAATTGCTTACGCATCTAGGCAATTATGGACTCATGAGAAGAACTATCCCATACACGATTTGGAGCTTGCAGCGGTGATATTTGCATTGAAGCTATGGAAGCACTACCTTTATGGATAGAGAGTGGAAATATTTACAGACCACAAAAGTCTTAAATATGTTTTCACTCAGAAGGAGCTGAACATGCGACAAAGACGATGGTTGGAGCTGATGAAGGATTTCGACATCAACCTGCAGTACTATCCGGATAAGGCTAATGTTGTTGCAGATGCACTTAATCGATACTCGATGGCAATGTTCTTGACCAAAGAGCGTCATTTGCTGGAGGACATAGAAAAGCTTGGACTGGAGATTGTACTGCCTGAAGAAGAAATAAAGAAACTGGGAAGAGAAGCCATTGTACCAGGAGCTGAATCAACAATGATGCAGTTGCAAGTGCGTTTAAGTCTAATAGACAGAGTCAAGGAGGCACAATTCCAAGACGAGATGCTTTGCAAACTCAGAGATCAAGTGCTGGCAGGAACACTTGAAGGATTCTCAATCGCCAGTGACGGAGCACTGAAGAATGGTACGAGGCTCTGCGTACCAACTGGCGAACTGAGGAACGAGCTGATGCAAGAAGCACACCAGTCGCAGTATTCCATACATCCTGGAGCCAATAAAATGTATCGGAATATGCGTACTATAGTGTGGTGGTACGGAATGAAGAAGGATGTATCCAGGTATGTGGCTAGATGTTTAATTTGTCAACAAGTGAAAGCTAGCAGGCAGAGACCAGCAGGACTACTGCAGCCGCTTGACATCCCGGAGTGAAAATGGGAGCACATAACAATGGACTTCGTGTCGGGACTGCCTCGATCCCAAGGAGGAAAGGATGCCATCTGGGTTATCGTGGACCGACTGACGAAGTCAGCTCACTTTAACCCCTTCAAGGTTGGTCTATCCACCGAGAAGTTGGCAGCACTGTACATGCGGCATATCTACCGGATTCATGGAGTTCCGGTAAGTATTGTGTCTGACAGAGATACTAGATTTATCTCTCACTTTTGAAAGAGTTTGCATGACAGTTTGGGAACACAACTGAAGTTCAGCACCGTCTACCACCCCCAGACTGACGGACAATCGGAGAGAACAATCCAGACGCTAGAAGACATGCTGAGATCCTGCGTCTTAGAATTTGGAGGGTCTTGGGAAGACCATTTATACTTGGTAGAGTTCTCTTACAACAACAGCTACCAAGCTAGCATCGGTATGACACCGTTCGAGGTACTTTATGGACGTCGTTGCCGTACTCCACTTGCTTGGGATGACGTCGGAGAACGAGTATTTCTTGGACCTGAGATGGTGACCGATGCATCGGAGAATGTAAGAATGATCTGAGACAAGCTCAGGATTGCCCAGGACATACAGAAGCATTGGGCCGATAGCAGCCGACGACCTTTGGGGTTTGAAGAAGGTGACAGTGTGTTATGAAGATCTCTCCTACCAGAGGAACCATCCGTTTCGGCGGAGCAGGAAAGCTAAGCCCCAGGTATATTGGTCCTTTTGACGTACTCAACAGGATTGGAGAAGTGGCTTATCAGGTGGCTCTACCCTCAAGTCTCGAAGGCGTCCACAACGTCTTCCACGTTTCGCAGCTGAGACGCTACATTCCGGACCCGAGCCACATCTTGGACCATTCGGAGCTGGAAATTGGACCCAACCTTACAGTGCCAGAGAAGCCAGTGGCAATATTGGACAGAGGAGAGAAGAGAACCAGGAACTATGTGACGTCGATAGTCAGAGTCATGTGGCGGCACAACTCACTAGGCGAGTCGACCTGGGAGCGAGAAGACCAGATGCGGGAGCAGTATCCATACCTGTTTGAGACTTGAGGTACTCCCTAACCCTGCCTTTAATTTCGAGGACGAAATTTTCTAAGGAGGGAAGATTATGAAACCCAGTTTTAGGATGTGTGATTTATTATTATTATTATTATTATTATTATTATTATTATTATATTATCACTATTATTATTATTATTATATTATGGGTTCGAAAATTATTTTCAAAATAATAATTTAGATTTTTGTTTGCGAGACCGAGCCTGGACCAGTTTTTCGAAACCCAATCTTGTTTCCGAACCCGTCATTTATTTCCCCTCTTTTAAAAAAATCCTAAATACTTATTAATATTTATAAAAAAAAACTCTTCTTCCCACGAGCTGGTCCACCCGCTGGACCAGCACTTCCTCCACTCCCCTCACTTCTCTCTTCTTCACTCCCTCTCCACCACCCAACACCATCTCCATTCTCCTTTTAAAACCAACCACCACCTCCCTTCATTTCCAAACCCATCACTTTCTCTCTCACCCTCTTACTCTACCACCACCAGCAAAGACTTCCTCCCCAAACTCCCGCCAACTCCGGCAACGCCAGCCAGGCACCCGAGCGCACCCCCGGCGCACTTCCGCGCGGCCCCCTCCAGCAGCCGAGCTCCGCGCCCGACGCCGGACCCGCCTTCCAGAGCTCCAACCGCCACGCGACCCCCGCTCCACGCTGACCCCGATCCCCAGACCCGCGCCCCGTCCCCCGCGTGGTCTCCCCGGCGCCGCCCCGCGGCCGACTTCGCACGCCGCCCCCGGTCTCCTCTGCCGGACCTGTGCCAGCGCGCCCCTGCGCTGCCCTAGCTCCGGCGCGCGTCTCCCGCCGAACCCCCGAGCTCCGGCGTCGTTCCCCAGCGCTGCACCCCTCCGCCCGCGCGGACCTCCCCGAGCCCGTCCCTCTCTTCTGGACCAGCGCCCCTCCGGCACCCTTCTGCCGGCCTCGCAACGCTCTGGCGTGGTTTCCGTGAGCCTCCCGTGCCCTCGCTATTCCGAACAGCGCTGTCCCGGGCTTTCCCCGACCTGCTGTTCGTGATTACTTTCTATAATTTTCATCTGAGAGCTCTAGCCGAGCAACCCAAGGTATAATTCCGGTCCCGTTCCATTTTTCTGTAGTCGATGATGATAATTGGTCCCCGAATTCCCTCCCGGGAATTCAGTTTTAGAGCGACGTAGTGACTTCGAATTTTTCGGAGACGTTTCTGTGATGTTCTGTGTTTATTGCGGATTTTTTTTGAAATATGTTTTCTGGATTTTGGGCAATGTGGTTTCCGATTTCATTTCGGAAAATTCCCGAAACTATATTTCGGGTTTCCGATTTAAGATTCGGGAATTATTCTGTGAATTCAATTTTGGTGTAAAATGGTTTGGATGTTAATTTATGGGTGTTCCCTGGTTTGGGACTTTTTATGGGTGTTTCGGCGTATTTTCCCAGTTTTGGGTTGTCCCGAAAATAGAGGAAATGCTATCCAAATTTTTATAAAATTTTAGAAATGAATTTCAAATCGGTTTTCAGAAATTATTTATTTAAATAGATTTTTGGGCGACGACCATACCGGTCCGTGGGCCCCACCGAAATGCAAACGAAACCGGTTTTACCCGGACGTTGAGGCATTAGCAACAAATAATGACGATTGGACCAAGTCTGAGACTCCTAAGATTTTATTTATTTTATTTTTAGTTTTGTTTTCAATATTTAAAATATGGGATATAGTCAGAGCTAACTAATTTTCTCTTATTTTAATTTATATAAAGTTTGTAAGGGCATAAGCCCAGATTCCTATTCTATCAGCTGTGTCCCTGTATTGCATAGTCTAGGTTTTTTATTTATTTTCTTGGTTGATTTTTTCTTTATTTTCTGGTTGGTTTATCTTCTTCGTAATTAGGCGCTTAGTTATATAAACGGCTAGTAAATATTTTTGTATAAATTAATAAGGATTTTTCATGATATAATAACTTGAATAAAATATTGATTATTAACAAAACTCACATTTTATCATTGAAAGAAAATGTAGTTTTATATGTATAATATTAAAAATACAAAGCTTTGCGAATTAACCGGTAACGACGATTTTTCCAAAAAAAACCAGAAACTGGCTATCCAACTAAATGAGAACCAACGTAGTACGCGTCGTAAACCGTTAGCAGTAGACTAAATAAACAAACTTAAAATCTGACTAGGAACTGCTACTAGAGATTGCAACTAGCACACCTAGCTTGGTTTCACAATGGTTCTAAGTCAAATTCTCTAACTGTAGGATCTCGGAGACGAACCTAGCATCTTTCCGGAACCAACACCGTTTTCAGTCGTGAACAAAGACAAGTACATTTTGTGTTAGTTTACAATTATTTAATAATTGTTTTATTGTAAGTTTAAACCACGATGCAACACGGAACTCTCTCTGAGAGCACTGACTGATTGACTGTTGGGTACTGGGGGAGTAGTGTAATGAGTATGACTATATCCAAAGTAGTGTAATGACTGTATTAGCTTACCCCTCATACACACGGAGATAAACCATATCGTATCAATAGGATACAACTGTACAACCCAAGCCGGTCATATTCATTGCCTATTCACATCACAATATTTTAACTGCTGGAGAACGGTTTATTTCAAATTGTTTAAAAGTGCATGACTCTATTATTTTGTTAGATTATCATAATTTGTACTTTGCTCCCTCCTGACTGGAGATAACATTTTTAGGGGATTTTGAGGATGCTGAGCTGTAATACAATAGCTATTATGACCCAGTACTGTACCCTGTGGTATTGCCAGAGTCCCCATTGGAGGACGCAGGACCTGAGGCCGACGAGCCGAACGCTTAGCTAGATTTTCTGTTTCCAGATTTGTTGTTTTAGAATTTTGTTAATCTGAATTCAGCATTCTTTTCAGTTCTTTTACTTTCCAGTTGTATTATTTCAAATGTTAAATAAAGTTTTAAATTCCCGAATATTGAGTTGTGACAAATATATAGATGTTGTTGTGATTACCTGCAATAGTGGATACAGCTTACTGTCGCCGTCTCAACAACGGTACAGGCTGGGCATGATCCGGTTCGACCCAATTATTTGGGATCGGATCGTGACAATAACTTCTTGGCGACTTAGACCGACTCTCCTTCTCCCAAGCCACGGGAACGAAGGATTCGAGTGTCACTTTGAAAGCACACTGAACCGACTTCTAAGCAGACCGTGGGACCATTTTCCATGTTCTAAGACATTCTGACCCGTCGAAATTATTCCCTTGGCTATGTGGATGCGTCTCTTTTATTATTAAGCCTAACATGTGCAAGTTAAAAATATACGGGTTATTAAGTGAAGGCTAAGATGAGGCAAGTTCACCGATACTACCCCACCTGAGCGAAGAGTCGCCTCGACTGAGCGAGCCTTCGAGCAGCCATTGTAAGGCTAAGTCCGAACGCCGTCGGCATTTCGATTCCTTTGATTGACTTTGCGGGACGGGGCACTACAACATACACCACTCAGAAAAAGTTTTGTCCTCGAAACTAATTGAGTACTTACACTTAGACAACTTTGATCCAACGACTCTCGTACACACTCCGCCTATGCGTTTCTTCGATTCCGAGCCACGCTTACACTATTATCAATCTTTTCTTTAACACGATTTCAAATTCTCGACACCCTTCCATTCCTCAAGTCTTGTTTGAACTCAACGTATCACTTGGCTGAATCGTGCACGCATTCTAGGTGTCCCCAAAATACATGCATTTCAGCCAAGTCGTATGATAGAGAATTCGTCATTCTTACTCGAGTCTCATCGTGCACATACTCAGGCGTCCCTAAAATATATATATGTCAGCCGAATCTCGTGAGGGGCATTCCTATTCTTGAATCGTTCGATCCATTCAAACCAATCCTCAAGATCAATCTTTTGAGTACTAACTCTTGCAACAGGGGCGTCTCGCCTAACCGATAGGCCATTTCTCAAGGCTAAGTTAATATCAAGATTGGAATCATAGTTCTCCAATAATAATGCCAATACTGACCCCAATCCTAGGGTATATATATATATATATATATATATATATATATATATATATATATATATATATATATATATATATAGGTCAAACCAAAGTCGGTAGTTCTGGGTTTTTTTACCCAAGCTCGCGTCACTCAAATTTCTGAACATCGAGCACGATCACCTAATCCGCATTAAGTCATTCGTTGCACCAATTTGAATCCGTTCAAATCATCAATTCTAACCAAATCATGTATTCGATCTCGAGGTCATCTAGCTCGACAATATGTTGCGCCCCAATCTCACACGAGTCCGATCATCCATGGTGGTTCATGAATCACCATGCAACGCTCCCGCGAAATAATCATTCTCATCGGGGTGTAACTCTTGTTTGAGTCAGGACTAATTCATTCTCGATACGCGGATTGGACCTACTCCATCCTCAGGTTCGATTGTCAAGTACACCGAGTCATTCTCGAGTCCACCTTCGCGTCAAACCACAAGTCGAAGCAATCAGATTGGCATGCCATGCAAGTTCGATCACCCCCACCGTATGAATCACCATACCAGCGCTCATGCGGAGTGATCGCCCTAATCGACGTGACACATGTACGAGGCTGGAGTTGCACTCGCATAAGACGAGAACGTCAACCTTGTGGTTATCATCGAAGCAATCCAAATATTTCATTTTCATCCAAGCCAAGATCTCAGTTCGATAGTCTAACCGTCATTCGTTCAACTAGAAAATCCTCGAGCCAAGTTTATCTTTTCCTCGACATATTTCAATATTCCGAGTATAGCATCCATCGGAACAATAACATTTTACACGATCATCGTTCCTCGAATAAGAGTACCCTCGAGTTATCGTACATCGATCTTTGATACGCCTCAATACCATCGATGATGTACGTAACCTGACGATCTTCCTTTGCAACGAACTCCGAGTCATACAATAGATGATGTTGTCCGAATTGGATATACCACAATTCTATTCGACCAAATCCAAAATCATAAGTGCGATCCTCTAGGTTTCCTCGATCAGGACAAACATTTTTATTCATCATTCCGAATCATTTTCTAACTCGCGTTGCTCATTCACAAGTTGTCCGAACGATATCTCGTTCGGGACATTCGAAGTCACGATCAACTAAGCGTGATGCGTTCTAAGGCTTTGCGTGATCGCATCGCTTCGCCGACATACTCGTCGTTACCCTTATTCCTCAATTTTTGCTCGAATGAATTCTAAGACAAACCATACACCACTCAGGATTCGAGCCATCCGATTTAGTCCACAATCATTCCCGCATTATTCGCTAATACATCTTTCAGATTCGTTCGATGAATCTCTAACGTAATCGCACACGTCGTCTCGACGTACTAAGTCATTCGCACTAATCCTCAAATCTAGACCAATCTTCCGTACACGCCTAAGCGTTAGTTCGATAGCGTTCCTATCGATATACACTCTAAGTGTATCTCCGTTCTCGACCGAGCGATACTTAATATTGCTCGCGAATCGTTTGTACCAAAAGTCGAGGTGCACGACATGCGACACAACTTAGCCAAAAGGCCGTATGCATAGCCATCCTGTACGGACTATACTTTGAGTTTGTATGCTCGTTTGCTAGTGTCGACGTAGGACTAGTTGGGCACGCATGCGACTTGCTAACTTTAGCACGTGTTTTCTATCAAGTCAAGTTTGACACCGTTCGGCACAAAGGCCTACCGAAGCGTCCGACGATGGCCTACCGATGCGTTCGATTGAACACTTGTACGAGCTATTGAAAATATTTAGACTTATTGTATGGATATGCCGTAGGATAATTGAGAGAGAGCGCACACTTTTTTTTTCCATGAACGAGCTTTCAAAACTGAGAGATCGACATGAAGTCCAAGGACGTAAAGCCGTGCTCTGATACCATTATGTCATGCTCCGCTCCCATAGGAGCGATCGTCCTCGCTAAGGCGTGATGCCGCACGAGCCTAGATTGCGCTCGTGCAAGGCAATTTCATAACGGTCGATTACATCGGCTGCGACGGGGTCGTCGCACAGAAGTCCTAAGCAGAAATATTAAACATACAGCAGACATTTAGAATCAAAACACAAGTTATTCAAAAGAGCTCTTTATTGATAATGAATAATCAGATTACAATAGGGCGCAAGGCCATGATTACAAGTCTCTCAAGCTCACTTTTCTCTCATTTTACAAGTCACTCTTTCTCTCTCATCTCTCGATACAATGCTTAAGCCAGCGGAAGCTTCGAAAGGCAATGTCCATATATTATGTCCCGTATAAGTCTTGACTCCACGCGGTCTTACGCTTCGAATCGCCAAGGAACTCCGTGTCTCGACGCGTCCAAGCGAGCTCCGCGCCACGAGCTTCTACCTCTGCCTGCACATGAAAACTGTGTGGGTGTCAGTACTCAACTGTACTGGTGGAGTGAGCTCCTCGCCCACCCATACAAAACCGACACGTTCATTTACTTTGTGCAATACAAGTCCCTTTACGATTGTCTTTCTAGTCTTGTCTTAGGATCAGTTTATAACCAGACGTCTCGGCCTATACTTGGCAACGCAACAATAGGGTCGTGCTATACTCTATTCGTGACATCAATGTATTCGAGGCAGTGCCTCGTCGAGTAGAAACTTACTCAACTCGACCGTGCCAAGACTTTTACTTGTTCGATGTGCCTCCAGACCATTCTCGTGCCAACGATTCTCGTACCAAAGACAACAAGGGGACGACTCGTACTGGTCATGCCGTTAGACCTTGCTTAGACTTGTTCGTGCATCAAGATTGAGGCCGTGCCTCGCAACTTACCGAGACTTATCCATGCTACCGCCTTGCGGTCTTCCTGTTCGACTCATAAACCAACTTAGACAAGACTGGTCAAACCTAATATCGATTTTATGAACATCCCGATGCCAAGTATCGTACCTAGCACGGTGCCTATGCTGCAACCCAATCTTAGGCCCAGACATTGTGTTACCGACTGGACATGCATTCAAGTTCTAGACTCAATCCAAAGGCTTACACGCGGTTTGTCGCTATTCTGTCGACCCATCTACATGAGTGGTCACTAGCAATGTCAAGCTATCTTGGACACGGCTCGGAGATATCGGCTCGTCCCTCCGCGGATAACTAGCCCCAGAAGCACCAAGTATCTCCAATGTGGTTATCCAGCATCCTACCTTGAGTCGCCTCGCTCCTCCCGGGCCGAAGTGAACCCGGCGCCCAGGCGATCACTCGAGAAGACTTCACCTTGTCGACGAGTTGTCCAATGACAATGCAAGACACAACTCGATCTACCAAGTCCTTCCTTATTCATGACCATGCTTTCTAACTTTCTATCGAGACTCCCAAGTAGCAGGACCGATCTCGCATGATTCCTTATCGAGACTTAGCGAGACTCCAAGTAGCGGGACCGATCTCGTGTACGAGACTGTTCGAGACTTAGCGAGACTCCCAAGTAGCGGGACCGATCTTGTGTGATTTCTTATCGAGACTTAGCGATACTCCCAAGTAGCGGGACGGATCTTGCATGAACGAGGCTTATCGAGACTTAACGAGACTCCCAAGTAGCGGGACCGATCTCGTGGATGAGACTTATCAAGACTTAGCGAGACTCCCAAGTAGCGGGACCGATCTCGTGTGCGAGACTTATCGAGACTTAGCGAGACTCCCAAGTAGCGGGACCGATCTCGCATGAACGAGGCTTATCGAGACTTAATATGACTCCCAAGTAGCGGGACCGATCTCGTGGACGAGACTTATTGAGACTTAGCGAGACTCCCAAGTAGCGGGACCGATCTCGGCGACAACCAGTCGCGTGGACTTCCTTTGTCCGTGGCATACTCTTTACTAAATCTATCGTGGCTCATGCCTTAGACAGGCCTGGTTCTCTAGACGACGCTATCGTTCAAGTCGAACACCTTATACGACGAGCCTTGCTCTCGAGGGACTACGCGACTTGACAACCGCATATAGAGCGGGACAGTGTTAGAAATGGCTTAAACCGACCGGCATAATTTTGCCTAACTTATTTACGCAACGACTTGACGAGCACAGGCTACACCAAGCTTCGCATCGAGGGAACGTGCCGTGCACGCGTTCGACTTGAACAACCAAGTTCTCGGGTGCCTAGACTTAAGCCAAAAGCCGTGCAAGACGACTTAACCCACAGGACATGCGAAGGCTATGCCAAGCCTTGGACGACGGGACCGTGCATGCTTTATCTAGCATTCATGCGGGCGACGCCTATGACTTAGGCCACGTTCATAACTTCTTGGCGACTTTGACCAACTCTCCTTCTTCCAAGCCACGGGAACGAAGGATTCGAGTGTCACTTTGAAAGCACGCTGAACCGACTTCTAAGCAGACCGTGGGACCATTTTCCATGTTCTAAGACATTTTGACCCGTCGAGATTATTCTCTTAGCTATGTGGATGCTTCTCTTTTATTATTAAGCCTAACATGTGCAAGTTGAAAACATGCGAGTTATTAACTGAAGGCTAAGATGAGACAAGTTCACCGAAACTACCCCACCTGAGCGAGGAGTCGCCTCGACTGAGCGAGCCTTCGAGCAGCCGTTGCAAGGCTAAGTCCGAATGCCGTCGGCATTTCGATTCCTCCGATTGACTTTGCGTGACGGGGCACTACAAGCCCTGTATTACGTAGTTTAGGAGTAGCGTAGCTCATTTTTTGTGTTTTATGTTGATAGTATCGTACGTTTGTTTATCTATAAATTAAACCGAAAATGTTATTTTCTAAAAAGAAAATTAAAGGTTTTCTCACATAAATTAGAATGTCTTAAATTCAAGTTTTATATATCAACAACTTCACATTTTAATCATTAAAAAAAACATAGTTATATATATATATATATATATATATATATATATATATAGTATAAAGCATAAAGTTTTCCCAAATAAATCGAGATGTCTATCTTTCCAAATAAATGCAAACAGACTCTTTTATACAAATTAACAAATAAGTGTAAAGGCAGCATTAGAGTAATTTAATTTTTAGTGTAATTATTAAAGCAAAAAATTGACTAGGACCAATATTAGAGATTGTAACTAGAACAATAGAAATGGTTATATTGGAACTGAGACGTCCTTTTAATTAAATGTAGAATTTCGAGGACTAGACTGAGATCCTCCTTCCCTCCATCTTCCTTTTACAAAACCCAAAGCAAGTACACTACTGTATTCTGATATAATTTTTATTGCATATTGACACATTACACCATGGAGTTCTTCTCTATGGACTCAAATATTGACTCGGGGTATTGGGGAGTAGTGTAGCACTTGTGACCAAACCCCCCTTAGAATTATTATGGATAGCTGAAGCCACACTTGCACGTGTGCCGAAGCCGGATCGTATGCTAGAATATAAATTGAATCTACCAGCCGGTCACAAGTGTCTACCTATTCAAATCACAATTGTTTCATTGCATCAAATATTTCAATTGTTTCATCGCATCAAAATATTTCAATTATTTCCTTGCATCAAAATATTTCAATTGTTTCAAATATGCAATTTCCAATTATTGCTTAAAATGCGAGAGTTTGGGATTGTGTACTTGTTCATTCCTGACTGGAAATACCCCTTTCACCATAGGCGAGTTCGAGGACGAAGAGCTATTCATCAATAGCTATTATGACCCCGACTTGTATTATAAGGAATCACGGGAACCCACCTTGAATGACGTTTCCCCAGAGGCACCTGAACCGGCTCCTAGTTAGCCTAGAGTTATTTCATCTTCTTTGCTTTAGTTTTTCCCTTTTCTGAATTTGTATTTGAAGTTGTGACTTTAGCACAACTTAAGTTGTTTCAGCATTTTACTTTTAGCTTCGGCTAAGACTTGTGTGTTTGAATTATTGAATAAAAATGTTTTTTTAATTTCCGTAAATTAGATGTTGCGACTATGAGTTCCACTACCGATCAGACAGCTTATTACCGCCTTCTCACCGCAGTGTAGGCTGGACGTGATCCGACATGCAAATATCTTGGGATCGTGTCGTGACATATATTTAGTGATGTTCCATGCAGATCCGACAAACAACTTTAGGAAAACAGACTAGAAATAATTAGAACACTTAAAATATTAAAATATTATGACTCGTCACAACATAGGGCCGATTTTTATTCAATTTTTTTTATGTGTGTAACTTAGTCGAATTTCGTTGCTTATGTTGCTTCCTACCATTCGAGAAAATGGCAAATGGGAGAACCACCCATTCTGGCCACGTTACTGAGGAGGCTGAATCCTCAGAGCACCGGCCCGTAGAGTCAGCAACTGATCCACCTCCACTAATGCTTACCGTTCATCTCCATCCTCCTCCACCTCCCCGTACTGCTTATGTTTCCACAGTCCATGCCACGCCACACATTCCTCCCAGGATGAACTTTCAAAATAAGGCCCTCATACATAATGTAAAAAAATATTAATTTTTTTAAAAAAATTAGCTACAGCCAAGGATTGAACTTAGGACCCTTAGAATAAAAGTCTAATGTACTAACCACTATAACACAATAACTTTGTATCTAAGAGGGCCATGGTGTATACTATTTCTATTTTGAGATACAAAATTATTAATATATTTATTTTTAATCTATTTATTTTGGGTCCCTCATGATCCGTGAGCCCTGGGCGGTCGCCCTGGCTGCCCAGGGCCAGGGCCGCCCCTGACGTCCAGTACCAAAATACGAATGATTAAGTTACATGGCAATAGCCAGCTACGTATCAAGCGGACTCCAGTCCAACTCAAATACATATGCGTTGTGTAGAGTCGGATAATTCTATCCAAAAATATTATAACCAACTATATCTCAATCCATATAATAAAAATATTAAGATTAACAATATGTTTCATTGTCTGCAGCATACTATTATATATGTCAAAATAGACTCGAAAGAACAAGGTGAGGCTTTAAAACTAGACTATAACAGCAGTGAAAAGTCTTGGTAATAAATATAATATAGAAAGAAAGACAAAAGAGTACCACTAGCGATTTCTGAATTATGCACACCAACAACAATCTGATAATCCTACGAATGAAACTCAACAAATACTTGAAAAGAACACCTAGTCCTCGGAAGGGACATAACAAGATATATATATATATATATATATATATATATATATATATATATATATATATATATATATATATATATATATATATATATATATATATATATAAAAATATATATATATATATATATATATATATAGGGTTAGGGCATGTGGCATGGGATCCTGGAGTTCGGGAGGCTACAAGGAAGGAGGGACAGGCAATGGGGTTGGGAGACTCCAAGGCAGATGGAGGATGAACTACGGTGCCAGCTAGGAGGAGGAAGACAACGGGGCTCAAACGCCGTTTTAGCATGATCCGGCAAGAAGCAGGGTTCAGGAGAGGGTTTGATGGCCGTCTGGCCAGATTAGGGGGAGGCTAATCTAGACAGAAGGGGCAAGCGACACACCATCGGGCGGAAGTCCAGCGACGACAGGCAAGTCCCCCCAAAGCGAACCAAGGAGGTCGAACAATACGACCAAGGAGTGGAGAGTCGTCCAAGAACAGGACGGAAGAATTGTATTGTACCGTCCCGCGCAAGGCATTTGGTTGTCTTGTTGGATGCGATCAGAAAGTTGGACCGTAACCTGAACTGGAGATAAGTGAATTTAGACTGATGTTGTCTATATTAGCTGGCTAGACAGAATAGGTATTGGAACGTGGAACGCTGGTGGAGCTACGCTTAGTGTAAATGTGTGCGATCGAAGCAGGAAGATCCTTTATATAAATAAATAAAAACGTCTTTATTATCTTCAATTTGTCTGCTTTTGCTACTGCGATGTATTCATATTTGAAGATTATCAATTATATGTACCGTCTTTGCCTTTTACAAGTGCAATACAGACTTGTACGGCATCACGCCCAAGCGAGAACGAATGATTCGCCGTGAATCAAAGCAAGGATGAACGATTCTTCGAATCGGGGCATGACAAATTGGTATCAAAGCACGGCTTTACGTCCTTGGACTCTTCTTTGATTCGCTTCAAATCAAAGTTGCATCTGCGATTAACCAAAGCTGCTTCCGCGAGTATTCAACGTTGCTTCTGCGATTAAATCAAAGATTGCTTCCGCGATTATGCTGTTGTTGTTCCTGTAATCTTTCAAGTTGTTCGTGTCTGAAAGTTTGTTGACGCTCTTCGCTGCTCACTGGATGTTCCATAAAATAAGTCTAAATACATTGTGATGTCCATGAATGAATGATTATTGTTGGTTTGGACACTAATGACCCAAAAATGACTCGATGCTATAGTATGATGTTTGTGAATGATGTTCGAAATGTGAGAATAGAGAAATATGGCTATGTATGTTGTACGACATTGAGAATTGAATGTGACGTTGGAACAGAATCGTGAATGAGACAATTGATGGATGAGTTCAACGAGATTATTGAGTTGACTCATGTGTAGTGGCCTTGTGACTTGAGACCCTAAGATGTTGGCTTTATGTTGTGATCAGTTAGATCATGATTGTCCATAGACTTCGATTTGGTATGGTTTGGGAATGGCTTCATTTCTGAGTGGTATATTGTCTCTACCACTTCAGAATGAGATGTATTGTGACCCTTATCGTAGAATGAAAATCAGTCTATCTATGAGTATTGGGTAGTGCCGAGACTTAGCTGGGAGTCATGTCTTATTGCTAGGTGGCTTGAATGTCCCTTGACGGTGATGTTATGCTGGGTAGCGAGATTGTCGGAAAGTGTAACGATTGCATGGGTTGGAAATTGCTCAATCTGACGATGGCTCAGACTAGCAGGATGATGGTTATATTGTGGGTAATAAATTTGGTATACTAGAGGGGTTAAGTCCCAAAGACAAGTCCTAAATTACTTCACCACTTGGAGAAATTATTGGATGGTCCGGGCTCACCAGGTGGAGATAGTGAATGGTGAGTCCGGACACTAATTTCTTGATACTTGGCATAATTCATTATATTATTACATTACTCTTATTTTCTAAGTCAGTTTTTGAAATTTTGTACGCCAAATATTATGCCAAGTGTCAAGAAATTAGTGGTCGGACTCACCATTCACCATCTCCACGTGGTTGTCCGGACTGTTAGAGTGCTTTGGTTACTTTGAATAAATCTTGATGACATGGTCACAGCTTAGACTAAGTCCAGTATTGATTACCATATAACCAGGCACGGATTTGAATTAGTTAGTTTCCTTGTATTTCTGTATTGTTAGTTTGGTGCACAACTATATAAGCAGTAGCACATCAATGAATAAAATTATATGAGTTCTTTGTTCAACTTTCTAATTTGGTCTTTTACTTAAGCTAACATAGACTACCCAATAATTTCTCCACTCAGGGACGGATCAAAGCATGACTTGGGGTGGGCTGGAGCCCACCCCAAAAAAAAAATTTACATTCTTTTTCCATATAAATTTTTTTAATTTTTTTTAATATGGATTAATCTACTTCCAGTCCACCCAAATTTTGGTAATCCATTCCAGCTATAGTTTCTGAATCCGCCCATGTCTCCACCACTTGGACATTCAGAGTAATCTACATCAGTTCAATGCTCAAAAGTGGCCTCAACGAATCAGGAGGTTGATCCAAAATATAAGTTCATTTTGCATACTTCATCTTTTCTTTACTAAGGGATCCACACATTTGTATACTTAGACCCGGTTTGATTTACCATAATGTAATCGTAATCGTAATCCTTAAATAATACCCTAGATATATGTTAGCATGTTGGAAGCACATCCTATGTGCTAACTCGGCTTTCTATTTTGCTAAGTCCCCTCGAGTGAGGCCACATGTACTTGCACGAACAGATCTAGAATAAGCAGCTGCATCTACATTCAGCACAATTATAATCTGAACTAGACTTGAGGGCCAGTTTTATCCGACTATTTATAAGGGCACAACAAAAGTTGATCAGGGCTAGACAATTTCTGGCAGTCCAGAACTGTCACAATTTCTGGCAGTCCTAGATACTTTATGGACTGCCAGAAAATGTGGCAGTCCAGTCAAACACGATATGGACTGCTAGAAAATGTGACAGTCCAGTCAAACACGAGACGGACTGCCAGAAAATGTGGCATATTTTCTGGCAGTCATTAATGCTATTAGGCTGCCAGAATTTGACTAGTCCCTGATCAACTTTTACTGTGCCCTTACAAATAGCCTTTTATCCCGGAGTCGATTTGGTACCAAACGTAAAGCTTCATGGCTAGCGACTTCTATTTCGAATGGATGTTTTTACAAACGTATCATTCTTCTTAATACTCAAATAGAGGTTTTAGAAACGCTAATCCAACCAACATGAATAAGTATTATTTGGGCAAATAGAATATATATATATATATATATATATATATATATATATATATATATATATATATATATATATATATATATATATATATATATATGGCCAAATAGAATAAATATAATTGCAATCAAAACTAAGTCGAAATAAAGGTGTGGATGTGACATAGACATCTATGTGTGATTGCCGAGCTTTGATTTTTGGACGTATGATATATGTGTATGTGGAAATGGGATACAATTTGCATAAAATTGTATATACAGTACTACATTTCGTTGAAATCGCTCTTAAAGTAAAGAAGTTTTGATAATTACCATAACAGATACAAAACGTCCTTTTTAATGGGAATTTTTATGTTTTGAGCTAAAAACGTCCATTTAGAGGACGTTTTCATAGGAGTTACGTCAACTCTTCTTTCATAACCTTTTTTAATCTTCTTAATATCACTTAATCTCTTCCTAACCTCCCAGAATCCCCTTAATATCTCTTGGTGCATAGGAAACCTCATTTAAAAGGACATTTTTGTCAAAAAAAAAAACGTCCACAGTTTTACAATATTTTTTTATATTTCTTAATTTTCAAAAGATTGAAGTTCTACAACATTCCAAATTTTAGACCCATGCTAACAAAGCATAGAAATTTCTATTGAAGTATGTCTTCTCTGTTTTCTAAAAAAATTATATTGGTTGTAACGAAAACATCCTTTAAGCTAATTAAAAATTAAGGTACGCAAGAGAGTTAATCCGAGTGTATGTATAGGTTGATGATGTGGATGTTTCAAAAACATCCTTTTAAAAGGTATTTTTACAGTAAAACATAAAAAACGTTATTTAAAAGGTCGTTTTGTGTCTATCAAGATAATTATCAAAACTTCTTTACTTCAAACTAGGGGTGTGCATCGGTCGGTGGTCGACCTATTTGGTCTCAACCGAAGTCGAACCGAAGTTAATCGGTTTGAAAATAAACAAAACCGAACCGAACCAACCAAATGGTCGATTCGGTTTTGAAACCGACTGTGGTTCGGTTTGGATCAGTTCGACTTAGTCGGTTTTAATCACATAAAAAAATGGACTGTATGTTTTTTTGTGTGTGAAATCTCAGTCAACTTGCACTCTGCAACAGTAAATACAATTCAGCAGCTTCAATTCAACTTGCGCTTTGCAGGTGGAGAAAAATGTCAATTATACATATAAAAATTCGTATACATTCAACCAAAAGCCTCTTTCATGTGCATTGGAGCAATTAGAAAAGAATAGGAGCCGCCAGCACTCCTCTTTGAGACTAGAGAGAGAGCTCTTTCAACTTCAACTTGATAAATGGCTATGACGTGAATAAATGAACCAAACACGTATAATACAACCCAATGAACCTATACTCAATCGGCCAACCCTAACTATTTAACAAGGATTTGGTTCGGTTCGGTTTAGACGGTTTTTGGCATAACCAAACCGTGAACCGAACCGAACCAGTCGATTTTGAAAAATTTGAAGCCGAACCAAACCAACCGAACTATCGGTTCGATTTAAAACCAATCGGTTCGGTTTGGCTTGGTTCGATTTGGTCGGTTTGACTTAATTGTGCACAGTCCTACTTTGAACACGATTTCAACCAAATATAATATTGTATATGCAATTTTCTGTCAATTTGTGATTGGACTTTGGAGAGCCCTCCAAGGTTGGCACCACCACTTTATCCATAGCTTCCATGGACACATGAACCACTCTTGGCCACGTTGGAAGTCTCATTCCCTCTCTCCTCCTCTTGTGGCCACTAACGTTCGAGAACTGATTCCAAACTGTAGATGAAGAGCAAGAGAAGAAGAACGAAGAAGTAGTTGAATTCAATTCAATGGCTCTGACGAAGAGCAAGTTCCTCGGCCTCCCTCTCTCGAACCCCACCGCTCCGTTCCGATCACCACCACACCAACGTCGTCCCAGCCCGACCCTCATCTCTCCTCCAAGAAGCGAGCTCAGCGACTCCGACGACAAGGAGGTCGCGAGCAGCAAGCAGCAGCAGCAGCAGCAGCAGCAGAAGAAGAGAGAGGACTCCTCCGTGTCGATAACCCTGGACGACGTCAACCCGGTCGGGCTGGGCCGGAAGTCCAGGCAGATATTCGACGAGGTGTGGCGCAAGTTCTCCGGCCTCGGCCAGATCTCCCGGATCCCCACGGACGAGGAGAGGATGCTCGACGGCGTGCTCATCCGCGGGCCCATGTGCGAGTTCACCATCCCGGGGGCGCAGGACACCACGGTGCTCGTCGTCGGGGCCACCAGCCGCATCGGGAGGATCGTCGTCCGCAAGCTCATGATTAGAGGCTATAGAGTCAAGGTAACGTTGGAATAGTATCAATATATAACGCTCAACCATCGCTTAAAATTTTCAAGTTACTTATGGTGTGACCAGCAGGAGTACTAGAACCAGAAATTCGAACATGTATGGACTATAGTAGGCTAGATGTTGACTGACTCATATAAAGAAAAATATATATATATATGAGGAAAAAAAATGTTGCAAGCCTACATGGTTCAGAAACTTTAACATGGAAATATGGAATCTGAGCAACTCATGTACTAGTTCTTGTGTAATGCACCATTTAAGAGAACAAAAATATACATTCAACGTTCGGCTTACGGAGAGTATTAAATAATATAAATATGCATCCATGCTCTCATCAGCACTCTGGACTTTTTGTGTAGTGACATAAACTTTAGGGTTTAGGGGTATCGCATAATATTGGAAATTTGTATTTATGTCTCCATATTGTCGAAAATAGGATTTGGGTCTCATCCTAGCTATTGACTTGGCTGACCGTCCAAAATGGAGACCTAAACACAAGTTTTGAATATTATGCGAGATCCTAAAACTAAACTAAAATATGTGAGGGTTGTCTTACTTGGTTTATTTAGTTTTGTCATGACTAATCGAGAATGAGATTTGTGACACTGTTGTTTATTTCTATCCCGATCTTAGCAGCCACAAAACCTTTCTGGCGGCGGTTTCGATGGAAAGGACTTTATGGGCATCGTGTACCTTCAGTTGTCTCTCATCCCGGTCGCATTGTTGAATGCTTGCAACTCAAGAGCCCCGAAGTGTTGTGTGGCTAATAAGATCATGATAGAAGCAAACAACAGTGCCACAAATCTCATTCTCGATTGGTCTTGACAAAACTAGATAACCCAAGTCACACAACCCCATCACGCTAAACTGAATAGCCCAAGTCACACAACTCTCACATGTATCCGTTTAGCTTTAGGATCTCGTATAATATTCAAATTTTGTATTTAGGTCTCCATTATAAACGGTCAACCAAATTAGCCGTTAGGTTGAGACTCAAATCTTCTTTTGGACAATATGGAGACCCACACGCAAATTTCTAAATATATACAATACCCTAAAACTAAATAACCCTTAACTTTAACAAGTAATTAGTCATTCAATTTATCAAACCAAGTTTAAAGATTTTGCTTAGCCAATTTCTTAAATTAGACATATTCGATTAGTGCATCAAAGAGAAGAAATGTTACGTATGTGAAGCAAACTCCCACAATAAGCAAGGTCAACAAGGTTTGTGTTGTATGGCATCACAAAATAGGGAAATAGAAATTTGTATTACTTTCAGCTGTTTTGCTGATAGGATCAAGAACTGATTTCTTTCATTGTACCTACTGGTTATGACAAATTATTCAAAGGGAGGTTTCACATTTCAGTTTCCTGTTCTACTTTCTATGTGGATTGTGGACTGAATTTTGGACAACTTGTAATTAGCATTATTTCCTCTGTTGAGATGTATGATATGTTGCTCGCCTACAGACATGGCAATACTGACACGACATTGTTTTTTGGCGTGTCCTAGTGTATTTTAACTTTTAGTGTTTATGTCGTGCCTGACAAAATGTCACACTGCACCAAATTTTCAGAGTGTCCGCGCTTCTTAAGTTGTGTTTATTTTGGATATCTTCCCTGGTGCTTCCAATACTTGTCCTTGGTTGATCAAAAAGCATGCTACAATTAATTAGCTTGCTTTTAAGATAACTATTTTATTTCAATTAATCAGGCTTTGGTCAGAAGAGCTGACCAGGATGTGGTAGATATGCTTCCAAGATCAGTGACCATAGTCGTTGGCGATGTGGGCGAACCTTCGACTATGAAGACTGCTGTTGAAGGGTGCAACAAGATCATATATTGTGCCACTGCACGCTCGACTATCACCGGGGACCTAAACAGGGTTGATTACCAAGGGGTGTGCAATGCCACCAAGGCATTTCAGGTTTGGTTCATAATGAACTCCTCAGCTTTCTAATCTTTCCATTTGAATCCCTTGCCAAAGTGGTTTAAATAAGTTGGACTAGGTTATATACATGGTAAATTGGTGCATGGAAATTTGCAGGACTATTACAATGAGCTAGCACAGCTGAGGGCTGGCAAGAGCAGCAAGAGTAAACTTTTGCTTGCTAAATTCAAATCTGAAGAATCATTGAAGGGCTGGGAAGTTCGCAAGGGAACATATTTTCAGGATGTGGTTGCTGCCAAATATGATGGAGGAGTGGATGCAAAGTTTGAATTAACAGAGACTGGCGAGGCGGTTTTCTCTGGTAATACTTGCAGGGATAATTTTACTAACATATTATGAGAAGATTGTCACTTTACTGTTAGTGAAATCTCGACATTTTGGAAGAACACTTTCTTGATTAGCCTTATATGACATTGGATGGCGAGACTTCCATATATCCTGGATAAAACTTTTGTTTTACTTCTTTGGTGTCGTAGGATATGTTTACACTAGAGGCGGCTATGTTGAACTCTCAAAGAGGCTATCGCTTCCACTAGGTTCCACCCTTGACAGGTATTAAGAGCGTATTCACTTCGATTATTATTCAAGCTGTTTATCGTGTTGATTGGTGGATTATTATCCATCCTTATTTTCGTTCATATTACAAGTAACATGTATGTCACAAATTTCAAAAGTTCTCAGTTTGACATGGATAGGTATGATGGTTTAGTTCTGTCTGTTGGTGGGAATGGGAGGTCGTTTGTTTTAATTCTTGAGGCCGGTCCACTAGCTGATACTTCTCAAAGCAAACTATATTTCGCCAGAATGAGCACAAAAGTTGGCTTCTGCAGGGTGAGTTCATCGCGAATTGGATTAATTGTTTATGCGGAACTTTACATTCAACAGATTTTGGATGCGCTTTGATTGTCTTTTAATTTTTGCAGGTGAGGGTGCCATTTTCATCTTTTCGTCCTGTGAATCCAGATGATCCCCCACTTGACCCTTTTCTTGTGCATACCTTGACCATTCGCTTTGAACCGAGAAGACAGGTTTGTATTCCGTGTGGTGCACAAATGTGCAACTTAATTTACGTCTTTGCAAGATTTCGATCCTCCTATTTTAGTTTTGCAATCAGCATTGTTTCACAAGAACATTTTCTTGTGCTTGCTGCAGAGACCTGCTGAAGGAACATCAGCAAATAAGCAGGATCTTAGGAGCTTCAAACTTATAATGGAATATATAAAAGCGTTACCAGTGAGTTCCTCCCATGTTTGATTATTCATGGAAGACCAAGTAATGGTGTGTGCAAGGTTTCCTGACCTTTCAGTTTTTTATGGGGCCAATTCCTGACCATTCACCTATTCTCCAGTCCTACAGCTGCAGTTGTTAGACTTTATTAACTTGTCCTCTATCTATGTTAATTATTATATATTTTAGTCTAATTTTTGGTTTATTTTTACATCCATTAGTCTGCTAAAGTAAGAATTTGGTTCTTTGCTTCCTTGTGCTTACCTGTTGTTGCAATATTGGATCTTTGCAGACTGGACAAGAGACAGACTTCATATTGGTTTCATGTACAGGATCCGCGATTGAAGCTAACAGAAGAGAGAAGGTCCTTAAAGCCAAAAAGGTACTCCTTGTGTGACCTTAAAATATATCCATTTGAACATCTTTATCATGTTTTATCTTTTATAAAAGCATGATTTTCTTGAGTCTTCTTTTTATTTTAGGCTGGAGAGGATTCGTTGAGGAGATCAGGACTCGGATACACAATCATCCGTCCTGGTCCTTTGCAGGTACTAATGCTGTACTATTCTCATTTAGGAGCATGCATTCTTTTATGATCTAGGTGAAAGAAGTTATGACTAACTTTTAGTATTCGAGAAGGTTATTTCAACAATTTTTGGTGGTCTAACAAGAACTGTCATCCTTTCGATTGTTATTTCGATGTGAAGGGTTTGTATGTATCATCGACTTTATCATTGAGAGATCAATATTAGTACAACTCAAACAAGCAAATTCGTGCACAATATCTCAGTTACAATCATACTCATCGTTGAAACTAAGGCCCAAATTTGGCAAACTGATATTACTTATTGGATCTGAACAGTTACAAAATCAATTCAAGAACAATATTTTTTTTATCATATAACTGTAACACAGATCTCTAGGATCTTGTGCAAAACACTACTTGAGTAGATGAAATATACAGTAAAAATGTTTATCATTCAGTGAAGATGAGCCAGACCCTATCTGGATTTCTAAAATTGTTCGTAACAGAAGTATACATGTCAAAATGGATATGGTGACTTGGTCAATTTATGCATCTTGGATTATATATACAGAAAATACTTCTACACAGTTTCTATATTACCTGGTGGATGTATGCATCTAGGACTATATGGATACACAATTACTTATACTCCCTAGTTATCCTATGTTAAGGGAATCCTGATGTCATTGGGATTTTTTTGTTTTTTTTTCTTCATACTTATTGGTGACACATATGCCGAGGGCTAGGCCTTGAGACCCGGGTCCGGCGAACTTCTTAATGGGTTATGATCCGTATTTGGCCATGCCTGAGCAAGTAATATGTGCTAATTAAGTCAAATCCCAAAGGGATTGCAACAATTATCAGGAAGACCAGAGGTTTTGGGCAGACGAGCTCCCATCCATATTGTGGGGCTATCATACAGCTATCGTACCACACCTAGGACAGCGATCGATGAAATCCCATTTAGGTTAGCTTTCAATACTGAGGCTGATGTAGCATAGGATGGTTTGAAAATGAGGCCCTCTTAACGGATAAACGAATAACATGCAGTTTATCTAAACGAATTTTATGAATTTTTTTCTCAGATACCAATTTATAAATCAATTTAATTACAAATGAAATCTTATAAAAAATTAACAAATAAAAAGATGATAAAAAAGTAACTAGTTGAGTAACCTTAGTGACATTTTTCCTAAGACAAATAAAACACGATCATTTGTAGACAAAAGACAATAATTGTTAGAAAAATAAAAGATATTTGGAAAAAATAACAAGTAAATTGGTTGGTCTAGTGGTAATGATCCTCTTAATGCATTTTTGATCTATGGTTCGAACCTTGTTATTACCATTTTGGTTACTAAAGCTTACTATTTATAAGTGAGTATATGCCCCTCTTTCTTTGGGCCACCTTCCTAATAAAGTCATTACTAAGGAGTACTACTTAAGTGGTTCTAGAGCATGTTTGGGCCTTCTCATTGCAAGCATAGTTCGCAGTAGCGGCCGATACCGATACAGTTTAGCATGTCCCGATCCAATATCGACCGATACCCGATACGGACCGATACCGACATTGGGGGTCTCTTTCTCGATCAACTCCGCAAAGAATATTGAACGAAAAAGACCAATCAACAAAGGTGTAAAAGCATAGAAAGGTTAAAAAAGCATGTAAAAGAAGAAAACTTATCTATCGTATGTAAATCAATCGGTTAGGGTGACTACTATTTCATTCAATTTCAAAACTACTAAGAAACAACACTGAAAATATTAAAATTATGCCTAAATGTATAAAATATATTTTCTAAAATGTTAATAATTTATTAATAATTATTTGTTTTCCGATACCAAAAAATTCGATACTCCAATCTGAAACCTCCGATACCGCCGATCCTAATACTCATAGGAATGGTCCGATACCGATTCCGATACCGATACTTTGAACCTTGAAGGTTGGTTTGGCTAGTAAGTAACCATGGGCCCTGTTTGGGGGCCTTGCCTAATGAGGGGCCTGGGGTTGTCACCCAGCTCGCCCACCCTCTGGGTTGGCCCCGGCAACTGCACTTAGAAAATGTGCATAGAGTGGTTGTCCCCCATGCGTGGAACATAAAAAATCTCAAGCTTTACTACCCTTCCTAAGTCTTTTATATGTAATTCTCCAAATCAATAAAGCATATTGCTACCAGTACACTTCGGTTGCTTTTATGGAGGCATTAGAAATTCGATTCAATTTCAGACCTTCTCAATACATTGATCAAGAGGCTCTTTCCAAATTAACTAAGATTGTGTCCGTTGTGGAGTATCAAACCACTTCGGTTGCTTTTACGGAGGCATTAGAAATTCGATTCAATTTCAGACCTTCTCAATACATTGATCAAGGGGCTCTTCCAAATTAACTAAGATTGGATCAGTTGTGGAGTATCAAACCACTTTTCAAGCACATACAAATCAGACTATCGACATGTCTTCATCATTTTTAACTAGTTGCTTTATATCCGGCTTGCAGCCAGATATTCAATGTGTGAACTTAAGGCCTTCCGGACAACTTCTTTAGGCAAGTTGTTGGTCTTGTTAAGCTTCAAGAATCAAAATGCCTAGAATGCAAAACAATCTGATTTCCTTAGAACCGCCATCATAAACCACCTGCAAACACAACTACTTTTCACCTTACCTCCATTATTGACTTTACTATCACTACCTTCAAATACTTCCCTTGAATCTTGATCCTCCTAAGCCACTCCAAGTCATCATCTCAGCCATGAAGATCTCCAAGACCGCAACAAACAAGGGTTTATGTTATAGTTGTGATGAAAAGTATTTGTCGAGAAATAAGTGCAAGGCTCAAGAACTCTTCCTCCTTGCAACAGCAAAAAAACTTGCAAACCTGACTAAATTTGAGAATTGTTTGGATGAAGCTCAATCACCAGCACCAGACTCGCCACATGTTCAACCACAGTTTTTCTATCCTCCGCTTTGAGAACAATGCTCAACTTGATAACGTAGGGACTATGACAAGCATAACATTACCCCAATTAGGATATGGTCAAAATAAAATTATCCTCTTCCACAGAAGGGCATCAGAAGTTATTTTCTTGATGTTACTCTTATTTTTCTTCTCTTTCTACTTGTATTCTAGAGGTATCTAGCCCTCTAAGCTAGCTAGGTTTGTTATCCTTTTTATTTCAATTCAATAAAGCCAAGTCCTTTTTCATTTGTTTTTTGAGTTTGTTGGTCTTGTAATCGTTACACCATATATGTGCAACATGGATGGGTATGATTTTACCTATGTGAAATGTTCGTTCCCATATCCATATCATATCCTTATCCTATGTTGCACGAATTCGGACACAGATAAGGACACGATACAGGTATGGAATACAGGCATTTCCAAATAGGTACATTTTAATCACTTAAGTTGACCAAATACGGACACAAATACGGGTACAAACGTGATAGGGGTACGGGCACCATTTCCCGTGTTTGTGCCTGTATTTCTGCGACATAGATATTTATATTATTCTAGCAATACCACTTTCATATATATATATATATATATATATATATATATATATATATATATATATCTCTTAGAGTAAAAGAAAGTAGGGTCCCTTATTACTTAGTTTTGTGACTATCCCTTGCTCATACTTCAGTTATGATTTCCCCAGGAAGAACCTGGCGGTCAACGTGCACTGATCTTTGATCAAGGCAACAGGATATCTCAGGTAGATGCATAAGATATTATGTCAGTCCACCACTGACTTGCAGATATTTCTACATTTCACCATAATCTCTTCATTCTCAGGGCATAAGCTGCGCAGACGTGGCAGATATCTGTGTTAAGGCACTACATGATTCAACAGCAAGAAACAAGAGTTTCGATGTAAGATTTGTATACGTTGTTATGCATCTTCTTCCTTCAATTCCTCCTCGTCTTGATAAATTTCGGTCATGGGCAGGTATGCTATGAGTATGTAGCAGAGCAAGGGAAGGAGCTTTATGAATTGGTATGTATAATAGGGACTATTCAGGCTATGATGCCTCATGATTCTCATTTATATATCGAAACGGATTGATACGTTTTAAATGTTATTATCTTTTGTTCATGTAGGTGGCACATATACCGGACAAAGCAAACAACTATCTCACTCCCGCATTGTCAGTTTTGGAAAAAAACACTTGAAGACTGTGTTTGCTTGTGTAGAAAGGCAGGGAAGGAAGCAGAAACAGTAAATGTAGATACGAAATTTCGTTTCTACATAATACCATTTTGTTTCCTTTTCTTTCCCTCACTTTCTGCTGAAGAAAACACGGTGCTCGGGATCTGGCATCTTTCCCTTTTTCCACCAAAGATTGCAGAATTTTACGACTTCTTCGATGCTACTCTGCTTTCCCTTTTAAGAGTATCTCAATGTAAAGAAATATAAAAAAGCAAAAATTAGACCATTGGTACAAATTGTGTTTAATGTGTACACCTTACATGTATATGTTCAATGGACTAATCAGATGTATAGGCTTACAGTCTTTGAGTACTCCTGCTTGTAAATGTTAATGTTTACAGCCTTTTAATTGTCACTCAATATCCTTTTCATGCAAGTTTTTTTTTTTTTCACGTAACCAGTTTCAGTTAACTAATTATGTTGAAGCATAATCATTGATGAATCAGAATAATGATGTAAATAACTCAAATAGAAGCATTATGTCCTGTGTTGAGATTGGGTTCCTTCCTATGTGGAGAATATCCTGGAGTACGACGAGCACCAAGAAAAGTTTGAAAAGTTGAAAGCGACAGATGGAACTCAGTTTGAAGTCGGTATCGGTGGCACTAATATACATGCAACATGTCAGTGGCACATAACGAAGTGTCAAGTTTGTCCAACAAGTTTTTGGTGATTTTTTGTGCTCATTAAACATATCGTAGGACGCCGGTGAGTTGGGATGAGCGAAAGTCAAGGACATTGGATTAGTTTTGATTGGGCATTGACGGCTCAGATCACACAAGAAAAGTGGTTGTGTAACTTCTAGAATAGGAAGAAGGAGATTATGAGAATTCGTGGTTGATTCGAGTATTGATCGATGGTTTGTAGAGTAACATCAGGCATGGGAGCCCGAGACGAACTTTCAAAATGAGCCCCAATACATAATGTAAATTATTTTTAAAAAGCAAATTAAAAAAAGATGTTCCCACCAAGAATTGAATGCCACATTTGTTTTGTGCCAAGAGAGTACCATGGTGCAACCAGTTCTATTGTAGATACAAAATTGTCAACATATTTATATTTAAACTATATTTTTTTGGCCCTCGTAATTCATGGGTCTTGGACGGTCGCCCTAGCTACTCTAGGCTAGGGCTGGCCCTGAGTAACATGCATGTCTTTATACAGTTGTAACCATACTTTAGGGTACCGACGTACTCCGATATACGTAGCTAGTCTAGTATCGTCCATGCTTTCCAGTATTTTGGGTTCTGGAGTGTAACACATGATTGCGAAAATATATACTTATCAGACATTATCTTAGACTATGACATGATTATGTATCTAGAGTGATCTCTTGCCTTCTATTGGAAATCTTGTTCGTTTCCAATCATAACTTCCTTATCTCTGACCATTCTTAGTACCTTAGTTAATTTGTCCATTTTGATCTTCAGATCATGATGACCCCGACTCGGCCAGGCATATCAGAAGAAGACTCCAGACCACACCTTAGAGGAGACGTAAGTTTCAGGAAGACGATATTGGAGGCGAATGCATGCTGTTGAGAACCAATAAGGGACTTTAGTCCTACATCGGAAGATGTATTATGAAGAGGGGTTGGACCCTCTATAAGTAGTGGTAGTAGCCCATCAATAAAAATCGTCACCTATTCATTTCTACATGGTATCAGAGCCATAACCATCCACCCCTCTCCCCTCTCCCCCCCACAAAAAAAAAAAAATTTCCCTTCCCCTCCCCCGACTCCAGCAGCGCCCTCCCCCACCCCGACTCCAGCAGCGCCCCCCCCGGCTCCAGCAGCGGCCCCCGGCTGCCCCCCCCCCCGGCTGCCCCCCCCCCGGCTCCACTAGCCCTCCCCCCCCCCCCCGGATCGCCCGCGCGTGCCGGCTCCACCAGCCCCCGAAGGCGCAGAAGGCCGACAAGACGAAGAATCCGATGTTTTGCTATTTGGATATTTATGTTTTTGAGATGCTACATGATCTGATGTTTGTTGCTTTGTTTTGATTGAGAAAGTGTAGTTTTTTGTTTAAAAAACGGTATATTTCGAAGACAGAGACGAAAATCAAATACTTTATTTGTACCCACTCTGTTCCTAGATTACACCGTCTGGAATGAACACATACTTTATTTGTTTTTTCTTTTCCGATCTTCACATCGGGATCTACACGAAGAATGATCGTGTTTTCTCCTGTGTCCAGACGTGTTCACTTTACATGCGTGCGCCGGTGTTGGCCACGTTTATAGCGCATTCGTAAAGTAGAAGACGACGAAGATGCCGACGAAGACGGCAACTAGTAGTTAGCAGCCGACGACGAAGACGACGACTAGAGATACAGTTGAAGAAGCCATGGATTCGATCGCTGGAAAACTGACAACACAAGAGATGAGGCATTGGTTGATGATATCTTGTCGAAGAGATTGACCGAGGCGACCCCTCGTATGACCCATACTGATGTGGATCCGTCATCCTACAAAATGGAGAAGTTGGAAAAGCTGGAGACGAAGTTGGAAGGAACGTCCAACTACTTGAAATGGCCGCGGCAGGCGATGCGGACGTTGAAGGGACGTGGCTTGGTTGGCTATGTCAATGGCCAAACCAAGGCGCCCGCTGATCCCTCCTCAAAGGAGTTTGCTATTTGGGAGATTGTCAACAACGTAGTGGCTGGGTGGTTGACAGCCTCCTTGACCGACCAGGTGTCGGGCAATGTAGAGGCGATGGAGGGTGCTGCTGATATATGACGGACTTTGAAGGATATGTACTCAGGCTCGGGCAACCCTATGCGGGCCTTCCAACTACAGGATGAACTCGATAGGGTGGCCCAAGACGAACGTACCATCTCTGAGTATGCAGCCCTGTTGAAGAAGTACTGGTCTGATCTGGATCACTATGATCCTCTTGGGATGGAAGATGCACAAGTCGAACCGGCGTTTGCGAAGCATTTTCAGACGTTCCTGACGTATATTTCGCGGCAACGGATGATGAAGTTCTTGAAGGGGCTCAACCCTGTGTTTGAGCAGAGAAACAATATACTACTCGCATAACCCACGCTTCCAACCTTAGAAAAAGTCATAGCTGTCATGGTACAAGAAGAAGCTCGATTGAAGTTGTTGCCCAACAAGGGCTACTTCCAGGGGGAGCAAGCTGCTGTCGAAAAGTCTGCCCTTGGCGCCTTCAATCAGCCTCCCTCTGCGGGCGGTGTTTGCCACAACTATGGTGACTCGGGACATTACATTAGATTTTGTCCAAAACTCCTGCGAGGTCAGTCGAATGATCGCGGACGGGGCCGTAGAGGACGTCGTGGTGGTAGAGAAGGATATGCTGGTAGAAGGAAAAATTATTTTGGAGGACACAAAGCAAATCTGGCAGAAGAAGGGGGAGACAATCAATTTGCTGAAATAACCCATCTTGAGAGGGAGTTCATCGCGAAGTTACGAGGCACGAAGCTGGGTTCGGACGACAGTCAAGTTACTCCTAGGGCGTCATCTATCTCGCACTACCAAAATAAGTTATATTATCGACTAAATTTGCAACGCCAAAGGAAAACGTCGCTAAAATAAAGAAATTTAGCGTCGCATAGAAAAAATGTCGCAGGACGTCACTGTTAGCGACGATCAGTGACATCCTACGACGTCTCTTAAGTTTAAAAAAATAACGTTGCCGATAAGTCGGTAAACGTCGCTGATTAGCGACGTTTTCCTTTGGCGTCGCAACGTTTACCGACGATTAGCGACGTTTACCGACGATTTAGCTTTACGTTGCTAAGTTTTTTTTGATCTAGCGATGCTTAGCGACGTCTTTATTGGAAGTCGCTAAGAAATTTTATTTAGGTCAGCCGATCGAGTTCTTTTTCATTCTCAAAATTTCAACCCAAATTCAAACCATTCCCTCTCCCCAACCCGACCCCCCACTCCTTCCTCCGGTGACCGTCGACCCCTGACCCCCTCCTCTGATGACCGCCGACTGTAGTGCCCCATCCCGCTTAGTCAATCGGAGAAATCGGAACGCTAACGGCGTTCGGACATAGCCTTGCAACGGCTACTCGGAGATATCGCTCGGTCGAGGCGACCGCTTGCTCAGGTGGGGTAGTTTCGGTGAACTTGCCTCATCTTAGCCTTCACATAATAAATCGCATGTTTTCAACTTGCACAAGTAGGCTTGATAATAAAAGAGACAAATTCACATAGCTAAAGAAAATAATCCCGACGGATCGAATTGAGTTAGAATATGGAAAGGTCCAACGGATGGCTTAGAGTTGGTGCACGGTGTGCTTTGAAAATGACACTCGGTCCTTCGTCCCGTGGCTTGGGAGAAGAAAAAGTTGGTCTTTGACACAAACTGTGAATTAGCCTAAGTCATAGGCGTCGCCCGCGTAAATACTCGATAAGGCATGCACGCTTCCACGATGCAAGGCTCGACATAGCCTTTGCTCGTCCCTTGGGTTAAGGTGTAGGCTTGATTAAGTTAGGCAAAGTGATGGTGGTCGACCTAAGACATTCCAAGCACGGTCCTATGAGTTCTACGGCTTAGTATAGCCACGAAGTCCTACGGTTTCAAAGCTAGTCGTATGGGGTATAAGTTGGGCGATAGTGTCGCGTAGAGCACGATGGACCTAAGGCACGATGCACGGACTTAGTGTCTAAGGCATGAACCACGGTTGATTTAATGAGTTTTGGAGAAAGAAATATCGAATAGGCATTGAGTTGAATGAAATGATATGGTAACATGGAAAGAATGCTCGCGACCGTGGGTCGTCGAGGGGTCCTTGAGGGGTCTCAAGGATAGAAGTCCTGAACGTGGTTTTGAAAGAGAAGGTAACACTGAAGGAAGAATGACTGTATGAGACGTTAGTTTGAGTCAGGGTCTTGCATGGTCATTGGATAACTTGTCGACAAGATAGAGTTTTCCCGTAACGGCAACCCAGGGCCATGGGACCGTTTTGGCCTAAGGAAACACGGTGATAGCTGTGCTGAATCGATAGCACCAGGTTAGTCGGGGACTTCCAGGGGGCTAGCTACCTTGTGCTGGAAGGGTCCCGGCCAACCGCAAGCTATGAGTCCAGGTATAGCTTGTTATGCTAGTGACCTCATATAGATGAGTCGTCACGGGAGACAATCCGCGAGTGTGCCTTTGGATTGAGTCGAGTATTGAGTGTAGCATATCAAGGAAGTCGAGTTGAATGTGTGAGTATAGTTGGAACTCAATGTTGGGCCTAAGATTTGGTTACAACGTAGGCGACGTGCTTTGGTACGTGATGTGGCGTCGAGTCTTATGTTGTGGGCATGTAAGTTGCATAGTTTGTATGTGAGTTGTCTTGAGTTTAAGTCAGGAAATGCCGCAAGGAAAAGTCGGTCGAGTGACACTTAACCCACAAGTCTTGATTGGGTCGGATGATGATTTAGTAGCAAAGGACCGCGAGGCGGCGATATGATTGAGTCTCATTGAGTTGCGAGGCACGGCCTCAGCAAGGGTTTGTAACACGGTCACACGAAAATGGAGTATATCGTGTAGTTGCGTCTCTGATTTGGGCTGTGAGGCAAATACGACTTGATAGTTTAATGTTGTTGGCACGAGAAGGGTCTAGAGGCAAAGTATGAGTTAACATTGTTGACGCAAGCACGGGATGGTCTAGCGACACAGAATAGGCCAAGGCGTCTGTCCTAAAACTGATCCTAAGGTAAGAGTAGAAAGACAATAAAAAGGGTTATGTTGCACGAAGTAAATCAAACGTGTTAGTTTTGTATGGGTGGGCGAGGAGCTCATTCCACCAGTACAGTTGAGTACTGACACCCATATAGTTTTCATGTGCAGGCGCAGGTAGAAGCTCGTGGCACGGAGCTCGCTTGGATGCGTCAAGGCACGATGTACCTTGGCGATTCGAAGCATGCGGCCACATGTAGTCAAGACTTATACGGAACATAATGTATGGACGTCGCCTTCCAAAGCATCCGCTGGCTCAAGACTTGTTTTGAGAGATGAGAGAGAGCTGAGTGACTAGTAATGTGAGATGAGTGAGCTTGAGAGACTTGTAATCTTGGCCTTGCGCCCTTTGTAACCGTTGTTTTCAATATCAATAAATAGCTTCTTTGAATAACTTGTGTTTCGTTTTAATTTCCGCTGCTATTATTCAATGTCTCTGTATGGGACTTCTGTGCGACGACCCGTCGCAGCCGCTGAAATCAGCCATTATAGAACCCGCCTTGCACGAGCGCAATCTAGGCTCGTGCGGCATCACGCCTTAGCGAGGATGATCGCTCCTACGGGAGCGGGACATGACATAATGGTATCAGAGCACGGCTTTATGTCCTTAGACTATCGATTGAATTCTTTAACTCCGTTGTTTCCGCAAACTCTAAATTGTTGCTTCCGCAAAGTTGATATCGTTGGTGCGCTCATGTCATGACCCGCACCCTAGAGTAAGGGCACGAGACGTGGGTACGTCCAGCCTACGCCGCAGTATCGACGGTAGAACGCTGTCCTAGGTCACAACATCTAACAATATAATGCTAAGCAGTTTATACTCCCCGAATGGGGGTGACATAGAAGAATGTAAACTCAATCACAACTAAGGAAGAAGAAGCACGATATGATATAGAACTCAAAGAAAATACAGATGATCAGAAGAGTCTAAGATAACATCTCAGCAAATATCTAGAATACAAGTATCAGCTACTGAATATGAAAGAATATATACAACCCAGATCTCAAAGACAGAAATAGAGTCTAACTAAACTAGTCTCAAGACAACGTAAGTAAGATAAAGCCTAACTAAGCTAGTCTAGGCAATAGGGGTAATGTCATCAGCTAGAGCTGGGTCCTCCTGAGGATCCAGCTCACAAGTGTCGTCTAGGGCTGCCCCGTAGAAGGTATCCACACAGGCCTCCTCCTCGTCCTCTGTAATATTTTCAACAGGTCCAGTCAGGACAGGAGCGAGCACAATACATCTCAACAGTTCATAGCAGGTTAGAAAATATAATCATGCAGTAAAGTAAGATATAGGTACTGAAAGAAATACAGTATGTAAACAGAGAGAGAACTGTAATAGAAATATCTACTATAAATAGAGAACTAACAGTGGCTAGTGAGTCAGAGTACAATATAGACATGTAAATGGCATAGGATGATTCTGATGCTACACTATGGAATGATTCTGATGCTACACTACTTGGATATTATTCACATGTCCACTTCTACTCTCCCGTACCCCAATCAATACACAAGGATCCAACCAGGTTATGTTATGATTCATGCAACGGCCCCCGAAGGGTGGTACATGATAGTCCCATAAATGGGGATTCTAGGAAGCCCAATAAATGGGAGGATTCAAGAAAGACTCTGTGATCATGAGAGTACATGTCACAAGTGATTCAATGAACCATAAAGCAAAGTGATACGCCATGTAAGTGAAATACACAGAACATGAAGTATCCGATGCTCCCTGAAGGGATAACATCTCAAGAAGGGATCCATATAGTACTAATCCGTGTGACTAACATGACAGCATCAAGTAAAGTAATTTAAAGCAGGAAAATAATTCTAAGCAGGATATGAAATGATCAGAGAATGTACTCGCCTGGTATCTGAGTGTCCGGATGAAATGTACTATCCGAGGAGAGGTGTCTGGCTCCTAATCAGAACAGCACAAGTCACAACAAGTCTAAAATGATAACAAGATGCAATTCAATGCATTCTAAATGAATCTAGGTCAACCTAGGCCAAAGTCAACTCTTGGTCAACTCTGGTCAACCCTAGAAGTCAAACTAGGTCAACTATGGTCAAACTAGGTCTAACAAGTCTAAATTAGGTCAAACAAGTCATTCTAGATCTAAACAAGTCTAGGTTATGTTAAACTAGGTTTAACAATCATTCTAAGTCCTAACAAGTCTATATTGGTCTAACTAGTCTACATTAGTCTATACTAGGTCACACAAGCCTATACTAGCTAGTACACACCACTTCAAGGCTATCCAAGCCTAAATCAAGCCAACACACATATTCATAAGTCACACTTGACCAATATTCAAGTTATCTATACTAGGCATTCAAGAACAATACATAAAAGAAGCTAACTATATATATACATAGGCATGCACCACTATACATTAGCTATATGTAACATGGCATTTAGTACATATATATAGATATAAAGAGGGCTATGAGTGTGTATGTGCATGAAACATATGAGTGAGAGTGTGCTAGAGTAAGTGAGTGTGTGTTCAAGTGTCAAGGTTTATAGTGTGATAGGAATCTAGATTAGAGGGTGTGTGTGTGGGTGGTGAAAGCCATATAGTGTAGGCATGTGTCTAACATGTGTGTGTGGTGTATACAAGTGAGTGTCAAGCATGCAATAGCTAGTGTATGTGTATCACATGTGAATGAGAGGGGTGAGCTAATGTGTTAACAGTGTACAATGAGCAGTCAAGGAGATGAGAGAGTGAACTAATGTGAGGACAGTGTGGGAAGTGTCTAGGAATCAGTGAATACTTGATACTGTGTGAGCAACATGAAAAGGAAACCAATTTCATTCATTATCAAACGGTTTTCAGTCCCTAGGTTTTCGAATTCCCAATTTGAATCCAACTCAACACCAAAACATCTTAAAATCGACCCACAAGTAGAATTCATATAGGAGGACTATATTAGGGACTTAAACAGTGATTAACAACAATCAAATGGGCTAAATAGTCAATTCAAATTCGATTATTAAAACTGGAAAAAACTGGGAAATACTGAAATATGGACTTGTATCAGAATTTTAGGGGTAATTGGAAATTGATGCATAAAAACAAACTAATATGTGTAATTAGTGGTTGGTAAATATAAACACACTTGTGCACGTGTCTTAGGGTCCAATTCGTGTCCACCACACACGACACAGACGTGTCCAGTGGTCAAAATACCAAGTCGGGTAAGTACAGTGCACTGTGTAGTGCACTGTCTCGTGCACGTATTCGAATGTGTGTAGGACACGACACAAGTGTCCTAGAGTCTCGTGGTCGTGTCCCTAGGTTCGCCTAGGGTTGATCTAGGGTTAGGATAGCCTATCTTGTGTCCACGTCTTCTCACGTGTCGACACGAGACCCGTATCAGTCGAGTTTTCTCGACTGATACACGGGGTTTAGCACCGCGTCGTGCAGTGGTTCACGTGTCTCGTGGACACGACATGAGCCACGTGGGGCCTCGTGTAGCCCATGTGTTGGGCTACACACTCGTGTTAACACGAGGTGTCCTCAATGTGTCCAGAGTCGACACGACTCACGTATCAGTGCTCAAAACTGTGTTCGTACAGTGTAGTGAGGAACCAGTGTGAGCGTGTTTTCTCACTCGACACGATACGACTTGATACGAAACTTTAGGGATGTCTTGTCAGACATCGCCCCTAGGTCTGTGTCAAGTGGCACGTGTCCACGTGTTGTGTACAATGCGCACGAGGTGTCAGTGAGCAGGACAGTGCACAGTGCAGTGTACAGCGTGTTCATGTCCAATTTGGACACGGACACGGGCCTAAATCATGCTCAGTCAAGTAGAATCCCATAAACAAGACCTAGATCTAAATTCCTATTCAAACACTTTTCAAAAACCAAATCGAAATGCCTTTTGGGGTATTTCATCAAACACCTTGCCTATGGGACTGGTACGTGCCATTTAGGATACGAAATGGACACGAAACCTAGGTTTAGGTATACCTACAGTTAGGGTAGACCTAGGACTTTCCAAATATGCAAAGAAACTGGAATTTTAATGGTGTTTAAATAGTTTTACCTATTGGTGTCCAAATACAAGAAAAGCTTCAATAGGGAGGGGTTCTCCTTGCTAGCCAATCCTTCCAAATTGTCTTAAAGCTGAGATTAAACACATGGACAGCAAGTATAGGTGATTTAGAACCTAATGCAATTTGTTTGAGGGAAAAAGGAAATAAAATGGAATTTCTATGAATTAATAAAGTTGGGAAAATACCTCTTCCTTAAACTTGAGATCTATTTCCAAGGGAGGCTAACCCTAAATGAAGGAGGCATTAAATAGGGTGGGATTCCCTAGATGGTTGGCCATAGTGGGTTAGGGTTTAGTGATGGGCTATGGGCCTTGGGCCAAGTTTCACAAGTCATGGATTAAATCCTTAAGTCATGAATCAATGCATCTATTCCATTTTTCCTTATTTGAAAACTAGATTCTAATGGCTAAAATGAGGTTAACTCAAGTTATACTAGGGTTACTTAACCTAACCAAGGCAGTCACAACTAGGGTTAGCTTCTAGACTAGTCTACCAACGTCAATGCTAGTCAAAGTCAACCTAGTCAACCCTCATTCAAATAATTCCAAAATAAATCCTAAAAATTCTCATAAATTCAAATAAATTATAATAAATTCAAATAACCTTAAAAATGATAAAAATACCCTCAAACTAGAAATATGGTAGATGAAACACCCTAATCACAAGTCATAATTTTAAATAGTTTAAAAATGATTAAAAATCACCAAAAATCATAATATGAAATAAATATCAATAAATAATAATTATAATTACAAAATTTCAAAATTACCCTCATTTGAAAAACTGGGTGTTACAATTCTACCCACCTTATAAAAATTTTGTCCTCGAAATTAAGATGATCGCACCCCCTTCTAGGTCAAACATAGTCAAGGGTCAATCACTAGTCAATTTTTTCAACATCCTAGTACTTGGTCATCCACTGGTCAACTTCTTAGGATTTTACCTATACTAGCTACCTAAGTGTTGGCAACCAGAATTTAGCAAAAAGAGAAACTCTATAATAGGCTAGCTCTTAACTTCCCAGTCCTATCAAGGCTGATACTATAAATCTCATAAGCTACAGGTTTATAAACACACATTCCCCACATCGAGGACTAACCTATATATATATATATATATATATATATATATATATATATATATATATATATATCCACAGTTGATACAAATGGGGGTAACATTCCTATTTTTCGACAATCAAGGTCCTAAGAATTTTATCTAAACCATGTAATTTGAAGTAATAGCATATAGGGTCAGGGCATACTGTAGCAGTTAGAAGTCTCACCTAGGTGCACTGGTCATTCTAGGTCAAAACAGTACTATGGTATCAACACACAAGCAATCTAGGGTGTCCTAATTAGGTAGGTAAGGGAACAACAACCATCAAGGTTGTAAGGGTTGTCTACCATCCTATATAAGAAATTAGTCATTAACAAACAACTGAGAAATTATTAAAAGGTTACTATTCTATAAAATGGTAAAAATTGAAAATTTAGGCACAACAAATCACAAATAGATTTTTGTCTTGACACGATCAAAGTTGATCAATTTCGGGATAAATCGAGATTTGGGCAAGATGGAGAATCAATGAAATCAAGTATGAGCACGAGCATCCAATGATGAAGATCCAGGTCATGATTAAATTTAATTCAACTGGATACGAATACGAGGTTCATAGGCGATAAAAATAATTCCAAGGAGAATTGTCAAGGCTGTTGCGGATAAGATTCTAGGGCAAGTTTAATTATGTCTCCATCCACGTAGATTAATATGAAAAGCGAACCAAAACGCAATAGGTTGATCAGACCATCATATGCCGGTTCTGATTAGACAATATGTTAGTGGATGCGCACCCAATAAAATATGTCATGATCAAGCACGAAAAGGATAAGCTTGTAAAACTAAGGATAATTAGCAGCATAAGATATAAGTAAGGGTGGTAGTAATGAACGAAGATACATAGTCCAGATTCTTAACTAAATGGGTCAAGCAATCAAGATAAGTACAAGGTTAAGCATTTAAGGAATCAAGCAGAACATCATCACATGTCGGGTCGAAGGAATTGAGTCAAGGCTGGATCTCTAATTGAAATCAGGAATAATTCAGTATCATGGTAGAGGTTATAGTTTAGCCATTTGACCAGAAAATTATATCAAGAAAATAGAGTACAAGGAGACGGGTTTTAGTGGGACATGATATACCTACACGAAGGTGAGTTCGTCTAGGTCTTGCATATAAGATTTGTTGGAGGGTAACAGCTAGTATTATATTCTGAATGTCAAGGTCACGAAAAAGAACGTCAAAGGATCTCAAAATAGAAAGTGGGGGTTCAAGAGGTGGTAAATAAATGCACAAGATAAGGAAGATCAAGTTAATCACCTGTTTCTGATACCCTTAAGTTCATCTGGTCATAACTTGCCATTCGTATCCTTACCTCACCAGTCTCCATAAAAATTTAACCTTTACCTAAGCTTTTACCATGACTACCGTAGGCAATTTCCAATTTCCAAACATTACTCATGAAGCATAGCCTTCACATTTAGGAATCAACATTAACCATTTATTTAAATTTCCAAATTCTTTCACCTTGTCTTAAATTTGGCCCAAAACCTCTAAATCCCGTTTACGAATTCCTTGAACTTGTTCAAATGGTTCTCCTCGTGTTATTTAATTTAATTACCTATAGGCCTTACAAAACTTATCTTCCATCATAAAATCAACTTCCGTATTTTCTTCGACATACACCTTTGAATATTATTCTCCTAAAAAAATTTCCACAACAATCTCTAAATTTCTATAACTTTATGTTCCCTCTATCCCTAGTCATTTCCTTGCAATATCTTGTTCAATATCCTTATTGAATGCAATGAATTTCTCTTTTCCATTACTAACCTTCTACATAGCCTTAGGATAAAACTTCCCAAGAATCAATAACCAGAGTTTCGAGGTTCTCAAATCTAGGTTGACCTTGAATATCCTTATCAGTTTGAATACACCTATAAACAATCTCAAAACCCTAAAATCATCCTAAGTGTGATTGTTTCCAGATTAGTAGTATACATCTCCTAATTCTATTCGAGACCTTTACCACATTTCTATCTCAAGGTTTCAATATTGAACACTCCACATTTTGAATTCCTCTAGATCATCATATAATAATCAGTTATGTCTCCTCTGAGCTACATGATTCACGTCACTTCTTCAGTCTTTCCCAGGCAGAAGATTATGAAGATTCAAGGGTTTCGAGGTACATCTGGTAGGGATGATAAGATATGGGTGATTGATGTAATTAGTCAGAGTTTAAGATAAGAGGAAATAAGAATGCAAGGAAATAATGGCAAGAAAGGATAATGAAGATCTGTTCTTCCTCATCTGTTCAAACGAGATGAACCCTTCAAGCTCAAATTCAATAGCAAGGAATGAGGGTGAATCCAAACAAGAGGAAAAAGAAATTCCAATTGAAGTTCAAAATGAGTTTCTCAGGGGTCGTTCCAGGAATCTCTCAAAGAATCCTAAGTGTGATTGAGTGCCTTGAATTTGAAAATATTAAATACAAAATTAAAATCAACAACTACAGAATTTTATCAAAATCATCAACTAATACCAGGATTCAAAGTTCTACAACGAATCCACCAAAATCAAATTCAAATCAAGGAAAAAGGTGAATCAAAATAAGGGAAAGGGAGTTTAAATCAGAGTTCAAAATGAGATTCTCAAGGGTCATCCCAGGAATCTCTCAAGGAATCCTAACAGTGATTGAGTATCCTCTCATCCTAACATCTTAATTTCTATATCCTATAGCAGGCTCATAGTAGTACAACTAAGTCGTTGTGCTACTACGAAATCGCACTAATACGAATCTCGACCTGCATGGGCCACCACTAAAAACGTGTCACGACCCGCACCCTAGAGTAAGGACACAAGACGTGGGTACGTCCAGCCTACGCCGCAGTGTCGGCGGTAGAACACTGTCCTAGGTCACAACATCTATCAATATAATGCTAAGCAGTTTATACTCCCCGAATAGGGGTGACATAGCAGAATGTAAACTCAATCACAACTAAGGAAGAAGAAGCACGATATGATATAGAACTCAAAGAAAATACAGATGATCAGAAGAGTCTAAGATAACATCTCAGCAAATATCCAGAATACAAGTCTCAGCTACTGAATATGAAAGAATATATACAATCCAGATCTCAAAGACAGAAATAAAGTCTAACTAAACTAGTCTCAAGACAACATAAGTAAGATAAAGCCTAACTAAGCTAGTCTAGGCAATAGGGGTAATGTCATCAGCTAGAGCTGGGTCCTCCTGAAGGCTGCCCCGTAGAAGGTATCCACACAGGCCTCCTCCTCGTCCTCTGTAATATTTTCAACAGGTCCAGTCAGGACAGGAGCGAGCACAATACATCTCAACAGTTCATAGCAGGTTAGAAAATATAATCATGCAGTAAAGTAAGATATAGGTACTGAAAGAAATAAGTATGTAAACAGAGAGAGAACTGTAATAGAAATATCTACTATAAATAGAGAACTAACAGTGGCTAGTGAGTCAGAGTACAATATAGACATGTAAATGGCATAGGATGATTCTGATGCTACACTATGGAATGATTCTGATGCTACACTACTTGGATATTATTCACATGTCCACTTCTACTCCCCCGTACCCCAATCAATACACAAAGATCCAACCAGGTTATGTTATGATTTATGCAACGGCCCCCGAAGGGTGGTACATGATAGTCCCATAAATAGGAATTCTAGGAAGCCCAATAAATGGGAGGATTCAAGGAAGACTCTGTGATCATGAGAGTACATGTCACAAGTGATTCAATGAACCATGAAGCATAGTGATACGCCATGTAAGTGAAACGCACAGAACATGAAGTATCCGATGCTCCCTGAAGGGATAACATCTCAAGAAGGGATCCATATAGTACTAATCCGTGTGACCAACGTGACAGCATCAAGTAAAGTAATTTAAAGCAGGAAAATAATTCTAAGCAGGATATAAAATGATCAGAGAATGTACTCGCCTGGTATCTAAGTGTCCGGATGAAATATACTATCCGAGGAGAGGTGTCTGGCTCCTAATCAGAACAGCACAAGTCACAACAAGTCTAAAATGATAACAAGATTCAATTCAATGCATTCTAAATGAATCTAGGTCAACCTAGGCCAAAGTCAACTCTTGGTCAACTCTGGTCAACCCTAGAAGTCAAACTAGGTCAACTATGGTCAAACTAGGTCTAATAAGTCTAAATTAGGTCAAATAAGTCATTCTAGGTCTAAACAAGTCTAGGTTATGTTAAACTAGGTTTAACAATCATTCTAAGTCCTAACAAGTCTATATTGGTCTAACTAGTCTACATTAGTCTATACTAGGTCACACAAGCGTATACTAGCTAGTACACACCACTTCAAGGCTATCCAAGCCTAAATCAAGCCAACACACATATTCATAAGTCACACTTGACCAATATTCAAGTTATCTATACTAGGCATTCAAGAACAATACATAAAAGAAGCTAACTATATATATACATAGGCATGCACCACTATACATTAGCTATATATAACATGGCATTTAGTACATATATATAGATATAAAGAGGGCTATGAGTGTGTGTGCATGAAACATATGAGTGAGAGTGTGCTAGAGTAAGTGAGTGTGTGTTCAAGTGTCAATGTTTATAGTGTGACAGGAATCTAGATTAGAGGGTGTGTGTGTGGGTGGTGAAAGCCATAGAGTATAGGCATGTGTCTAACATGTGTGTGTGTGGTTTATACAAGTGAGTGTCAAGCATGCAATAGCTAGTGTATATGTATCACATGTGAATGAGAGGGGTGAGCTAATGTGTTAACAGTGTACAGTGAGCAGTCAAGGAGATGAGAGAGTGAACTAATGTGAGGACAGTGTGGGAAGTGTCTAGGAATCAGTGAATACTTGATACTGTGTGAGCAACAGGAAAAGGAAACCAATTTCATTCATTATCAAACAGTTTTCACTCCCTAGGTTTTTGAATTCCCAATTTGAATCCAACTCAACACCAAAACATCTTAAAATCGACCCACAAGTAGAATTCATATAGAAGGACTATATTAGGGACTTAAACAGTGATTAACAACAATCAAATGGGCTAAATAGTCAATTCAAATTCGATTATTAAAACTGGAAAAAATTAGGAAATACTGAAATATGGACTTGTATCAGAATTTTAGGGGTAATTGGAAATTGATGCATAAAAACAAACTAATATGTGTAATTAGTGGTTGGTAAATATAAACACACTTGTGCACGTGTCTTAGGGTCCAATTCGTGTCCACCACACACGACACAGACGTGTCCAGTGGTCAAAATACCAAGTCGGGTAAGTACAGTGCACTGTGTAGTGCACTGTCTCTTGCACGTATTCGAATGTGTGTAGGACACGACACAAGTGTCCTAGAGTCTCGTGGTCGTGTCCCTAGGTTCGCCTAGGATTAGTCTAAGGTTAGGATAGCCTGTCTTGTGTCCACGTCTTCTCACGTGTCGACACGAGACCCGTATCAGTCGAGTTTTCTCGACTGATACACGCGGTTTAGCACCGCATCGTACAGTGGTTCACGTGTCTCGTGGACACGACATGAGCCACGTGGGGCCTCGTGGTCATGTCCACGTGTAGCCCATGTGTTGGGCTACACACTCGTGTTAACACGAGGTGTCCTCAATGTGTCCAGAGTCGACACGACTCACGTGTCAGTGCTCAAAACTGTGTTCGTGCAGTACAGTGAGGAACCAGTACGAGCGCGTTTTCTCACTCGACACGACACGACTTGACACAAAACTTTGGGGATGTCTTGTCATACATCGCCCCTAGGTCTATGTCAAGTGGCACGTGTCCACGTGTTGTGTACAATGCACACGAGGTGTCAGTGAGCAGGACAGTGCACAGTACAGTGTACAGCGTGTTCGTGTCCAATTTGGACATGGACACGGGCCTAAATCGTGCTCAGTCAAGTGGAATCCCACAAACAAGACCTAGATCTAAATTCCTATTCAAACACTTTTCAAAAACCAAATCGAAATGCCCTTTGGGGCATTTCATCAAACACCTTGCCTATGGGACTGCTACGTGTCCATTTAGGACACGAAATGGACACAAAACCTAGGTTTAGATATACCTACAGTTAGGGTAGACCTAGGGCTTTCCAAATATACAAAGAAACTGGAATTTTAATGGTGTTTAAATAGTTTTACCTATTGGTGTCCAAATGCAAGAAAAGCTTCAATAGGGAGGGGTTCTCCTTGCTAGCCAATCCTTCCAAATTGTCCCAAAGCTGAGATTAAACACCATGGCCAGCAAGTATAGGTGATTTAGAACCTAATGCAATTTGTTTGAGGGAAAAAAGGAAATAAAATGGAATTTCTATGAATTAATGAAGTTGGGAAAATACCTCGTCCTTAAACTTGAGATCTATTTCCAAGGGAGGCTAACCCTAAATAAAGGAGGCATTAAATAGGGTAGGATTCCCTAGGTTGCTGGCCATAGTGGGTTAGGGTTAGGGTTTAGTGATGGGCTATGGGCCTTGGGCCAAGTTTAACAAGTCATGGATTAAATCCTTAAGTCATGAATCATTGCACCTATTCCATTTTTCTTTATTTGAAAACTAGATTCTAATGGCTAAAATGAGGTTAACTCAAGTTAGACTAGGGTTACTTAACCTAACCAAGGCAGTCACAACTAGGGTTAGCTTCTAGACTAGTCTACCAAGGTCAATACTAGTCAAAGTCAACCTAGTCAACCCTCATTCAAATAATTCCAAAATAAATCCTAAAAATTCCCATAAATTCAAATAAATTATAATAAATTCAAATAACCTTAAAAATGACAAAAATACCCTCAAACTAGAAATATGGTAGATGAAACACCCTAATCATAAGTCATGATTTTAAATAGTTTAAAAATGATTAAAAATCACCAAAAATCATAATATGAAATAAATATCAATAAATACTAATTATAATTACAAAATTTTAAAATTACCCTCATCTGGAAAATTGGGTGTTACAGCTCTCTCTCAAATGTCCCACGGATGTCCATACAATAAGTCTAACTATTTTGCAAAACATAGGAGAACAGTTTTTGTCAAAACAAAAAGATGGTTCACGTAAGCACGGCTGGCTAAGTCGGGCTGGGCATATACACCAAAGTTGCATCGACCTTAGAAAAGTCGAGTGCGGGATTCAAATTATGTCGAGCAAGAATGAGTTGAACTCGATTGAGTAAATTGAGATGACTATCGATAGGGGTGCTATCGAACGACGATGTTATCATCGGTGCGATATAAGGTGAGCGTGCTTGAAATTTAAGGAATCGTTCGGACGGAAATTCGAGGAAGTAGATTGTAAATCGAATGATAGTTTTGAGGATTTGTTGAATGAATTCATTCCTGAGTGGTGTATGTGATAATCTCAGGAATGTCGATCGATCGATTGAGGATGCGGGATGTCGATGAGTCTATCAGCGAGCGTCGTATTATGTAAAGCCTTAGATTGAGTGTCGTTGAACAAAGTGTAGTCTTGAAGATTTGACGATGTGTGATTCGAACAACCTAGAAATTGACGCGCACGGAACATGCACGGGATTGAGGATTGCGCAAGTATGAAACACGAAAATGATCGAGTAGATGAAATCGAATCGAAGAAAAAGTTAAGGTGCGAATGGATGAGTTGATCGAGGAAATTGATACGGATCGTATACGAAAAGTTAGCACGATGGGAAGATAGCGTGCATGAAAGGTTTGATTTTGAAGTTACGCGAATGACTCTAAAGATTGGATTAAATGTTGCTCAATGATCTGAGTTAGCAAGGGGTGACGTCCCACGAACGCGAAAAGACTCTCCATTTTATCATTTTAGTCTATCACCTTGTCGGGTGACGTCCTGCCTTCAAATTCTGGAGGTTTCGCGTCTAAGAAGTCCTTTAGCCTAAAGGAAGAGTGCTTTTACGCTGGCTGGGGTTCATCACCCTCTACGGGCTCAATCTCGGGCGTTTTCGTTGGTTTGGTCGCTGCGGTGGTATCCCAATTTGCCGCAAGCGCAGTTACAATTTGGGTCAAGGACTCCAACTGTTTCTGCTGGGCCTCTATTTGGGCCTGTTGTATTTGATTGTGTTTCTCACTGTCCTGCCTTTGTAGTTCCAACAATGTCATGATCCGTTCTATAGGATCTGTCGAGGAAGCTGGTCGAGTAGGGGCCATTTCTCTACAAAAGAGTATATCTTCTGTCAGTCTTATAAAATATTATGGACTTATTATATGGGACATTGGTTTTCATAACTCAAAATTGGGACTCTTTTGAAATCCATCAAAATACTTTATATACTTTTTTCGAAAATGATATTTGCAAGAGGCCAAGGACGTAAAGTCGTGCTCTGATACCACTTTGTCACGCCCCGATCCCGCTAGGGTCGTCCGCCTTGCCTGGATCCCTGCGGGATCGATCGTCCTCGCTAAGGCGTGATGCCGTGTAAGCCTAAGTTGCGCTTGCACAAGGCCATGTACCTGCATAAAATGACTAGTCAAGCAAAACACACGCACGTACCCATTTATTGCAGAAAACCAAATATTGGACACAGGAATTTGAAATGGAAATACTTCTTTTATTCATAAACTTGATAGGAATACAAGTACAAAGCTTTGTGAACTCAAATTTTGCCTTATATTGGCTACATGATTCTCTTTGAAACTCTCTTTGAAAATAGTCACAATGCCCATACATGATATCCCTTTATTACAAGCTGGAATTGAAAAGACACCTTCAAAGAAAATAAAAACTTGAAACTTGACTGGAAAGAAAATGAAGCTTCGAGGCAGTCTACAGCTCTACTGGGCTAGACGAGCTTTAGTGCCTCTTTGAAATCCTCCTGTCTCCTTTGCTTTCTGAAAAAGATGCCCACAACGTGGGTCAGCACACATCATGTACTGGCGAGCGGCTCTTCGCCGAAACTCACAAATATCTGCACTAATTCAACATGTGAAGCTACATATTTACTAGTGCTCTTTCTACTTGTCTAGGTTTTTTTTAACAATTCATAAGAAACAATGACAGTAGAATAATCATAACCAACTTACCAACGCCGACATTCATCCCTGCACAAAACAGGTTAGCACAATTTATAGTTGATATAAATATATACTGTTTAATACCGTATCTCTTGTTAGGTTGCAATGCACTCCGATTTCATAAATGCAACTAACTATATGTTGGTCCACGGATCGTTTCCCGTGATTAGCCGCTGTGACACATGGGTTCAGCTCGTCGCTATTTGGACATTGATTCAACACTCAAGGTTTCTTGTACCTCGAAATGTCTAGACAATCTCCCCCAGGTCGAGCGATTCTAGGTGCCCCCAGACCTGCTCGAGAGATCTACTTTCCTTGTATACAAGTTGTCCAGGACCTATACATACTCTATAAGGCGACTGTTAGGCAACACATGTAATTATGCTTTGCTTTGGTTTATGACAGAGCTTATAGCTCCTAGCTTTGGAACAATTCTCTTTCTGTGGCAATGCATACAAGTTCGTCTATACACATCTAAACATTTGAAGCATATTCATAGACAACAGATGGAGTGGCAACATATAATCCAGCATATGATTCAATTCATTATCTTCTCTTTATCTTTTTTTATTGAGGTATCGTTGATCACAGGAACAAGGCAACAGAGTGGACTAGAGATCATTTTTATTAGGGAGAACAAATAAATACAAGCTCGGTTAAAGCAACTCACCAAGATGAATCTTAGTTGAGAGAAGGAAGGACTTCATGCGCCGTTCACGAACAATTCACGCACCCTACATTGGCACCACAGTTGATTAGCATACATCATTTCTTTCTCTCAAGATTCGGAATGAATGCGAAATGCGATGAAAGCGAACAATAAAAACCAATCATCGAAAACCAACACGAAAACGCATTCATCAAAACCAAGCAGCGAAAGAAAACATCCAACAAAACTCTTGGATTCATTTCAATAGAAGCCAATCCATCAATTGGAATGGTTCATTGCATTTCATCCGTGATCAATCGATACCGGCAAAGGTTTCCCCAAAGACTGAGTCAGCAAGCCGTAGGTATTACATAGTAGACCGCGAGGAGCGGGACACTACATAATAACCTACTGAGAAAAAGTTTTGTCCTCAAAACTTAAGATATAAACTCACCTCCACTTTCGGGATCAAGTAAGGTGGAGAGATTATAGACGCGCGCTGTTGCTGTGTTGGCATTCCGCAGCTGCTGATTGTGCGGATTATCTCGGAGCGGCAGTGGGCCTGGCAGCTGCCCACGCTCCTCTGTGTCATCTCTATTACGATTTTTCTTTGGACAGAATCTGACAGCGTGATCCTGTTGGCCACAACCGAAACAAACTTTGCTCAAGGAACGACATGATTCCTTTGTGTGGCCCTACATGCCACAGAAGCTGCATTCGAAAGCTTTCGTGTGATAATTATCTATGGTGTGGCCCTGACGGCCGCAGTATCCGTACTCTACTGTGCTGCGGTTATCACCCTCTGTTTTCTTTTCGCCGTCATAGTATCTTTTTGCAGGCTGGTTTCGACCATACTGAATCTTTGTTGACGCTTTCCTCAGGCTGAATTGTTCCACCTGTAGCGCTGCCTCAAAGGCCTGAGAGTACGACCCACATTCTCGATTCAGCACACTCAATTGAATGTCGTCATTCAGACCTTCAACGAACCGATCTATGCGAGTCTGTTCCGTGGAAAGCATAACAGTAGCAAAATTTGCCAACTTAGCAAATTCAGATTCATAGTCCTCCACGAACATATTCTCTTGTTTCAGTGTGATGAAGTCATGCTCCATTTTCTTGCTCATGGCTGGAGGCAGATATTGATCCAGAAACGCCTTCTTGAACGAGGCCCATGAGATCTTTCCATTTCTAGCCGTTGCGAGCAGCGCCGGCTTCTTCGCCTTCCACCAATCCTTTTTCCGCAGTCGTAGGAGCAGAACGACACAAACTACCTTCTTGCTACTTGGAACTCCCACGAACGCGAACAGACTCTCCATTTTATCAATCTAGTCCATCACCTTGTCGGGTGACGTCCTGTCTTCAAATTCTGGAGGTTTCGCATCTAAGAAGTCCTTTGACCTAAAGGAAGAGTGCCTTTGCGCTGGCTGGGGTTCGTCACCCTCTACGGGCTCAATCTCGGGCGTTCCTGTTGGTTTGGTCGCTACGGTAGTATCCCGATTTGCCGCAAGCGCAGTTACAATTTGGGTCAAGGACTCCAACTGTTTCTGCTGGGCCTCTATTTGGGCCTGTTGTATTTGATTGCGTTCCTCACTGTCCTGCCTTTGCAGTTCCAACAAAGTCATGATCCGTTCTATAGGATCTGTCGAGAAAGCTGGTCGAGTAGGGGCCATTTCTCTACAAAAGAGTATAACTTCTGTCAGTCTCATAAAATATTATGGACTTATTGTATGGGGTATTGGTTTTCATAACTCAAAATCGGGACACTTTTGAAAGCCATCAAAATACTTTATATACTTTTTTCGAAAATGATATTTGCAAGAGGCCAAGGACGTAAAGCCGTGCTCTGATACCACTTTGTCACGCCTCGATCCCGCTAGGGTTGTCCGTCTTGCCTGGATCCCTGCGGGATCGATCTTCCTCGCTAAGGCGTGATGTCGTACAAGCCTAAGTTGCGCTTGCACAAGGCCACGTACCTGCACAAAACAACTAGTCAAGCAAAACACACGCACGCACCCATTTATTGTAGAAAACCAAATATTGGACACAGAGATTTGAAATGGAAATACTTCTTTTATTCATAAACTTGATAGGAATACAAGTACAAAGCTTTGTGAACTCAGATTTTGCCTTATATTGGCTACATGATTCTCTTTGAAAATAGTCACAATGCCCATACATGATATCCCTTTATTACAAGCTGGAATTGAAAAGACACCTTCAAAGGAAATGAAAACTTGAAACTTGACTGGAAAGAAAATGAAGCTTCGAGGCAGTCCACAGCTCTACTGGGCTAGACGAGCTTTAGTGCCTCTTTGAAATCCTCATGTCTCCTTTGCTTTCTGAAAAAAATACCCACAACGTGGGTCAGCACACATCATGTACTGGCGAGCGGATCTTCGCCGAAACTCACAAATATCTTCACTAATTCAACATGTGAAGCTACATATTTACTAGTGCTCTTTCTACTTGTCTAGGTTCTTTTTAACAATTCATAAGAAACAATGACAGTAGAATAATCATAACCAACTTACCAACGTCGACAGTCATCCCTGCACAAAACAGGTTAGCACAATTTGCATTTAATATAAAGATATACTGTTTAACACCGTATCTCTTGTTAGGTTGCAATGCACTATGATTTCATAAATACAACTAACTATATGTTGGTCCACGGGTCGTTTCCCGTGATTAGCCGCTGTGACACATGGGTTCAGCTCGTCGCTATTTGGACATTGATTCAACACTCGAGGTTTCTTGTACCTCAAAATGCCTAGACAATCTCTCCCAGGCCGAGCGATTCCAGGTGCCCCCAGACCCGCTCGAGAGATCTAGTTTCCTTGTATACAAGTTGTCCAGGACCTATGCATATTCTATAAGGCGACTGTTAGGCAACACATGTACTTATGCTTTGCTTTGGTTTATGACAGAGCTTATAGCTCCTAGCTTTGGGATAATTCTCTTTCTATGGCAATGCATACAAGTTCGTCTGTACACATCTAAACATTTGAAGCATATTCATAGGCAACAGATGGAGTGGCAACATATAATCCAGCATATGATTCAATTCAGTATCTTCTCTTTATCTTTTGTTATTGAGGTATCGTTGATCACAGGGACAAGGCAATAGAGTGGACTAGAGATCATTTTTATTAGGGCGGACAAATAAATGCAAGCCCGGTTAAAGCAACTCACCAAGATGAATCTTAGTTGAGAGAAGGAAGGACTTCACGCGCCGTTCACGAACAATTCACGTGCCCTATATTGGCACTAACAGTTGATTAGCATACATCGTCTCTTTCTCTCAAGATTCGGAATGAATGTGAAATGCGATGAAAGCGAACAATGAAAACCAATCATCGAAAACCAATACGAAAACGCATTCATCAAAACCAAGCAGCGAAAGAAAACATCCAACAAAACTTTTGGATTTATTTCAATAGAAGCCAATCCATCAATTGGAATGGTTCATTGCATTTCATCCGTGATCAATCGATACCGGCAAAGGTTTTTCCAAAGACTGGGTCAGCAAGTCGTAGGTATTACATAGTGGACCGCGAGGAGCGGGGCACTACATAATAACCCACTGAGAAAAAGTTTTGTCCTCAGAACTTAAGATATAAACTCATCTCCACTTTCGGGATCAAGTAAGGTAGAGAGATTATAGACGCGCGCTGTTGCTGTGTTGGCATTCCGCAGCTGCTGATTGTGCAGATTATTTCGGAGCGGCGGTGGGCATGGCAGCTGCCCATGCTCCTTTATGTCATCTCTATTACGATTTTTCTTTGGACAGAATTTGACGGCGTGACCCTGCTGGCCACAACCGAAACAAGCTTTGCTCAAGGAACGACATGATTCCTTTGTGTGGCCTTTCATGCCACAGAAGCTGCATTCGAAAGCTTTCGTGCGACAATTATCTATGGTGTGGCCCTGACGGCCGTAGTATCCGCACTCTTCTGTGTTGCGGTTATCACCCTCTATTTTTTTTTCACCAAGCAGCGAAAGAAAACAACCAACAAAACTCTTGGATTTATTTCAATAGAAGCCAATCCATCAATTGGAATGGTTCATTGCATTTTATCCGTGATCAATCGATACCGACAAAGGTTTCCCCAAAGACTGAGTCAGCAAGCCGTAGGTATTACATAGTGGATCGCGAGGAGCGGGACACTACATAGCACGAGCGTGGCTCGGATTTGAGAAATATATAGAGAAAATATGTGCGAGAGTAATTGAACATTCGAGTGATAAGTCGATGAGTAAGTGTACTCAGTTAGTTTCGAGGACGAAAATTTTTCTGAGTGGTGTATGATGTAGTGCCCCATCCCGCTCAGTCAGTCGGAGGAATCGGAACGCTAACGACGTTCGGACTTAGCCTTGTAACGACTACTCGGAGACATCGCTCGGTCGAGGTGACCGCTTACTCAGGTGGGTTAGTTTCGGTAAACTTGCCTCATCTTAGCCTTCACGTAATAAATCGTATATTTTCAACTTTCACAAGTAGGCTGGATAATAAAAGAGACGAATTCACATAGCTAAAGGGAATAATCCTGACGGGTCGAATTGAGTTAGAATATGGAAAGGTCTAACGGTCGGCTTAGAGTTGGTGCACGGTGTGCTTTGAAAATGACACTCGGTCCTTCGTCCCGTGGCTTGGGAGAAGGAAAAGTTGGTCTTTGACACAAACTGGGAATTATCCTAGGTCATAGGCGTCGCCCGCGTAAATGCTCGATAAGGCATGCACGCTTCCACGATGCAAGGCTCGACATAGCCTTTGCTCGTCCCTTGGGTTAAGTTGTAGGCTTGATTAAGTTAGGCAAAGTGATGGTTGTCGACCTAAGACATTCCAAGCACGGTCCTATGAGTTCTACGGCTGAGTATAGCCACGAAGTCCTACGGTTTCAAAGCTAGTCGTATGGGGTATGAGTTGGGCGATAGTGTCACATAGAGCATGATGGGCCTAAGGCACGATGCACGGACTTAGTGTCTAAGGTATGAACCATGGTTGATTTAATGAGTTTTGGAGAAAGGACTATCGAATAGGCATTGAGTTGAATGAAATGATATGGTAACATGGAAAGAATGCTCGCGACCGTGGGTCGTCGAGGGGTCCTTGAGGGGTCTCAAGGATAGAAGTCCTGAACGTGGTTTTGAAAGAGAGGGTAACACTGAAGGAAGAATGACTGTGTGAGACGTCAGTTTGAGTCAGGGTCTTGCATGGTCATTGGACAACTTGTCGACAAGGTAGAGTTTTTCCGTAACGGCAACCCAGGGCCATGGGACCATTTCGGCCTAAGGAAACACGGTGATAGCTGTGCTGAATCGATAGCACCGGGTTAGTCGGGGACTTCCAGGGGGCTAGCTACCTTGCGCTAGAAGGTTCCCGGCCAACCGCAAGCTATGAGTCCAGATATAGCTTGTTATGCTAGTGACCTCATATAGATGAGTCGGCACGGGCGGCAATCCACGAGTGTACCTTTGGATTGAGTCGAGTATTAAGTGTAGCATATCAAGGAAGTCGAGTTGTATGTGTGAGTATAGTTGGAACTCAATATTGGGCCTAAGATTTGGTTACAACGTAGGCGACGTGCTTCGGCACGAGATGTGGCGTCGAGTCTTATGTTGTCGGTATGTAAGTTGCATAGTTTGGATGTAAGTTGTCTTGAGTTTAAGTTAGGAAATACCGTAAGGCAAAGTCGGTCGAGTGAAACTTAACCCACAAGTCTAGATTGGGTCGGATGATGATTTAGTAGCAAAGGGCCGCGAGGTGGCGATATGATTGAGTCTCATTGAGTTGCGAGGCATGGCCTCAGCAAGGATTTGTAACACGGTCACACGGAAATGGAGTCTATCGTGTAGTTGCGTCTCTGATTTGGGCCGTGAGGCAAACACGACTTGATAGGTTAACGTTGTTGGCACGAGAAGGGTCTAGAGGCAAAGCATGAGTTAACATTGTTGACGCAAGCACGGATGGTCTAGCAACACATAATAGGCCAAAGCGTCTGTCCTAAAACTGATCCTAAGGTAAGAGTAGAAAGACAATAAAAAGGGTTATGTTGTACGAAGTAAATCAAACGTGTTGGTTTTGTACGGGTGGACGAGGAGCTCATTCCACCAGTACAGTTGAGTACTGACATCCATATAGTTTTCATGTGCAGGCGCAGGTAGAAGCTCATGGCACGGAGCTCGCTTAGATGCGTCGAGGCACGAAGTACCTTGGCGATTCGAAGCGTGCGGCCGCATGGAGTCAAGACTTATACGGGACATAATGTATGGACGTCGCCTTCCAAAGCATCCGCTGGCTCAAGACTTGTTTTGAGAGATGAGAGAGAGCTGAGTGACTTATAATGTGAGATGAGTGAGCTTAAATGAGCTTGAGAGAGTTGTAATCTTGGTCTTGTGCCCTTTGTAACCGTTATTTTCAATATCAATAAAGAGCTTCTTTGAATAACTTGTGTTTTGTTTTAATTTCTGCTGCTATTATTCAATGTCTCTGCATGGGACTTCTGTGCGACGACCCCGTCGCAGCTGCTGAAATCGGTCGTTATGGAACCCGCCTTGCACGAGCGCAATCTAGGCTCGTGCGGCATCACGCCTTAGCGAGGACGATCGCTCCTACGGGAGCGGGGCGTGACACCGACCCCCGACCCTCCCTCCCCCCCGACCCCCTCCTCTGTCTCCGTGAACCCCCCCGACCCCCTCATCTATCTCCGCGAACCCCGTCGACCCCCTCCTCCGTCTACGACAACCCCGCCGACCCCCTCCTCCGGTGACCGCCGACCCCCGACCCCCTCGACCCCCTCCTCTGTCTTCGCAAACCCCGCCGACCCCCTCCTCCGCCGCCTAGTCTCCTCCTCCTTCGCCGCCGCCTAGTCCTCCTTTCTCCGACTTGATGCCCCCTCCGGTCAGACCCTTCTCGATCATCCGTCGAAGGTAAACCCTATCCCACATTGCTATTTTATTTAAGTTATTGTATTTGTGATTTGGGAGGGGGAGAGGCAATATGAATTTAGATTTTGGTGTTGGACACGTATAGATATGATACATTGGACTTGGATACGATACTGACACACTCCCTCAATCTGCCATGACATGAAGACGAACACGGACACAAACATTCACGCACTGAGACAAAGACACAGACACAAAGACACACAGATACAGACATACGCACCCTAATACGCAAACATGGAAGTATATAACATGACACACAGACAAGTATACTCATTAAAGAAAACTCTTATACATATGTATACATTGAAGAAAACTCTTATACATATGTATACATGTATACATGAAACTCTTATACATATGTATACAATATATACATATGTATACTCATTGATGGTTCCTTTATATACATATATACATATGTATACAATCTCAGGAAAAACTCTTATATAACTATAGCTATATCTATCAATCTACATATATACATATGTATACAATGTCAGGAAAAACTGAACTAAACACACATAGGTATACTCATTGAAGAAAACTGAGATTTCACAATGGAACTTGGGTTTTGATACATGAAACGAGATGTTGGTTCCTTTAGTTAGCTTGCTTATGTTACAATTATATTCTCTGTGAATATCAATCTTACCAGATAGCACCCATGACCCGAGCAGCGGCACGTCGTTTGAGGGAAACACAGATTGCTGAGGTGGCTCCTCCTACTGTTAAGGAGGAAGTGGCACCGGTAGCTAGTGAGACCGGGAGTTCCATTCATCCAGCACCTGCAGTAGAATGGCGTTTTCCCGCCGTCGATCCCACTTATCAGAAGATGTTGCATGATGGTATCATTGAGCGTATGCGTGAGCTGCGTGGTCGTCATTAGTGTAGTTTTATGGATATATTTTGTGTTGGACTATTAGTACTTACTACCAGCTGTACTTATTTTATGGAGATGAGTTTATGGACTTATTATCAGCTGTACTTATTTTATGGAGATTAATTATGGAGATTAATTATGGAGATTAATTATGGACTTATTACCACTTGTTTTATGGAGATTAATTAGGCTAAGTCTTCTGTGTGGTCAATTCTGATACACTATGGTTATATGGTCATGTCATGTGATACACTATTACCACTTGTCGTATCATGATTACTTGGGATTCTATTTCAATATTTAGGATATGTCATGATTAATGCGCCTATTACTTTTACAAGTGTTTCAACGAGTGCATGTATTTATCTAACAGAATTATCCTCAAATGGATATGGATCTAAATTACTATCTGCAGAATCGTTCTTGGATGTACAACCGTCATCCTGATGACATGTGCGATGTACGGGATGAATTCATAGAGGGTGTACATCAGTTCCTACAGTTTGCCAAGGCGTTCCCTTAGTACATGGACGGTACAAAAATTAAGTGTTCATGTGTGAGATGTCGCAACTTGAAATATCATCCAGAAGTGGAAGTCATGTATCATTTATACTCAAAGGGTTTCACGTCGAATTACTATCAATAGAGCGCGCACGGAGAACTTGTGTCTTTAGCATCGGAGTATGAGCCTTATGTGGATGTCCACAACCACGCTGCTTACGACGATTGGTTGGTGTACATGGTTTTTGACGCGACGGGGCCTAGTTTCTGTAGGCCTCAAAAATGAAGTCACGCTGAGTTGATCAGAACAAGTCACGCAGAGTGATCCAAGAAGCAGCACAAAAGATACGCTAAGTTCTGCCTGGCCATTTCCTTTAGAAGTCACGCAGAGACAGCTCAGCCATACGTCAGAATCATAATGACTGACAACACAACAGTCGAAAAACGTCTCCTCGTATGCCACGTATGCACAGAACTCGAGAGATCACAGCCGTCTTTTGCGTGATTTTCGAAATCTTCCTTAGCAAGACTCACTCTTCACCAAGTTGGCGTGACTTTGGGTCTTATCTTCATTTAATGCGGCTGACAATATAATCAATGTCAGAGATTTTGTGTCAGACGAAGCGTGCCAAATCAAGACAGCTGGCAGTTTGCGTGGATTCTGAACCTTCTCCTTCCTCAAAACATTGCGTGACTTTTGAGTTATTCTTCTCAAAGTCTGCGTGAATTCTGAAGTATTCTTCTTCAAAGCTTGCGTGGATTTCGCCTTCAAACGAGTCTGCATCAACGAATCTGCGTGGATTTTTGCCTTCAGCAAGTCAGCGTGGATTTTATTTCAACTGGAGTACGTGGCAGCCATGCCACCGATCTCTCTCTCGCGTGCCCAGTAACTTGCACACGACCCATGCACTGATGCCATGTGTCCAACAGTTACGGGCCACGTCCAGTAACTACTCACTAACCCTGCGTGTATTTAGAGTCTGCGTGACTTTTCAAGTGCACCAGTGGTGAGGTATTTATCTTTTCAGTTACTGTTTTGACTCTATAATAGAGTTCTTTTTCTCATTCATTGTACAGATACATTGATATCTACTGTCAAAATTTTGAGAGCTTTTCTTCTTCGCATAGTCCAAGGGATAAAGCGATCGTCTTCTAGATCGGATTCCTACAGTTGTAATTTTCCCAGAAACACAACAAATAAAGAGAATTTCTTTATGGAAAACAAATTGGCGACTCTGCTGGGGAAAACCATCTCCTCTTCTGAGATGGTAACAACTCAATGCGACACTTCGTCAATCGGCTCGACGAAGAAGGTGATGACGATCAAATTCGATCAACTCGCCTATGAAGAAATGCAGCGGGCTAAGGGTGGCAAGCCCACTCCAGCCTCCATCATCACTGCCAAGTCGAAGGGACACTCTGTCTATGTCCCTAAGAATTAGTTGGCAGTCAATGGTGAAGTCTCTGCCACAGTGTCTACTCCTAACACTGGCAAGAACTCCACTGCAAGCACGCACACTCTTGTGCGCTCGAAGATGACAGTAACTAAAAGTCACGCTGACAGTACTGGCTCCTTAGCCGAATCTGTTCCAGCATGCAAATTCAACTCTAAAAGTCACGCTGACAGTACTGGCTCCTTAGCCGAATCTGTTCCAGCGTGCAAATTCAACTCTAAAAGTCACGCTGACAGTACTGGCTCCTTAGCCGAATCTGTTCCAGTATGCAAATTCAACTCTAAAAGTCACGCTGATAGTACTGGCTCCTTAGCCAAATCTATTCCAGTGTGCAATCCCACATTCAAAAGTCACGCTGACAGTACTGGCTCCTTAGCCAAATCTGTTCCAGCGTGTAATTCTAAAATCAAAAGTCACGCTAACAGCTCTGGTTCTTTAGCCAAATCTGTTTCAGCGTGTATTTCATCAGAGAAGAATAGCTCCTTAGTTATCTCTTCTTCTTCACCGAGTTCTACTAGAACTGGGGGTGGTCTTCCACACAAAGTCCCTTCGAAAAGGAATAACTCTTTAGTTGTTTCTTCTGCTCCTGTAGTTTTTACTTCAGGAACAGCTTTGACTGATACTTTTGTTAGTCAAAGGAAAGGAGATGGTCTTTTGACTACTCTTCCTTCTGGACATTCTATGTCTCAAAATCTGAATGAGTCTAAGAAGAAACATTCCTTAAAGTCTTCTTCTTTGATTTCTTCAAATTGGGCACAGAATCTGTCCATTAAAGAGGGTCTGTTACCAACTCCTAATCAAGGGAGTGGTTTAACTCTTCCTTCTCTGCAAATATCCAGATCAACGGAAGGAAAACTCCATGTTTCCAAAATTAATGTGTTACCTTCCACTGATTTAAGAACAAAACTCAGCACTTCTGGTGTTAAGAAACCATACCAATTGGATATGAAGATAAAAGATCCAGATGCAGAGTATGCAAGAAATTATGTGGCTCACATTAATCACTCTTTGTATAATCAAGAGCCATCAAGACCCAAGAACAGGAAGTATACTCCTCAATCTTCACAAACAGATTTACGGGAATATCTTCAACAGAAGAGAAGGAGTAATTCTATATCAAAGGAACATGTTGAATGTGACTTCTATCCAAGAGTCATAATTCAGTGCAGATGTGAATCAACAGTTCAAGACCATGGTGATCATGAATGTGACTTCCAGCCAAGAGTCACAATGCAATACAGATGTCAAAATAAATGACAGTCTGTCTTTAATAGGATTCAGTATGAACCTATGCCTGATGAAGATGAGCCTTTGTTTGCCTCTGTCAACATGACTTCTCGGGACACCGGGGGTAGAGTTGATAGTCCAGATGGAGTATATAGAAACACCAGAGCAAGAGTCCTGGCTTCTAGTCAAAGAAATTTGATCCCTGAAATTGATTCTGAATTTCTTGGAGAATCTAACTTCCCACCTCTTCCTACTGGGGGTAATTCTCCTATAGTTGACTTTGATACACGAAGCAATGATTCAGAGCATACAACATCCACTAGTTCATCAATAATCCCTCATACAGTCACAACTTACATGGTTGATGGGAATACTGATGAACCTTCTTCTTCCTTGACTCCTCAAGATCAAAGAATTGTTTCTTTGGAACAGCAAATGAAGTCTATGACTGACACAATGAAGTCGATGTATGAACTCATGACAGCTCAGTTGCAAAATCGACAGACTGTATCAGATGCCATACCAGTTGATACTGATATAAGTCCAGTACAAGTTCCTCCAGCAGTACAATCCAATACTCCTGGACCAGCTCAACCAAATCTTAGTCTCTCTGGAGCTGGGGGTAGTGCTTACAATGCTGTTCCTCCTCCCAACTATTCTCTACAAGCCATAACTCCACAATCTTCGGGAGTTGTCTCTGAAGAATTGAAGAATCTCAAAACTCAATTCGAGGCATTCAAACAGAAGGATGGTTTACAAAGGTTAGGCATCAAGCAGCCTTATCCGATAGAATGGAAGTAAGTATCATATCCTCCTAAATACAAGCCTCCTACTATCTCATTCTATGATGGAACCACTTCTCCAAGTCAGTTTATCAATCACTTTGAAGTGATGACTGATCAACTACAACCAAGTGATGCCCTCCTTACTCGGGTATTTATTGGATGTCTCAAGGGAACGGCTTATGAATGGTATAGGAGTCTCCCAGATGGGAGTATTACTTCATTTGCTGGTTTCAAACAGATGTTTCTTGAAAGATTCTATGAAGGGCTTAATGACATGACTATGTCTGCTCTTATTAGAATCAAGCAGAAAAATAATGAATCTACAGAGGAATACATTGAACGGTTTCGAAGAGAAGCTCTGAAGATGCCTCTTGGAACTCCTGATGCTGTCACCATTGACACGTGCAAATCAAACTTGTTGCCAATCATCAGTATGTGGACAGGGTCCACTCAATTTCAAGATTGGCCTTCCTTTATAGTCAGTGCCAAAGCTGCAGAAATCAGTGCTGAAACCTTCAAAGGTTTAGGAGTGCAGATGACTCCTAAAGAAACAGGACAAGGTGCTAACAATAAAAATAATGCTCGCAAAGGAAAAGAAACTCTTGAAGTTAATCTTCAGAGCAAAGATGCATCAAATGTTCAAACTCCTGCCTCTACAACTCAACAATCAAGAACACCTCGTCCCAGAGAAGAATATTCTTTTGATGACGACGATGTCCTTGGTATCTTTGAATGTCTGCTGAAAGGTAATAAAATACAATTACCAGAGATCAAGAAACCTGATGAAGCTGGTAAGACAGATCATCCTAAATACTGTCCATATCATAGAATGCTGGGTCACACAATTCGTACATGTTATGTACTGAAAGGAAAGATCCAAGAAATGATTAAATCTGGAGCTATCTCTCTTACTCCAAAAGAGAAGACCGTCACCTCCAACGTCGTCTCTATGCAATTTGGAGATTTTCTTCCTCAACTCCTTGAAAGTGGGATTGTTCCTATTCCCAAGGCAACTCTTGACATAGTGAATCTTCCTCCTCCACAGTCTGAAGGATTAGTGCCAATCACTTTGGAAACAGGGGAAATCATGTGGATCCATCCTCATCTAGTGGCAGATTTTGAATCGCCTTCTCCTCAAAAGATTTCTTCTCAAAAATCCAAGAAGGCTGGAAAGATCAAGTCATGTCATATGACTTCTCTTGGGTCTACCTCTGACACAGAGCCAAAAGACAAAGAAGAAGCACTTGTTAGTGCTACTCGAACGGGAAAACCTTACCTAAAGGATTATTCTAAAAATCCTGAAGATCCTACAGATATCCCTTCAGATGCTAAAGATATTCCTAACGTTCCTCCTGAAGAAGAATCATCTACTGAACCTGTTCCTCCCAAGCCTACGGCTCTGGAGAAAGGCAAACAATAGGCTCGGTTTGATAAGCCAATCAAGAAGTCTTCTCCTCTTGGACTTCAAAAGCCTTACAACTTCGACATTTTGGCTCAACTTGCTAATACTCCAGCTAGAATGTCCCTTTTTGAACTTCTACGTCTTTCCAAAGAGACTCGGGAGACGTTAAGTGAAGCACTTCTACAAGCTGACTCTTGTCTTACACAATTGAAGAAGCCGGATGTGGAACCTGCCACTTGCTTACATTGCAACAGTGTACTGGAGATTATCCCAAATATCACCTTTACACAAGACGACATGTTACTGGAGGATAATCGACATGACCGACCTCTCTACTACACTGGTTATATTGATACGATGAAGATAGATCGTATCCTCATTGACCCAGGGTCTGCTATAAGCATAATGCCAAAGAGTTTGTTGGATGAACTAAAAATCCCTCTTCACAAGCTCTCCAAGACGGTTACTACTATCTTGGGATTCAATCAAAGCCGAAGTGAGCCTTTGGGAAAGATTCATCTGAAGCTTCAGATAGACGATTTCAGATCTAAAGTCACTTTCTATGTGATCGAGATCGCGGGATCCTATAATCTTCTTCTGGGGAGGCCCTTTCTTCATGAAAATAATGTGGTGCCCTCTACTCTTCATCAATGTTTTAAATACATTGATAACAATGGAAGAGTACAAAAAGAAGTTGCTGATATAAATCCCTTCCATGGGATTGAAGCTTATTTCAACGATTCCCGAATGTACAAAGAAGAGTATACAAGGATCATACAAGCTATGGAGAAAGAAGATGCACAAAGTGAGACTTTAATAATCCCTGTTAAAAGTCGAACTACTCAGCAACAATCTCCTAAACCCTCTGGAGAAGATTCTTTCATCATTCCAGTGAGTGGACGGATCTCTCCGTTACCTCAGTCATCTACTCAAACTACACTGATCATTCCTGTCAGTGGGCGTACTACAGTTCCTGTACCTTCACAAGATACTCTGCTAATTCCAGTTGGAGGGCGGACTACTCTTCCTACTCAAACTTCAAGGGAGCTCACCTCTTCTGAGCCATTTGTTATCGATCTTAATCGAAACAAAGTTTATTATTCTTCTCCCCCTTTAGTCATTGACTTGGCTAAAATCTCTAAGGCTCAGCCTTCTCCCAATGTAAATATTGCTGCTTTTACATTTAATGAAAAGTCTCCACCTTTGCAGTACGTTGATGTGTGTAATTATGTTCATAGTTATTTACATCTGTTAGATGACTTGAACACAATAACCATAGGAGTTGTACAGACTGTTCATACAGATGTATCTCTAGAACCTGTACAATCTTCATACTTTCTAGTTCCCAGCAGAAAGCCAGGAGACATTCCAATATTCTTCTACAAAGGGCCTCAAAATCCTTCTGATCTTGAAGATGATGACAAAAATGATGATACTGGAAGATTACAACTACGTCGTTATAGTCAGCAATCTAGAGACATCATCAAAAATATGGGCTATGACTTCAGGACTGGCCTCAATAATGGAAAAGGAAGAAAAATACCTGTCCGAATTCCTCCTTTGAAATATGGAAGGACAAAATACGGATTGGGTTATACTGCTCCTACTCCTTTCATCAATATTATCCATGAAGATCCTGAGTCTGACGAAGATAAGAGATCTGATTCTTCTAGTACCACTTCTTAGGATTCCGATACGAGTATCAGTGACTTCTATTGCAACCTTCTGTCTTCCAACATGGTTTCCATTGACCATTCTGAAGAAAGTGATGAAGACGAAGAAGAGTTTGAAATCTCACCTGAATCAGAACAGTGGGTCCAAAGATTAGATAATCAATGGGAGTTCCGTTTCGAGCAAAAAGAACCTCCGACTGAAGATAAACTTGTTCAAATAGATGTTGGTGAAGAGGGATCTCCCAAACCAATATTCATCAGTGAAAGTCTTTCAGAAACTGATAAGAAAGACATGATCAAACTCATTCGTGAATACATTGATATCTTTGCTTGGAGTTATGAAGATATGCCAGGTCTTGATCCACAGATTGCAACTCACAAACTCAACATCTTGCCGAATGCTAAACCGGTCAAACAACAACAGCGACGATTTCGTCCAGATATCATGGATGCAATTGAAGCTGAAGTCAATAAACTCATTACCTCTGGGTTTATTAGAGAGGAACAACATCCCGATTGGGTGGCTAATATTGTTCCTGTTCTTAAAAAGACTGGCAAGATCAGAGAATGCATAGACTTCCGCGATCTCAATGCGGCATGTCCTAAAGACGAATTCCCTCTACCAATCACTGATGTCATGGTTGATAATACCTGTGGATTTGAACGAATGTCATTCATGGACGGGTATTCTGGGTACAATCAGATCAAAATGTTCCCAGAGGACGAGAAGCACACTTCTTTCAGAACGCCGATTGGTACATACTGTTATACAGTTATGCCATTCGGTCTCAAGAATACAGGAGCAACTTATCAACGAGCTATGAGCACTATATTCCGTGAACATTTGCGGAAAACAGTCGAATGCTATGTTGACAATATTGCAGTCAAAAGTCGACAAAAGGAGGATCATATCCAAGATTTAAAGACTATATTTGATCTAATAAGTAAGCATCAATTAAAGATGAACCCTACTAAGTCCTTCTTAGGCGTCTCTAGTGGTAAATTTCTCGACTTCGTCATTACCTCTAAAGGTATACACGTGGATTCCGAGAAGATCAAAGCCATCCAAGAGATGCGTCCTCCACGCACCTTAAAAGAGCTACGAGGATTTCAAGAAAGAATCGCTTATATCAGGAGATTCATTTCTAATTTATCAGGATGCTGCAGACCATTCAACAAACTTATGAAGAAAGGTGTCTCTTTTGTCTGGAATGATGAATGTCAGAAAGCATTCGATGATATAAAACAATATCTGATGAGCCCTCCAGTATTGGTACCTCCCGTCTCAGGAATACCGTTCCTCCTCTATACTCGAGCAATGAGTCATTCATTGGGTGCATTACTCGCTCAAAAGAATCAAAATGGCCATGAACAAACCATTTATTATCTCAGCCGCACTATGACCGGAGCTGAACCTCGATATTCACCGGTTGAAAAAGAATGTCTAGCCTTGATGTTTGCTGTCCAAAAGACACGTCATTATATCATTGGCCAGACTATTCATGTCATCTCCAGGATCAATCGTATACGGATCATGATGAAGAAACCCAGTGTTTTGAATTCTCGATTGGCTAACTGGGGAATCCTACTTGCTCAGTATGACATGCACTATATTCCTCAGAAATCAGTCAAAGGACAAGCTTTAGCTGATTTTCTGGCTGCTCACTCAATTCTAGAAAATTCAAAACTCTATGATGAAATCCCAGATGAAGTCCTAGATTCAAATCAAATTGCTGAAGAAGATCCTACTTGGCGTCTATTCTTTGATGGAGCATCAAGAATTGGTCCTAATGGCGATATTGTCGCTGGAGTTGGAATTGTTCTTGTATCGCCAGAAGGTCTTGCCATTCAAAGAGCTTATTCTCTCTATCAGCCGTGTTCAAACAATATAGCTGAGTACAACGTATTACTTATTGGTCTTCAACTCGCTAAACATCTGAATATTCAACATTTGGAGGCGTATGGAGACTCTAAACTTATTGTCAATCAGATCAGGGGTACTTATGAAGTTCGCCATCAAGATCTGGTTCCTTATCATAGAGCGGCCATATCTATGGCCTCATCATTTAAGGAATTCTTCATTGAACATGTTAGGCGAGCATGTAACACAGAAGCTGATGCCCTTGCTAATCTTGCAGCGGTGCTGGCTATCCCAATCAGACGGCAACAAATGATTATTGTTCGTAATCGAGAATTATTTCATCTTGAAAATAACCTGACTCTAGGACTTCCAGTTGACATTGAAGGATCAACATCTCATGACGTCAACACAACAAGAGGATTTGGATTCAGTCGTAAATCGATGTCATCTTCATCCGATTCCAGCATGGAATTCATCTTCAGTAACTCGACTGAGAATCAGAATACGAATAAAGATTGGAGACTTCCTTTCTTAGATCTCGTATTATATGATATTCTTTCGGATGATCCGAGTGAGGCAGCATCTATCAGACGACGATCACTCAGATTCTATTATAATCATACAACAAAGACCTTATATCGTCGAGCTTATGATGGTTTACTCCTTCAGTGCATTGCTGGTGATGAAGCCCAACAAGTTATTTGTGAAGCACATGATGGAATTTGTGGAGCGCATCAACCTGGGCCAAAACTTTAAGACCGTATTCGACGGATGGGTTATTATTGGCCAACTATGGTATCAGATGCCATTGAATATGCAAGGAAATACAAAGCTTGTCAAATCCATGCGGATTTTATACATCAACACTCGGAATTTCTACATCCGACGGCAGCATTATGGCCCTTCGAAGCTTGGGGCATGGACATTGTCGGCCCGATCAATCCACCGTCATCTAAAGGTCATCGGTTCATTCTCGCAATAACCAATTACTTCTCCAAATGGGCCGAAGCCATTCCTTTATCTGAAGTTAAGACGTCTAATGTCATCAGCTTTATTAAGCACTACGTCATCTACAGATTTGGTGTTCCTTGACGCATTGTTCATGATAACGGACCACAGTTCGTCAGCCAGAAATTTACTCGATTCTGTGACGATCACCGGATCAATAATGTGGCTTCTACCGCATATAATCCAGCAGCTAACGGATTGGCAGAAGCTTTCAACAAGACTATCATCAAACTCCTAAAGAAGTTTGTCTCCACTAACAAACGTAATTGGAGTGACAAGCTCGGGGAATGCTTGTGGGCTTATCGCACTACAGTCCGTAATGCTACTAAGTGTATACCTTTTTCTCTGGTGTACGGATCTGAGGCTGTTCTCCCATTAGAGATTCAAATTTCTTCTTTAAGGATAGCAATCGCTAATGAACTTACCTCAAAAAATAATGATCGTCTTCGACTTCAAGAATTGGAGGCTCTGGATGAAAAACGGTTATCTGCTCAACAGAATATTGAATTCTATCAAGCTAGAATTTCAAGGGCTTTTAACAAGAAAGTCAGAATTCGAACATTTCAGAAAGGAGAACTTGTGCTTACTGTCAGACGCCTGATGACTATGACACACATGAGTAAGGGCAAGTTTGATGCAAAATGGAAAGGTCCATTCATTGTCAATAAGATCTTTTCTAATGGGGCTTATCAACTCACTACTCTAGATGGTAAAGCCACTATGATGCCCATCAACGGCAAATTCTTGAAGAAGTACTACGTTTAATATTTCTATCAAGATTGTCCTCCCATCATTCTCCAGCTGTTTTATTGTTCTTTTCGAATTATTCTGATATATATTTTCCCCAGTGGAGATAGGTATTCTACTTTGTATCGTTTTCTCAACAAATTTGATATCCAGAAAATCATGTCCATATTACCTCTGAATTTTCTATCTCAATATCATATTTATGAAAATGATATTTAGTCTTTCTGATTTCTGAGTCAAAAGATCAATGAATAAAGGCAAAAATATAAAGTGGGAAGGATATATCGTAAACAAAGTTTCCTTAAACGGAGTTTATTTGAGACAAATTCTTCAAGAAAAAGAGTACATCATCATGGAAGATCACTGTAATCCCTTTCATATTTGGGACGAGGACCACATACATAATCAGCAAAAGAATTGAGTACATCTTTTCCTGACCGCACCAAGAATTGACAGGCAGCCAGCCTCATTGCTTCTTCTTCTTCGGTTTCTCCTGGTTCGACCAGGAAGTCCAGGATATCTTTCGACGGCTTGGGAGTAGACGAGCTTTCGCCCATTTCCTTCTTCTGCGGAGGTGGATGTTCTTTAACACCTTCAGTAGCTTCGGGGGCGACTTCAGCCTTCTTTATATTCTCTTCAGAAGACATTATGGATAAAATGCGATCCTTCTATTCAAATATATGCTCTATTTATAGGCATATGGTTACAAGGATCGAAGGGACGTATTCTTTCCCGATATTCAGTTCATCCATTCATTTCTCACATTCATCCGACGTTTCACATGTTCATTAATACTTGACGGTTCGTCCGTTCATTTATTACATTCACTCGACAGTTCATCTGTTTTTCATTTCCTAATGGTTCGTCCGTTCATAATCTTCTATCAATTCATTACGTGGGGATTCGTTATTGATCACGTTTTCATAACCTCTGAATCAATTCCGAATCTACTTACTCATTTGTCATGTTTTGACCTCTGCATAGAAATCAATCTATTTTCTTTCGAGTTCCTATATATTATCACGTCCGTAATACCTCTGATAATATCATATACTCTAAAACAGAAAAGATGATTTTATTATCTATCATGTCCACAATTCATCCACAAATACAAATCATTGAGCATAGAAGAATTGTCATTTCCATTCCCATTTCACCACAAAAAGTCTATTACATTTTCTTAGACTTTCTTACAAATCATAATGGAAATCTATTACAAATCTTGGATTTTCATTCTATGTACAACTGAGATCTATTTCTTCTTGGATCTTCTCTGGCAATCTCGTTGTTTGTGGCAATTCCTGGGTGTCCAGCAGGAATCAAACTCTGGTCTTATCTCTCAGACGAGAGGAGAACCACAGAGTAGGGCAACACGAAAACGTGTTGCTGCCAATACAACTGGTGGATTAGGAGCGACCTTTCAGAGGAGACAGGAATGTATCCAACCTTGGGATACAATTCCTAGTTCTCCCGTAAAAGGAACTCTACTACCCGATTTCTCGGTAGTAGAGTTAACTCCACCATCCAACTCTCGTGTATAAAAGCTCTTCCTACCATCTAAGGAAGACCCTTCTATCTCACGAAGAGTTCTGAATTGTCTGATTTACGCATCAAAAGCGTATGAGCTCCCTGATGTAGATGTCAGCAGGATATTCTCCACAGCATCCACATCCCCAATGCCAGTTCTGAAGAAGGTTTTTAGCCAAAATTCTGCAAGAAACAGTAAGGAAAAATCAGCCAACAGAAATTGGCCAAGTAAAGACAGATGCATTCTGTTCATTTCAGGAAGATGAATTTGTCTTTAGCAAACAAAAAATTCGATGCGTGTATATTGAACTTACCGCTGAGTTTGCTGCTAAGGATTGACAGACCCATGTCTGGTAGCATGCACAGAGATTTGACATCAGACAACATGGCTTTCCTATTTTCTTCTCACAGAAAATTCATTTCTCAGAAGAGAGGAAGAAGAATGGGAAGATGAGTTTGCGTAGAGTTCATCCATCTATTTAAAGGGTCAAGTGCATGTCTATTCTTGGAAAAGATCCGCATAAATAGCGCTCGTAAATTGTAGAATGAGTGTCACGTGTACTTCGGGAGACAGTGCAACATTGGAAACAGTCAAAGTGTGCTAACTAATATTCTTCATTAAAAGGCACGCAGATCAAACACAAAAAGTTGTACTTCATTCTTTAAACAGGCACTGATGGCCTTACAAAAAGACAAAACAGAAAAGTGCAACAAAAGCGTAGAAAGTTACGCTCTATTTTCCAGAGCGGCTAAGTTTGATGCCTAACTCCTCTACGCTCTTAACTCCCAGACGATACAACAGAGTCTCGAGCATTTCACGCTTCTCCATAAGGCTCCGCCCATCAGAAGAAGACGAGCCATCCAATCCAAAGTAGCTCAAGAGATTCTTGGCTAACTGCGTGGAGTCGTCCTCGAGCTCGATGACGACAGGTTCGGGTTCTTTGCCCCCAAAAGTGGGGTCACCATGGGAACAAAAGCCCAACTTTCGTGCTTCCTCTTCGGCTGCTTCCTTTGGGGTCATATTTTCGAGAGATGAATGTCAAAACTGAGAATCTCTTCCTGTTTATATAACAGATCTCGTCGACAGTTCATATTCCACCATAAATTGGACGCAATCAGTCTCGGAGAACAAAGAGTCATTATGACATTTAATAAGTTCATTTGGGTGTTTTCAAAGAACTTCGAAGTCTTTTCGACTTCCGAAAAATTTTTGAGTCATCTCAGCGTGACTGAACTCATTTCATCATCTCTATTTCAAAGTATTTCGAAAATATTTTATCATTTTTCGAAAACTTTGAAGGGGGTTTTGTAGGCCTCAAAAATAAAGTCACGCTGAGTTGATCAGAACAAGTCACGCAGAGTGATCCAAGAAGCAGCACAAAAGATACGCTAAGTTCTGCCTGGCCATTTCCTTTAGAAGTCACGCAGAGACAGCTTAGCCATACGTCAGAATCATAATGACTGACAACACAACTGTCGAGAAATGTCTCCTCGTATGCCACGTATGCACAGAACTCGAGAGATCACAGCCGTCTTTTGCGTGATTTTCGAAATCTTCCTTAGCAAGACTCACTCTTCACCAAGTTGGCGTGACTTTGGGTCTTATCTTCATTTAATGCGGCTGACAATATAATCAATGTCAAAGATTTTGTGTCAGACGAAGCGTGCCAAATCAAGACAGCTGGCGGTTTGCGTGGATTCTGAACCTTCTCCTTCCTCAAAACATTGCGTGACTTTTGAGTTATTCTTCTCAAAGTCTGCGTGAATTCTGAAGTATTCTTCTTCAAAGCTTGCGTGGATTTCGCCTTCAAACGAGTCTGCGTCAACGAATCTGCGTAGATTTTCTCCTTCAGCAAGTCAGCGTAGATTTTATTTCAACTGGAGTACGTGGCAGCCATGCCACCGATCTCTCTCTCGCGTGCCCAGTAACTTGCACACGACCCATGCACTGATGCCATGTGTCCAACAGTTACGGACCACGTCCAGTAACTACTCACTAACCCTGCGTGTATTTAGAGTCTGCGTGACTTTTCAAGTACACCAGTGGTGAGGTAGTTATCTTTTCAGTTACTGTTTTGACTCTATAAATAGAGTTCTTTTTCTCATTCATTGTACAGATACATTGATATCTACTGTCAAAATTTTGAGAGCTTTTCTTCTTCGTATAGTCCAAGGGATAAAGCGATCGTCTTCTAGATCGGATTCCTACAGTTGTAATTTTCCCAGAAACACAACAAATAAAGAGAATTTCTTTATGGAAAACAGTTTCGATCCGGACAATCATGATGCACCTGAGAAGGCACCGAACGCCGATGCTACAAAGTTCATGAAGTTGCTGGAGAATGCAAGGACTCTATTATATCCTGGTTGTGAGGATCATTCACCGTTGGAGGTGGTTACAAGATTGTTGAGCATCAAGTCCGATTTTAATATGACGCAAGATTGCTACAACCGAGTTATGGAGTTGATTATAGAAATATTGCCTGAGGGTGCTAATTTGCCTAAAGACTTTTACCAGTCTAAGAGAATGGTGAGATCGCTCTTGATGGGATACGAGAAAATCGATACATGTCGCAACGGGTACATGTTGTACTACAAAGACGACAAGGATGAAGACGCCTGCAAATTTTATGGTGCTGATCGCTACAAGGGCAGTAGTAGAAAAAAGTCTCTCGGTGAAACGAAGCCTACCGATTCGATGCACTACTTGCCGTTGACGCCGCGGTTGCAGCGGTTGTTTATGGTGAAGGAAACTACAGAAAACATGAGTTGGCATAAGCGAGAACAGACCGAAGGAGTGTTGGATCACCCATCTGATGGAGAAGCATGGAAGTACTTTGATCGAGAGTATCCAGACTTTGCTTCTGATCCGCGTAATATCAGATTGGGTCTCTGCTCCGACGGTTTTACCCCATTCAGACTTTCGGGATCCCAGTATTCGTGTTGGCCTGTGATCGTCACTCCGTACAATCTACCGCCTTGGATGTGCATGAAGACTCCGTATATGGTCCTCACCGTTATTATTCCAGGTTCAAACAATCCGAAAAGGAACATCGATGTGTATTTACAGCCATTGATTGATGAGTTGAATCAGCTGTAGAAAGTAGGTTCCAACACGTACGATGTATCTAGAAAAAAAAATTAGATGTGGACAGCACTTATGTGGACCATCAACGACTTTCCGGCCTGTGGTATATTATCTGGATGGAGCACGTATGGTCGTCTTTCATGTCCGTATTGCATGGACCGTACTAAGGCTTTCCGTTTAAAATACGGAGGCAAACCGTGCTTCTTCGATTGTCATCGACAATTCCTGCTGAAGGATCATCCGTACCGGAGGAACAGGAATGCTTTTCGTGCTGGCGTTGTGGAGAAGGCTAATCCCCCACCAAGGTGGATTCTGGGATCAGCCAAGAGCTATTGAAGAGCCTGCTTCGGGCTACAAGTGTGACAAATTTGGTCGCACTCATAACTGGATGAAGAAAAGTATATTCTGGGATCAGCCATATTGGAGCACCAATCTGATTAGACATAACCTTGATGTCATACATATCGAGAAGAATGTGTTTGACAACATAATTAATACTGTAATGGACGTAAAGGGGAAGACGAAAGACAATCCAAAGGCTAGATTGGACTTGGAAGAAATATGTAGACGTTCTGCATTGCATTTGATAGAGGAGGGGAATGGGAAGTTGAAGCAGCCTAAGGCAATTTTCTCACTGGAGAAGGAGGATAAAGTCAGACTTTGTAGGTGGATTTAAGGTCTAAAATTTCCAGACGAGCATGTTCCGAACTTGAAAAGATGCGTCGATCTCAAGGAGAACAAACTGACAGGTATGAAGAGCCATGATTGTCACGTATTCATGGAAAGGTTAATTTCGATTGCATTTCGGGAATTCTTACCCCAGGTTGTTTGGGATCCATTGACCGAGCTTAGCATATTCTTCAGAGATCTTTGTTCTACTAAGTTGCTCGTCGATAGTCTAGAAAAGCAGGAGAACGATATTGTGGTAACACTGTGCAAGCTCGAGAAGGTATTTCCTCCTGGATTCTTCGACTCCATGGAGCATTTGCCAATTCATCTTTCCTACGAGCACGTGTTGGTGGGCCCGTCGGTTATCGGTGGATGTACCCATTTGAGCGGCATTTGAACCACCTAAAGAGGAAGGTAAAAAACAAGGCTCGGGTCGAGGGTTCTATCTGTGAAACCTATATTCTCGAGGAGATTACAAACTTCTGTTCGACGTATTTCAAACCTTATGTTGCTACGAATAGAACGAGGGCTTCGAGAAACGACGACGGATATCAAGAATCTAATGATGGAATACTGAAAGTATTCAATGCGTCCGAAAAGCCTTCGGGGAAAATGAAGAAGAGATATTTGAATGACGAAGAGCTAAGGGATGCTCAGTTGTATATATTACTCAATTGCGACGAGGATGAAGTGGAGAAGCTAGAGGGGTAAGTAATTAATGATGAGTTTACGTCATCTCAATGTAATAGTATAAGCTAATATTGTTGTTTGCCATTGATTATAAAAGAATAGAATAATTATATCGGAGGACTGGACTTTTACTTCACAATACAAACTCGTTCGTACAAAGAAAGCCTAGGGACAAAAACCTAGGTACAGCAATCTAAGTACGATTGTTTAGTTTAGATTCTGGGGGGTGACGATAGAGGCTCGGAAAAGCGACGGCCGCTCTGCCTTACTCCTTGGACGATCAGACGTAGCCTTGGCTCTGATGAAGAAATGCCCTTGGACTTGTGGGGAGACTCCCTTTTGCCCTCTATTGCTAGATCTCTAGATGTCTCTGTAGTGCTCTCTCTCTCTTTTTGCTAGCCATTTGCAAAGGAATGGCACTTTGCTATTTATAGGAGTGGGGTGTGATCATTAGGGTTTGCAAATAATTGTCTCCTTGAGAAGTCGGCGGTTAAGGATCAATTAATCTGGGCCATTAATTCTGATTATAGCAAATCTAGGCAATTAATGTGGATTGCATCAAATCTCTGGGGGCAATTAATGATGATTGCCATAAATCCTCATGATTTGTTATGCCAAGCTAGGATCTCCTGCCACGTGTTCAGTTTGCTTGATTGCAAATGATCTGATTTGATCCCAGTAATTATGAGGATGGCACTAAATCTGGTTATTAGGATTTGTTGATGAATCTTGAATGATTTGATGCCACATGTCCTACTGTTATTATGCTGCTAGCTGTAGGGACACGGGAAAAACTAATCTTCTGTCACGTGTCTTAACCGCGAGCCACTTAGGAAATCTGAGCCGCATGAGGATTGTTCCCTACTGAACCGCATAAGGCTGGCCACATGTCAAGGCTGCTTGGGCGTGGCCTCTGAACATTTGAACCGCATGGAGATGATCTGAGCCGCATGAACGTAGGCGACCGCATGATGGGTGGCTTCTCAGTGAACCGCATGAAGACAGTCCTCGTGAGCCGCATGGGGTAGCCTCTGCCTGAGCCGCATGGGGTGGCCTCTGCCTGAGCCGCATGCGACTGGCCACGTGTCAAGGCCGTATGAAGGATTTTGTGGTTTGACGGATTGTGTCAGAGATTTCCTTTGTTTTTCTAGGAGTCTGCCATTATGACAGAGTCATTATTGCAGCTTTATGTCAGAGCCGTCAGTTCTCCTTTATATTAGAGCATTAAATAGGGCCGTTGCCTAATGGCCAACTGTAGAAGCGAACCGCAGAAGGTCACGTGGTGTTGCTTCAGCCGCATGTCCATGTTGGTGACTTTTGAGCCGCATGATACTCTTGAGCCGCATGAAGATCGTCTGTTTTTTGAGCCACATGGGTATTCCCGTTCTGAGCCACATGGGCAATCATGTTCTTTTCCATGCTTCTACAAGACCCCCTTCAAAGTGTTCAATTTGTAAAATTAAAATACTTTGAATAAGAAGCATGGCCATGTGAGCTCCGCTGGCCGTATAGGATGCTCTGGCCGCATGAACCTCTTTGCCGTATGGCCTGTCTGGCCACATAGACTTCCTAGCCGCATGGGCTCCCCGCCACGTGTGTGTATCATTAATTGCCTTTAATTCGTTTTTAGAGCCGTCTTTTGGGAGAATCCCAAGGGTTGGTTCATTAAATCTTTAGATTTTATGCCCTGGGTGAATCTCCTTTATGAGAGAGGGGGACGAAATCTGAGTCGGTTTTGCCTGCAGCACACGACCCGAAGTAGTTATTGGTCTACGCCCCCCTCTTTTGTCTTCCTATAAATAAGAGTAATCAAGAGGAGAAACTTCTTTACTCTCTCCTTTCCTGCCCCGACTGTCATCCTCTTCTTCGATCACCGATGGCTCCCAAGAAGACTGCTGCGGCGAAGGGTAAGAAGACGGCATCTTCGTCGGCTGCGGTGGCGAGGGGTAAGAAAGCTGCTTCAACTTCGACTGCGACGACGAATGATAATATAGCAGCTCCTCCGCCAGCCAACGTGCCCGCAGTTCACCCCGACGTCCACCCCACCATCATTGGTAAGGACGTTGCGTGAGCTTGAAACCCTAACTGTTGTGGCTACATCGCATGCTCTATGCGCGAGCCTTCAATCCGTCCCTCGTTCTGTCAAACTATTCAATTTGTATGGGCCACATGTGCATCCCATGTCCGAGCCGCATGGGGTATACCCCATGTCCGAGCCGTATGGGAGTTGTCTTGTGGCCGCATAGATGCTCCACAAGCTACACCGCATGATGACCCGGAGCTGCATAAGTCCCTCTGAATCGAGCCGCATGAAGCCCCCTCAACCAGAGCCGCATAAGTTTGTCTGGATAAGGCTCTCGCCATCTTCTAACTTTGTTTTTTTTCATTTTTGATTCTTGCAGCATCCCTGCCGAAGGCTGAAATCATCGTGAAGGGAGCGCCGCTGCCTCCTTTCATCAAACGAAAGCCGTCACTCATTAAGGAGGAGGTGATGCCGATGATGGAGGGGTGTGAAACCCATATTTTGTGAATAATTATTATTAGTGTTTTAGTATTAATTATTAGTATTTCTAATATTATTATTATTAAATATGTTTGAGTGCAAAATGATTTCGAAAATTAAATAACATTGATTTTTGAATTCAGACCCAGACCCGAGTCCGAACCCAGACCCAGGCCTGAGCCGAAACCCAATTTCATTTTTCCTTCCTATTAAATCTGACTTGGTTTAATTATAAAAAAATATATATATATATAAAAAATAAAATATAAATAGTTATAGCTGGTCCCGTAGGACCAACACCCCACTCTCACACACATGAATTGGCAAAACCCCCTCATTTCTGTAACTCCCAACCCATCAACTCCCCACTTCATTATTCTCATTACAGAGAATGATAAAGTCACCCCACTACCCACTCCTCTCTTCACGAATTCATTAGCAGAGGAAGAGATAAACTCTCATCTCTCTCTCGTACTCTCTCCCTCTCTGTTCTCTCATCTCTCCCTTTCTCTGGATCTCATATATTCTTTTCCCTCTCTCAATTTTTTTCACTTTCCCTAAAGCTCTCCATCTTCCCCTGGAGAAAGAACCCTACCCGAGCCCTATCCCCCATTCCCGGTCGACTAGAGCCCGCGCCCCGCAGATCTTCGACCGCCGACCGGCGCTGCCCTTCCGGCGAAGCCTCTCCGCGCGACCGCCCCGTCGCCATTCCGGCGCGGTTTCCCGTGCGCGCCCTCTTTTTCCGGCGAGCTGCTGCCGTCGCTCTCCAGCGGGCCAGATCTGCTCGCGAGCCCTCTCCTGCTGTCCGGGATCTTCGACCTGCTGCCGAACTTAGTTTCGAATTTTTCTCGAGATTTTTCCCGCGGCTCCCCGCCAACGGAATTTGGTAATTTCTGGATAATCACAGTAGTTCGTCCCTCCCCGTAGAGTCGATGATGAAATCGGTCCCCGGTTTCCCTTTGGGAAATCCGGTTAGCTGCATATTTTATTCGATTAGCTGCGTTATAATTTCGATTAGCTGCGTTAGATTATTTTTCTTGTGTTTTACCTGCCGGTTTGGTGTGAATTGGTTGATTATGGGAATCCCGGACATTTCGGGAAGTTCGGTGGGATTGAGAATTATTTTCTGTGGCTTGGGATTATTTTGGTGGATATTCTGTGGATTATTTTGGGTTGGAAATATTTGCAGGTTTTCTGTGGCGCATTTCCCAGTTTTGGGTTTGTCCCGAAATAGAGGAAATGCTGCCCAAATTTCTACAAAAACTATATTTTTATTGATTTCAAAAGTGGCTTTCGAAAATGAATTTCTAAACTGATTTTCGGGCGACGACCGTACCGGTCTGTGGGCCCCGGCGAAATGCAAACGCACCGGTCCGACCGGACGTTGGGGTATTAGCCGAATTTTGAGGAATGGACCGAGTCTGAGACTCTTAGCATTTATTTTAAATTATTTTAATTAATATTTAGGCTATTTACTATAGTTAGTTAATTACTGCACTTTATTTAATAATTTAATTCATTTTCTCTTATTTGATGTAAAAGAAAATTGTACAGGGCATAAGCCCACCCTAGGACCATTAGCTGTGCCAATGTATTGTGTAGCATAGTTTTATTTTATTTTGATTTTTCTGGTGGATGTGGAATTTGGGTGGTTTTTGATTAGTCGCATAATCGTAAATTAGAGCGCGAATTACTAATTAATTACGAATTTAGTTAAAATGAATAGAATAATATCAAATAACTAGTTCACGGTTTATCACTAAAAGAAATTATATTTTTATAGATATTACAAAACACAAAGTTTTCCAAAGTTAATCGGTTCTCGTTATTATTTCCAAATAATCAATTAATCGGTTTAATCAACGCACATAGTTGGCGACGTAAACGATAGCTGTAACTTAATAACAACTAAAACCTGACTAGGACTTGCTACTAGAGATTGCAACTAGCAAACTTAGCCTGGTTATACAAAGGATCTAAGTCGAGTTCTCAACTGTAGGAACTCGAAGTTACAACTGACGTTCCTCCTCGGTACCGACTCGTCTATCCAGTCATTCTAAAATAAAGGCAAGTGCAGTTATGTCTATTTGGTAATTTATCTAGTAATTTTTTTATTGCAATTTTAAACCACATTGCTACACGGAACTCTCTCCTAGAGTTCGAATATTGACTCATTGATTGAATCTGATTGACTCGGGATATTGGGGGAGTAGTGTAGCGTCTATGACCAATACCCCTATATTGTATCATTGATTGTGCGAGCTGATTCCTCCTATACACGAGGATAGGCCGGACCGTATCATTAGGATATAATTGAATCATCCCAAGCCGGTCATAGTTCGTTACCTACTCAAATCACATTGTTTTCAATTATAGAATTGTGAAAAATATTGTTAAAATATTTCAAATTGTTTAACATTGCAAATTTTAAATTATTATTTGAATTATTGGATATTCGTAATTGTACTTTGCTCCCTCCTGACTGGAGACCCAACATTTTAGGTAACACTGAGGATGACGAGCTATACTATAATAGCTACTACGACCCGGTTCTCTACCCTGCGACGGTACCGGAGCCGTCTCTGGAGGACGCTGATCCTGGGACTGCTGAACCTGATGTTTAGATAGTTCTTCTTTTATGCATTTTCTTCTTTATTTGGAGTTTGTAGTTTTATTTCGGTATTTCCTTTCACAGTTGTACTTCTGAATATTTTATTAAACAAAGTTTCAAATTCCGAATAGAACAGTTGTGACAAATGTACTTGTGTTGTTGTGAATACCTGCAATGAAACAGCTTACTGCCGCCGTCTCAACAACGGTGCAGGCTGGGCATGATCCGGTTCGACCCAATTAGTTGGGATCGGGTCGTGACATGGTTTTAGTGGTGGCCCATACAGGTCAGAACAACAAATTAGGAAAACAACTTAGAAACAATTAGAACACTAGAACATCAATTTGTCACGACATAGGTCCGATTCATATATAAGTAAATATTTTTGCTTGATTATAGACCGGTAGGCTACCTTGCTTGTGTGCGTCCTAAACCTTCCAGAGAATGACGGTTGACCAAATCCTGCTGACGATGAGGTGTCATCTCCGGATCATATCCCATCTCCTCAACCAAGTCCAGGGTCTTTTCCTTCGCGGTTGTTTGACCGTCCTCATAGTGCATCCAGTGAAGTTTTTCCTACACTGGCGATTCCTACCTCATCTCAAACTGAATTGCATTTCCTTGGTGGAGTATTCATTTTTGTTGCTCCACTAGTACCAGCAATCATCTTCCAAATGGTTGCCCTATTTCGAGAAATCCTGGAGTTCCAGAAAGCTCAAGATGAAGCCCAGCAGGAACAGAAGAATATCACGAGAGAAGACATGAAGAACGTCAATGATGTAGCCTTAGTTATCTCCAACCAAGTTAGAGCAGAACGTTTTGTCCTAGGAAGGATACCCCTGAATCTAGAAGATAATTGGGTCCCATCAAGTACTCTACTTTCCGGCAGTTTTGTCGTAGAAGCTATGGGCTTGTAACTATTGCAAGAGGCCTGGTCATCAGGCCGTTAGTTGCCGCAAGAGATTGGGACAATGTTTGGCATGTGGATCTGCTAAACATCGGGTAAAGGACTGCCCTTATCTTTCCATCAAACCAGAGCTCATATTCCAGCAACACCTGTTAGGCCACAACCTAGGGACTCTCTTCCTATCCAGCAGACCCTGCCTCCTACATTAAGGCATGATACAGACTCGGGGTTCATAGAAGATGAAGGACCAGATCAATGAAGGCTCTAGGATTTATTCGGAGTGGAACTTTACCTTAGGGAGTACCTGTCTTGTTTGTGCCCCAGAAGGATGGAACAACGGATATGCATCGATTACCAGACACTAAAGAACAATGCTCTCTATCCGGATCGAGGATCTGTTTGATCTGTTTGTGTGGAGTTAGGGTGATTCGAAGTTTGACTTAAGATCTGACCACCATCAAATCAAAGTCAGGAAAGAGGACATTTCCAAGACCGCGTTCGAACACCAAGTATGGGTAGTTTTCTTTGGTCAGGACGTTAGACTGACAAATGCTCCTGCTATGTTCATGAATCTCATGAACAGAGATTTTCATGAGTATTTGAATCAGTTTATCTTCTCCATAGATAATATTCTGATATATTTGAAGACTGAAGAAGAGCATAAGGAACACCTGAGGAAATTTTGGAAACTTTGAGAAAAAAGAAGTTTATGGTAAGTTATCTGAACGTGGATTTTTGACAAGGTGGACTTTTGGCCATGTCGTCAAGAGAAGAAATTTCGATGGAAGATAGCTGTTGTTGAGGAGTGGTATACCCCAAGTTCAATTCGGAAGATTCTTGAACTTGGCTGGCTACTACCAGAAGTTCGTGAAGGATTTCGCCAAGATTGCTGAGCCGATGACGAAGCTCACTTGAAAGAATGAAGAGTTCATCTGAACGAAAGATTGCCAGGCGATATGGAGGAGCTGAAGAAGAGACATACCACTACACCAATCCTGCGCTACCCGCAGGAACCGGTGGGTTCTCCATTTACAGTAATGCCTCTGGAAGAGGACTGGGTTGCGTTCTTCAACAACATGGGAGAGTAATTGCTTACACGTGTAGGCAACTACAGACTCATGAGAGGAATCATCCCACGCCTAATTTGAATTGCTGCAATTATCTTTACTTTGAAGTTGGAAGCATGATTTTATGGAAAGGGAGTAAAAATTTATACGGACTACAAAAAGTCTGAAATATGTATTCACTCAGAAAGGGCTGAATGTTAAACTAAGAAGATGGCTGAAGCAGAGGAAGGATTACGACATCAACCTGCAGTACCATTCAGGTAAGGCTAATGTGGTCGCTGATGCACTTGGTCGATACTGATGGCGAAGTTCTTAACCAAGGACTAGCACCTGCTAGAAGACATCGAGAAGTTTGGACTGGAGGTTATACTACCTGGAGATAGAAGGACGGAGCTGGATGCTGTTTCAGTATTGATGAAGTTCGAGGCGGAGGGACAAAAATCAAAAGAACGTAGTTTCAAAACGAGGCACCTTGCAGGCTTAGAGATCAAGTGTTGGCGGGAACACTTGAGGGTTGATCAGCATTGGAACTCTGAAGAATGGTGCGAGACTTTGCGTATCGGCTGACAAACGGAGGAACGAGTTGATGAAAGAAATGCACCAGTCGCAGTATTCCATAAATTCAGGAGATAATAAGATGTATCGTTATATGTCTCCATTGATTGGTGTTATGGAATAAAGAAGGACAATTCCAGGTATGGAAATTAGATGTAAATTTGTCAACATAAGGAATTAACAAGAGAACAACAAGTTTGTTGGAGCCGCTGGACAATTCGGAGTGGAAGTAGAAGCATATAACAATGAACTTTGAGTAAGGATTGCCTTGTTCCTAAGGAGGGAAGGGCACCAATTGGATTTTAGTAAACCGACTGACTAAGTCAGCACACTTTATTCCCTTCAAAGTTGGTTTATCCACTAAGAAGTGGGCAGCATTGTACGAGAAGCACATCTACCGGATTCATGGAGTACCGTGGGACGAGCAAGCAGAGAGGTCAATCCAGATGCTTGAAGATGTATTGGGATTTTGCGTCTTGGAATTTGGTAGGTCTTGGGAAGACCAAATTGCATTTGGTGAAGTTTCTCCTACCAGAGGAACAATCAGTTTTGACGGAGCTGGAAATTGAGGCCAGTAACATCAGGCCATTTGGAGTTTAAGACGAGTTGGAAGTAGCGTACCAGTTAGCTCTACCAACTAATTTTGAGAGTGTGCAACGTCTTCTACGTCACAGCTCAGACGTTACATTTCGGATCCGAGTCACATTTTGGATAATTCAGAGCTGAAGATTGGACTCAACCTTTCAGAGCCAGAGAAATCAGTTGCAAGTCTAGTCAGAGATGAGAAGAAATCAGATTTTGAGTCATCACTTAAACTCCTATTTTCTTATCTTGTCGTTCTAAATTTGACTGATGCTGACGAAGTTAGCCTAGTTTTGTAAGCTATCTCTTTATCAAGCTTGATCATGACAGTATTTTATTGGGTGCACCCACTAATATATTGTCTAATCAGGACCGGTGCATGATGGTCTGATCAACCTCGTGTACTTTGGTTCGCTTTTGTATTTTTTGCGTGGATGATATCATAAATAAAAACTTGTCCCTAAACCGTCTCATCCACGACTGCCTTGGAAATTCTTATGGTTGGACCTGAGTTACGGGTGTAGTACCCGTACCTGTTTGATTCTCCTACCCTGCCTTTAATTTCGAGGACGAAATTTTCTAAGGAGGGAAGATTGTGAAACCCATATTTTGTGAATAATTATTATTAGTGTTTTAGTATTAATTATTAGTATTTCTAATATTATTATTATTAAATATGTTTGAGTGCAAAATGATTTCGAAAATTAAACAACATTGATTTTTGAATTCAGACCCAGACCCGAGTCCGAACCCAGACCCAAGCCTGAGCCGAAACCCAATTTTATTTTTCCTTCCTATTAAATCTGACTTGGTTTAATTATAAAAAAATATATATATATAAAAAATAAAATATAAATAGTTATAGCTGGTCTCGTAGGACCAGCACCCCACTCTCACACACATAAATTGGCAAACCCCCTCATTTCTGTAACTCCCAACCCATCAACTCCCCACTTCATTATTCTCATTACAGAGAATGATAAATTCACCCCACTACCCACTCCTCTCTTCACGAATTCATTAGCAGAGGAAGAGATAAACTCTCATCTCTCTCTCGTACTCTCTCCCTCTCTGTTCTCTCATCTCTCCCTCTCTCTGGATCTCACATATTCTTTTCCCTCTCTCAATTTTTTTCACTTTCCCTAAAGCTCTCCATCTTTCCCTGGAGAAAGAACCCTACCCGAGCCCTATCCCCCATTCCCGGTCGACTAGAGCCCGCGCCCCGCGGATCTTCGACCGCCGACCGGCGCTGCCCTTCCGGCGAAGCCTCTCCGCGCGACCGCCCCGTCGCCATTCCGGCACGGTTTCCCGTGCGCGCCCTCTTTTTCTGGCGAGCTGCTGCCGTCGCTCTCCAGCGGGCCAGATCTGCTCGCGAGCCCTCTCCCGCTGTCCGGGATCTTCGACCTGCTGCCGAACTTAGTTTCGGATTTTTCCCGAGATTTTTCCCGTGGCTCCCCGCCAACAGAATTTGGTAATTTCTGGATAATCACAGTAGTTCGTCCCTCCCCGTAGAGTCGATGATGAAATCGGTCCCCGGTTTCCCTTTGGGAAATCCGGTTAGCTGCGTATTTTATTCGATTAGCTGCGTTATATTTTCGATTAGCTGCGTTAGATTATTTTTCCTGTGTTTTACCTGCCGATTTGGTGTGAATTGGTTGATTATGGGAATCCCGGACATTTTGGGAAGTTCGGTGGGATTGAGAATTATTTTCTGTGGCTTGGGATTATTTTGGTGGATATTCTGTGGATTATTTTGGGTTGGAAATATTTGCAGGTTTTCTGTGGCACATTTCCCAGTTTTGGGTTTGTCCCGAAATAGAGGAAATGCTGCCCAAATTTCTACAAAAACTATATTTTTATTGATTTCAAAAGTGGCTTTCGAAAATGAATTTCTAAACTGATTTTCGGGTGATGACCGTACCGGTCTGTGGGCCCCGACGAAATACAAACGCACCGGTTCGACCGGACGTTGGGGTATTAGCCGAATTTTGAGGAATGGACCGAGTCTGAGACTCTTAGCATTTATTTTAAATTATTTTAATTAATATTTAGGCTATTTACTATAGTTAGTTAATTACCGCACTTTATTTAATAATTTAATTCATTTTCTCTTATTTGATGTAAAAGAAAATTGTACAGGGCATAAGCCCACCCTAGGACCATTAGCTGTGCCAATGTATTGTGTAGCATAGTTTTATTTTATTTTGATTTTTCTGGTGGATGTGGAATTTGGGTGGTTTTTGATTAGTCGCATAATCGTAAATTAGAGTGCGAATTACTAATTAATTACGAATTTAGTTAAAATGAATAGAAAAATATCAAATAACTAGTTCACGGTTTATCACTAAAAGAAATTATATTTTTATAGATATTACAAAACACAAAGTTTTCCAAAGTTAATCGGTTCTCGTTATTATTTCCAAATAATCAATTAATCGGTTTAATCAACGCACATAGTTGGCGACGTAAACGATAGCTGTAACTTAATAACAACTAAAACCTGACTAGGACTTGCTACTAGAGATTGCAACTAGCACACTTAGCCTGGTTATACAAAGGATCTAAGTCGAGTTCTCAACTGTAGGAACTCGAAGTTACAACTGACGTTCCTCCTCGGTACCGACTCGTCTATCCAGTCATTCTAAAACAAAGGCAAGTGCAGTTATGTCTATTTGGTAATTTATCTAGTAATTGTTTTATTGCAATTTTAAACCACATTGCTACACGGAACTCTCTCCTAGAGTTCGAATATTGACTCATTGATTGAATCTGATTGACTCGGGATATTGGGGGAGTAGTGTAGCGTCTATGACCAATACCCCTATATTGCATCATTGATTGTGCGAGCTGATTCCTCCTATACACGAGGATAGGCCGGACCGTATCATTAGGATATAATTGAATCATCCCAAGCCGGTCATAGTTCGTTACCTACTCAAATCACATTGTTTTCAATTGTAGAATTGTGAAAAATATTGTTAAAATATTTCAAATTGTTTAACATTGCAAATTTTAAATTATTATTTGAATTATTGGATATTCGTAATTGTACTTTGCTCCCTCCTGACTGGAGACCCAATATTTTAGGTAACACTGAGGATGACGAGCTATACTATAATAGCTACTACGACCCGGTTCTCTACCCTGCGACGGTACCGGAGCCGTCTCTGGAGGACGCTGATCCTGGGACTGCTGAACCAGATGTTTAGATAGTTCTTCCTTTATGCATTTTCTTCTTTATTTGGAGTTTGTAGTTTTATTTCGGTATTTCCTTTCACAGTTGTACTTCTGAATATTTTATTAAACAAAGTTTCAAATTCCGAATAGAACAGTTGTGACAAATGTACTTGTGTTGTTGTGAATACCTGCAATGGAACAGCTTACTGCCGCCGTCTCAACAACGGTGCAGGCTGGGCATGATCCGGTTCGACCCAATTAGTTGGGATCGGGTCGTAACAAGGGGCAAAAAGAAGAGCTGGCGCCGGTTGAAGTTGCTGTGAAAGAGGAGCTCCAGTCTGAATGCGGTAGTCTTGGGAGTTCTAACCCTCCTGCTCCGGACGAGGATTTTGCTCAAGTAGATCCTTTATATGCCAAATGGTTGAGGGATTGGTATATGCGCCCCCGCAACTAGGATTCGTGGGCTCTCATAGATGTCCGTCTTTGTCTTGATATTCCTTGTTTGTCTTTATCTGTCGTTTGTGTTCTGCTTCTTTTATGCATCAATGTAATCTTCTTCTTCTTGTTTGAATGAAAATAATAGAGAATTTTTCTGGCTTGCTCATGAGTGTAGTCATGTGAATGTAACTGATTTTGAATGAACAGAACACTTTCGCTTTGTTTTTTGAGAGACTTTTTTGTGGACTTATTATCCTTGTCGTATCCTAGTTTTGGATACGTATAATAAGACGAGAGAGGGAAGAACCAACATACTTACTCAGAGGTAATGAGGATGTGGTAAATATGAAAGTTTCTTCGATGGAGCCTTCCCACTCAGAGATAATGAGGACATGGCAGGAGGGGGCTCCATGAAGGACACATAGAACAACTCAGAGGTAATGAGGACGTGGAAGTTCTATGTAAGGGGGCGGTTTGTTTTTGATGGAAGGGAAACAACTCAGAGGTAGCATCGACGTGGTTGTTTCGGAAAATTTGTGGATCTATTATCCTTTTTGTGCACTGAGAGTGAGGGTATTAGATCATAAGGAGGAAGCTCCTTTTAGGAAGAAAGTTCAGAGGTATAATCATACATGACTTACTACCTAAAAGATGCAATATAGATTTATCTGTAGTGGCCAGGATGTAAGTTCAGCGGTACCTGTGGGTACGTAGCTCAACAATCTGGGAGATTCGGGACCAGAATATAAGTTCAGCGGTACCTGCGGGTACGTGACTCGACAATCTGGAGACCTGGAGTCGGAATGTGAGTTCAGCGGTACCAGGGGTACGTAACTCATTGCTTCGGAAGATTTGTAGTCGGGATGTGAGTTCAGCGGTACCAGCGGGTACGTAACTCATTGCTGTGGCAGATTTATAGTTGGGATGTGAGTTCAGCGGTACCGCGGGGTACATAACTTATCATTCTTGAAGATTTGTAGTCGGGATGTGAGTTCAGCGGTACCAACGGGTACGTAACTCATTATTCTGGAAGATTTGTAGTGGGAGTATGAGTTCAGCGGTACAAGAGAGTACATGACTCATTACTTTGGCAGATTTGTAGTCGGGATGTGAGTTCAGCGGTACCGGTGGGTACGTAACTCATTACCTTGGAGGATGTCGTTTCAGACGTAATACTTCTTTAGGAACTTGCCGTTGATGGGCAACATGAGCAAGTCTCTATTTATTTTGCGAGGCGGTAAGCTCCATTGGAGAGTACAGCGTCGATGACGAACGGGCCTTCCCACTTTGGCTGAAACTTACCGACGGCTTTGTGGGTCATAACCATCGGCCTCCGAACTGCCAGAACGAGGTCGCCCACTTGGAATGTTCTGAGTTTAACCTTCTTGTTGAAGGCTCCGGAGATACGTGTCTGGTACAGCTCGATTCGTTGTTGAGCTAGTAGGCGCTTCTCATCTAGGGCCTCTAATTCTTGTAGTCTACGATGGTGATTATCCTCCGTCGTCAATCTGTATATGAGAGCAATACAGAGTGAGGGGATTTGAGTCTCCAGTGGAAGAATTGCCTTACTTCCGTATACCAGAGAGAATGATGTGTTCCCGGTGGCCGTCCGTACTGTGGTACGGTACGCCCATAAGCATTCACCGAGCTTTTTATTCCAGTCGCGTTTGTTTGATGACACAAATTTTTTGAGAAGCTTGATGATTATTTTGTTGAATGCTTCAGCCAGACCATTAGCCGCTGGGTTGTATGGTGTTGAAGCAATATTCTGGATTCGGTGTTTGTCGTAAAACCGATAGAATGTGTGGCTTGCGAACTGCGGACCATTATCGTGGATGATCCTTCGGGGCAGTCCAAAGCGATAGATGACGTGATATTTGAGGAAACTGATCATGTTTGAAGTCTTCACTTCTGCCAGCGGAATAGCCTCCGCCTATTTGGAGAAGTAATCTGTGATTACGAGTATGAAATGGTGTCCTCGGGACGAAGGCGGGGTGATTGGACCAATGATGTCCATTCCCCATGCTTCGAAGGGCCAGGATGCCACCGTCGGGTGTAGAAACTCGGATGGCTGGTGGATGAAATCCGCATGGAGTTGACAGGCTTTGCATTTTCGTGCATAGTCTATTGCGTCTGCAACCATCGTGGGCTAGTAGTAGCCCATTCGGCGAAGGCGATCTTGTAGTTTCAGGCCAGGCTGATGGGCCCCACAGATGCCATCGTGAGCTTCACGCACGACTTCTTTTGCTTCTGTATTTGATAGGCATCTAAGCAGTAATCCATCATATGATCGCCGATATAGCATTTTTGTCTCTGTATCGTAGAAGAATCTGAGGGAACGCCTTCTGATAGATGTGGCTTCCATCGGATTCTCCAGCAGAATGTCGTAGACTACGAAGTCAATGAACGGTTGTCTCCAGTCTGGTGCTTCGTCAACTGTCAGAGCGGAGTAACTCTCGGCACACTGAACATTATTCCTGGGACAGACCAGCTCACGGCCTATGATATCAACCAGATGATGAGCATGATTTGGAACTGCTAAGGAAGCGGCAAGACCTGCTAGGGCATCGGCTTCAATATTTTGGAGCCTGGGAACGTGCTCTATGAAGAACCCCTCCAGGGATGAGATGGTGTCGATCGCTATTTGGTGGTAGGGGATCATGTCCTCATGGCGAACTTCGTATGAGCCCCAGATCTGTTTGACGATTAACTGCGAATCGCCGTATGCTTCAAGGTGTTCTACTCCCAGCTCTTTTACAAGCCTGAGACCAATGACCAAAGCGTTGTACTCGGCCACGTTGTTCGAGCAGGGCTCCGTGAGGGAATAAGCACGATTGATCACCAACCCGGTGGGAGAAACCATTACTATTCCGACTCCAGCGACGATGTTGCCCTTGGGCCCAGTTCTAGAAGCGCCATCGAAGAACATTCGCCATATGGTATCATGGAAGGCCATATTTGAATTAGCGACCTCGTCTGGAATCTCTTCGTCTATTTTGGTTGACTTCGAACCCGGATGAGCTGCTAAAAAGTCTGCCAGAGCTTGACCTTTAACAGCCTTTTGTGGGACAAAGATCATGTGGTAGGGGGACAGTAATATCGCCCAAGTAGCGAGGCGAGAGCTGAGTGCACCTGGTTTAGTCATGAGGACCCTGAGGGGGTTGACTCTTGATATGACATAGATGGTTTGTCCCGTGACGTAGTGTCGCATCTTCTGAATGGCGAAAACCAGAGCAAGGTAGCCGTTCCATACATTGCACACATCCCTCAATATTCACAAGTACTCCATTGACCTGGATGGAAGGGACGCTGAGTCATTTTCCTTGGACTGTCGAGAGCCTTCAAAAGTAGAGTCGCTGAAAGAGAGTCTTCGACGCACGGCCGAAGCTTCAAAAGTCACGAGCGTCGCCGAGCTAGTTGGCGCGTCCTTCCTGGTTCGCGGGACCTGCAAAGAGCGAGGATCAGCACGATACACATGTACTGGCGAATGGCTAATTAAATCCAAGCTCAGCATTTGATTCAAGAAATTTGTAAACATGTTAGCTAGCTAGTTCAATGATCTTTCTAACCATCCTGTTCGGTTTGCATGTTAACATGTTCTGAGGCAAGCATATGAAATTGTATAACATTGAGCAACTATCAAAATCATCCTGTGCCATGTGCGTTTGTTAAGCAGTGTGAAGGGTGTGGAGGCCACTGGCAATTGCAAGCCATCGCGGACATATAGCTGAGTTAGACGGCGACCCTTTCGCGTCGGGTAGCGAGCCCTGTGCGAAAGTTCCCGCATAACTCGCGTCGATGAAGGGCTGGCGCTTACTATACACTCGTTCCTCCCGGGCCGAATCGGTCCCTTGGCCTAGGTAACCGTTCGAGGAAACTACACCTTGTCGACAAGTTGTCCAATGACCGTTTTCCTTTGAACTTAGTTGATTTGGTCATTTAGCCGTATCGTTGCGATAAATATTAATTGATTCATTCATTGGTTTGCATAGACCAAGTATAATTGCATAGGGAAGCATGTTTTCCATTTCCAAAATCGGCAGTTCGTTAACAAGTGTTTCATGAAGTATCGTGGCATGATTTCATTGATTCCACATTATTATGACAAGCATTTTATTTACTTCACATATTGAGTTTTGAAGTAGAGGGACGGAGCGAAGGAGGTCAGCCACTCGCCTTAGGCTTGCTTCAAGCGAGCGACCGGTTGGCTGCGCTGTCATCGCCTACGCGATCACCTGCAATCGCATAAGCAACTGATTAGAACACTGTGTATTTCAAGAAATTTCGATATGAATGCGAGCTCGAAAACGCGTCACGAAAACCCATCGAAAGCATTCACGAAAATGAAAGCCAAAGCCAATTCAAGTGCGGCATGAAAACCAGAGCAACGGGAGGTCTCTCCCGACTCAGCCGCAGAGCCAATCCTCGAGGCGCAACCCGCTGAATATGGGACTTGGTTCCGAAGAAGCCATTCCATAACGTGGAATGGATCTTAATTCAACCGTTCCCGTTATCTTTCTCTACGACAGTGTACCGATGCTCCGGCCCCATCATCATTCGGCTGAGGTAATATATGGCTTGTTCGTGGCCTGCCTCGTTGTTTTGTGCTAGCAGAGCACCGAGAGAATGTTCCATCGCTCGTACGTAGAGCAAGAATGGTCTTCCAGCGATCGGAGCTACCAGGACTGGAGGGTTCGTTAGATATTCTTTGATGATGTCGAAGGCGCGCTGGCATTCTTCATCCCATACGAATGAAATGTCCTTCTTCATGATGTGAGTGAATGGCTGACATCGTCCGGAGAGGTTAGAGATAAACCTCCTGATATAGGCCAGCCTCCCTTGAAGGCCTCGGATTTCGCAGAGATTTCTCGGGGGACCCATCTCCATGATTGCCTTCGTTTTCTCAGGGTCTACGTGGATACCCTGGGAGGTAATAATGAAACCCAAGAACTTCCCGCTAGATACGCCCAAGAAGGATTTTGTGGGATTTATTTTTAAATTGTGTGCTCGCATCAGGTCGAACACTGTCCTCAGATCATGTAGATGATCTTCCTTAGAGCGACTTTTGACGGCGATGTCGTCGACGTAGCATTCCACGGTCTTGCGTAAGTGGTCTCTAAAGGTGACGCTCATAGCTCTTTGATAGGTGGCGCCAGCGTTCTTTAAACCGAAAGGCATGACTGTGTAGCAGTATGTGCCAATTGGTGTTCGGAATGATGTATGCTTTTCGTCGTCAGGGAACATCTTGATTTGGTTGTACCCCGAAAAACCATCCATGAATGACATACGTTCAAAGCCGCAGGTATTGTCGATCATGATGTCTGTGATAGGGAGGGGGAATTCATCCTTAGGACATGTCTCATTCAGATTGCAAAAGTCGATGCAGATTCGAATCTTTTCACTATTCTTGAGGACTGGTACTATGTTGGCGACCCAGTCAGGATGTTGTTCTTCGCGGATGAAGCCACTGGCTATTAGTTTGTTTACCTCGGCTTCAATGGCATTCATGAAGTCAGGACAGAACCGACGTTGCTGTTGCTTGACTGGTTTTGCGTCCGGACGGATGTTCAGTTTATGAAGTACAATCTCGGGGTTCAGTCCTGGCATATCTTCGTAGCTCCAGGCGAACACGTCGATGTATTCTCTGACGAGTGGTAGTAGTGATTCTCGCTCCTCGTCTGTCAGATTCTTGCTGACGAAGATGGGCTTTGGAGAGGACTCATCACCGAGATCGATTTGTACAACCTCATCCTCGGTAGGAGGCTCTCTTTGTTCGAACCGCTTCTCCCACTGTGCATCTAGTTGTTGTGCCGACGGAGGGGCGACCACGTTCGCCGCCGCAGTCGCCGTAGAAGCAACTGCCTTACCCTTAGCGGCCTTCGATGCTGCAGCTTTCTTGGGAGCCATTGTCGGTTGCTAAAAGACGAAGAGCAAAGGCAGCAAATAGAGATTCAGAGCAAAGAGAGAAGGTAAAGAAAAACCCCAAGAGGCTTAAAGACTCCTATTTATAGGCAAAAGAGACCCACGAAGCGAACAGACGTCTCGGAGTATGCCTCGGATTACGCGCCGCCCCCAAAGAATAAAGGCAAAATGCTTCGGTCAAGGCAAAACCGACTCTTGGGATCCTCCCCCAAAAGGCGGCGTTAAATCAAATCAAAGGCACTTAATGAAGATTTGCACACGTGTTCAGGACACGTGGCAACCAGTTTATGCGGCCAGACGAATTTATGCGGCTAAGGCACTTATACGGCTAGGAAGCTCAGGCAGACAAAAAAATCCTATGCGGCATGAACGGGGCCATGCTTCTTGTTCAAAGTATTCCAATTTTTACAAATTGAAAACTTTGAAGGGGGTCCTGTAGAAGCATGGAAAGTATTAGAATAATGATCCATGCGGCTTGGAGTAAGAAGCTTATGCGGCTCACACAGGAGCGGCCCTATACGGTTCAAAGAAGACTCTCAATCGCATGCGGCTCGGGAGCGTATGCGGTTCAGCAAGGCATATGCGGCTCGATGGATGCCATGTGTGATCCTTCCCTACAGCTGGTCGTTTGGGGGTGGCCTCATTTAATGCTCTGACACGACTTGGCGACTGTGACTGCTCTGACATAAAGTGTCATAATGGCTCTGCCATAATGACAGACTTTTCGGGAAAGGAAGAAGATCTCTGACCCGAACCGTCAGAAATCCTAGGTTGCCACATGGCAACTCTCATGCGGCTTAAATGGAAAACAGCTCCATGCGGCTCACGAAGAAGTCACTCTATATGGTTAGCAGAAATCAGCCATATGCGGCCCACCGAGAGCTCAATCCCTGCGACTCAATACAATACTAGCTCATGCGGCTCGCAAAGACTATGCATATGCGGCTCACGAAAGGTTCGTCTCCTGCGGCTCGATGAGGCATTGTCTCATGCGGCTCAGGAAGAGTATCTCTCTGCGGTTCGAGGATAGTCAATCCTATGCGGCTCTGACAGGACTCACAATTAAGACACGTGGCATGGGATCAATAAGAGATTTAACCGAATCTCAACAAATATATTTGACATCATCGTCATAATTACTGAGATCAGGGCATATCATTTATCATCAAGCTAATGGGACACGTGGCGATCAATCAGACATTGGCATAATCAATCACAAGGATTTAAAGCAGCTAGCATTAATTGCTCATGAGATATGATGCTATCCGCACTAATGGCCGAGATTCACTATAATCAGGATCAAGGGTTCAGATAGAATGAAGGAGCGCCGACATTCCAAACAGATAATCATTAGCAAACCCTAATGATCACCCCCTACTCTTATAAATAGCCAGCATTATTCCCTTGTAAAAAAAAAAAGAGAGAGAGAGGTCGGCACCAAAAGAAATAAGAAGAGAGAGCTCTACACAGAGAGAGCTCCCCCTTCCTTCTTGAGAATCACAGAGAGAGAGAGAGAAGCCAGAAGAGCAATCCGAGGAGAGTAAGAAGAGCGTTTCTTCATCAACGTCGAGCAGATCTTCCCCGAGCCAAGACTGCATACTGATCGTCCAAGGAGTAAGGCAGAGCGGCCGTCGCTTTCCCGAGCCTCTATCGTCACCCCCCAGAATCAAAAATAAACAATCGTACTTAGTCTGCTGTACCTAGGTTTTCGTCCCTAGGCTTTTTTTGTACGAGCGAGTTTGTATTATGAGTCTAAGTTCAGTCCTCCGATAATTGTTCTGTTCTTTTACAATCAATGGCAAACACGATGGCGACTCTGCTGGGGACTAACTTCTCCACGGCTGAGGAGTTGGTGACGCAATCAGATGCAGCCAAACTTGGCTCCACACAAAAGAAGATGGTCGTCCGCTTCGACCAACAGGCGTTCGAAGAGATGCTCTCTGAAGGCAGCGCTGGCCCGGCCCAGAAGCGCACCCGCACCAAGAAGGCTCGCAAAGAATGGAGACCGAAGTCATTTGCTCCTCCTCAAGCCCTCGATGGGATGCCCTCTGCTGCTCAAGACGACGAGAAGGATTCTCCTGCGGTCCCACTTCAGGTCGTAGACAACTCTGCTGTCCCCAAGTCCGGCAGAAGAAAACATTATGATGCTGGACTTGCAGGAACAAAGAGGGACTCTACGCGGACCGAACCACAGAAGAGTATTAGCCGCAAGGAGAAAGCCTATGCGGCTACATCCGCCAACCGCATGAAGAAAACTCATGCGGCTACTTCTGTCAGCCGCATAACTTATGCGACTACAGTTCCCGACAGCATGGATGAGACTCATGCGGCCAGTAAAGTCAATCGTTTGCAGAAAACCCATGCGGCCACAGATGCCAACCGCATGCGGCCAGCCTGTACGGTCGTGACCCCTAGCCGCATAAGAATTCGTCCGACGACAGGAGACAACCGCATGCAGATAGCCCGTACGGTTTCCGCTCCCAGCCGCATAGCATCTGCTCCATGCTCCTTTCGATCAGTTTTCGACCGTCTCTCGTACGGTCCGAACCCTGATGACTCTCTTGATGATAAGCCAGACTCTGTGATGCTCAACTTGGACTCTTCCTATTATGCACCCATAAGTGCTAGAAAGAAGAAGTCTAGGGCAGCGCGGGCTCATCAAGCCCAGACAGCTGCCCTAACCTCTGACTATCAGGGCGTCCCGCTGATTATCACGCGGGCCTCTGATGGGAAGTTGTACAGAACCGCTCAAGTCCAATCCCTGACGGCGAACGGACAGAGTGGTTCCTCTGACCTGCGTGAGGCGATCCTCCACAAACGCAAGGAAAGAGAAGGGGCCTCGGCGTGCAAAGAATCCCCATATGGACGTCACTGTACCCAGATCATCGTCAACTGCTGCTGCAACAACGCGGCAGTGACGGAAGATCGTCCGTCCGTCTTCCGCAGACTACAGCACCCGAACTCAGAAGATGAGGCACCTCCTGTTGTCTCCTGCAATTCTGCTCAGAAGGTCCCCGCCGAGGGGAGAGGGAAGAAGACAAGCATCTCCAATCCAAAGATATCAGCCACTACAGCTAAGAAGTTGTCGGCTAAACGGTTACCCTCCACCGGAGTATACCAACACACCCGTTCGAAGACAAAATCTGCTGCAACAGGAGGCTCATCGTCCCCGACCCTGGGGGTCGTAGGAGCTGGGGGTAGTACTCCTCCGAACGTCCACAATAATCCAATGTTTCAAGAAGACGAACCCCAAGAAACAACCCTCCCATCGGGTACAACAGATGCTGACGTCCCCGAGGACATCCATGATTCTCTAGGCGAAGCAAGCTCCGAAGCTGGGGGTAGTGTTCCTTCCGAGTCCGAACCTGAAGAGAACATCCCCACATATCCAGATGATTTCTCGACGCATGGGTACGACTCGGAGGGTACATCCTCCACCACTCCCTCCGTCACTCCTCATGTGAGGACGGTATTCATGACAGATAGCAATCAAGGCGGTTCCAGCGATCGCCAGCGCATCGACACGTTGGAGGCCATATTGCATGCCTTGGTCAAGTCTGTAGACGAGATCAAAGCGGCACTTCCTACTCTGCAGGGAGTGACACCTGGCCAGACAAGCGCGGATCCCGCAATCAACATAGATTCAAATTCAGCGGCGCCAAACCAGGGCAATAATCCTCCCGAGATAACGGCCCCTACCGCGACAGATGAGGCCCGAGAAGTAAGAAGAGAGGTTCAGGAGCTCCGAGCAATGTTCCACGCCCGAGAAAACTCTCAAGACCTCAGAATACGGCAACCATATCCTGCTGAATGGAGGGATGTTCCCTTTTCGCCAAGATATAAGTCGTTCAATATCAACCCATATGATGGCAAGACTTCAGCAAGTCGATACATCACTTACTTTGAGGTCACTACCGACCATCTGCCCCATGATGACGCTATCCTCACGCGATTATTCATTGGGGCATTGGAAGGAGTCGCCTTCGATTGGTACCGCAACCTGCCAGACAATTGCATCCACTCCTTCGCTGGCTTCAAACGCTTGTTCTTGGAGAGGTTCTATGAGGTAGGGCAGGATGTTACGATGTCTACCCTCATGGACGTCGTTCAAGGAGAGAAAGAACTGACGAGAAATTACATTGAGCGGTTTCGTCAAACCGCAATGAAGTTACCATCTGGCAACCCGGACTCTTCTTTGATTGAAATTTGCCAAAAGAGACTACGTCCAACAATTAGTCTCTGGATGTGCAAAAGTCAGTTCAAGGACTGGAAGGCTTTTATCATCAGTGCTACAAGTGCTGAAGAACGATTGAAGAAGGCTCGCCAACTGGGGTTGCATATCTCGGAGGGAGAAAACAAGAGCAAGCGTCCCAACACCAGCAACGACAATGGGGGTAACCCTTCCAACAACCGGGACAACAAAGGCAAGCAGGCTATGGTGACCGATACAGCCCAGAAGCCCGAGCCACAGCCAGCAGACAAACAATGGCCTCAAATCACTTATTCCTTTGAAGACGGTCACGTCAAGCCTATCTTGGACATGCTTATACAAGGAGACAGGATTCAGCTTCTTCCACCAAGACGGGAGCCTCGACCGGCTGATCTGGAGAACCCAAAGTTCTGCCATTACCATCGCTACGTCCACCATGCGACACACGACTGCTACCAACTGAAACGGTATATCCAAAACCTCATCGATTCGAACGCCCTGGCCATCGATTTCGAAGAGGTAACCGTGGCAGCCAACATGGTGTCCGTACAATTCGGCAGCTTCCCTCCAACAGAGACTCAGGACGGGGTTATACCTATCCCTCTGGCAACAATGGAAATTGCTAATCTGCCGCCTGCTCGCGATCAAGCCGCTGGTCTAGTACCCCTCACCACATCACGAGGGGAAATCATGTGGGTCCATCCGGACCTAGTCCACGAGGTAACTCAGCCCTCTCCACCTTCTAAAAGGAAAAGTGAAAAAGTCAGATCCTGCCGCACTGCCTCGGCGGAAGAAGAGGAAGTCTCGGCCGTCACCACTCGATCTGGAACACAAGCCCAACCGGTAACCGAAAGCGCGACTGATGATCATCCGCCCACTACCAATGATGCTCCGGGACCGGCTCAGCCTTCGACGATCGACAAGCCTAGGCCGAAGGAGACTCACTTCGACAAGTCCCTCCGGAAGGAGACATCTCAGGGGCTGGAGAGGCCCTACAACTTCGACATCTTAGCGCAATTAGCTAATACCCCGGCCAAATTGTCTTTATATGAACTCCTCAGGCTCTCAAAGGATGTCCGTACGACTTTAAGTGAGGCGCTCCAAAATGTCGACGCATACTTGGCTCAGGTCAACCTCACGGGCGATAACCAACCCACAGAGCTCCAAGATAGTGCGTGTACGGGAGCAATGCCCAACATCGCCTTCTCTCCGCAAGATATGCTCATCAAAACTAAACTGCATGATCGCCCGCTATACTATACTGGATACATCGGCGATGTAAAGGTGGACCGAATGCACATTGATCCTGGGTCCTCTATAAGCATCATTCCGAAGGATCTGCTACATCATCTTCGCATTCCGATGCATCGCCTGACACCTACAAGCACCGCCATTAGCGGTTTCAATTCGGGCAGGAGCTATCCAATAGGGAAGATCCGTTTGAAGTGTCAGATCGGCGATCTCCAATCAGAAGTCACCTGTTATGTCATAGATGCCGACACTTCTTACAATATCCTTCTGGGGCGGCCTTGGATACACGATTACATGATCGTGCCTTCCACGCTATACCAGTGCTTCAAATATGTCGATAAGCACGGCTTCGTGAGGACAGAGTTTGCCGATATCGACCCCTTCAAGGGGGTCAAATCTTATTACTCAGACTCCTGTCTGTACGAAAAATCAAAGAAGCATCTGGTCGAAGAAGATGTGCAAGCTCACAACAAGACGGCTACGGGATCAGAAGAACCTCTAACGATCCACCTTCAGGCTCGCAAACCGGGCAATTTCGCACCCCTTACGGCCACTCTGCGTAAGGACGCAATCAGTCTCTCCGCACAAGAAGAACAAATAAAAATCCGGCTGCCAAGGTCCGGCCAAGCGCCGAGACCCATAACAGGGCCACTTACCATCAGACTACCGAGAGTCGGTCAGCTCCAAACGGAGAAGCCCAATCCCTCCGACAGACCGCTCACAATACGCCTTCCCAAGAAGATTCTTCACCCCGATGCGAGGTCTGACACTTCTAGCGAACCAGCCACCCCTCGCCTCACATCAAGTACCAAACTGGGGGTTGCTAGTTTACCAACAACTCCACGATCTGCTCCGCCATTTGAGCCTCTGAAGATCAAGCTGACTAGGTCGTCCTCTCAGTCTTCATTTATACAGGGGATGGCCGAAGAAGAACCAGAATTAGCCAAGTATGTGGCTGCCCACTCCGATACCCCTTCCGCAGATGATGTAATCCCTCTAGAAAAGATACCTTACTTCATCAATAAAGGGTTATCTTTGAACTACACCGAGCTCAATAAGCTATGTACAATGTATGCTATGGAACACGGTATAGGCACTCACCTACATACACAGGTGACAAACGTGTACACCGCCATCCGACTTACTCCAGCAGAAGACACTTACCGAATAGTCAAGGGAGGGGACCACCCGATCATCTTCGGCCGGACGAACAACCCACATCCCTCCGCTATGGAAGAAGTCGACTTCGGGTCAGATGCCGGAAGACTGCCTCTGTATCTTTATAGCCCTCAATCCAAATATCTCATGCAGGAACAGGGGTACGATTTAGAGACAACGCCAGGACTGAACTACAGCACTGGACGACGATTACCTTTGAAGACGCCAGTACCGGCGGACAAACCACGGAACTACTATAACAAAACCCGATGCAGTTTAGGGTATGTAACGCCTACTACGACCCCTGAAAGCTCAGATGAAGAATGCGACTGGCAGTCACATTCAACCGGATCACCAACTTTCGACTCAGATACCAGCATCGGAGATGTGTTCAGACAAGTCATGTCAGTCAACATGGCATTCACCGACGCTTACGAGGAAGACGAAGACATCCTCGAAATCCTTGAGCTAGAACCATGGGCCCAGCAATTAGACGCACAATGGGAAAATCGGTTCGAACTGAGAGAACCTCCTACCGAAGATGAGGTCATACAAGTGGATCTCGGCAGCGAATCTTCTCCAAAACCGATCTTTATCAGTAAAAGCCTAACTGACGAAGAATGAGAATCGCTGTTAGTACTCGTCAGAGAATACATTGATGTGTTCGCCTGGAGCTATGAAGACATGCCGGGGTTAAATCCAGACATCGCTCTCCACAAACTCAATATACGGCCAGATGTAAAGCCAGTAAAGCAGCAACAACGACGCTTCCGCCCAGGTGTCATAGACGCGATCGAAACTGAAGTCAACAAGTTAATAGCCAGCGGTTTCATTCGTGAAGAGCAACATCCTGATTGGGTTGCCAATATAGTACCCGTCCTCAAGAAGAATGGGAAGATTCGAATCTGCATCGACTTCCGCAACCTGAACGAGGCATGCCCCAAAGATGAATTCCCCCTTCCCATCACAGACATCATGATCGACAACACATACGGCTTCGAACGTATGTCATTCATGGATGGATTCTCGGGGTATAATCAAATCAAGATGTCTCCCGACGACGAAAAGCATACATCATTCTGAACACCGATTGGCACATACTGCTACACAGTCATGCCATTCGGTCTAAAGAATGCTGGCGCTATATATCAATGAGCCATGAGTATCATCTTCAGAGAATATTTGCGTAAGACAGTGGAATGCTATGTTGACGACATCGCCGTCAAGAGTCACCGTAAGGAAGATCATCTTCAGGACCTGAGGACGGTATTCGACCTAATACGAGCCCACAATCTGAAGATGAACCCTACAAAATCATTCTTGGGCGTATCCAGCGAGAAATTCTTAGGCTTCATCATCACGGCACGGGGCATCCATGTAGACCCTGAGAAGACGAAGGCAATCATGGAGATGGGTCCCCCGAAAAATCTCCGCGAACTCAGAGGCCTCCAAGGGAGGCTAGCTTACATCAGGAGGTTCATTTCCAACCTCTCCGGGCGATGCCGACCGTTCACACACCTTATGATGAAGGGAGTCTCATTCGTATGGGACGAGGAATGCCAGCGTGCTTTCGACGACATCAAAGAATATTTGTCGAATCCTCCAGTCCTGGTGGCCCCGGTCCCCGGAAAACCATTCCTGCTCTACGTACGAGCAATGGAACATTCCCTTGGTGCCCTGCTAGCACAAAATAACGATGCAGGCCACGAGCAGGCCATATATTATCTCAGCCGGATGATGATCGGGCCAGAACATCGATACACCGTCGTAGAGAAGGAGTGTCTCGCCCTGGTATTCGCTATTCAAAAGACGCGACACTATGTCACAGGACAAACCATATATGTGATCTCGCGAGTCAACCCCCTCAGAGTCCTCATGACTAAACCAGGGGCCCTCAGTTCTCGCCTCACCACATGGGCAATATTACTGTCTCCCTATCATATGATCTTCGTCCCGCAAAAGGCTGTTAAGGGTCAAGCCCTAGCAGACTTTTTGGCAGCCCACCCAGGATCGGAGTTATCTAGAATCTATGAAGAGATCCCAGACGAGGTCGCCGATTCGAATACAGCCATCCACGATAACATATGGCGAATGTTCTTCGATGGCGCCTCAAGGACTGGACCCAAGGGAAACATCGTCGTCGGGGTCGGAGTGGTATTAATTTCTCCTACTGGGCTGGTGATCAATCGCGCCTACTCCCTCACGGAACCCTGCTCCAACAATGTGGCCGAATATAACACTCTGGTAATTGGCCTCCAACTTGCAAAAGAGCTGGGGGTAGAATACCTTGAAGCATACGGCGACTCCCAACTAATCGTCAATCAGATCAGGGGCTCGTACGAGGTTCGCCATGAAGACATGATCCCCTACTATCAAATTGCGATCAACATTATCTCATCATTCGAGGGATTCTTCATCGAACACGTCCCCAGACTCTAAAATATCGAAGCCGATGCCCTAGCAGGCCTTGCCGCTTCCTTAGCAGTGCCGAACGAAGCTCATCATTCGGTTGACGTAATAGGCCACGAACTGGTCTGTCCCAAGAACAACGTTCAAGCCATGGCAAGTTATTCCGCCCAGACGGTCGACGACACACCGGACTGGAGACAGCCGTTCATCGACTTCGTCGTATACGACATCCTCCCAGAGAATCCAAAGGAAGCTACCTCTATCAGACGGTGCTCTCTCAGATTCTTCTACGATACAGAGACAAAAATGTTGTATCGCCGCTCCTATGATGGATTATTGCTCCGGTGCTTGTCGAACGCAGAAGCTACAGAAGCTGTACGAGAAGCTCACGACGGTGTCTGTGGGGCCCATCAACCCGGCCCTAAGCTACAGGACCGCCTTCGCCGGATGGGCTACTACTGGCCCACAATGGTGGCAGATGCGATAGATTATGCCAAAAAATGCAAGGCCTGCCAAGTCCACGCGGATTTCATTCATCAACCATCCGAGTTTCTGCATCCAACGGTGGCATCCTGGCCATTCGAAGCATGGGGAATGGATATCATTGGTCCAATCACCCCACCTTCCTCCCGAGGACACTGCTTCATACTTGCGATCACTGATTATTTCTCCAAATGGGCGGAGGCTGTCCCACTCGCAGAAGTTAAAACTTCAAACGTGATCAGCTTCCTTAAGCACCACGTTATCTACCGCTTCGGACTACCACGAAGAATCATCCATGATAATGGTCCACAGTTTATAAGCCATGCATTCTACCGATTTTGCGATAAGCACCGCATTCAGAATGTCGCTTCGACACCATACAACCCGGCAACAAATGGGTTGGCAGAGGCATTCAACAAAACAATCATCAAATTTCTCAAGAAGTTCGTCTCCTCCAACAAACGCGACTGGAACGAGAAGCTCGGCGAGTGCTTATGGGCTTATCGCACCACGGTTCGAACAGCCACCGGGAATACACCATTCTCTCTGGTGTACGGGAGCGAGGCAGTCCTCCCTTTGGAGACTCAGATCCCCTCACTCCGTGTCGCCCTCACTTATCAATTGACAACGGATGATAACTACCGACGACGACTACAAGAGTTGGAGGCTTTAGATGAAAAGCGCCTCCTAGCTCAGCAAAGGATCGAGCTATACCAAGCACGCATCTCAGGAGCCTTCAACAAAAAAGTTAAAATCAGAACATTCCAAGTGGGTGATCTTGTTCTGGCAGTCCGGAGACCGATGGTCATGACTCACAAGACCACCGGTAAGTTCCAGCCAAAATGGGAAGGTCCATTTGTCATCGAGACCGTGTTCTCCAACGGCGCCTACCGCCTCGCTAAGCCGAACGGAGATTTGCTCATGTTGCCCGTCAACGGCAAGTTCCTGAAGAAATACTATGTTTGAACATCATTCTCCAGATTATCGAGTCATGTACTCCTTTAGTACCACTGAACTCCCATCCATCATTCTCCAGATTATCGAGTCATGTACCCCTTTAGTACCACTGAACTCTCATCCACCCTATTTTAGATTATCGAGTCATGCACCCGCTGGTGCCGCTGTACTCTCACTCCCTCAATAGTCCAAATTACCAAGTTATGTACCAGCTGGTGCCTCTGAACTTACATTTCGGTCACTCTTTCAGATAGTAAGTCAAGTATGATTATACCTCTGAACTTTCTTCCTGGCAGAGATCCTCCCTCAGGATTCACTACCCGCCCTCCCAGTACACAAAAAGGGTAGTCGATCTACCAATTTTCGAAATGACCATGTCCTCATTACCTCTGAGTCGTCGTCACTTCCACCAAAAACAAACCGCCCCCTCGCATAGAACTTCCACGTTCTCCTACCTCTGAGTCGTTCTATGTACCCAATCTTCATTGAGCCCACTCCTGCCATGTCCTCACTACCTCTGAGTGGGAAGGCTCCGTCGAAGAAATCGTCATATTTGCCATGCCCACATTACCTCTGAGCAAGTATGTCGATCCCCTTTTAACCTATTATCTGTACCCACAACCGGAGTACGACAAGGATAATAGGTCCACAAATGTCCTCTGTTGACCACAAATGTCCTCTGTTGACCACAAATGTCCTCTGTTGACCACAAATAGCTTCCGTAAAGTCTCTCCTACCATGTTCTCATTACCGCTGAGCAGGAAGATTTCACGATAAAACCTTCATATTTGCCATGTCATCATAACCTCTGAGCAAATGTGATTGGTTTCCTTTCATCCCATTATCCGTATCCTGAACCAGGGTACGCCAAGGATAAAAGGCCCACAAATATCCCTTGCTAAGCTTCTTAGCATAAATCCACCATCTTACCATGCCCCGGGAGCCCAGCTGCTCTACGGCATTCCTTCCCCCAGTACCGAGAATATCCATGACCATTTTGTCGTGGCTGTCCCGGACATCCTAATCAAACTTGTTATCCGTACCTAAAACCAAGGTACGCCTAGGGTAACAGGTCCACAAATAATCCCCCAGTAAATCCGGTTCCATAAACACCGCAAGTACAAGAAAGAAAAGATGAGTTGAAACATGCTCATTTATTCAAAAATCAAAGGGCTACATCAGCGGGGATCACATCCCTTACAAAAATTAAAAGAGAAAAGAGAAAAAAAAAGAGAAGACAGAGGACGGATCACTGCTCTGGAGCACATAACGCCATGAGACGGTCCTTTAACAAGGCAACCGACCGCTCAAGCCTCTGTTTGGCTCGACGCTCCGCCTCCTGGTTCAGCACCGCCGCATCCTCCAGATGAGCATGGGCTTGCCAGTTGTCCTCAAACTTCTTGAAGGCCCGCTCCAGGTTGACAGAAGATCGGGAAACCCTCTCGGCCTCCCAAGCAATCGACTCCTGTTCTGCATGAGCAGCCTCCCGCTCTGACTCTAAGAAGGCCAACTCCTTCTGAAGTGCGAGAATCCGCTCCTTCGTGTCAGCTATTCCACGAGAGGCAGATTCTTCCCGGGCCCTACAAGCCTGACTCCGACGACCCAGTCGGTCATAGGAGACGGAGAACTTGTCAAGATCCCCCTACACAGCCGGCCCGACAGTTTCTCGAGCGAGCTTGATCCTGTCCCGAGCAGCAACCAGGAAGCCCTGCTCTCGTTCGATCGCAGCAGGCAAGCCAGCCTGCCGTACTGCCAGCAGTTGGGTCACAAGCTGGTCAGCCTCTGTAAGCTTAGGCTCCAGGAATGCGGCTAACCCCACCCCGCCAGGAAGACCCTTCAGAGTGTCGATTTGACCCCGAGCACCCCGCAGAGACAGAGAAAAAGGGATCCCCCGTTCCACGGCAGCGTTTACACCCCTCCCTAAGTGGCGATAGAAACTGTCAACCACATCCTGCGTCACCTCGTTCAGAGCCTCCGAGGAAACCGGTGTCAACGGGAGTGTGGCTGGTAGCACGAAAGAAGATGCGACGGAATCTGCCGCTCCTGCCACAAGAGAAACCAACTCCGCACGGAAAGACGCTTGAACATCGGTCAATTCCTCTTCAGCGGCCCGCAGAATTTGGATGCTCGGCAGGTTCGAGAAGTCGATCTTCGGAGCCGTATAAGCAGCCGAAGACGAGGCCGGGGCCAGCACCAACTCCATCCCCATCTGCCCAGAGCTGGCAGGATGTCCCTCAACATGTGATGACGAAGGAGAGGAAATGCTCCTTTCGTCCAGATCACGGCAGACCGGGCCTTCCCCGAAGACATCCGCGGCGGGAGGTAAAGGGTCAGGACCTGCAGGGCCAAGGCAACCATAAATCGACTTGACCCGAAGGATATGTTGATAGAGCAAATAAGCCCCCTCGGTGGTCAATATGTGGCTCAGCTTACCAGTGGAGGAATGTGGAGGCTGAGGTTCGCCTACAGCCATCACAACCTCTTCACCAACAGCCTCCGAGTCAGGAATAAGAGACTCATCCGCCCTTGCATCCTCGGGAGGGGATGCACGAGGGTGGCATCATCTCGCTGAAGTTCAGAAATCTCGGAGACGGGCCCAAGGAAACTTTCGTCACCCCGGGCTGGGGCCTCAGCAGCTTGGGAGTCCTTAGCCGCCGCTGAGAGAGCCCCCGCAGAGAGGACCGCGGCACACATGTCGCTAATCAAAGCGGCAAGGGCCGGATCAACTACTGAAGCAGCAGATGGTTCAGGAGAGCCTGGTTTGTCAGACGCCTACAAAGAAAAATGATCAAGTCATATCCCCGAGAGGAAAGAAAGCTACAACAAAGATAGAACTCCGACTTGGACTTACCTCCGGAACATCGTCTGCACCTTCACCCTTCTCAGTGATAGGTGTCCCACGAGACCTAACAGCAGCTCTCTTCACGGAAAAGGTCGCTCTACTGTCAGGAGATTCGTATCTGACCCGTTTACGCGAGGGACCGGATACAGCTGAAGGGTGTTCTTCTCTCACTGCTCCCTCTTGTGTAATAAGCGGCGGATCTTCCGCCGGTTCATCAAGTGGGGGAAGCGGTTGATCCGCCACTTCTTCATCCCCACCAGAAAGGAAGTCTTCGCTATCATCCTCATCCTCAGCCGACTCGGAAGGTTCTGATTCAAGGAGAGGAATCTGGAGCGCCAGTTGCTTTCTAGCCTTAGCCCCCTTAGGCTTCTCCTCTAAACCAGTACCTACGATAAAGCTGGTACTCGGATCGAAGTTAACAGGAGGCTTGTTCGCTATAACGTGATACAAAGCGGCCACGTACAGAATTTCCCTCGGCACATTGGCATCGGGAACCGAGAAGCTGGCCCGAGTATGATAAGCATCATAATAATTCCACGCTCGGACGCCGTCAAGAACACTACCTTCAAAACCCAAACAAGGGTTGGGACAATCAAGGAACAACTGGCTATAACCAAATTGACGGAAAAACCTACTGGGTAGGTAAGGCTCCAAGTACATATTATTCCGGTTGCGATAAACCGGATGCGCGAGGCGGATATTGCGCAACCAAGCAAGCATATCCGGAGACAGGAAATGAGAAGGTCCAGTACCGTCAAGGTGTACCTTCCTCACTTCCTCATCAGAAAAAGGAGGAACAGACACAAAGAGATCACACCCATCCACTCTCGCCAACGCCTTCCGACAAGCTGGCATAGTATTGCATTCCCAAGACCGGTGATGGCATTTGAAGAGGAAAGCATCCTCGGCCGTAGCATCTTCCGCTATCCCAGGTCCCAGCAAAGACTTATAGTGCATCGCCAACCACCCCATCAGGTAGTGAAAGGGCAGTTCTACGCGCTTAAAATCCAAAGTCTTCTTGCGAGCAATAACCTTGGATGAAAATATCCGCAGACCATGATGTATGCTGTATACCATAGCAGGAAGGAGGGCCAGCCTAACTCCGAAAACTAGCTTAACGGCAGAGAGGATGAAATGACGACCAATCCTCTCGATAGAGCCCGCTCCGCCTGAGACTACGCAGTTCCGTAGCCATATCATCCGAAATCCAGCCAGAAGCGCCTTCTCCGACAGTTGTATGGTCCCGTAGTGAAAATAACTAAGAGAGTCAGCTTGACTCCCGAATATATCACTCTTGGATCGCGACTTTTTGATATTGGACATCAGATCCCTTACCTCTGCATGCGTTCGAGGGGCTCGGGGAGTAACTTCACCAGAAGGATCAACCCTAAAGAGATAATTAATCCAGGATGTGGTATGGGGAGCGGTCCCCTCAGAGCTATCCGCCGTTTTTATAGCCATTTGATGACAAGCACTATGGTGGCACAACAACTCCCGATACACCGCAACAAAACCTGGGAGTTGCCTGTCCAAGGCCTCGAACTCCTCATTTGACGGGGTATACACCTCGAAAGGCTCATTCCCCCATGGAAATTTAGAGACAATATACATCTCGTGAAGAGCAAGCCCCAGTTCCCCTACTAGTGTAAAGAATGTCCCCGTTCGCTGGCTGTACATCTCTAAGAGCGCTACGAACAGTGGTTTATTAAGGGAAAGCCCGTGACAAGTGCCCCGAATGGCATGGTAAAGCCCCACCTCCCGCAAGACTGCTCCATAAGTCTGTAGAACCCAAGCAGTCAACTGGGCCCACGTAGAGGTAGGGTTTATCCAGTTCGGCAGTGCCAGCCTACCAACAGGATAAGACTTCTTGCGAACAAGCCGATTTAGGAAAGTATCAGCTTGAGTAAGTGTGAAATTGGGACCGTATACATTCATAAAAGAGCCCGGGACCAGACCCATCATATACCGGAGGACGGAATCCTTACCTGCATATGCCGACTTCATATTCGGATTATAATGGATGTTGTCCATCAACATCCCTGATTGAGTGGGAGTTAGGTTACACACCATCTTCCGGTCCAGCAACACCATATTGAACCATGACAAAGGATAATGACGTTCCATGAGAGGAATATGGATTGCCACCCCATCCAAAGAAAAATCCCAGTTCTCAGAAATCTCTAAGACCCGAGGATTCTTGATGGTTAAAGCATCACCAAAAAGGAACAAAGGCTTCAGGTATTTTCCATCCAGCTTCCCAGTATTCATCATGGAACGGAGATAGTGAAGGGTTTGATTCTCAATAGCCTTCAACCTCTCCAAAGGCTCATCAGTAGGGAATTGATTCGATACATGCCTAATTAAGTCGTCAAGACGCACGCCCAGGGCGAATTGATTCGAACCCACTATAAGCTCCCCAGCAGGATTTACGGGCAAGTTCACTGGAAAAATACGAAAGAAACGAGGTTAGAAGGTAGTCAAAAAAACAGAAACATCGGAAAGGTCATCTGAGCCTATGCGGCTCGGCTCGTTACAGCTTCATGCGGCTCAGCATTAGATACGTATATGCGGTTCAGCGCATCATAGCCTCATACGGCTCCGAGTTGGCCGAGTTCATACAACTCAAGTCCAGATGAACTTATGGATCCATGCGGTTCAAGTTAAGCACGCCTACAGAGTCAGATTCATGCGAGCTGACGTGAGCAGACAAATTTCTGCGGTTCAAAAAAAGTGAACAACGCTTATGCGGCCCAAATCAAAAACACGTATGCAAACTCAGATCGGGTATAAACAAGTTCATGCGGCCCCATAAGACGAAGGGCTTATGCAGTCCCATCGATAAAGCCCCGTATACGTGGCTTGTGCATAAAGCATGCAGCAGAGCCATGGCGACAGTTAGGGTTTTCAGACGATCTCTTACCAGCGATAGACGGGTGGACATCGGGATGGATGGAGTGCGCAATGACCGGCGGAGGGGCGACCACGTTCGCCGCCGCAGTCGCCGTAGAAGCAACTGCCTTACCCTTAGCGGCCTTCGATGCTGCAGCTTTCTTGGGAGCCATTGTCGGTTGCTAAAAGACGAAGAGCAAAGACAGCAAATAGAGATTCAGAGCAAAGAGAGAAGGTAAAGAAAAACCCCAAGAGGCTTAAAGACTCCTATTTATAGGCAAAAGAGACCCACGAAGCGAACAGACATCTCGGAGTATGCCTCGGATTATGCGCCGCCCCCAAAGAATAAAGGCAAAACGCTTCGGTCAAGGCAAAACTGACTCTTGGGATCCTCCTCCAAAAGGCGGCGTTAAATCAAATCGAAGGCACTTAATGAAGATTTGCACACGTATTCAGGACACGTGGCAACCAGTTTATGCGGCCAGATGAATTTATGCGGCTAAGGTACTTACACGGCTAGGAAGCTCAGGCAGACAGAAAAATTCTATACGGCATGAACGGGGCCATGCTTCTTGTTCAAAGTATTCCAATTTTTACAAATTGAAAACTTTGAACGGGGTCCTGTAGAAGCATGGAAAATATTAGAATAATGATCCATGCGGCTCAGAGTAAGAAGCTTATGCGGCTCATACAGGAGCGGCCCTATGCGGTTCAAAGAAGACTCTCAATCTCATGCGGCTCGGGAGCGTATGCGGTTCAGCAAGGCATATGCGGCTCGATGGATGCCATGTGTGATCCTTCCCTACAGCTGGTCGTTTGGGGGTGGCCTCATTTAATGCTCTGACACGACTTGGTGACTGTGACTGCTCTGACATAAAGTGTCATAATGGCTCTGCCATAATGACAGACTTTTCGGAAAAGAAAGAAGATCTCTGACCCGAACCGTCAGAAATCCTAGGTTGCCACGTGGCAACTCTCATGCGACTTAAATGGAAAACAGCTCCATGCGGCTCACGAAGAAGTCACTCTATATGGTTAGCAGAAATCAGCCATATGCGGCCCACCGAGAGCTCAATCCCTGTGACTCAATACAATGCTAGCTCATGCAGCTCGCAAAGACTATGCATATGCGGCTCACGGAAGGTTCGTCCCCTGCAGCTCGATGAGGCATTGTCTCATGCGGCTCAGGAAGAGTATCTCTCTGCGGTTCGAGGATAGTCAATCCTATGCGGCTCTGACAGGACTCACAATTAAGACACGTGACATGGGATCAATAAGAGATTTAACCGAATCTCAACAAATATATTTGACATCATCGTCATAATTTCTGAGATCAGGGCATATCATTTATCATCAAGCTAATGGGACACGTGGCGATCAATCAGACATTGGCATAATCAATCACAAGGATTTAAAGCAGCTAGCATTAATTGCTCATGAGATATGATGCTATCCGTACTAATGGCCGAGATTCACTATAATCAGGATCAAGGGTTCAGATAGAATGAAGGAGCGCCGACATTCCAAACAGATAATCATTAGCAAACCCTAATGATCACCCCCCTACTCTTATAAATAGCCAGCATCATTCCCTTGTAAAAAAAGAAGAAGAGAGAGGTCGGCACCAAAAGAAATAAGAAGAGAGAGATCTACACAGAGAGAGCTCCCCCTTCCTTCTTGAGAATCACACAGAGAGAGAGAGAAGCCAGGAGAGCAATCCGAGGAGAGTAAGAAGAGCGTTTCTTCATCAACGTCGAGCAGATCTTCCCCGAGCCAAGACTGCATACTGATCGTCCAAGGAGTAAGGCAGAGCGGCCGTCGCTTTCCCGAGCCTCTATCGTCACCCCCCAGAATCAAAAATAAACAATCGTACTTAGTCTGCTGTACCTAGGTTTTCGTCCCTAGGCTTTCTTTGTACGAGCGAGTTTGTATTGTGAGTCTAAGTTCAGTCCTCCGATAATTGTTCTGTTCTTTTACAATCAATGGCAAACAATACCGTGTTCCATAGCATACATTGTACAGAGCTTATTAAGCTCGAGATAATTCAAAGATAGCCCTTTATTGATGAAGTAAGGTATCTTTTCCAGTGGGATTACATCATCTGCGGATGGAACATCAGTGTAAGCAGCCACGTACTTGGCCAGCTCTGACTCTTCTTCAGCCACCCCCTGTGTAAATACAGACTGAGAGGATGATTTGGGTAACTTGATTCTCAGGGGCTCCATGGATGGAGCAACATGTGGAGTTGTTGGCCTACCGGCTACCCCCAGTTTGGTGCTTGGTGCTGAGTGGGGAGTTGTTGGCTGGCTAGTGGTCCCTGGCTTAGTGCTCGGTTGCAGATTCATCCTGGGTAGACGAATTGTCACCGGCTTGACAGAGGGATTGAGCTCTCCTGCTTGTTGCTGGCTAGCTTTTGGTAGCCTGATTGTCAGTGGCTCTGTCGTGGGTCTTGGCGGTTGGCCGGACCTTGGCAGTCGGATTATCATCTGTTCCTCTTGTGCAGAGAGGCTAATTGCGTCCTTACACAGAGTGGATGTAAGGGGCACAGTTATGCCAGGCTTGGAGGTGGATCGTTAGAGGTTCTTCTGATCCGGTTGTTGCCTCAGTTTGAGCTTGAGTATCTCCTTCGGCAAGATGATTTTTTGATTTCTCGTATAAGCATGAATGTGAGTTGTAGGATTCGATACCTTTAAAGGGATCGATGTCGGCAAATTCTGTCCTCACGAGGCCGTGCTTGTCGACGTACTTGAAGCACTGGTGCAGTGTGGAAGGCACGATCATGTAATCGTATATCCAAGGGCACCCCAGAAGAATATTGTAGGAAGTGTCCGTATCTATGACATAACAGGTCACTTCTGACTGAAGGTCGCTAATTTGGCACTTTAGGCGAATCTTCCCGATCGGGTAGCTCCTGCCCGAATTGAAACCGCTGATAGCGGTGCTTGTCGGTGTCAGGCGATGCATTGGGATGCGCAGATGATGTAGTAGGCTCTTCGGGATGATGCTTATGGAGGACCCGGGGTCAATATGCATCCGACCGACCTTGATATCGCCAATGTACCCAGTATAGTACAGGGGGCGATCGTGCAGGTTGGTCTTGATAAGCATATCCTGTGGAGTGAAGACAATGTTTGGTATAGACCCTGTGCAGGCGCTGTCCTGGAGATCTGTCGGCGAGTTCTCCCCAGTGAGATTGGACTATACCAGATATGCGTCGGCATTCTGGAGTGCCTCGCTTAGTGCGACACGAACATCCTTAGAGAGTCTCAGGAGTTCGTATAGCGATAATTTAGCCGGTGTGTTGGCCAATTGCGCCAAGATGTCAAAGTTGTACGGCCTTTCCAGCCCATGAGGGGTCTCTCTTCTGAGCGGTTTGTCGAAGTGAGTTTCCTTTGGCCTAGGCTTGTCGGTCGTCGAAGGCTGCGAAGGTCCTGGAGCATCAGCGGCTGTCGGCTGAGGGTCTTCGGCCGAGTTACCCGGTGGAGGTTGGGTTTGTGCGCCGGAGCGGGTAACAACAGCAGTAGCTTCTTCGACCTCTGTCGATATCGTGCGGCATGATCTGACTTTCCCATTCTTCTTCTTGCTGGTGGAGGAAGGTGCGGGCTGAGTCACCTCAGGTACCAGGTCCGGATGGACCCACATGATCTCCCCCCGGGATGTAGTAAGGGGCACTAGACCAGCAGCTTGGTCTCGGGGCGGTGGAAGGTTAGATACCTCAATCTTTGCTCTAGGGATGGGTACTTCCCCATCTTGAGTCCTTGTCGGAGGGAAGCTGCCAAATTGTACTGACACCATGTTGGCTGCCACGGTCACCTCTTCGAAATCAATGGCTAGGGCATTAGAATCGATGAGATGTTGGATGTATCGCTTCAGCTGATAGCAGTCTTGTGTAGCATGGTGGACATAGAGATGGTAATGGCAGTACTTGGGACTCTTCATATCTGCAGGACGAGGTTCACGCCTTGGAGGAGGGAGCTGAATTCGTCCTCTTTGGATGAGCATGTCTAAGATGGGTTTAACATGGCCGTCCTCGAAGGAATAGGTCATCTGAGGCTACTGCTTTTCTGCCGGCTTTAATTCGGGCTTTGGGGCTATGTCAGCCACCATAGCCTGCTTCCCTTGTTGTCTCGGTTGCTGGAGGGATTACCACCGTTGACGTTAAGGCGTTTGCCCTTGTCTTCTCCTTCCGAGATGTGCAATCCCAGTTGGCGGGCTTTCTTCACCTTGTCTTCTGCGCTAGTAGCACTGATGATGAACGTCTTCCAATCCCTGAATTGGCTTTCGCCCATCCAGCGGCTGATTGTGGGAAGCAGTCTCTTTTGGCAAATTTCAATCAAGGAGGAATCAGGGTTGCCGGAAGGCAGCTTCATCGCGGTTTGACAAAACCGCTCGATATAATTTCTTGTGAGCTCCTTTTCTTCCTGAATAACGTCCATGAGGGTGGACATTGTCACGTCTTGTCCTACTTCATAGAACTTTTCTAAGAACATACGCTTGAAGCCGGTAAAGGAGTGGATGCAATTGTCCGGCAAGTTACGGTACCAGTCGAAGGCGACCCCTTCCAAGGCTCCGATGAGCAATCGCACAAGGATGGCGTCGTCATGGGGTAGATGGTCGGTTGTGACTTCGAAGTAGGTGATGTATCTGCTTGCCGATGTCTTTCCATCATATGGATTGATGTGGAATGGTTTATACTTTGGTGGGAAGGGAACATCTCTCCATGCGGCAGGATACGGTTGTTGTACCCTGAGGTCCTGGCAAGTTTTTCGGGCTTGAAATATGGCTCGGAGCTCTTGGACCTCTCTTCTTGCCTCCCTGGCTTCGTCTACAGCGGTGGGGCCAATATTTCAGGAGGATTATTGCCCGGGTTTGGCGCAGCTGAGTTTGAGTCCGCATTGACCGCGGGACCCAAGCTCGTTTGGCCAGGCGTCCTTCTTTGCAGAGTGGGAATGGCCACCTTGATCTCGTCCACAGACTTGACCAAAGCATGCAGTATGGCCTCCATAGTGTCGATGCATTGGCGATCACTGGGACCCTCTTGGTTGCTGTCCGTCATGAATACCGTCCTTATGTGATGAGAGATGGAAGGAACGGTAGAGGACGTGCCTTCTGAGTCGTACCCTCGCACGGAGAAGTCGTCAGGGTACATGGGAATCTTCTCTTCTGGTTCGGACTCAGAAAGAGTGGTACCCCCAGCTTCAGAGCTTGCCTCGTCTTGAGAGTTGTGGACGTCCTCGGGGACATCGAGATTTGCTGCATTTGGATTATCCTCTTGGAACACCGGATTGTCGTGGATATTTGGAGGAGTGCTACCCCCAGCTCCAGTGTCTCCCATAGATGGGGACGAATCTTCCAGTGTGGTAGATTTCGTCTTTGAGCGGGTACCTTGATAAACTCCTCCTGCAACGGTGGTAGATAACCGTTTAGAAGAAATTTTCTTGGTTATACCGGTTGAAATTTTTGGGCTGGAGACATTTATTTTCTTCCCTCTCCCGCTGCCAAGAATTTTCAGAGCAGAGTTGCAGGAGGCGACGAGGCGTGCCTCATCTTCTGAGCTTGGGCGTTGCAACCTTCGGAAGACGGACCGTCGGAAGACGGACCGTCGGAAGACGGACCGTCGAAAGACGGACCGTCGGTCTGCTTGTACTACCGCCTTGTTGTAGCAGCAGTTTAAAATGACTTGGGTGCAGTGATGTCCGTAGGAGGATTCTTTGCACACTGAGGCCTCTTCTCTTTCCTTGCGCTTGTGGAGGATAACCTCACGCAAGTCAGATGGGTCTGGAACGACCATGTTTGCTCCCTGGGTTTTGGGAGACTTTTGGGAACCACTCTGTCCGTTTGCCGTCGGGGGCTGGACTCGAGTGGTTCTGTACAACTTCCCATCAGAGGCCCGCATAACAGTATGTTGAGCGCTCGGATGGTCAGAGGTCGGGACAGCGGATTGAGCTCGCCACGCTCGCGCTGCCCTAGACTTCCTCACTCTAGTGCACGAGGGCACATAGTAAGAAGAGTCTAAGTGGTGCTGCAGAGAGTCAGACATATTTTTTCGGAATCGTGAGAGATCAGAACCATAGGAGAGGCGATCGAAGACTGAGCCTGAGCCGCGTGGAGCAGACAGCATGCGGCTGGAATCAACAGTCTTCATGTGGCTGGCATGGGCTTTCTTCATGCGGCTGGAAGTCTCGGCCGCATAAGTCTTCTCCATGCGGCTGAAAATCTTGGCCGCATGGCTATTCTGCATCCGGCTAGCAGTCTCGGCCGCATGGACATCATGCATGCGGTTGGCAATCTTGGCCGCATGAATGTTCAGCCTGCGGCTAGTGCCCTTGTTCGGCTTCTTCCTGGAGCACACAGAATCACTCTTTGCCCCTGCAAGTCCAGCATCGTAGTGCTTTTCTCTGCCTAATTTGGGGACAGCAGAGTCCTCTATGGCTTGAAGTGGGACCGCATGAGAGTTGCCTTCGCCGTCTTGGGCAGCAGAGAGTACTTCTTCGGTAGCTTGGGGAGGAGCGAAATTTTTGGGTCTCCACTCCTTGCGGGCCTTCTTTGTGCGGGCTCGCCGCTGGATCGGACCAGCGCTCCCGTCGGAGAGCATTTCTTCAAACGCCTGCTGGTCGAACCGGGCGACCAACATTTGTTGAGTGGAGCCAAGTTTGGCTGCGTCTGATTGCGTCACCAACTCCTCAGCCGTGAAGAAGTTAGTCCCCAGCAGAGTCGCCATCGTGTTTGCCATTGATTATAAAAGAACAGAACAATTATATCGAAGGACTGGACTTTTACTTCATAATACAAACTCGCTCGTACAAAGAAAGCCTAGGGACGAAAACCTAGGTACAGTAATCTAAGTACGGTTGTTTAGTTTAGATTCTAGGAGGTGACGATAGAGGCTCGGGAAAGCGACGGCCGCTCTGCCTTACTCCTTGGACGATCAGACGTAGCCTTGGCTCTGATGAAGAAATGCTCTTGGACTTGTGGGGAGACTCCCTTGTGCCCTCTGTTGCTAGATCTCTGGATGTCTCTGTAGTGCTCTCTTTTTTTTTTTGCCAGCCATTTGTAAGGGAATGGCACCTTGCTATTTATAGGAGTGGGGTGTGATCATTAGGGTTTGCAAATGATTGCCTCCTTGAGAAGTCGACGGTTAAGGATCAATTAATCTGGGCCATTAGTTCTGATTGTAGCAAATCTAGGCAATTAATGTGGATTGCATTAAATCTCTGGGGGCAATTAATGATGATTGCCATAAATCCTCATGATTTGTTATGCCAAGCTCGGATCTCCCGCCACGTGTTCAGTTTGCTTGATTGAAAATGATCTGATTTGATCCCAGTAATTATGAGGATGGCACTAAATCTGGTTATTAGGATTTGTTGATGAATCTTGATTGATTTGATGCCACGTGTCCCACTGTTATTATGCTGCTAGCTGTAGGGACAAGGAGAAAACTAATCTTCTGCCATGTGTCTTAACCGCGAGCCACTTAGGAAATCTGAGCCGCATGAGGATTGTTTCCTACTGTACCGCATAAGGCTGGCCACGTGTCAAAGCTGCTTGGGCGTGGCCTCTGAACATTTGAACCGTATGGAGATGATCTGAGCCGCATGAACGTAGGCGACCGCATGATGGGTGGCTTCTCAGTGAACCGTATGAAGACAGTCCTCGTGAGCTATATGGGGTAGCCTCTGCCTGAGCCGCATGGGGTGGCCTCTGCCTGAGCCGTATGCGACTGGCCACGTGTCAAGGCCGCATGAAGGATTTTGGGGTTTGACGGATTGTGTCAGAGATTTCCTTCGTTTTCCTAGGAGTCTGCCATTATGACAGAGTCATTATTGCAGCTTCATGTCAGAGCCGTCAGTTCTCCTTTATGTCAGAGCATTAAATAGGGCCGTTGTCTAATGGCCAACTGTAGAAGCGAACCGTAGAAGGCCACGTGGTGGTGCTTCAGCCGCATGTCCATGTTGGTGACTTTTGAGCCGCATGATACTCTTGAGCCACATGAAGCTCGTCTGTTTTTTGAGCCGTATGGGTTTTTTCGTTCTGAGCCACATGGGCAATCATGTTCTTTTCCATGCTTCTACAATTATTGTACTAATCGGCGGTTGCTTCGTTGTTTTTCAGCACATATAATGATGAGTTGAGGTCGATTAGACCCTACCTAACAGACGAAGCATTAGAACAAGAAATGAGACATCATTTTCCTTCTTGGTTGAGCGAATATGTAAGCAACTCGGTAATTACTGGCCTCTTCTAATGCAACTGCGCAATAAATAACTTAATATCTCTTCTTTGGTATTTTGGTCGATCGTCTAATTTTACCAGAGATTGAATTAATTAGAACTCTTGCCAAGGGACCAATTACTTTTATTAAAATATGGCCAAGTTATTGTGTCAATGGCTTTAGGTTCAAGTCGACAAATGCTCCGATCATAGATAGCTTCCTGGATCTTGATTCCACGAAAAACAGTTATTTAGTGTATCAAATCTTCGAACTACAAAGACGTCGATCCAGGAAATAGTTTCTTTGGTATCTTGCGAGAGATTGTGGAGTTGACGTATAATTATGGTAGAGAACCAGCAAAGATCGTGTTGTTCAAGTGTGAATGGTTCGATCCGATTGAAAATCAAGGTTGGAAAATTGACAAGCATGGTCTTGTGGATATAAACTACAAGCGTAGATATCAAGCCTACGAACCATTTGTCCTATTAACTCAGGCTCAGCTTATGTACTTCACAGCTTATCCGAGACGGGGAGCAACGAAGTCTGACTGGTGGGCAGTATGCAAGACTAAAGCTAGAGATACTTTTGATGTTGACGAAAAAGCTTATCAGGAGGACGAGCTACCTCTTGTAACCAATATTGTTGATGTGGACTCCACGAAAGTTATGCATTACACGACTAATGTAGAAGATGTAGAATTATTCGAAGAGGAAGGTGAAGCCGACGAAGGCGAAGATGAAAGTGAAGATGAGGAGGAGGAGGAAGAGGAAGACGAGGTCGAGGAAGACGAACAAGATGAATATTCTGAAGATGATTGAGAGAGATGTACTTTCATTTTTTAGATGTTTCTTTTAGAATGTACTATCTGGACTTAGATGTTTCTTGTAGAATGTACTATCTGAACTTAGATATTTCTTGTAGAATATACTATCTGGACTTAGATATTTCTTGTAAAATGTATCATCATATGTTGTCTTGGTTATTATCTTATCTTTGTTGTACTTTTATATTTCTAATGTACTATTATTTGTTGTATCTCATCATATGTTGTTATCAGGTATGACAGGTCATCGCGGATCGTTCCGTATGTCTCGACATGGGGCACGGGTACTGGTACCGGCAGAGGACAGGGTACTCCTTCGGTACCTCCTACTGGTACCGGCTCTGGATCCTCATCGCCCAGTACCTGTGTATCGGACAGTACCTCCGCCTGTCCCGACGCTACGTGGCATATCTCCTGGGACAAGTAGTTCCAAGCCTGAGACTGCTCCGTCGTCTAGCGTTCCTCCTGCTGATACGACGATGGAGACAGGTGAGCAGATGTAGGAGGCTGAGCCGACGACCGACCAGTATCAGGCAGATGATGCATGTGCACCTCCGGAGGAGACGAGGACGGAGATCTGGGCCGACGGTAAAAAGTAAGTATTTTGGTTTATCAATTTTTTCCTGTGTTTATCATAAATTAACTTTTCTCATGAATATAATATGTCTGTATAGATATCGTCTCCCGTCGGTACAGAGATGCATAGGCCACTTCATGAGGACTAAAAATGGTGGTCCTTGGATAAACTACTCTGATGCTCCGGACGAGAGGAAGGCCTACTGGTTTGCGCGCTTCAAGGTTAAAATATATTTGCTTTTAACATGAATCATATAATTTTTGCATATTATATATAACTGATAAATATTTGGTTTGCACTCTTCTAGGATACGTTTTTCTATCCACCGCACCGGGCCGAGATGATCGAGGGGATGTTTCCTCCGTCACTGCTAAGCTGATCTGCGATGCTATTAATAATCAGAAGACTCGTGATCGTACCGGAAAGCCGATCCAAGGTTGGATCACCCCTGAGCAGTGGACTGCGATGAAGGCTCGATTCGACGAGCCAAGGTACAAGGAAAAGTCTGAGAAGGCCAAGGCGGCTAGGAAGCAGGGATCAAAGTGGTGCGGTGGGTCAATTCCGATGACGGAACATTTTCGTCGTTTGGTATGTCTTTTTATTTCAGAAATATTATTTTAATGCAAGTCCGATAAATTAGTAAAAGGTGATATATTTAATTACAGGTAAGGAGGGGTGATGACGCCAATATGGTGACTGTCTTCCTGGCTACACATCAGAAGGGCGGAAAGCTTATTGACGAGAGGGCGGAGTAGGCCTATGTAAGTATTACAATTCTATTTATTAATTTTAATACTTCGTGTTAGTTTTGATATAACTTAGTAAATATGCATGCAAATAGATATTCATGTAGTTAGTAATAATAAGTATATTAGACATTAGAAGTTATAGAGTATCCATGCTTTATAGGCCGAGTTTCAACGACTTAAGGAGCGGACGGCTGCTAGTGCACCTGCTGTGGGTGACCGCCGCTGGTGGTCTCCACAGGGGTACATACTACGGTACGGGATCCTATGGCATCCTAGTTGCGACACAGTCCTCTAGGGCCTCCCATGCTAGTGTGCATGGCCCACAGCCCTCCAAGGAGTCTGCCCGAGTCCAACAGATGGTGGAGTCTGTCCGTGACAAGCTTCTACGACGGATCCAGGAGCAGCACCAAACGGACGATGTTGCGCTCATAGCACGATTGGATACGTTCGACCGCAGCATTATGGAGCTCAGGGATGTGACTGAAAGGACAAAACGGGCCGTCACTAATCTTAGAGCGTCGACAGAGCGCAGCGTGACGGATCTGCAGGCATCACAGCTGTCCATGGGCGAGAGGCTCACGTTGATGCAGGATTCGATGGTTGATAGCAGTACGAGGCTGTTATCTACCATGCATTCCTACCATGAGCGACTAGCAGCGTTGGAGCGTTATTGTCCTCCGGGTACGCCTTCAGCGTCGTCGACTCCGCCGGCGTCACTACCTTCGACTCTACCGACGTCACTATCTTCTTTATCGGTAACGATTTCATGGAAGGAGTACGAGATATTCCTATCCTTGAGGCGCGGCGATGCCCCTCCTCCTCCAGATCCGCAGTAGTCCGAGTTATGACTGTTTTATGAGATTGTAGTATTTGTTTATGTTGATTCAGTATTGGTTGTGGATTATTTGTTTGTGTAGACTTTCAGTATTGGTTGTGGATTCATGTGGATATTGGTTGTATACTTTGGATATTCGTTTACCGACTTTGGATATTTTACTCTTGTAGACTTTTACTCTTGTTTGCGTTGATACATATGTATATTGTGATGTACCGATGTTGAGTATTCCACCGAAGGGGTCGACGAACCCAGGAAGAAAATGTGCTTGTGGTTTTTTTGTTATTTATTGAACTGCAGGTAGAAAATATGATTCTGTGGACATTCTGTAATTTATTTATTTATTATTTTTTTGTAATTTAGCGACGTTTAGCGACGATTAGCGACGCAGCTAAACGTCGGTAAACGTCGCTAAATCACCAGGTATAGCGACGTTTACCGACGTTTAGCATCCCAGTTTCCCTAATCTACAGAGTCGGTGAACGTCGGTAACAACTAGCATACGCGCTAAATTCACCGATGTTTGAGACGTCGCCATTTTTTCGACGTGGCGTCGGTGAACGTCGGTCAATTATCGACGTTTATTGACGTCGGTAAGCATCGGTAATGGCGACGATTACCGACGTTTTGCCTGTCAGCGACATGGCTTTCCGCGACCACAGAAAAACGTCGCTAAAAACGTCGGTAAATACGATTAGCGACATTTTTTGTCATATTAGCGACGTGTTCTGGCGTCGCTAATATGACTTATTCTGGTAGTGTCGGAGGATCACATCACTTGCTTTGCCCAAACTAGCACAGGTATACCTGCACGTGCTCTTGCATTTGTCCATCAGCCAGGTTGGATTATGGACTCTGGGGCATCTCGCCATGTCATGGGTCCCGCGGTGAGTTCCAGGACTATACTCTTCTGCCGACGTCGGAGAGCATTCAGACTGCTGATGGTACCTCCACACCTGTAATGGGTAAAGGCACTGTCGCATGCACCCCTTCCCTCACTCTCACCAATGTCTTATATGCTCCATCTTTTCCTATCAATCTTATATCTATTAGTGCCATTATCCTTGACCTAAACTGTATTGTTTCCTTTGACATTCCTACGGTGACTTTTCAGGAGAAGGGAACAAAACGACGACTAGGGACTGGCACATGGCATAAGGGGCAGTGGTACTTGGACAGGACCGGACTGGACAAAGCATTGGCATCTCTAGTAGCAGACGCACAACTGGACACTTCACGTTGCAGTGTAGAAGACGACTTACTACTCCACCACCAGCGTGTCGGGCATTCTTCCTTTAAAGTTATTAGTCGAATGTATCCGTCCTTATATCAAAGGTCTAATAAAGAGAAGTTATTTTCTAATGCATGTGAGTTGGAAAAACATACCAGGAGCTCGTATGTGAGCTCAAGGAATAGAAGTTCCGCTGTATTTGATATGATACATTCGGACGTATGGGGCCCTTGTCCTACAACCGATATTAACGATTTTAGATGGTTCGTCACTTTTATTGACTGTTATACCCGCGTGACCTGGGTCTACCTTATGAAGAATAAAAGTGACGTCCTTGAGGCTTTTCAGGATTATCATCGCCGGATGGAAACACAATATAACGTTAAAATTAAGTATTTTCGGTCTGACAATGGGACGGAGTATACTAATAAGAGGTTTGCTGAGTATTTATCTACTCATGGAATACTACATCAAACTTCATGTGCCTATACACCGGCACAAAATGGTGTGGCCGAACGGAAGAACAGGCACCTGTTGGAGGTCGCATGGACGATGATGCTGGCTATGAATGTCCCGAAACACTTATGGGGGCATGCTGTATTGACGGCCTCTTATCTCATTAACAGAATGCCATCTCTGGTATTGGACTGGAAGACACCGTTGGAGATGCTTACTGGTGCAACCACGTACACTGTTCCAATGAAAGTATTTGGGTGTGTGTGTTTTGTCCAAGATAATAGGCCAGGAGTTGGCAAACTGGATCATAGAGCGGTTAAGTGTATATTCGTCGGGTATACAGCGACTCAGAAAGGATACGCATATTGGAGCCCAGTCGAAGGGAAGCTGTTTGTAAGCATGGACGTTACATTCAGAGAACTGGAACCATACTATGGTTCGGATGAAGGTTTAGCGTTTGGTGACACACCTAACACGGAGGGTGTTAGATGTGAGGGGGAGATAATAAGTCCAAAAGTGGTAGTCGGATCGGTCCCGTGCCCGTTAGTAAAAAAATTGGACAAAAGGGAAGAAAGCAGTGACTCCGATACAGAGAATGAAGAAGAAGATACATATGTTACGCAAAGGGAGAAGCAGACAAGGGAAAAGGAGCTCCAAGTCTACGGAGGGAGACAGCAGAAGTCCAGTACTGTGTCGTGTCCAGCGCCTACTGTACCAAGCCCATTGCCTACTGTACCAAGTCCCTCGTCTACTCCTGCCCCAACTCTTGAAGATGTTGCTCCCGTACCGAATCACTCTGATTCTGATGCGGATCTCCCTGACTTGGATGGTATGATCTCTCCACCACCTATTGCTCCCTTAAGGAGATCTTCTCGCATCAATGCGGGTAAGGCTCCTAGTCGTTATGATAATTATGAACATGACATTGCCAACTTCTTGTCTTATTCTAACATTTCTCCAAATTATCAAGCCTTTATTGCATCGTTAGACTCTACTTCTTTGCCTAAGTGTTGGCAGAAAGCAAAGAAAGATCCAAGGTGAAAAGCTGCAATGATGGAAGAACTTGGGGCACTAGAGAAAAATAAGACATGGGAGCTGGTTCCTTACCCAAAGGAAAGAAAGCTGTGGGATGCAAATGGGTGTACACAGTGAAGGAGACACCAAAAAGAAAAGTAGAGCGGTACAAGGCGAGGTTGGTTACAAAAAGATACACACAATCATATGATATCGACTATGATGAGACGTTTGCCCAGTAACGAAAATGAGCACAGTAAGAACTCTGGTCTCCATTACAGCAAACTATAGGTGGTAGCTATACTAGTTAGATGTGAAGAATGCCTTTCTCCATGGGGACTTACAAGAAGAAGTGTACATGGAACCCCCGCCAGGGTGCTATGCGACAGAATCAGACGGAGGGACGTCACATGATAAAGTGTGTAAACTAAAGAAGTCGCTATTCGGACACAAGCAATCTCCTCGAGCCTGGTTTGACAGATTCAGAAAGGCTGTTATAGGCATGGGATACCATCAAACAAATGCAGATCATACGGTCTTTCTTTAGCATGCAAGAGGCCACATCACTATACTTGCTGTATATGTGGATGATATAGTAATCACAGGTGATGATGAAGTCGAGATCACTAAGCTAAATTCAAAACTCGCGAAGGAGGTTGAGGTGAAGGATTTAGGAGCGATGAGGTACTTTCTGGGAATCGAGGTGTGTGACAGCGAACAAGGAATTGTTCTCTCACAAAAAATGTGCACTAGATCTGCTAAAGAAGACAGGGATGCTGGGATACAAAGTAGCAGTCACTCCAATTGACCAGAAGTGTAAGTTAGGAGCAGAAGCAGGAGAGCCTGTTGATCGTGAAAGGTATCAAAAACTTGTAGGAAGATTGATTTATGTGGGGCACACTCGCCCTGATATCTCATTTGCGGTGAGTGTTGTGAGTCGCTACATGCATGATCCAAGCACGGGTCATATGGAAGCAGTGTTTCAGATCTTGAGATATCTGAAAGGGACACCGAAAAAAGGGCTATGGTTCAAGAAGAATGGACGCATATAAGTTGAGGGATACTGTGATGCAGACTGGGCGAGCTGCATAGACGACAGAAGGTCTACCACGGGGTACTTATTTTTGTAGGAGGAAACCTGGTCTTATGGAGAAGCAAGAAATAGTCAGTGGTAGCACGGTCGTCAGCTGAAGCAGAATACAGAGCAATAGCTCTGGGAGTGTTAGAGTTGCTGTGGATGAGAGCACTGCTGACAGAGTTGAAGCTGGACAAGGGAGCACCGTTACATCTTCTGAGCGATAGTCAAGCTGCAATAAGTATAGCTAACAATCCAGTTCAGTACGACAGAACGAAGCACATCGAAATCGATCGATTCTTCATCAAAGAGAACCTGGAACAAGGGATACTGAAGATTGACCATGTTCGCTCAGAAGAACAAGTTGCAGACAGTCTGACTAAATGTCTTAGTTCATTGAGTCTGTCAAAGCTATGTAACAAGATGGGAATGATTAATATCTATCGCCCATCTTGAGGGGGAGTGTTGAGAACCAATAAGGGACTTTAGTCCCACATCGGAAGATGTATTATGAAGAGGGGTTGGACCCTCTATAAGTAGTGGCAGTAGCCCATCAATAAAAATCATCACTTATTCATTTCTACACGTGCCCACCTATAACTAGATTATCAATTATTTTCTCCAATAAAATTCAGCTTCTTCTTTCCTATGACTCAATTTTTCTAAGGCGTGTAGAATTCTCCTGACTATCTATCCAAGTCTTGAGAACCAAGCGTTTGATTCTGAGACATGACTTACATTCATATCCATTTAATTTCATCTTGTTGTCCTCGTTTGTTTTGTAAGTTTTGAAGTAAAATTTTCAGCACCACCTATGCATATGTCAACCATCGCTTGTACCAACGACCTTCTTATTTTGGTTTACATATTCTTTATCTTAATTTTATCTCGTCTCTTATGTTCAAACACCATATAAATAGTGTTCCTCCCATCTGCTACCAAAAATTATTTTGTGAGCCGGACTCATCATCCACCTTCCATACCATCTATTTGAATTGCATAAGAATTTGTGCATGTACTGTTGGATTATTCAATAATATGGGGCCACACATGTAAAATTAATTGTGTTGGGCTATCTAAATAATTAAGCCAAATTAAAGTGGTCTATTTGGAAATTGGCTTAAGGGTATAATTGTCATGGAATTAATGTGTAGATACCGGAGATAATTCTAATTTGATGAGGGGCCAAATTAGAAATATCAACACATATATAAATATGTGTATTCATTAGGGTTATGGTCCCCAACTTATACGGCCACCAAAAGAGAGGTTTTCTCTTTTTCTTTTCTGCATCCCCATCAACAGAAAGAGAGGGACAAAGGATTCGGATTCCTCTTTGTCATTAAGGGTCGTAGCAAGTTGGAAGATCGAACCCCATAAAAGGACGATCACTTCAAGATCCATCAAGACTAGCAATGGATTCAGGTACGCTTTCGCAATTTAATTTATGTTCTTCATCTCATGAATCGACAGGTACAATAAATTCTAACAAGTGGTATCAGAGCCTTCCTGTTTGATTCTTGAGTTTGAAGTTTCAGATCATTTTTTTTTGTTCTGGAACTCTAGATGATTTAATTAGAGTTCCAATTGTTCGATTAAAATTTTTTTCAATGATCCAACGAACAATTTTATGAAGAATCACTCTGAGTTGGTCCAACTTTCATGCGTACTGCATGTCCTCAAATAATTTTAACTAAAGATGATGTCAATGATTGTGCGTGCAAACCCTATTCATTGGGGAAGACTTGCTGGATTCTAGTACTTCAAATAATTCATGATAGCAATAGAAACGTTGTGTCTAAATCCACTTACTAAATAATTATAGAAGTTTGTGCATATATCCATGCATATTCTACTTATATAATGCACAAATGGAATCTGTGTTATTTCTTAGTTTGTGAATTAAGGTTTAGAATTTTTGTATGCTATTTTCAAGTTTTGATGTTTAGGACATCTGTTCTGTTGTCAGAAGAAGGAAAACGTGGTTAGGGTTTATATTATTTTAGCCGATGGGATTTTCGATGGTTCAGTGCGATTTTGATGGAAAAGTGTCATCTTGAGCATAACGCTTGCTCTCATTATGGCACCAACTGTGATTCCTAATTTGAATGTTTCTGGACAATTTTTTCTTGTATAGTAAATATGGTCTCGGTTCCAAGTACTTTTTTTGTAGTGAACATATTTAGTCAAATTGTTCCAACTTCTCTGTATTATTAATAAGACATTTTGTAGATGATATTTGGCAACCATGCAAACTTGATATGTGATAGCCATGTTTGTTGAATTTCTATCCATTCAGAGATTTAAACCTGAATATATATTTGCTGAGTCAGTAATGTGGTCCAAAGTTAAACATTCACATATAGTAGTATTCGCAAGACTTCCTGGTATTCATATTCAGAAAAATCTTTTTAAAAGATGCCCGATTTAACAAAGGAACTGGAAGTTTGTCAGAGCAACAATTCTGATGGTTTGTTAATACCCATATGGATTACAAAGGAATTGATATATATATATATATATATATATATATATATATATATATATATATATATATATATATTGTTAGTTTATTAATTTGGCTAAATTCCTTTGTGTGATATTTTGGAGTTAGTTAATCCTCAATTTAGATAAAATATGTTCAGTTTGGATATATATTTTGGAGTTATCATTTTCAGTTAATGTCTATGACTTTTTCTTGGATGCATATCCTAAGTAGATTATTACATGAATTTTGTTATGTTGATAATATCCAATTTTGTCAAAAAATAATTCATGCTTATGCTTTTGATTACTTTATTTGAGTAATAATCTTATAAATATGCATGTACATACCCTTTTTTGGACATGATTCAATTTTTGTAAAAATTAGTCAACATTCAAATTTTGGTACCTTTTGTGACTAGCAATAGTTGTTCAATATTCTAAATAGATCCATTGAAACAAGATGTCGCCAAAGTGCCCTCTCTTGCGTAGATAGTCTATGAGGGATGTTGGATGTTTGTGTGTGTAAATTCATGCGAGTATTAGTCGGCCCAAAGGAAGGTTAATGCTTGGTCGAATTGCACACATACTTGTGGTGATAAATGTGTGACAATTATACGGTTTACATGTGAATAATAATCCGATTCAAAGATAGGCTTATTATTTGACATTACTTATTGTCAACGTTTGATCATTACACCAAGAATACCACTTGTAGTTAATATCAATGTCCAAAGACTTGATATTAATGATGTACTAGGTATCTTGAGATGGGGTTCACCATTATTTGAATTTGTTTGACTATACTTTACGCTTTGGTTACTTGTTAGAGCATGTTTGTTTTTGATTGCTTTGTTCTCTTTACAGTTAATGTTATTAAAATATCTGTCATTAAGATTTTAATTTTCATATTTAATGGGATAAACTTTAAGGGCAAAAAGAAATGAATACAGTATCTGCTAAGGGTCCAGATCAAAAGAAACAATAATATAAAACTAAGGGTTGTTCTTTTGTGATAAGATATGACACATAAGGAAGAAATGTACAAAGTACCACGCATGGCGTATAAAGAAAAGTATATTTCTAAATTTGATCTGTTCTGAGATTAATTTAGATTTAGTACCAAGAAACTCATGGTAGTTAGATTCTGGTGGGACTACCCACATTAATGTTCTAGGCAAGGTTGCCTGAGTTACCGAAAGTCAATTGATGGTGAAAGATACATCTATGTGGGTGACGGCAATTCGGTAGAAGTGAAAGCAATAGAACATTTTGGGTTATTTTTAGGAACCGGTTATTATTTGGATTTGATAGACACTTTTATTATACCGTCTTTTAGACGAAATTCAGTTTCAGTTTCCTTAATGGACAAATCTAGTTATCATTGTTCATTTAGAAATAATAAGTTTAGTCTATCTTTAAATTTAAATATTATTGGTAACGGTTCCCTTAAGGTTTATGATAACCTATATTCACTTGAAACTATTGCATCTTAAAATAAAATCTTGCATGCGGAGTCACGTGGTACTAAACGCAAAATTAATAATAAAAATTCAGCCTCATTATGGCACAAGCGATTAGGTCACTTCTCTAGAAATAGAGTTGAACGATTTGTGTCTGATAAGATTTGGATTCCATTGACTTTATAGACTTTAATGTTTATATTGAATGTGTAATGGAAAGACAGACCAAAGTTAAATTATAAGCAGCTACTTTATTGGTTATGCTACAGATCAAGGGGTTGATAATTATACAATCCCATACTAAGAAAAAAAAAATTTGAGATGAGAAGTGTAATATTTTTTGAGGATGTTGAGTTTGGGGGAGAAATAAAGTCAGGATCATTGTCTTTGAGAAGAAATCAATTACGATTCCTACTATCACTTTTGACGATGTGCAGGATTCTATACCTGTGATGATCAAGAAGTGAATTCGGAGTCTCAATAAGACAATGTCGAATTACCTCTATAAGTCGTTGTTGAGATACCTTAACAACGACAACGTAGCGGCACCCCATTCAAGATAAGGTAATTATTTCTAAGGAACAAACTCAACAACCTCAAGAACCGGTAGTATTAAGATGGTCCACCAGAGAAAGGAGAAATATAATTTCGGATAATATTGTCATATTTCTCTAGGAACGTGAGGAAGACTGTGGATACTAGAAGATGATCTAATCAACTTCCGTCAGGCCATGGAAAGTTCCAGTTCTCAAAGTGGATTGATACAATAAATAAGGAGTATAAGTTCATGCAAAACAATAAAGTTTAAGAACTTGTCCCATTACCAAAAGGTATGAAATCCATTGGTTGCAAATGGAAATTTTGAACCAAGAAGGATTCGAAGGGTCATGTGGAGAGGTATAAAGTATGTCTTGTAACTAGTGACTTTACTTAAATTTTTGGGATTGATTTAAAGAGTTTTTCTCTTCGATATCTTTGAAAAACTCCTTTAAAACAATCATAGCATATGTTGTACATTTTGATCTTGAGTTACATCAAATAGATGTCAAAACAGCGTTTCTCAATGGTAACATTGACGAAACTATTTATATGGTGCAGCCAGAAAACTTTGTGTCAAAAGATCCAAATAATATGGCTTGCAAATTGACAAAATTTATTTATGGACTCAAGCAAGCTTCTCGTCAGTGGTACTATAAATTTTACCAAGTTGTTACCTCGTTTGGTTTTTGAGGTTAACGTTGTTGAAGATTGTGTGTATCACAAATTCAGTGGGAGTAAAATTATTTTTCTGGTTTTGTATGTTGATGACATACTGCTTGCCACAAATGATATAGGCATATTACATGACACTAAAAAATTTCTATCAAATAACTTTGAGATGAAAGATCTTGGTGACGCCTCTTTTGTATTAGAAATTCAAATACACTGAGATCGTTCTCGAGGTATTCTTGGATTATCACAAAAGAACTATATCGATAAAGTGCTTAAAAAATTTGGCATACAGGAATGCAAACCAGGTGACACCCCAGTCGCTAAAGGAGACAAATTCGGTCTCAATCAAGTGCCCTAAGGTTAGCCTTTAAATTAAGAAAATACAATAGATGTTTCCTTCATGATCAGTTGTAGGGAGTCTAATGTATGCACAAGTATGTACGCATCAGGATATTGCGTACATAATTCGGATGCTAGGCAGATATTTAAGCATATACGGATGGATTATTGGGTAGCAGCCAAACTACCTTAAGTAATTAATAGAGAACAAATAATTATATGCTCTTTGTAGGAGATCGGATAATTTTAGAGATCATAAGGTATTCCGACTCTGATTTTGTTGGATGCCAACACAGCAGAAGATCCACATCAGGTCATGCTGACTAATAGAGATATATTTTGGATGAGTGTCAAACATGCACTCATATATAATTTCTTCCACCATGGCAGCAAGGTTTATAACATGCTGTGGGACATCTATTCAGGGAATATGGTTGCAAAATTTTGTCACAAGGCTGCGCCTACAGTACAGTGTTGAAAGACCACATAAAATTATGGTGTGACAATAAATCAGCAGTACTGTATTCCAATAATAACAGAAACTTGTATAAGTCAAAGGATATTGACATAAAGTTTCTAGTTGTGAAAGAAAGAATTCAGAATGGTTATAGTGTCCATATAGCATATTAGGACAAACTCCATGTTAGCGGATCCGCTCACAAAAGCATTATCACCCAGGGTCTTTCATGAGCATACTGCTCATATGGGTGTTATCTTAATTAAGAATATGGCAATATAGTGGGAGTTTGTATTTTAAGTATTTGGGTGGTATTTGGTTTTGGACACATTTATGTATTAAAGTATTTTGGATATTTATCTGATCAGATATATGAAAATTCAGTTCATTCTGTTTTCATTATGTTAAAGTATTGATCTCATTAAAGTTAAGGAGGACCAGTTGGAAATAGACATGTATTGATCACATTGCGTGTAATTTCCATGCTACGCATCCATGATTGATCTATGTCGTTTAGCTATATTGGTATATGTGACCATTGATGGTTTAGTTACGCTATATGTGACGAATACCGCTTTGATCCTATGTTGATATGGTTAATGGACGAGATTGTCCGGATATACCCTAAGGATTAAGATAGCAATTTATGAGCTCACTAAGGTTAACACAATTATAAGGTTACACATGTGGCCCAGTGGGAGATTGTTGGATTATTCAATAATATGGGGCCACACATGTAAAATTAATTGTGTTGGGCTATCTAAATAATTAAGCCAAATTAAAGTGGTCTATTTGGAAATTGGCTTAAGAGTATAATTGTCATGGAATTAATGTGTAGATACCGGAGATAATTCTAATTTGATGAGGGGCCAAATTAGAAACATCAACACATATATAAATATGTTTTTTCATTAGGGTTATGGTCCCCAACTTATACGGCCACCAAAAGAGAGGATTTCTCTTTTTCTCTTCTGTATCCCCATCAACAGAAAGAGAGGGACAAAGGATTCGGATTCCTCTTTGTCATTAAGGGTCCTAGCAAGTTGGAAGGTCGAACCCCATAAAAGGACGACCGCTTCAAGATCCATCAAGACTAGCAATGGATTCAGGTACGCTTCCGCAATTTAATTTATGTTCTTCATCTCATGAATCGACATGTACAATAAATTCTAACATGTACTCCTTCCAATGTCATCCAATAGATGTCATTGAAGTGCACGGTGAACCAACTTCATTTCCCTACTCGACACAACCGTGCTTACACTCTCTCTCTTTATTCCTTCACCACCTTACACTTCCTTCTCTCCATTACAAAGCTCACAACCAACTTCCCTCAGTGCTCTACCCTGCACGCGCGGATCCCTGGTCGACCGTCCTACCTTGCCTCGGCCTAGATCCTTGTTGCAGCTCCCTCCTTCCCGGCATTGACACCCTCCAGTCACCCGCCGGACCCGCCCTCTATCTCGTCGTCGCAACGGGTCAGGACCAATTGCAATAATGCAGTTTCTTCTCCCAACCAAAGGTCGTCCCCGAATAACATATTCGATTCAATTTGAAATTAATCTGGTTCGGTTTCATTTCGTTTTTGAAAATACTAAAGGCTAAATTACGTACAACATGATACACTTAACTATTCCAAATGTTTAACTTGATACCCTCAACTTTGATAAGCATCAACTTGATACCCTCTCTCCGAACGGTATTAACCGAAGTAGAAAATGACAAAAATATCATTCTCAAACCCCTCCCCCCCCCAACCCTCTCTCTCTCTCTCCGGTGTCGGCAGCTGGAGGGGGTGCTGCACAGCCACGAGCAACAGCAACAACAGTCGTCGACGGGATGCGTACTAGGGCAACGCACGGCGGAGGCACGAGCGTGCAGGGGTGGCGCATGGCGGAGACACGAGTGCACGGGGGCTGCACAAGCACGGGGGCCGACGCGTGGCGGAGACACGAGCGCGTTGGGGATGTGCAAGTGTAGGGGGTTGCACAGCCGCGAGCAGCAGCAGCGGCCGTTGGTAGGGTTTCGGGGAGGGGGGGAATTGTGGCGGGGGTAGGGAAGGGGGGTGGGAAGCGGTAGGGTTTGGGGGTGGGGTAGGGTAGTTTAGGAATTTTCGAATGTTGAAACTAACGGTTATGGTGACAGAGATTACAAAGTTGAAAATATTAGTTGAGGAAGGGTATTAAGTTATTATCTGTTATAGTTGAGGATATCAAATTGAAAAACGCGAATAGTTAAGGGTATCAAGTTGTAATTTAGCCAATAATTAAATTCATTATTCGGTTTCGGTTTTGGTCTCAGTTCCGATCCAAAACCCAAAGCCAGATAAGATTTATAAATTATGTAAATAATCTCAATTATATGTATATTTATGACTAAAAATGTGTGTACTTTGTCAATAACAATTTTACATATGTATTTTGAAGTCCAACTTTGATAATTTAATATTTATTTCAACTTTGGACACGATTTTGAAATACAACGGATGTGTGTATAAAATTATAATTTTTAATATAATTTAAATACGAACTTAACTTTGGACCGGATTCATTAAACAATAGATATAATCCAACCGAACAAAAAGATTAAACCGAATCAATTATCCAGTCTAGTTCAATTTCGATTTTGGCTAATTTCAGTTCGATTTCGATTTTAAATTTTTAATTTTTGATTTATTGGAATTTGAACAATAAGATTAGGTTGAAACGAAATAAACTTAGACAACATCTTAGATTTGGTTCCACCTTCCTATTTACCCAACATAGAGGAGACCAAAACAAGAGGAAGGAGACAGCTGAGTTGACACGGTAAGTCACCAGTTCAAAATGTACCATAAAGTTTGCACAGCACCACCCGTGAGCCATCAGATATATTGATTCATGTAGCTAAAGTCCACACTCCTTTTCTCCTCTCTTCTTCTTCTTCTTCTTCTTCTTCAGAAATGGGACCAATCCATCCAAAAGTAATAGTACAGCTGCCCCCACCAGATTTATGTGAACGATGCAGTGCCGCTGCTCTCTCAGTATATTGATGAATAATTATAGCAAGTGATTATTTTTTTAATTTATAACTTAGCTGTTTCCCACAATTTCATACCCCTTGCCTTGCCTTGCAATCTCCAGCTAACTGCTCTCGACAAACAGGTCACATGCCCTCACCAAGTCACCTCCACCCAAAGTTCATATTCATCTAGAACTCCAAATTCATCAGTGTACAAAGTTAAAGTTAGAATTATTTAGTTATAGCCTCATATAACATTTAATATTAAAATTTAGGTTTCATATTATTTAATATTAAAGTTTAGATATTCATTTAAACTAATTTTGAACTAGTATAAATGAAGACCTAAACTCTAGTATTGAACAATATGAATAAATTCTAATATTGAACAATATGAAGACCTAAACTTTATTATCAAATATTGTTAGAAATATTGTTTCTCTTTGTTAAAAACCTGTAGACAAAATAAATCAAATTAAAGTTATCGGCCTCCGGAGAAGTTGTACACGAAGCACTGTCATAAGAGTTGATTCGGGTCTATGTGCAGTCTTTTTTTAAATGCTCGTAGTGGTAGAACCCCCGCTCTACCGGTTTTCCATCGTTGCACACAACTCTGGGAGAATGACCCGAACTTAACTTTGTCCAGAAGATAGAAAGAATTAGAATGGACGAAGTGGATGATTGAAATGTAATAAATTTTGTGGGAGAAATAGATAAAATTTATAGAGATTGTAAACAATTTTCTTCTTGCATCAATACAAAGGAGACATGTATATATATGAACTATGTCACAAAACCAAGGCTTAATTGCACTTTGATACTGTAAAACCCGCAACCTGGTTTTCTGGAATTTTTGGATAATTAGAATTGTTGTATTTTTTAGAATAATTGTCAGATTTTGTTTTGTCAGCATAGTCCTACACTTCCAGCTAGAATTTTAGTTTTTCTATTATTATTATTATTATTATTATTATTATTATTATTATTATTATTATTATTAGTCGGTTAGGAAAATTCTATTTTTTTTAAAATGATCATTGGATCTTTGATTGTGCCCTGTCCCGATCCCGTGCCCAGGGATCCGACCCCGAGCCTGAACCCAACTTCGTTTCCCGTCCCGGATCCATCCTTAAACCCTTTAATTAATTATTAGCCTTATATATATATATATATATATATATATATATATATATATATATATATATATATATATATATATATATTATATTTATAGTTTTTAAAAAAAAACTAAACTAAAAACCTATTCCTAATCCCTAACCCCCACGACCTGACCTGGTCTCCCCACGACCAGGCCGCCCCCCAATTGCTCTTCTAATCACTCATCTCCCTCCATTTCTTTTTCTTCTTCCTTATTAACCCATCACCGCCACCACGTTCTCCAGCACACTCCCTCTCCTTTTCCTCTCACTCTCTCTCTCAAACCCCATTCTCCACATTCTCCAGAACCCCTCCCGTGCCCTAGCCGCGCGCCGTTCCCCGAGGCCGCGCCCACCTCAGATCCGTCCAACGCTCGACCCCCAGCGGCCTCCGCCCGCCCGGCCAGCATCTCCCGGCGGCCCCGTCCAGCCCGAGCCCCGCTTGGCCGCCGTGCCCTAGCCGCCCCCGACCGGAGCCTCGCCTCCGCCCGCCGTTTCAGACCCCCATGTGCGCTGTCCCGCCGGCCAGCATCTCTCCGGCGACCCCCGAGTCCCGTCGTGCCCGCCCGGCCAGTGCCTTCCCGGCGTGCCCCGAGCTTTCGGCCGACCTCGAGCCCTGTCGGCTTCGTCCCAGAGCTGTCCCGAGTTCCGCAGCGCTCTGCCCCGTGCCGAAGCCGTGCGTGTCACCCTCATTTCCCGTATTTCCCATATTTCGTATTTATACTCGTATCTGGATTTTGGCATGTATTTTTATTTTTCTCAACTTGTGGAATTTTGGTGTTTCTCGTATTTCGGGTTTTGACATGACTCGATTTTAATTGGGATGGTTTGGTTTGGTTTGGTTTATATGTATTGGAACACCTTAGCCTATGCTCCACCCTCAACACACCACATCCCACCCTCTTTAAAACTCCACCAACTTCTTCTCTCTCCTCATAAACATCCATTAATTTTCTTCTTCTCCTTCCTCTACACAACACTCTTCTCCTTCCTCTACACAACACCAACCCATAGGCAAGTGCACCTTGCCACCACATGAGAACCTTATTTTACTTGTCCATTTGATAGATTAGGACATGGTGATCAACATTAGAACTTGGTATTTTGTGGTTTGGAGTCTCCATTGTTCTAGATCTAATTTTTTCCCTATTTTTGGTTTTGCATGGTTTTGATCTATTTAGGTTGGATTCTTATGGGTTTTGATGTTTCCATGTGGAAGAGAGTTCAATTCCACCCTGGTTGGAGCTTTGGAAATCCGAATTTGGAGTTCGGATGGCCAAGTTGTGATGCTTTGAAGTTTTGGGAGCCATGGGAGCTTCTTCTCAGCCATGGAGAAGAAGATCCTTTCCCCTGCGTGCGTGTTTTTACGCGTACGCCGCTCTCCTGCGTGCGTGACTTTTCGCGTACGCAGCTCTCCTGCGTGCGTGTTTTTACGCGTACGCCGCTCTCCTGCGTGCGTGACTTTTTGCGTACGCAGCTCTCCTGCGTGCGTGTTTTTAGGCGTACGCCGCTCTCCTGCGTGCGTGACTTTTCGCGTACGCAGCTCTCCTGCGTGCGTGTTTTTACGCGTACGCCGCTCTCCTGCGTGCGTGACTTTTCTCGTACGCAGCTCTCCTGCGTGCGTGACTTTTCTCGTACGTAGCTCTCCTGCGTGCGTGACTTTTACGTGTACGCAGCTCTCCTGCGTGCGTGACTTTTCTCAGCTCTCCTGCATGCGTGACTTTTCTCGTACGCAGCTCTCCTGCGTGCGTGACTTTTCTCGTATGCAGCCCTCCTGCGTGCGTGACTTTTCTCGTACGCATCTCTCCTGCGTGCGTGACTTTTCTCGTACGCAGCTCTCCTGCGTGCGTACTTTAGCTCTCCTGCGTGCGTGCTTTCGTGCGTACGCTGTGCGTGCCCTTGTGCGTATGCTGCATCCTGAACCCCTTGCTTAACCCATTGGCTCTTGGAGTTTTGGTCTTATTTCTTTAAGCTTGGCTCTTCTACAGCCCTGTATATTAATATTTTATTAGATATTTTATGTCCATTTTATATCCTTACGCCTTTTGTCATGAACTTGATTTTATTTAATATGTTTGGAATGACTATTGTACATGGCATGGTATGACAAGGAACTAGCATAACACGACAGTGACCCTTAGTGGTGCACTCCTGACATGACCAACCTGACATGATAGTGGCCCGTCGTGGCGCACTCCCGACAAGTACTCTGGCTTGATTTATCTTAATGCTGTTGCGACGGCTAATTAACTTGACTTGCCTTGACACCATGGGTAGTTCTTTCTTGCTTGCTTGTTAAATCCACTTGTCCTGTCTTGCATCATGTCTAGGATGGGACTCCTGAGTACCACGGTTAGGAGTATCTACCAAAATGGATTAAGGTTAATAACTAGAATAACACAGTAGTCATGAAGAGATGACACAGCTACAGGCAATCCCGTTACCTGGGCGCTCTTGGGATCTGTAGCCTGCCGTCGAGTAGGGCACATTTCCAGCACACCGTCGCGTGTTGCACCCTCTAAGTCACCTAAGGGTACATTTGTCTCCCGGGCGATGTACCCACCTGAATTTAACCCCTAATTTTTGACCTGGGTAACCTGGATGGTCTGCAGGACTTGTGGCTGTGGAACAATCTCACTGCATATTGTTAGTAATTAGGCCTGTGATAACCCTAGTTAGTTAAAGTAGTAAGCCGTAGCGTCTGCTTGGCCGTGATTGATTGAATGAGGAATAACCAGTTTAGCCATGTCTTGATCCAGTACAAGATTGCTCCCTGCCTTGATTTCTTGCATTATTATCTTGCCGATAAATGGTGGGAAACCAAGTTCTGTTCAGACAAAGGGTTACAACCCCGGTCCTTGTTTGGTTTACGGGTTGTAACCTGGCTATCGGAATAGTTCCATGGTTATCTCGTCGTATATCACCCTGCCATGTTTTCGTAAGTTTTAATTTTAATATTAGATTTTCTTGTGCTGATTGCTGGCTTTTGTTCTTATTTCGTGGCCCCCTTGTGGCACTTGCTCTTTCTGGGGTTGACCCAGCTGGTTTTCTGTGGCCAGATTTTGGAGCAGCTCCCGAGGATCTACCAAGCTTCCAGTCCAATGGTGGCGACAAGAAGGAACCCGGGCTACGAGTGGATTTTCTATTTTGTTTCGCTCACTCTACTGTAAAATTATTCTTTTGAGGCGTTTAGCCGACGAGTACCTGTTAGCTCGATTTACTTTTACTTATTGTCTGCCTACGGGCTATAAACATGATTAACAAATCCTAGGGTTGATCATGTACGACTAAACTCTTGCTAGTCCTAACATTTTGTAACGACTAGCTTTATGATCAGCTGAATATGTAATATTTGGGATGCCTTATTATTGTATATTTAATGATCATACATCTTGCGACCTTACTTACTTGCTTGTGATTGAGACATTAGGCGTGTTCATGACCATAAGAGACTGTTGGCTTGTAGTAAACCCTCATATATCTAGACAGCCGTGACCGTATATCGAGGTGGTTTCCATTTCAATATACGTAGCTGGCTATGTCTGCCCCCGCTCTCCAGTATTTTGGTTCTGGGGCGAGACATGGTTTAAGTGGTGGCCCATGCAGGTCCTGTCAATCAAGAAATGTGAGGGTTTACCGAATAGATGTCTCAATCAGTATTCACCCTTGATCTCTGCCCGTATTTTCAAATCCCTGAAATTCTTGTCCTGATTACATGCTTGTATCGTTGATCTGTCCTGGTCCTTCCTTATTGTTTTCCTGTGTCGTCTTCCTCAGCGGTACTGTACCTGACCCTGCCGATCAGCAAGGAGAAGCACCTCCCGTGGACCAGCAGCAACCCGGAGATCAAGCCCAGCATTCCGGGATAGCCTTCAGAGTTGTGCCTACTGGAGGAGAGTCACCAGTTCGGCCCGTCCAGCCCGTAGAGCCAGATGATGGTACCTTAGTAGGCCTCATCAGAACTTTGATAGCTTCCCAGGATCGTTGAAGCGACGCCCTGCACCAGACAGTTCAAGATGCCTTGACCAGAGGCGGTCATCCAGGGAACCAGGCGGCGAACAGCTTCAAGCGATTGAACCCTCCTTTCTTCGACGGCAGCGAAGATGCGATTGCCACGAATGCATGGCTTCAGGATACCGAGGTGATTCTGGAAGCAGCTAGGACACCTGAGAATGAGAAGGTGGCGATGGTACGCTTGCAGTTGTTGGACTTGGCTCGCAGTTGGTGGACGGCGCAAGCCATAGGATTAGTGGAACCCATTGCTTGGGCAGTGTTTAGAGAGAGATTCCAGACGAAGTACTTTGATGCTGTGGCTCGGTACGACCTGCAGACCAGATTTACCAACTTGAAGCAAGGAGGCAGAACAGTCGACAGTTATGCATCAGAGTTTTTTAGACTCAGTAGGTTTGCCCCCACCTTGGTGGCGACCGAGTTTGATAGGGCCCAGCGGTTCCAGCAGGGACTACATTTGGAGATCTTGTTGGCGGTAGAACAGTTCGAGCACCAGACGTTCGATGCAGTCTTGAGAGCAGCTAGGAGGCATGAGTACACCTTCCAGAGGATCGTGGATAAGATCGGAGGTAGGAAGCGGTCCCACAGTCAGATGCACCAATCATCAGCTCCAGCCCCGGCAGCTAGGGGATTGACCATTGGAACTCCGAGGCGGGCGGCCTCAGTAACGTCGGTTCAGCATTCGACCCTGACGTACCCGCAGCAACAGAAGCAGAAGTAGACTTCCGCGATGGGATGTTCTCATTGTGGGAAGCCAGGGCATGTGGTGGCAGACTGTCGCAGGACGCAGGGATTGTGCCTGGCGTGTGGAGCAGCAGATCATAGGATAGGGGCTTGCCCAAATAGGGGTGGTTCATCAGCATCCAACCCTTCTAGCTCTTTGGTAAGAGGACCGGCCCCAGTACCAGTTCAGCAGCAGCAGTATCAGTCTTCGAGGCCCTTGCCGCCTCAATCTCAGGCATTCCAGCAACAACACCCCCCAGCAGTATGCACAAGCCCAAGCTCAGATCCAGAATAGGCAGAGAGGTTTCCAGCAGAGGGGACCAGCAGCCAGAGGACAAGGTCAGGCCATGATGATGGCTATGGAAGAAGAAGTTGCACCAGGTGAGGTTGTGGCAGATACTATTCTCGTCAACTCCTCTCTAGCGTCTGTATTATTTGATTCTGGTGCATCGCATTCATTTATGTCTGCACGATTTGCGACACGGATAGGATTGGAACCCGAGTCATTATCAGTGAGGCTCAATATTCTTACTGGTAATGGCCTTGTGGAAGTAGATCGAGTATTTTCCTCGTGTCGAATCATAGTTAGCGGTAGGGAGTTTCCCGCTAGATTCATAGAGTTTCCAGTATGCTAGGATAGGACTATGATGTAGTCCTAGGCATGGATTGGTTGAGGAACCAGTATGCTAGGATAGACTGCCATATTGGCAGAGTTGTCTTTAGTATCCTCGGCGAGCCAGAGTTTTCGTTTTCTAGAGGCGCAGTGGAACCGTCTTCCCCAGCATTGCGGATGGCAGTAGCGGCAGTGCAGTTACCCCGGATAGTTGAAGAGTTTTCAGATGTGTTTTCAGAGGAGCTTCCAGGGATGCCGCCGGAACGGGAGATTGAGTTCACTATAGACTTGATTCCCGGGATAGCACCAGTATCAGAGCGAGTCTACAGGATGGCGCCTTCAGAGTTGGAGATTTTATAGAAGATGATTGAAGAACTGAGGACCAAGGGATTCATCCGTACGAGTGGATCGCCTTGGGGAGCCCCGATGCTTCTTGTGAAAAAGAAGGATGGTACGTCCAGGCTATGTGTTGATTATCGTACCTTGAATTCGGTGACAATCAAGAACAGATACCCTCTTCCGAGGATAGATGACTTGTTTGATCAACTCAGAGGGGCTTCAGTGTTCTCGAAGATCGACTTGCGGTCGGGATACCACAAGATCAGAGTCAGAGAGCAGGACATCCCGAAGACAGCATTCAGATCGAGGTATGGACATTGGGAGTTCTATGTTATGCCCTTTGGAGCGACCAATGCGTCGGCCGTATTCATGGACCTCATGAATCGCATTTTCATGCCTTACTTGGATCAGTTCGTGATCGTGTTCCTAGATGATATCCTGGTCTACAGCAAGAGTGAAGCAGAGCATGAGTAACATCTCAGAGTCGTCCTCCAGACGCTTAGGGAGCATCAGTTGTACGCCAAGTTCAGTAAATGCGAGTTCTGGCTCGATCGCATTTCGTACTTGGGTCACATCATTACCCGAGGGGGAGTGAAAGTGGATTCCCAGAAGATTGTGGCTATCGAGTCATGGCCGGTACCCAGCTCAGTGGCAGAGGTTCGCAGCTTCCTTGGATTGGCCGGCTACTACCGGCGGTTCGTTTCAGATTTCGTAAGGATTTCAGCGCCGATGACCCAGTTGACCCGCAAGGATGTGCCGTTTGTTTGGACAGCAGAGTGTCAGAAATCATTTGAGAAGTTAAAGCGAGGTTTGATAACGGCTCCCATTCTCACCCTTCTAGATGGGACCAGAGGATTCACAGTTTATTACGACGCTTCAGGCAGAGGATTGGGGTGTATCTTGATGCAGCATGGGAAGGTAATATCTTATGCGTCACGTCAACTACGTGATCATAAGAAAAATTACCCGACCCACGACTTGGAATTGGCGGCGGTAGTGTTTGTTTTGAAGTTGTGGAGACACTACTTGTACGGAGATAGAGTGGAGATCTTTACTGATCATAAGAGCCTGAAGTATGTTTTCACCCAGAAGGACCTTAATATGCGGCAGAGAAGATGGCTCGAGCTACTGGTGGACTATGATGTGGATTTGCAGTATCATCCCGGGAAGGCTAACGTTGTAGCAGATGTATTGAGCAGGAGAGCCAGAGTTTATCTCCTGACGGCGCAACCAGAATTATTGGCAGATCTTCAGAAGATGGGAATTGAAGTGGTTCTTCCAACCAGCATGGCATTGATGGCCAGCCTACAGGTTCAGTCCAGCATAGTTGAGAGAATCCGGGTGGCGCAGTCAACAGATTCCAAGATCCAGCGACTCAGAGCATAGTGTGAAGCAGGAAGAAGGCCAGAGCTATGTATCCATGAAGACGGTACACTTCGGCACGGCACTCGTCTTTGTGTACCCAGTAGAGATATCAGACGAAAAGTCATGGCAGAAGCCCACAGTTCTCAATATTCTATTCATCCGGGTGGTACGAAGATGTACCGTGATATTCGTCAGCATTTCTGGTGGAATGGCATGAAGAGGGAGATAGCCCGGTTTGTCTCTCGGTGTTTGGTTTGCCAACAGGTTAAAGCTGAACATCAGAGGCCCGCTGGACTTCTTCAACCCTTACCGATCCCAGAATGAAAATGGGAACATATAACCATGGATTTCGTGACCGGATTGCCCAGATCTCCGGCCGACAGAGATGCTATTTGGGTAATTGTGGACAGGCTTACCAAGGTGGCACACTTTCTCCCATTCAAAGTTGGACAGTCGACAGCGCAGTTAGCAGAGATGTATCTCAGGCAGATCGTCAGGCTTCACGGTGTGCCAGTCAGCATCACCTCAGACAGGGATTCAAGATTCATATCACACTTTTGGCGCAGCTTGCAGAAGAGTTTGGGGACTCGCCTTCAATTCAGCTCAGCATATCACCCGCAGACGGATGGTCAATCAGAGCGCACAATCCAGACTCTTGAAGATATGTTGAGATCCTGTACCCTTGACTTCGATGGTTCATAGGAGAATCATCTGCACCTGGTAGAATTCTCGTACAACAACAGTTATCAGGCCAGTATCCAGATGGCACCCTTCGAGGCTCTTTATGGAAGGAAGTGCAGATCTCCGCTAGCATGGGACGATGTCGGGAGAGGCAGATGCTCGGACCCGAATTGATTTCCCAGACGGTTGAAGTGGTCAGGAAGGTCAGAGATCACCTCCGAGTTGCCCAGGACCGCCAGCGCCATTGGGCCGATGCTCATCGGCGTCCCTTAGAATTTGCTGTCGGCGACCATGTATTCCTTAGGATCTCGCCTAACCGCGGCGTCATTCACTTCGGCGTGCGGGGAAAGCTTAGTCCGAGGTATATAGGGCCGTTCGATATTCTAGAGCGAGTAGGAGATGTATCCTATCGTCTCGCTCTTCCGCCGTCGCTAAGTGAGGTGCATGATATATTCTATATGTTCCAATTACGACGGTATATTCCGGACCCGAGCCACGTCCTAGACCATTCGGAATTGGTTGTTGGTACCAACCTTTCGTATGAGGAGAGGACCGTATCTATATTGGACCGGAGGGAGAAGATACTCAAGAACATGACTATTAAATTAGTCCGTGTTGCTTGGGGTCATCACTCTCTAGGTGAGTCAACGTGGGAGCGTGAGGACGACATCCGATCGCGATATCCCTACCTGTTTGACTCGTGAGGTATAATGTCTTTCTTATGTCTTACGTTTTCCCTTCCTTGCTTGCATTGTATGATTGTATGATTGAACTGCTTAGTGTAGCTTGCCTGTGCTTAGTGTAACTTGTCGTGACAATCTCTAGCTCCTTGATTAAATTTCGAGGACAGAATTCTTTTAAGGTGGGTAGAGTTGTCACCCTCATTTTCCGTATTTCCCGTATTTCATATTTATACTCGTATCTGGATTTTGGCATGTATTTTTATTTTTCTCAACTTGTGGAATTTCGGTGTTTCTCATATTTCCGGTTTTGACATGGCTCGGTTTTAATTGGGATGGTTTGGTTTGGTTTGGTTTGGTTTGGTTTATATGTATTGGAACACCTTAGCCTATGCTCCACCCTCAACACACAGCATCCCACCCTCTTTAAAACTCTACCAACTTCTTCTCTCTCCTCATAAACCTCCATTAATTTTCTTCTTCTCCTTCCTCTACACAACACTCTTCTCCTTCCTCTACACAACACCAACCCATAGGCAAGTGCACCTTACCACCACATGAGAACCTTATTTTACTTGTCCATTTGATAGATTAGGACATGGTGATCAACATTAGAACTTGGTATTTTGTGGTTTGGAGTCTCCATTGTTCTAGATCTAATTTTTTCCCTATTTTCGGTTTTGCATGGTTTTGATCTATTTAGGTTGGATTCTTATGGGTTTTGATGTTTCCATGTGGAAGAGAGTTCAATTCCACCCTGGTTGGAGCTTTGGAAATCCGGATTTGGAGTTCGGATGGCCAAGTTGTGATGCTTTGAAGTTTTGGGAGCCATGGGAGCTTCTTCTCAGCCATGGAGAAGAAGATCCTTTTCCATGCGTGCGTGTTTTTATGCGTACGCCGCTCTCCTGCGTGCGTGACTTTTCGCGTACGCAGCTCTCCTGCGTTCGTGTTTTTACGCGTACGCAGCTCTCCTGCGTGCGTGACTTTTCGCGTACGCAGCTCTCCTGCGTGCGTGTTTTACGCGTACGCCGCTCTCCTGCGTGCGTGACTTTTTGCATACGCAGCTCTCCTGCGTGCGTGTTTTTACGCGTACGCCGCTCTCCTGCGTGCGTAACTTTTCTCGTACGCAGCTCTCCTGCGTGCGTGACTTTTCTCGTACGCAGCTCTCCTGCGTGCGTGACTTTTCTCGGACGCAGCTCTCCTGCGTGCGTGACTTTTACGCGTACGCAGCTCTCCTGCGTGCGTGACTTTTCTCGTACGCAGCTCTCATGCGTGCGTGACTTTTCTCGTACGCAGCTCTCCTGCGTGCATGACTTTTCTCGTACGCAGCTCTCCTGCGTGCGTGACTTTTCTCGTACGCAGCCCTCCTGCGTGCGTGACTTTTCTCGTACGCAGCTCTCCTGCGTGCGTGACTTTTCTCGTACGCAGCTCTCCTGCGTGCGTACTTTAGCTCTCCTGCGTGCGTGCTTTCGTGCGTACGCTGTGTGTGCCCTTGTGCGTACGCTGCACCCTGAACCCCTTTCTTAACCCATTGGCTCTTGGAGTTTTGGTCTTATTTCGTTAATCTTGACTTTATTTAATATGTTTGGAATGACTATTGTACATGGCATGGTATGACAAAGAACTAGCATAACACGACAGTGACCCCTAGTGGTGCACTCCTGACATGACCAACCTGACATGATAGTGGCCCGTCGTGGCGCACTCCCGACAAGTACCCTGACATGATTTATCTTAATGCTGTTGCGACGGCTAATTAACTTGACTTGCCTTGACACCATGGGTAGTTCTTTCTTGCTTGCTTGTTAAATCCACTTGTCCTGTCTTGCATCATGTCTAGGATGGGACTCCTGAGTACCACGGTCAGGAGTACCTACCAAAATGGATTAAAGTTAATAACTAGAATAACACAGTAGTCATGAAGAGATGACACAGCTACAGGCAATTCCGTTACCTGGGCGCTCTTGGGATCTGTAGCCTGCCGTCGAGTAGGGCACATTTCCAGCACACTGTCGCGTGTTGCACCCTCTAAGTCACCTAAGGGTACATTTGTCTCCCGGGCGATGTACCCACCTGAATTTAACCCCTAATTTTCGACCTGGGTAACCTGGATGGTCTGCAGGGCTTGTGGCTGTGGAACAATCTCACTGCATCTTGTTAGTAATTAGGCCTGTGATAACCCTAGTTAGTTAAAGTAGTAAGCCGTAGCGTCTGCTTGGCCGTGATTGATTGAATGAGGTATAACCAGTTTAGCCATGTCTTGATCCAGTACAAGATTGCTCCCTGCCTTGATTTCTTGTATTATTATCTTGCCAATAAATGGTGGGAAACCAAGTTCTGTTCAGACGAAGGGTTACAACCCCGGTCCTTGTTTGGTTTACGGGTTGTAACCTGGCTATCGGAATAGTTCCATGGTTATTTCGTCGTATATCACCCTGCCATATTTTTGTAAGTTTTAATTTTAATATTAGATTTTCTTGTGCTGATTGCTGGCTTTTGTTCTTATTTTGTGGCCCCCTTGTGGCACTTGCTCTTTCTGGGGTTGACCCAGCTGGTTTTGTGTGGCCAGATTTCGGAGCAGCTCCCGAGGATCTACCAAGCTTCCAGCCCAATGGTGGCGACTAGAAGGAACCCGGGCTACGAGTGGGTTTTCTATTTTGTTTCGTTCACTCTACTGTAAAATTATTCTTTTGAGGCGTTTAGCCGACGAGCACCTGTTAGCTCGATGCACTTTTACTTATTGTCTGCCTATGGGCTGTAAACATGATTAACAAATCCTAGGGTTGATTATGTACAACTAAACTCTTGCTAGTCCTAACATTTTGTAACGACTAGCTTCATGATCAGCTGAATATGTAATATTTGGGACGCCTTATTATTGTATATTTAATAATCATACATCTTGCGACCTTACTTACTTGCTTGTGATTGAGACATTAGGCTTTTTCATGACCATAAGAGACTGTTGGCTTGTAGTAAACCCTCATATATCTAGACAGCCGTGACCATATATCGAGGTTTCTATTTCAATATACGTAGCTGGCTATGTCTGCCCCCGCTCTCCAGTATTCTGGTTCTGGGGCGTGACAGTGCGCCGCCCCTGTTCCAGGCCCTTGGGCCCCGATCCTTGCGTTCCAGCGCTGCCCCGTGGCAGCTGCCCCTGTGGTCGGGCTGTCCCGAGCCGATCTGCTGTCCGTGCCTCATGTGCGCTATTTCGACCCGATTTTTGCTTTCCGCGTGTTTCTGGACTGTTCTAAGTCGGCACGGATTATTTCTTTTCCTATTTCTTACATCTGAGAGCTCTAGCCGAGCAACTGAGGTATAATCCCGTATCCCTGTGTCCCTTCCGTAGCTTAGTCAATGATGACACGGTCCCGACCCCGTTACGGGGATCGGCTTTAGTTAATTGCGTTAGGGGATACGCGTTATTTTGGATCGGACTCTTGTTTATGTTACGGCTTAGTTTCTCATGGGCTTGGACATTTTCTTAGTTGCTGTGTCCATTCTCTTTGGTATGGACAATTCTTTAGTATGTTGTGTCTTTAATCTCTTTTAGTTGGGTGACTTTTAGTTCTGTGGTTATTTACTTTTAGGTTGATTGTTCATTATAGTTTGTGGCTTAGATTTTCCCCTTGGGTTTGGATATTCAATTTTGGGATGCTGTGGTTATGTGTTGGATAGAATTTGCAAGGTTGGAGCTATATGTATGTCCATACCGGATTTTCTTTGTACCGTCTATGTGGCTAGATCGTCCTAGTTACAGAGGAGGTGCTGCCCAATTTTTCTTAAATATTTTTAAAATATTATTTTAGTAAGCAAAACCTATTTCCAAAACCCCGACCTTTGCAAATGGTTTATAAAAATTATTTCATTGGTTTTGATTTAGTTTTAAGTGTTGGTTGGTTAGTTTTCTGTATCCCGTCAGGCGACGACCGTATAGGTCGGCTGAGCCTCGGCGACACGCAAACGTTACAGGGAATTCCTGTACGTTGAGGCGTTAGCCAGCAACGTGAGATTGCATGACCAAGTCTGAGATGCCGTTTTCGCTCTATTATATTTAATTTATATTATGTTTATTTTTAGAACTAGTTACTGGCCTCTAGTATTTTGGGTGCAGGGCTTCGGCCTCCTGACTAGACCGCTTCACGGCATTCAGAGCTCGCCTCAGTTTTTATATTTAATTAATTAATTTGTTGTAAGGACATAAGCCCGGTTTTTTCTTTATTTTTTTGTGGCCCTGTATTGTGTAGCTTAGATTTTTCTATTTCTTTTCTGAGTTGGTTATTTGCGTAACTAGACATATAAATTATAAAGTGGATATTAATTACTTTGTACAAAATTAATAAGATTTTCTCATAGTAAGTTAACGAATAAAGATTCCTAATAATTTAACTCCTTCATGTTTTATCACTTAAAAGACCACTTAGTTTTATATATAATATAAAAATACAAAGTTTTGCAAAATAATCGGAAAATGCAATTTTTCCCAATTAATCAGTAAATCAGTTCACTCCGTTAATTGATAACAATTGTAGCTCGTGACGATAGACGGATTTAGGTAGTTTAATTAAAATACTTAAAACTTGACTAGGATCTCCTTCTAGAAATTACAACTAGCACACCCTGGCTCATCTATGTTACTAAGTCAGGATTCTCAACTGTAGGGTTTCGAGGACGTATTTGACTTCATCCCCGGTACCGACATCGTATTCCAGTCATTAAAACAAAGGCAAGTTACGATTATGTTTTCTTGCATTTTATTTAGTAATTGTCATGATTGCATGCTTAAACCACATTGCTACACGGAACTCTCTCCTTGAGTTCAATTATTGATTGTAGGGATACTGGGGGAGTAGTGTAGCGTTTATGACCAATACCCTCATATTGCATTATTACGCGAGCTTACCCCTCTTACACATGGGGATAAGCCGTATCGCATCGCTAGGATGCTATTGTACAAACCCAATTCGGTCATAGACGTTACCTATTCAAATCACATTGTTTCAAATACTGAATTGCTGAAAATTGCTGGAAAATATTGTTCAAAGAATTTTAACTGTTTAAAATTGCATCTTTCCATTATTATTTAGAATGTCGGATTATGTACTCGTACTTGCTCCTTTCCTGACTGGATCCCCCCCCCCCCGTAGGTGATGTTGATGATGCTGAGCTATTGTTCAATAGCTACTATGACCCAGTATTATATCCTGTGGTGTTGCCAGAGTCCCCCTTGGAGGATGCAGAACCTGAGGCCGATGAGCCGACCGTTTAGCTAGTTGTTTTCCAGTTAGCTAGTTTTATGTATTGGAGTTTGTTGATTTGAATTCAGTATTTTATTTCAGTACTTTCATTTCCAGTTGTACTTCTCTTTGTTGAATATTAAAAGTTTTAAAAATTTCGTATATTCAAGTTGTGACAAATGTTTAAATGTTATTGTGAATACCTGCATATAGAACAGCTTACTGCCGCCGTCTCACAACGGTGCAGGCTGGGCATAATCCGGTTCGACCCAATAATTTGGGATCGGGTCGTGACATATTTTTAGTAGTGGCCCATGCAGGTCAGAAATAACAACTTAGGTAAACATATCTAGAAACAATTAGAACATTAATTTGTCACAACATAGGACCGGAATATACTATAAGTAAGTATTTTTGTTTGATTATAGACTGGTAGGATACCCTGCTTATGTATTGCATCCTAAACCTTCCAGAGTATGGCCAAAGGAAAGACCACCCGCTCCGGCCCGGCTGACGATGAGGTGTCATCTACCAATCACACCCCACCTCCTCAAGCACGCCCGGACCCTCCTCCTTTGCAGCTGACTGACCGTCCCCACGCTGCACCAGCACCCCACCCCGTTTACGCTACTACAGCGCAAACGGCAGAACCTGCACATCCCCGAACTGAGCCGCAGTCCCCTGCGATAGTGCCCGCACCAGCTGTCCCACCAGTACCGGTGGACCCCACCGAGCTCGTAGGCCTGCTACGATGAGTACTAGAGGCCCAGAGAGCCCAAGCTGAAGCCCATCGCGAACAGACCGCAGCCCACACTACAACAAAAATACCTTTTAATGACGGCTAAAAAGCGTCATTAATTACAAACCATGACGCTTTTTTTCCTCAGTCCAAGCGTTATGAAATCGGGTGTTATAAATGTTTTTAAAAGCGTTATAGATAATTCATCCAAAACCGTCATTAATAGGTTTAATTTCTGCTACGTTTTATTTTCAAAGCGTTATGGATAGTTATGAAAAACCGTTGTATATGGTCGTTGTATCACATTTATAACGCTCTATACTGCATGTTGTACATTCCAAACGCTGCTCAATTCAATTCGAAAACAACCACTTTGAACCATATTCACAACAAAGCATTGAAATGTAATATAAAGTACCATTCTCCATTTTATTGTCTCAAAATAGAGTATTTTAGCTACCATTCTACATTTCTCCATTTCATTATATACATCTTCTCAAATATATAGAGTATCCAATATAGAGTACACTTTAGCTACATCAAAACTATCGACATCAAAAATCTCACAGATACTGTAGCAAAGAAGCACACTTATAACGCTTCAACTTGGTCACATGAAGACTGTCAATAGCACATGTACGTATAGCAAAACCCTGAAAAAGAAAGCAAAACCCTAACTTTTAGAGTATGTCAATTTTAGAGTCTGTAATTTATATCGAAAAACCGAGAGTAACAGAGTACTCTAATAAAAACCGAAACCGACAAATAAAGTAAAACATCTAGGCATGGCATAGTGGACGTTGTCCCAAAATCAACGATCCAGGCATGCTAATGGAGATATCATTCCCGAAATAGAAATACTCCCAACTAATATATACCCGCATGTGATTTATAACGAAAAGCTCCCAACAAAAACACCCACAGTACCAAGTTAAACCCATCATGCATAATAGATACCCAACCAACAATTTTAATCCAAATAGCAAAACATCTCCTACAGCAAAAAAAACTTTCCCAACCCAACATGTATAATAGGAAAAACCTAAACCAACATCCCACAACAAGAATAGGAAGGAGACCCCAAGCAACAATTTATACAAGAAACCCAAACCAACAATGCATGCATCACAAATAATTCCAACAGCAGCTAGGTAACCCGAAACCGAAAATGATCCAACAGCAAGTAAAGAACCGAACATGATCTAAAGATCATTCCCGCTTCACAAACAAAGACAATCATAGGATCGTCAAGCCAAAATCGAACCCAACACATATCAGTCGATCGAAATCCTTTTTATGTAGGGATCGAGATCCAACAACATCATCGACAAACAAAATAAACCCAAAAACTGAAATCAATCAAGAGTTTAGAATTTATACACCAGAATTTGGTGTCGGAATCCGAAGGGAGCCTTCGGACTCGGCTCGCAGGCACGCACAGCGCCTCGCCGGGTCGCGGCTACAACTGTGGAGAGGCTACATCATCGACACGAAGGTATCCTCACATCCGTGTCCAGTATCGACTCGTACAAACATGAGCGTATCTGCACCCAGAATGAACAACCCAACAGTACCAACATACAAACTACGACTAACGACAAGAAACGAAATGAGATATATAAGATGTCTCAGATAAGGATCAATCATCATCTGCTATACTAGCATGCCATAACACGTATAAGACACGTCCCGACACGGAGCCAGTGTATCCGATACGATCTATAACGCTTTGGTTCATTTGGTCGAACGACCAACACCAAGAATATAAGAGTACTCTAATAAAAATCGAAACCGACAAATAAAGTAAAACATCCAGGCATGGCATAGTGGACGTAGTCCCAAAATCAACGACGCATGCATGCTAATAGAGATGTCAATCCCGAAATAGAAATACTCCCAACTAATATATACCCGCATGTGATTTATATCGAAAAGCTCCCAACAAAAACACCCACAGTACCAAGTTAAACCCATCATGCATAATAGATACCCAACCAACAATTTTAATCCAAATAGCAAAACATCTCCTACAGCAAAGAAATCTTTCCCAACCCAACATGTATAATAAGGAAAACCTAAACCAACATCCCACAGCAAGTATAGGAAGGAGAACCCAAGCAATAATTTATACAAGAAACCCAAACCAACAATGCATGCATCACAAATAATTCCAACAACAGCTAGGTAACCCGAAACCGAAAATGATCCAACAGCAAGTAAAGAACCGAACATGATCTAAAGATTATTCCCGCTTCACAAACAAGGACAATCATAGGATCGTCAAGCCAAAATCGAACCCAACACGTATCAGTCGATCGAAACCCTTTTTATGTAGGGATCGAGATCCAACAACATCATCGACAAACAAAATAAACCCAAAAACTGAAATCAATCAAGAGTTTAGAATTTATACCCCAGAATTTGGTGTCGAAATTCGAAGGGAGCCTTCGAACTCGGCACGCACAGTGCCTCGCCGGGTCACGGCTGCAACTGTGGAGAGACTACATCATCGACACGAAGGTATCCTCACATCCGTGTCCAGTATCGACTCGTACAAACACGAGCGTATCTGCACCCAGAATGAACAACCCAACATGTATAATAAGGAAAACCTAAACCAACATCCCACAGCAAGTATAGGAAGGAGAACCCAACCAACAATTTATATAAGAAACCCAAACCAACAATACATGCATCACAAATAATTCCAACAGCAGCTAGGTAACCCAAAACCGAAAATGATCCAACAGCAAGTAAAGAACCGAACATGATCTAAAGATCATTCGTGCTTCACAAACAAAGACAATCGTAGGATCATCAAGCCAAAATCGAACCCAACATGTATCAGTCAATCGAAATCCTTTTTATGTAGGGATATCCAACAACATCATCGACAAACAAAATAAACCCAGAAACTGAAATCAATCAAGAGTTTAGAATTTATACCCCAGAATTTAGTGTCAGAATCCGAAGGGAGGCTTCGGACTCGGCTCGCAGGCACGCACAGCACCTCACCGGGTCGCGGCTGTGACTGTTGAGAGGCTTCGGACTCGACTCCCCAAATGTAATTACACTCCCTTGAACAAGAACAAATAGAAAAAAAAAAATCAAAGAACCCTTTTAGGAAAAAAAATCCAAATCAAAAATTAAGAACCCTAATTTTTAGGGGAAAAATTACACTCCCAACAAAATCTTTTTTTAGGGAAAAAATCCAAATCAAAATCACTCACTTAATCAAGAGAAGTCAACGATGATGCAGCCCTTTTCAGATCATCGCCGACGTGGACGGAGACGTCGGGAAACCCTAACATTTAGAACCCTAATTTTGGAGAGATGGATGCATGTATGGTTGTCAAAAATTAGGAGATTTTTGAATTTAGAGCATAAAATAAGCAATGATCGAGATTTTAGGACAAACCGGTGGTGAAGGCTACGCCGGTGACATCCTTCCCTCTGCGGTGGAGTCTGTAACCGAGGGAAGCGAGAAACGGACTGAGGGAAGTTGGGGAGCGGGGAGCGGGCTGAGGGGAGCTGGGGAGCGGGGAGTGGGCTGAGGGGAGTTGGGGAGTAGGAGGAGAAGGAGAAGGAGAAGGAGAAAGAGAAAGAGAGAGGGTTTAGAATTTTTCTTAAGTGCGGGAGAATTGCGGGGGAGTCGAGGTTTCGACTTAAATTTTCTTATTTTTTTTATAACGCTCGTATCACTGGATCACTATCAATAACGTTTTTAATGTAAACCGTCATAGATTCTAGTCTTGCTGAACTTTGATGACGCTTCCACATCAGCCGTCATGAAAACCACTTATCAAGCGTTATTAATAGGTCTTTTTGTTGTAGCGCCAAGCTGAAGCCCATCGCGAACAGACCGCGATCATGAGAGAAGGCATGGAGAATGCCCATAACGTGGCTATGGCTGCCCTCGAGAGAGGAGGAACAGCTCAATCGGAACCAAGGCCTGCTAAGGTAAACATAAATCTAAGAGTTAATTTATGTATCGTTAAGGCCATTCAATTTGATAGGAGACATATTATTATGTGAAGGTCGGCACTATCGATAAATTTAAGAAGCAGGACCCTCGACCCTTCAAGGGAACCGAGGGAATCATCTATGTCGACGAATGGCTCGACAGCATGGAGCGACTCCTTAGCGTTGCTCGACTACTCGACGACCTCCATGTCGAAGCAGTAGGACTCCAGCTACGAGATGTAGCAGGCACCTGGTATCATAATGAACCCCGACTCCAGGACAAGCAGCTTGATTGGGACACCTTCAAGAGGTTGTTCCACAGGAAGTTCTTCCCAACATCAGAGTTGTGGGAGATGGAAAGACAGTTCCAGGATCTGAAGCAAGGGAACATGACGGTTGGAGAGTATGCGACAGAGTTCGGCCGACTTAGCCGCTTTATCAAAAACCTGGTTGTTGACCCCGCGGATCGTGCTGAAAGATTCAGGTATGGACTAAGGGAAGATATTCGCACTCCTGTGATCGCAGGCGGCGCTAAAACGTACGAAAAGATTCTGATACGAGCTCAAGATGTGGAGAAGAGCCAGCCTTCTCGTTCAAAAAGGGAGTATCCTGGAACTAGCAACTTCCAGGGTAACCAGAAGAGGCCCAACCACAACAACAACAGGCCTTCTCACCACCACCAGCAACACCATCAGGAAAGGACCGGTGACAGAGCGCCTCAGAAGCAGATCCCTATCTGCAACTTCTGCAAGAGGCCAGGACATCAGGCGAACATCTGCAGGAAAAAACTGGAACACTGCCTAGTTTGTGGGTCTGCCACCCACCAAGTGAGGGACTACCCTACAACATTCACCCGGACCGGAGCAACTCAGCAAAGAGCTCCTTTACCCACCCAGCAACAACGGTTTGGACAACATCAGCAGAAAACCGGACGAGCTTTTGCCCTAACAGCAAACGAGCAAGAACCAGAGCAGGAACCCACCGCTGATGTCATCACAGGTTCTATTTATGTGTTTTCTCATCCTGCTCTAGCATTATTTGATTCGGGTACATCACACAGTTTTATATCATCAAAATTCATTTCTGCACACCACCTAGTTACGGGATTTAGCAAGATGATAAGTAGAGTTATGACCGGTGGTGGACCCATACCTATCATCGAGACATGTAACTGCCACATAACTATCTCAGGCCACAAATTCTTAGCACCCTTACTTGTGATGCCCTTGCCCAACTATGATATAGTCCTAGGGATGGACTGGTTAAGTGAGCAGCATACGCTGATAGATTGTCACAGAGGATGTGTAATCTTCAGTCCACCAGGAGAACTGGAGTTTGAAATCTCTCGAGCTCCGGAAGACATGAAGAGTGTTACCTACTCCTCTATCATCGAAGAATCCGGGCCTCCTCACCCTATCATAGCGGAATTCATGGACGTCTTTCCAAATAGTCTTCCGGAATTGCCGCCAGACCGAGGTATGGAATTCACCATCGACCTAGTGCCCGGCTCTTCCCCTATTTCTCGGGGATGCTACAGAGTCAACCCCAAGAAGGCAAAGAAGATAAAGGACCAGATTGACGAACTGAAGGCCCAGGGATTTATCAGATATGGAGCTTCACCCTGGGGAGCGCCCGTTTTATTCGTGCCCAAGAAGGATAGAACCGTACGGATGTGCATTGATTACCGGGCGCTGAACAACAACACCATCAAGAACAAGTTCCTTCTGCCCCGGATCGATGACCTGTTTGATCAACTGAGTGGAGCTAAGGTATTTTCGAAGATAGATCTCAGGTCTGGCTACCATCAAATCAAGGTCAGGAAGGAGGATATTCCAAAAACGGCGTTCAACACCAAATATGGATAATATAAATTTTTGGTCATGTCGTTTGGACTAACGAATGCCCCTGCGGTATTCATGAACCTTATGAACAAGGTCTTCCATGAATATCTGGATCAATTTATTGTTGTCTTCATCGATGACATTCTGATCTACTCGAATACTGAAGAAGAGCATGAAGAGCACCTGAGGAAAGTTCTGGGAACTTTAAGGAAGGAGAAGCTCTATGGTAAGCTATCTAAATGCGAATTATTCTTAGACAAAGTGGATTTTCTAGGCCATGTTGTCACAGGAGAAGGAATTTTGGTGGATCTAATGAAGATAGCTGCTATTAAGAAGTGGACTGCACCAAGTTCAGTTACAGAAATCAGAAGCTTCTTGGGCTTAGCTGGCTACTACTGGAAATTTGTAAAGGATTTCTCCAGGATTATTGAACCGATGACGAAGCTCACCAGGAAGAACGAAGAATTTGTTTGGTCTGAAGCTTGCCAGTCAGCATTTGAGGAACTAAAGAAGAGGCTTACAACGGCGCCGATACTTACGCTACCCTCAGGTACCGGCGGTTTCTCAATTTACAGTGATGCTTTCGGTAAAGGATTGGGTTGTGTTCTTCAACAACACGGGAAAGTAATTACTTACGCATCTAGGCAATTACGGACTCATAAGAAGAACTATCCCACGCATGATTTGTTGCTTGCAGCGGTTATATTTGTATTGAAGTTGTGGAAGCACTACCTCTATGGAGAGAGAGTGGAAATATTTACAGACCATAAAAGTCTTAAATATGTTTTCACTCAGAAGGAGCTGAACATGCGACAAAGATGATGGCTGGAGCTGATGAAGGATTTCGACATCAACCTGCAGTATCATCCGGGTAAGGCTAATGTTGTTGCAGATGCACTTAGTCGATACCCGATGGCAATGTTCTTGACCAAGGAGCGACATTTGCTGGAGGACATGGAAAAGCTTGGACTGGAGATTGTACTGCCCGAAGAGGAAATGAAGAAACTAGGAATAGAAGCCATCGTACCAGGAGCTGATTCCTCAATGATACAGTTGCAAGTACGTTCAAGTCTAATGGACAGAGTCAAGGAGACACAATTCCAAGATAAGACGCTTTGCAAACTCAGAGGTCAAGTGCTGGCAGGAATACTTGAAGGATTCTCAATCGCCAGCGACGGAGCACTGAGGCACGGTACGAGGCTTTGCGTACCGACTGGCGAACTGAGGAACGAACTGATACAAGAAGCGCACTAGTCGCAGTATTCCATACATCCAGGAGCTAACAAAATGTATCAGGATATGCATACTATAGTGTGGTGGTACGGAATGAAGAAGGACGTATCCAGGTATGTAGCTAGATGCTTAATTTGTTAATAAGTGAAAGCTAACAGACAGAGACCAGTAGGACTGTTGCAGCCGCTAGACATCCCGGAGTGAAAATGGGAATACATAACGATAGACTTTGTATCAGGACTGTCTCGATCCCAAGGAAGGAAGGATGCCATTTGGGTTATCGTGGACCGACTGACGAAGTCAGCCCACTTTATTCCTTTCAAGGTGGGTCTATCCACCGAGAAGTTGGCGGCACTGTACATGCGACATATCTACCGGATTCACGGAGTTCCGGTAAGTATCATATCTGACAGGGATACCAGATTCACCTCTCACTTCTGGAAGAGCTTACACGACAGTTTGGAAACGCAACTAAAGTTCAGCACCGCCTACCATCCCCAGACTGACGGACAATCGAAGAGAACAATCCAGACGCTAGAAGACATGCTGAGATCTTGCGTCTTGGAATTTGGAGGGTCTTGGGAAGACCATTTGCACTTGGTGGAGTTCTCCTACAACAACAGCTACCAAGCTAGTATCGGTATGACTCCGTTCGAGGCACTTTATGGACGTCGTTGCCGTACCCCACTTGCTTGGGACGACGTAGGAGAAAGGGTATTGCTTGGACCTAAGATAGTGACCGATGCAGCAGAGAAGGTAAAGATGATTAGAGACAAGCTCAGGATTGCCCAGGACAGACAGAAGCATTGGGCCGATAGCAGTCGACGGCCGTTGGAGTTTGAAGAAGGTGATAGTGTGTTCGTGAAGATCTCCCCTACCAGAGGAACCATCCGTTTCGGCAGAGCAGGAAAGCTAAGCCCCAGGTATATCGGTCCTTTTGAAGTACTGAATAGGATTGGAGAAGTAGCTTATCGGGTGGCTCTACCCCCAAGTCTCGAAGGCGTCCACAACGTCTTCCATGTTTCGCAGCTGAGACGCTACATCCCGGACCCGAACCACATCTTGGACCATTTGGAGCTGAAAATTGGATCCAGCCTCACAGTGCCAGAGAAGCCAGTGGCGATATTAGACAAAGGAGAGAAGAGAACCAGGAACTCTGTGACACCGATAGTCAGAGTTATGTGGCGGCACAACTCCCCAGGCGAGTCTACCTGGAAGCGAGAAGATAAGATGCAGGAGCAGTATCCGTATCTGTTTGAAACTTGAGGTAATTTTCCCAACCCTGCCTTTAATTTCGAGGACAAAATTTTCTAAGGAGGAAAGGTTGTAAAACCCGCAACCTGGTTTTCTGGAATTTTTGGATAATCAGAATTGTTGCATTTTTGGGGATAATTGTCAAATTTTGTTTTGTCAGCATAGTCCTAGACTTCCAGCTAGAATTTTAGTTTTTCTATTATTATCATTATTATTATTATTATTATTATTATTATTATTATTATTATTATTATTTTGATTATTATTATTAGTCGGTTAGGAAAATTCTATTTTTTTAAAATGATCATTGGATCTTTGATTGTGCCCTGTCCCGATCCTGTGCCCAGGGATCCGACCCCGAGCCTGAACCCAACTTCGTTTCCCTTCCCGGATCCATCCTTAAACCCTTTAATTAATTATTAGCCTTATATATATATATATATATATATATATATATATATATATATATATATATATATAAATTATATTTATAGTTAAAAAAACTAAACTAAAAACCTATTCATAATCCATAACCCCCACGACCTGACCTGGTCTCCCCACGACCAGGCCGCCCCCCAATTGCTCCTCTAATCACTCATCTCCCTCCATTTCTTTTATTCTTCCTTATTAACCCATCACCACCACCACGTTCTCCAGCACACTCCCTCTCCTTTTCCTCTCACTCTCTCTCTCTCAAACCCCATTCCCTATATTCTCCAGAACCCCTCCCCGTGCCCTAGCCGCGTGCCGTTTCCCGAGGCCGCGCCCACCTCTGATACGTCCACCGCTCGACCCCCAGCGGCCTCCGCCCGCCCGACCAGCATCTCCCAGCGGCTCCGTCCAGCCCGAGCCCCGCTTGGCCGCCGTCCCCTAGTCGTCCCCGACCGGAGCCTCACCTCCGCCCGTCGTTCCAGACCCCCATGTGCGCTGTCCCGCCGGCCAGCATCTCCCCGACGACCCCCGAGTCCTGCCGTGCCCGCCCGGCCGGCATCTCCCCGGCGACCCCCGAGTCCCGCCGTGCCCGCCCGGCCAGTGCCTTCCCGACGTGCCCCGTGCTTTCGGCCGACCTTGAGCCCTGTCGGCTCCACCCCAGCGCTGCCCCGAGTTCTACAGCGCTCCGCCCCGCACCGAAACCGTCCGCCGCCCCTGTTCCAGACCCTCGGGCCCCGATCCGCACGTTCCAGTGCTGCCCCGTGGCCGCTGCCCCTGTGGTCGGGCTGTCCCGAGCCGATCTACTGTCCGCACCTCCTATGCGCTATTTCGAGCCGATTTCTGCTGTCCGCGTGTTCCTGGACTGTTCTAAGTTGGCACGAATTATTTCTTTTTCTATTTTTTGCATCTGAGAGCTCTAGCCGAGCAACTGAGGTATAATCCTATGTCCCTGTGTCCCTCCCGTAGCTTAGTCAATGATGACACGGTCCCAACTCCGTTACGGGGATCGGCTTTAGTTAATTGCGTTAGGGGATACGCGTTATTTTGGATCAGACTCTTGTTTATGTTGTGGCTTAGTTTCTCATGGGCTTGGACATTTCCTTAGTTGCTGTGTCCATTCTCTTTGGTATGGACAATTCTTTAGTATGTTGTGTCTTTAATCTCTTTTAGTTGGGTGACTTTTAGTTCTGTGGTTATTTACTTTTGGGTTGATTGTTCATTATAGTTTGTGGCTTATATTTTCCCCTTGGGTTTGGATATTCAATTTTAGGATGCTGTGGTTATGTGTTGGATGGAATTTGCAAGGTTGGAGCTGTATGTATGTCCATACCGGATTTTCTTTGTACCGCCTATGTGGCTAGGTCGTCCTAGTTACAGAGGAGGTGTGAAACCCGTATTTTTAGTTTACTTCTAATTTTTTATTTGCTAAATAAAATTTTGTTAGCAATAAATTTTTCTTTAGAATAATGTTAGATGTTAATAATATTTATTTAAGAGTAAATTATTTTCCAAATAGTTAAACTTGGATTTTTGGCATGTCAGCCCGGACTTGAACCCAAATTTGAACATAAAATATTTTTATAAATTGTACAAAATTTTTCTAAATAATATTTTCTTTAAAAATATTTTTAGTTGTCTAAAATTTTCCTAGCCCAAAGCCTTTAAATTTTATTGAAACCCATTGCTTTGGCCATTAGTTTCAATCCTGGCCCAAACTCATTATTTTTCTAAGTCCAATTGGACCTAACCCAAGCCAATTATAGGCTAACCTATAAATCTTGAATGGGTTTCAAACCCATTCGTATGTCTCAACCCATTAAGTCTATACTTACTCTTGGTATTGAATGACATATATTAAGTGTCTGATGAAGAAAACATTCAATAGCCTTTTCATTCTTCTTTAGTGTTGGGTGCTGTGAGTGGCCTTTGTGAATCGAAGAAGTTTTCTTCTTCTTCCCCACCCGTTGACCCCCTCGCCTTCCATAACCGGCCGACCATCAAGCCATGGAGGCTCTCCATCTTCTTAAATGGTAACCTTCACTACCTATTTCCTATAAAAGGGGCTTTTCCCTATCATTTTTTTCCACACCATCACCATCTTCTTCATCCTCTTTCCAAATCAACTATTTTCCGGCGATCCCCTTCTCGATCCTCCCCGGCGAACCACTGGCCGAGTTTTCCCGAGGCCGACGCCCCTTTCCAGCGCGACCGAGCCGCTTCCCGGCGCTCCCGTCGACCCGCGCGGCCCCGCGTCACCGCCGCCCGCGCCCGACCGGCGACCGCCGCCGTCCACCGCCGGCACCCCGCGTGGCCTTCGTCCGTCGACCCTTTGCTCGCCCCTGTCCATGTCCAGCACTGTCCGTTTTGCCGTTCGGTTCCGCGTCCCAAATTCGGGATTTCCTTCGACTTCGGTTTTGGGTATAATTTCTGGAACTCTATTTTCCTTTCTGTCGATGATGAATTCTCTGGTCCCCGAATCCTTCGGGATTTCGGTTTTCGACAACGTAATAGTTACGTTGCTATTTCGGCTTTTCCGAAAATCTCGGAAATGATTGCTGTGGTTTGTTTTCTGTGATTAAATAGAATTATTAGGACAGAACTGGGTTCTGTAGTTTTTCTCGGATTTTTGAGAACTTTTTAAGAAGAGATTCTCTGTTTTCTGTATTCTCGGGTTTTCGAGAATTAATGGAAATGATTGGAGATTCAAATTTTTGCTCTTAAGCTCTGTGAATGAGATTGGATAATGTTCTGTTATTGCTTTTGGGTTCTGTTGGGAATTTTCGGTTAATATGCTGGAATTGAATTCTTTTGGGAAGTTAAATCGGAATGGTTTCGGGTTTCGGGAATTTCGATATCATTTCGGAAATGCTGTGTTGGCTTTGGAAAAATATGTTCTATGGATATATATATATGAATTTCGAGTTTTGGAAATTATTTTGCAGGTATATCGGAAGCATTTCCCAGTTTTTGGGTTGACCGAAAACAGAGGGAGTGCTGCCGAAATTTTTAGAAAATTATAAAAATAATTTTCAAAGGATTTTCGGATAATATTATTTTTTTTTATATTATTTTGGCCGACGACCATATTGGTCAATGGGCCCCAGCGAAATGCAAACGCACCGGTTCGTCCGGACGTTGAGGCAGAGTAGCTGTATTTGAAGATTGGACCAGTTCTGAGACATTCTAATAATTTACAAATTTAGTTAAAATTTTATTATTTAATTTTTAGGTGATTTAAAAGGACTAACCCATTTTTCTCTTATTTAAATTCATGTATTAATTTGTAAGGGCATAAGCCTATTCTTTTATTTTCTGCAAAAGTTTGTAATCAGTAGGAACATTAGATTTGTGAATTCTGGGATTGAGTAAACGAGTAGGATTAATCAATAATATTATTAATTATTAATTAATAATTCACGATTTTCTCATTTTAAGAAAAGAAATTATATTTTTATTTAGTTATTATAAAACACCAATCTTTTTCCCAATAAGTTAATAAAATACCAAGTTTTATATTTAAATTGAAAATTACAAGTTTTCCCGAAAAACCTAAATAAATTGAATTTCTAAATTCAAACTCATTAGTAAACGTTGTGATGTTGTGTTAGTTAGCTAATAACTAAAATAGACTAGGAAAGACAAATAGAGATTGCAACTAGATTTTTCTGGTATTTGTATTTCTGAGATAAAGTTCCCCGGAATGTAGGATTTCAAGGAAGAACGTGACCTTTCGAATCCCGAAGTACAAATCTCGACCAATTGAAATTCAAGGCAAGTATGGTTGTGTTAATTTCAGTTTAATTAATATTAGAATATTGCATATTAAATACACAATTGTTACACGTACTCTCTCCTAGAGTAACACATTGAATCATTGCATCGGGATAATGGGGAGTAGTGTAGTTATCTATGATCAAAGCCCAATAGTAAATGAATGTGCGAGCTTACACCTCTTCACACGGGGTTAGGCCGGACCGTATCAATAGGATACAAGTGAATCATTCTAAACCGGTCATAGATACTGCATACTCAAATCACAATTGTTTTATAGTTGAAAATCATTGTTTCCAAAGTTATTTTAATATTTCAATTTTCTATTCATTATGCAAATTGTTATTTTCATAATTGTACTTGCTCCTTTCCTGACTGGATTCCCCACACCCAATAGGTCCTATTGATGACTCAGAGCTACAGATTAGTAGCTATTACGACCCAGAGCTGTATCCTGCTGTGCTCCCAGACGAGGTTCATGGAGATGATGATGACACTTCTGCTTAGATGGAGATTTGTTGTCTTTATTTAAATTAATGTTATTTTAAAAGTGGTGAACTCTTTTGTAATGAACAAGTTTATTTTATCGTTAAATTAAATGTTGTGGCAATTAAAAATTTCAAATGTTGTTGATTGTACCTGCATATGGAATACAGCTTACTGCCGCCGTCTCAACAACGGTGCAGGCTGGGCATGATCCGAGTCGACCCAAGAAATTGGGATCGGGTCGTGACATATTTTTAGTGGTGGCCCATGCAGGGCAACTAAATCAACAATTTAGGAAAAACTAGAAACAATTAGGAACACTAGAACATCAAAATTGCCACAACATAGGACCGATTTATATATGATAAATATTTTTATTATAGACTGGTAGGTTACCTTGCTTATGCTTGCATCCTAAACCTTCCAGAGAATGACCACTGACAAAACCAACTCTGCTGGCGATTTGGTATCATCTCCGGATCGAACCCCGCCTCTTCAGTCAAGTCAGAGCTTTTCACCCAACCAGCTGATTGATCATCCTCACCAATCATCCAGTGAAGTTTTCCCCACACTGGCAAATCCTACCTCTCCTCTAACTGGGTTACTTTTCTTTGAGGAAGTACCCACTCATGTTGCTTCACCAGTACCAGAGAACACCTCTCAGATGGTTGCTCTATTTCAAGAAATCCTAGAGTATCAGAAGATTCAAGCTGAACAGATGGATATCTCGAGAGAAGTCATGAAGAATATCAACGACGCAACCTTAGCCATTTTAAACCAAGTTGGAGCGGAACCTCGTCCTAGGAGGGATACCCATGAGAATAGAAGATATTTGGGCCCTGTCCGACAACCATATTGCAAGAAGCTTTTTGCTTGTGCCTACTGTAAGAGACCTGGTCACCAAGCCAACATTTGTCGCAAGAGATTAAGGCAATGTTTGGTGTGTGGATCTGCTGAACATCAAGTTAAGGACTGCCTCTTATCTTATCATCGTATCGGAGCGTCTATTATGCCACAACCTCAGGACTCTATCCAACAGACCGTAGGAAGGGATGAAGCAGAATCAAGGATCATAGAAGAGGAAGAAAATGGAGATGCCCAAGCAAGAACCAGAACCATGAAAAATAGTACTTAGGACTGCTGAGTAGTATTATCTATTAAGAAGCTGTAACAAGATGTCCCTAGATCAATTATGAGAGTTTTGTTGTAATTCTCTTATATGAATAAAAATCTTAGTTACATCTTCATGATAGAAGTTTTCCCTAATAGTTTCTGGATTACCCTATGCATAGAAATATTCCATTAACCTAGTACCTAGCTCCTTCCCTATGACTAAGTGATACTATAGAATCGACCTGAAGGAAGCCAAGGAAATGAAGGATTAGATCAATGGACTAAAGGTGTTGGGTTTCATATAAGACGGAGCTTCACTCTAAGAAGCATCAGTCTTGTTTGTATCCAAGAAGGATAAAACAATATGGATGAGAGTAGACTATCAGGGCACTGAAGAATTACTTTTTCTCGACTGATGATCTATCCAAGTTGAGTGAACTTAAGGGTTTTCGGAGATTAACTTAAGAACTGACTACCATCAGATTAAGATCATGAAGGAGTACATTCTCGAGACGACATTCAACACCAAATACTGGTAGTTGAATTTTTGGATCATGTCTCTTGGAATGATGAATACTCATGTTGTGTTCATGAATCTCATGAACAGAGTCTTTTTATGAGTAATTGAATCAGTTTGTTGTCTTTTCTTTAGATAACAAAAATCTGATATACTCAAGGACTGAAGAAGAACATGAAGAGCATCTGAGAAATTTCTAGGAACTTTGAAGAAGTTTTTGGTAAGCTATCAAGACATGAATTTTCTTAGACAATGTGGTTTTTGCCATAATGTCACAAGAGAAGAAAATTTGATAGACTCTAGATAGATAGCCGCTGTGGAGAAGTCGTATATCTAAGTTCAATGGTTTCTTGGACTTGATGGGATACTACTGGAATCTGTGTAGGAATTCGCCAAGATTGCTGAGTCGATGATGAAGCTGACTCGAAAGAATGAAGAGTTTGTCTGGACGTATTTAAGAAGCTGTAGAAGAAGCTTACCAATCCTTGCGCTACCCGCAGGATCCGGTGGTTTCACCATCTACAGAGATGTCTCAGGAAAAAGACTGGGTTGTATTCTTCAACAACATGGGAAAATAATTGTCTACATATCTAGGCAATTACGGACTCATGAGAAGAACTATCCCACACATAATTCGGAACTTGTTGTAAGTATCCTTGCTTTAAGGCTATGGAATTATTATGGAAAGGGAGTAAAATTATATACGGACTATAAAAGTCTGAAATATATTTCTACTCAGAAAGAGCGGAATATTGGATAAACGAAGACGATTGAAGCTGATATCGATGGTTTGACCAAGAAGCGGCACCTAGACATCAGGAAGTTGGGCTGGAGAGCATACTGTCTGAAGATAGATGGATGGAACTAGATGCTGATTCAGTGTCAATAAAGCTGCAAGTGAGCTCGAGTCTGAAGAACAAAGTCAAGAAGACGCAGTTTCAAGACAAGGCACTTGTAAACTTAGAGATCAAGTGTTGGCAGGAACATTTGGGAGTTTCTCTATTGCCAACGATGGAACACATAAATGGATTTTGTGTTAGGATTACTTTGTTCCTAAGGAGGGAAGATCACCAATTGGATTTTGTGGACTGACTGACCAAGTCAGTTCATTATGAAGTTGCTTTATTCACGAAAGAGTTGGCGGCAATGTGCAAGAGACACATCTACCGGATTCATGAAGTTCCAACTGACAGACAATCAAAGAAGTCAATCTAGACGTTTGAAGACATGCTGAAGAATCTTGCCTCCTGGAATCTGGAGGATCTTGGAAAGATCAATTATCTTTGGTAGAGTTTTCTTACAGTAAATACCCAGTTAGCATCAGTACAACATCATTGAAGTTTTGGATGTAGTTTTCGTACATAACTTGCATAGGACGATGTAGAAGAAAGAATACTGTTAGATCCAGAGAGAGTAACTGGCGCAGCAGAGGAAGTGAAGATGATCAGAGACAAGCTATGATAGACAGAAGCACTGGGCAGACAACAGTTGTCAACCACTGGAATTTGTAGAAGAAGGCAGTGTCAGAGAAACCAGTAACAAGCATAGTCAGAGGTGAGATGAAGATCAGGCAAAGTTGAATCATTATTCCTATTTCTTTCCATACTCATCTGTTTCATTTTCAAATTTGACATTATGCTTGTTAGCCTAGTTTTGCGAGCTATTCCTTTTTCAAGCTTGATCATGACATTATCTTATTGGAGGCCTCCATTAATATATTGTCTAATCAGAACCGGTGCAATGATGGTCTGATCAACCTCATACACTTTGGTTCGCTTTATATTTTATTTTGTCCCTAAATTGTCTCATCCATGATTACCTTTAAAAATTCTTATTGTTTGAACCTGAATTGAACACCATACTCGTGTCTAATTGAATTGTGGGAATCCTGTCCTACCTGTCCTTAAATTTCGAGGACGAAATTTTCTAAGGAGGGAAGGTTGTGAAACCCGTATTTTTAGTTTACTTCTAATTTTTTATTTGCTAAATAAAATTTTGTTAGCAATAAATTTTTCTTTAGAATAATGTTAGATGTTAATAATATTTATTTAAGAGTAAATTATTTTCCAAATAGTTAAACTTGGATTTTTGGCATGTCAGCCCGGACTTGAACCCAAATTTGAACATAAAATATTTTTATAAATTGTACAAAAATTTTCTAAATAATATTTCCTTTAAAAATATTTTTAGTTGTCTAAAATTTTCCTAGCCCAAAGCCTTTAAATTTTATTGAAACCCATTGCTTTGGCCATTAGTTTCAATCCTGGCCCAAACTCATTATTTTTCTAAGTCCAATTGGACCTAACCCAAGCCAATTATAGGCTAACCTATAAATCTTGAATGGGTTTCAAACCCATTCGTATGTCTCAACCCATTAAGTCTATACTTACTCTTGGTATTGAATGACATATATTAAGTGTCTGATGAAGAAAACATTCAATAGCCTTTTCATTCTTCTTTAGTGTTGGGTGCTGTGAGTGGCCTTTGTGAATCGAAGAAGTTTTCTTCTTCTTCCCCACCCGTTGACCCCCTCGCCTTCCATAACCGGCCGACCATCAAGCCATGGAGGCTCTCCATCTTCTTAAATGGTAACCTTCACTACCTATTTCCTATAAAAGGGGCTTTTCCCCATCATTTTTTTCCACACCATCACCATCTTCTTCATCCTCTTTCCAAATCAACTATTTTCCGGCGATCCCCTTCTCGATCCTCCCCGGCGAACCACTGGCCGAGTTTTCCCGAGGCCGACGCCCCTTTCCAGCGCGACCGAGCCGCTTCCCGGCGCTCCCGTCGACCCGCGCGGCCCCGCGTCACCGCCGCCCGCGCCCGACCGGCGACCGCCGCCGTCCACCGCCGGCACCCCGCGTGGCCTTCGTCCGTCGACCCTTTGCTCGCCCCTGTCCATGTCCAGCACTGTCCGTTTTGCCGTTCGGTTCCGCGACCCAAATTCGGGATTTCTTTCGACTTCGATTTTGGGTATAATTTCTGGAACTCTATTTTTCTTTCTGTCGATGATGAATTCTCTGGTCCCCGAATCCTTCGGGATTTCGGTTTTCGACAACGTACTAGTTACGTTGCTATTTCGGCTTTTCCGAAAATCTCGGAAATGATTGCTGTGGTTTGTTTTCTGTGATTAAATAGAATTATTAGGACAGAACTGGGTTCTGTAGTTTTTCTCGGATTTTTGAGAACTTTTTAAGAAGAGATTCTCTGTTTTCTGTATTCTCGGGTTTTCGAGAATTAATGGAAATGATTGGAGATTCAAATTTTTGCTCTTAAGCTCTGTGAATGAGATTGGATAATGTTCTGTTATTGCTTTTGGGTTCTGTTGGGAATTTTCGGTTAATATGCTGGAATTGAATTCTTTTGGGAAGTTAAATCGGAATGGTTTCGGGTTTCGGGAATTTCGATATCATTTCGGAAATGCTGTGTTGGCTTTGGAAAAATATGTTCTATGGATATATATATATGAATTTCGAGTTTTGGAAATTATTTTGCAGGTATATCGGAAGCATTTTCCAGTTTTTGGGTTGACCGAAAACAGAGGGAGTGCTGCCGAAATTTTTAGAAAATTATAAAAATGATTTTCAAAGGATTTTCGGATAATATTATTTTTTTTTTGTATTATTTTGGGCGACGACCATATTGGTCAATGGGCCCCAGCGAAATGCAAACGCACCGGTTCGTCCGGACGTTGAGGCAGAGTAGCTGTATTTGAAGATTGGACCAGTTCTGAGACATTCTAATAATTTACAAATTTAGTTAAAATTTTATTATTTAATTTTTAGGTGATTTAAAAGGACTAACCCATTTTTCTCTTATTTAAATTCATGTATTAATTTGTAAGGGCATAAGCCTATTCTTTTATTTTCTGCAAAAGTTTGTAATCAGTAGGAACATTAGATTTGTGAATTCTGGGATTGAGTAAACGAGTAGGATTAATCAATAATATTATTAATTATTAATTAATAATTCACGATTTTCTCATTTTAAGAAAAGAAATTATATTTTTATTTAGTTATTATAAAACACCAATCTTTTTCCCAATAAGTTAATAAAATACCAAGTTTTATATTTAAATTGAAAATTACAAGTTTTCCCGAAAAACCTAAATAAATTGAATTTCTAAATTCAAACTCATTAGTAAACGTTGTGATGTTGTGTTAGTTAGCTAATAACTAAAATAGACTAGGAAAGACAAATAGAGATTGCAACTAGATTTTTCTGGTATTTGTATTTCTGAGATAAAGTTCCCCGAATGTAGGATTTCAAGGAAGAACGTGACCTTTCGAATCCCGAAGTACAAATCTCGACCAATTGAAATTCAAGGTGTGAAACCCGTGAAATTTTAGACTGCATTTTAATTTTTTATGTGCTAGAATAATATCTAAATTGTAAATTTATGAAAAGTATTTTTTAAAAAAATATATATATATAGTTCACATGGATTTTTTTTGTATGTCAACCAGACCCGAATCCGCTTCGAACCCGATTGGAGACTAAAATTATTTTTATATATTGAAATAGGATTTTAAAATGTTAATCATATTTTTAAAAGGAAATTATTGTTATAGTCCATATTTTAATTGCCTTATAATTTCCTAGCCAAAGTTTTTAATTATTTTTAGCCTGGCCTCAAACCCAAGCCAAACCATTTTTTTCTAACTCATTATTCTTAAGGCCCAATAGTCCCAAACCCATTAAGGATTTATTAAGCCATTTCTTATATCAAGTCCAGCCCATTCTTTTAGGCCTTAAGCCTTAAGTTTTATTTGAGCTTTAGCTCTAAAGCTTGCTGGAAACATTCATTGTTCTAATTAAATGGGTTTCCATTCTTTTGCTTCTGTGGAGGAACCGAAGCTTCTTCGGCTTCATCTTCTCCAAACCGATCAAAACCGATCGGCCCTTCCTCTTCCCTGGCCACCGGAGTTAATGTTGGAGAGACCTTTCTCCTCCCTCAAATGGTAACTTCCCCTCTCACTCCTCCTATAAAACCCCTTCACTCCACCCTTCTTCCCATCATTCCATTCTTTTCCCAAATTCCACTCAAATTCCTAGATCAACCCGACGTTTCCGGCGAGATCGACCCCGGCCGAGCACTCTCCGGCGAACCCTAGCCCGATCCGACACCGGCGCCCGACCTCCGACCCCCGGGCCGCACCCGACCGGCACCGCTCCCCGCGCGGCCCTCCGCCGCCGCTGACGCCGACGCTCGCCCCGGCCAGGCCGCCCGCACGTCCCCGTGCGTGTTCTGTCGCCCGATCGCGAAGCTTCCCTTCGCTGTTCCGTCCGCTTCCCGGTGCGGACCCGTTTCCGTTCCGCTTCGGTTTCGGTACACTCTGACCCGATAAATTCTTTTACTGTCTATGATGAATTGGTCCAACCCAATTCCAGTAGGAATTCGGGATTTCGGCTCGGTTCCGTTCCGTTTTCGGTTTCGTATTTTTCGTCTATTTTGGAAGTTATGTTCTGTGGATTTTTTTAGGAAAAATATATGCTGTGGTTATATTCTGTGGAGTTTTCCGATACTGCGGGATTTCCGTTTCATTCTCGGGTTTCCGAGAAAATTTCGGGAATAATTCTGGGAATAGTTTTTATATATAAAAATTTGGTTTCTGTCTTTGGATTGGGTTCTCTGGAATGTGGGTTTGGAAAATAATGATTCTGTATATATTTTCGGGTTGGGAATATTTTTGCAGAAAAACCGGAACATTTTCCCAGTTTTTGGTTTGACCGAAAACAGGAGGAATACTGCCGAAATTTTTGGGAAGTTTAATAAAATGATTTTTAAAATGATTTTCGGATTAAATATTATTTTAATAATATTTTTGGGCGACGACCTTAATGGTCAATGGGCCCCAGCGAAATGCAAACGCACCGGTTCGACCGGACGTTGAGGCAGAGTAGTTAAAAATGAAATTTTGGACCAAAGTCTGAGACTTAAAATTCTCTTTTAATATTATTTTGGAAATTATTAATTTTGTTAAAATTGTAGTTATTAAATTTCAAGACTAACAAGTTTCTTCTTATTTCAATTTGTGTAATATTAAGATGTAAGGGCATAAGCCCAGTTATTTATCATGCTGTAAAAATGTAATAATTAGGATTTATTTTATTTCTTTTCTGGATGTTGTAGTGTAATATAAATAGTGGATTATATATATATATTCACGTAAAGGTTAGGAATTAGTTGATTAATTCATTATTTTCTCACTATTTAAATAAATAATAATTTTATGTACAAAATACAAGTTTTAACCAAATTAAGTGATAATTACAAGTTTTCTGAAAATACCAGAATAAAAGAATGAAATTTCTAAATTCAAACTCTTAAATGCTTTGACGTTGTGTTAGTTAGCTAATCTATCAAAACTAACTAGGAAAGACAACTAGACATTTTATGTTTGTTTCTGAGACGAGTTTCCCGGAAATGTAGGAGTACAAGGAAGAGAGTAATTTACCGAATACCGAAGTGCAAAACCTTGACAACCGGAAGTTTAAGGCAAGTACATTTTATGTAGATTTTACAATTATTTTCACAATTGTTTCATTGCAAGTTTAAACCACAATTATACACGAACTCCTTCGGGAGCATTGATCGTATTGTTGGGGACTGGGGGAATAGTGTACTGGATATGACCAAATCCAAACTTAGGATAATGAATGTGTTAGCTTACCCCTCTCTCACACGGGGATAAGCCATACCGTATCGCTAGGATACAAATGTACCCAAACCGGTCATATTCTTTACCTATTCATATCACTGTACTGTACTATTTCAAAATTGTTCATTTTCAAACTGTTTAAAAATGCATGTTATAAATTGTCATTTTAATTGTTAAAATTTGCATGAATTGTACTTTGCTCCCTCCTGACTGGAGACAACATTTTAGGTATTACTGAGGATCTGGAGATGTTGATCAATAGCTATTTTGATCCTGACTTGTACCCGGCGGTACTCCCAGCTGATGATGATGTTGTGGCGTCTCCATAGATGCTACATTAGTTGAGAGTTTAGTTGTTTCTTTATTTCCAGTTATGAACTTTGTATTGAAAGACAAGTTTTTTTATTATCGTAAATTAAATGTTGTGGCAACTTTTAAATTCAAGCTTGTTGTTGAAATGACCTGCAATATGGATTACAGCTTACTGCCGCCGTCTCATCAACGGCGCAGGCTGGGCATGATCCGATTCGACCCAAGTATTTGGGGACCGGGTCGTGACATATTTTTAGTGGTGGCCCATGCAGGTCAACTAAATCAACAATTTAGGAAAACTAGAAACAATTAGGAACACTAGAACATCAAAATTGCCACAACATAGGACCGATTTATATATGATAAATATTTTTATTATAGATTGGTAGGTTACCTTGCTTATGCTTGCATCCTAAACCTTCCAGAGAATGAACACTGACAAAACCAACTCTGCTGGCAATGTGGTATCATCTCCGGATCGAACCCCGCCTCTTCAGTCAAGTCAGAGCTTTTCACCCAACCAGCTGATTGATCATCCTCACCAATCATCCAGTGAAGTTTTCCCCACACTGGCAAATCCTACCTCTCCTCTAACTGGGTTACTTTTCTTTGAGGAAGAACCCACTCATGTTGCTTCACCAGTACCAGAAAACACCTCTCAGATGGTTGCTTTATTTCAAGAAATCCTAGAGTATCAGAAGATTCAAGCTGAACAGATGGATATCTCGAGAGAAGTCATGAAGAATATCAACGACGCAACCTTAGCCATTTTAAACCAAGTTGGAGCGGAACCTCGTCCTAGGAGGGATACCCATGAGAATAGAAGATATTTGGGCCCTGTCCGACAACCATATTGCAAGAAGCTTTTGGCTTGTGCCTACTGTAAGAGACCTGGTCACCAAGCCAACATTTGTCGCAAGAGATTAAGGCAATGTTTGGTGTGTGGATCTGCTGAACATCAAGTTAAGGACTGCCTCTTATCTTATCATCGTATCGGAGCGTCTATTATGCCACAACCTCAGACCGTAGGAAGGGATGAAGCAGAATCAAGGATCATAGAAGAGGAAGAAAATGGAGATGCCCAAGCAAGAACCAGAACCATGAAGAATAGTACTTAGGACTGCTGAGTAGTATTATCTATTAAGAAGCTGTAACAAGATGTCCCTAGATCAATTATGAGAGTTTTGTTGTAATTCTCTTATATGAATAAAAATCTTAGTTACATCTTCATGATAGAAGTTTTCCCTAATAGTTTCTGGATTACCCTATGCATAGAAATATTCCATTAACCTAGTACCTAGCTCCTTCCCTATGACTAAGTGATACTATAGAATCGACCTGAAGGAAGCCAAGGAAATGAAGGATTAGATCAATGGACTAAAGGTGTTGGGTTTCATATAAGACGGAGCTTCACTCTAAGAAGCATCAGTCTTGTTTGTATCCAAGAAGGATAAAACAATATGGATGACTATCAGGGCACTGAAGAATTACTTTTTCTCGACTGATGATCTATCCAAGTTGAGTGAACTTAAGGGTTTTCGGAGATTAACTTAAGAACTGACTACCATCAGATTAAGAAGGAGTACATTCTCAAGACGACATTCAACACCAAATACTGGTAGTTGAATTTTTGGATCATGTCTCTTGGAATGATGAATACTCTTGTTGTGTTCATGAATCTCATGAACAGAGTCTTTTTATGAGTAATTGAATCAATTTGTTGTCTTTTCTTTAGATAACAAAAATCTGATATACTCAAGGACTGAAGAAGAACATGAAGAGCATCTGAGAAATTTCTAGGAACTTTGAAGAAGTTTTTGGTAAGCTATCAAGACATGAATTTTCTTAGACAATGTGGTTTTTGCCATAATGTCACAAGAGAAGAAAATTTGATAGACTCTAGATAGATAGCCGCTGTGGAGAAGTCGTATATCTAAGTTCAATGGTTTCTTGGACTTGATGGGATACTACTGGAATCTGTGTAGGAATTCGCCAAGATTGCTGAGTCAATGATGAAGCTGACTCGAAAGAATGAAGAGTTTGTCTGGACGCATTTAAGAAGCTGTAGAAGAGGCTTACCACTGCACCAATCCTTGCGCTACCCGCAGGATCCGGTGGTTTCACAATATACAGTGACGCCTCAGGCAAAGGACTGGGTTGCGTTCTTCAACAACATGGGAAAGTGATTGCCTATGCATCTAGGCAACTACGGACTCATGAGAAGAACTATCCCACTCATGATCTGGAGCTGGCTGCAGTCATCTTTGCATTGAAGCTTTGGAAGCATTATCTCTATGGAGAGAGAGTGGAAATATACACAGATCACAAAAGTCTGAAGTATGTTTTCACTCAGAAGGAGTTAAACATGAGGCAAAGGAGATGGCTGGAGTTAATGAAGGACTTTGACATCGACTTGCAATATCACCCGGGTAAGGCTAATGTGGTCGCTGATGCACTTAGTCGATACCCAGTGGCGATGTTCTTAACCAAGGAGAGGCACCTGCTGGAGGACATCGAGAAGCTCGGACTGGAGATTGTACTGCCTGGACGGAAGGAACTGGATGCTGATTCTGTGTTGATGAAGTTGCAAGTGAGCTCGTACCTGATGGACAAGATTAAGGAGACGCAGTTTCAAGACAAGGCACTTGTAAACTTAGAGATCAAGTGTTGGCAGGAACATTTGGGAGTTTCTTTATTGCCAACGATGGAGCTTTTGAAGAATGGTACGAGGTTGTATACCTTCTGGTGAACTAAGAAGCGCAGTATCCCACACACTCTAACCAGATGTATCGGGATGTGTGTACCATTAAATGGTGTTATGTAATGAAGAAGGACAAATTCCAAGAATGAGGTTAGGTATTCTGTCAACATGTGGAAATTAGCAAGATTCCTGCAGACGCTGGATAATTTGGAGTAGAAGTAGAAACACATAAATGGACCTTGTGTTAGGATTACTTTGTTCCTAAGGAGGGAAGATCACCAATTGGATTTTGTGGACTGACTGACCAAGTCAGTTCATTATGAAGTTGCTTTATTCACGAAAGAGTTGGCGGCAATGTGCAAGAGACACATCTACCGGATTCATGAAGTTCCAACTGACAGACAATCAAAGAAGATAATCCAGACGCTTGAAGACATGCCGAGGATCTTACGTCTTGGAATTTGTGGAGCCTTGGAGAAGACCATTTGTAAATGGTAGAGTTTCCTTACAACAACTACCAAGTTAGTATCGTCGACCAGTGGAGTTTGAAGAAGGAGATAGTGAAGATCTCTCCTACCAGAGGAATGATCATTGAGCCCCAGGTACATCGGCCCGTTTGAAGTGTTAAGCCGAGTCGGAGAAGTAGCGTACCGGTTAGCTCTACCAGCTAATCTTGAGGGTGTACAACGTCATCCAATTTAACAGTTAAGAAGTTGCATCTCGAATCTGAGTAATATTTTGGACAATTCAGAGCTGAAGAGTAAATCAAGCCTTACAGTGCCAGAGAAACCAGTAGCAAGCGTAGTCAAAGGAGAGAAGAAGATCAGAAGATTTGAGCCATCATAATTCCTATTTCCTTCAATCTTTATCTTTCGTTCTAAACTTGACTGATGCTGCTAAGTTAGCCTAGTTTTTGCAAGCTATTTTTTCAAGCTTGATCATGACAGTATTTTATTGGGTGCACCCACTAATATATTGTCTAATCAGGACTGGTGCATGATGGTCTGATCAACCTCGTGTATTTTGGTTCGCTTTTGTATTTTTGCATATCATAAATGAAGTTTGTCCCTAAAACGTCTCATCCATGACTACTTTGAAAATTTTTATTTTTTGAATCCTAGTTACGAGCACAATATCTGTACCTGCTTGACTTGAGGTAATTCCTACTCTACTCCTTAAATTTCGAGGACGAAATTTTCTAAGGAGGGAAGGTTGTGAAACCCGTGAAATTTTAGACTGCATTTTAATTTTTTATGTGCTAGAATAATATCTAAATTGTAAATTTATGAAAAGTATTTTTAAAAAAAAATATATATATAGTTCACATGGATTTTTTTTGTATGTCAACCAGACCCGAATCCGCTTCGAACCCGATTGGAGACTAAAATTATTTTTATATATTGAAATAGGATTTTAAAATGTTAATCATATTTTTAAAAGGAAATTATTGTTATAGTCCATATTTTAATTGCCTTATAATTTCCTAGCCAAAGTTTTTAATTATTTTTAGCCTGGCCTCAAACCCAAGCCAAACCATTTTTTCTAACTCATTATTCTTAAGGCCCAATAGTCCCAAACCCATTAAGGATTTATTAAGCCATTTCTTATATCAAGTCCAGCCCATTCTTTTAGGCCTTAAGCCTTAAGTTTTATTTGAGCTTTAGCTCTAAAGCTTGCTGGAAACATTCATTGTTCTAATTAAATGGGTTTCCATTCTTTTGCTTCTGTGGAGGAACCGAAGCTTCTTCGGCTTCATCTTCTCCAAACCGATCAAAACCGATCGGCCCTTCCTCTTCCCTGGCCACCGGAGTTAATGTTGGAGAGACCTTTCTCCTCCCTCAAATGGTAACTTCCCCTCTCACTCCTCCTATAAAACCCCTTCACTCCACCCTTCTTCCCATCATTCCATTCTTTTCCCAAATTCCACTCAAATTCCTAGATCAACCCGACGTTTCCGGCGAGATCGACCCCGGCCGAGCACTCTCCGGCGAACCCTAGCCCGATCCGACACCGGCGCCCGACCTCCGACCCCCGGGCCGCACCCGACCGGCACCGCTCCCCGCGCGGCCCTCCGCCGCCGCTGACGCCGACGCTCGCCCCGGCCAGGCCGCCCGCACGTCCCCGTGCGTGTTCTGTCGCCCGATCGCGAAGCTTCCCTTCGCTGTTCCGTCCGCTTCCCGGTGCGGACCCGTTTCCGTTCCGCTTCGGTTTCGGTACACTCTGACCCGATAAATTCTTTTACTGTCTATGATGAATTGGTCCAACCCAATTCCAGTAGGAATTCGGGATTTCGGCTCGGTTCCGTTCCGTTTTCGGTTTCGTATTTTTCGTCTATTTTGGAAGTTATGTTCTGTGGATTTTTTTAGGAAAAATATATGCTGTGGTTATATTCTGTGGAGTTTTCCGATACTGCGGGATTTCCGTTTCATTCTCGGGTTTCCGAGAAAATTTCGGGAATAATTCTGGGAATAGTTTTTATATATAAAAATTTGGTTTCTGTCTTTGGATTGGGTTCTCTGGAATGTGGGTTTGGAAAATAATGATTCTGTATATATTTTCGGGTTGGGAATATTTTTGCAGAAAAACCGGAACATTTTCCCAGTTTTTGGTTTGACCGAAAACAGGAGGAATACTGCCGAAATTTTTGGGAAGTTTAATAAAATGATTTTTAAAATGATTTTCGGATTAAATATTATTTTAATAATATTTTTGGGCGACGACCTTAATGGTCAATGGGCCCCAGCGAAATGCAAACGCACCGGTTCGACCGGACGTTGAGGCAGAGTAGTTAAAAATGAAATTTTGGACCAAAGTCTGAGACTTAAAATTCTCTTTTAATATTATTTTGGAAATTATTAATTTTGTTAAAATTGTAGTTATTAAATTTCAAGACTAACAAGTTTCTTCTTATTTCAATTTGTGTAATATTAAGATGTAAGGGCATAAGCCCAGTTATTTATCATGCTGTGAAAATGTAATAATTAGGATTTATTTTATTTCTTTTCTGGATGTTGTAGTGTAATATAAATAGTGGATTATATATATATTCACGTAAAGGTTAGGAATTAGTTGATTAATTCATTATTTTCTCACTATTTAAATAAATAATAATTTTATGTACAAAATACAAGTTTTAACCAAATTAAGTGATAATTACAAGTTTTCTGAAAATACCAGAATAAAAGAATGAAATTTCTAAATTCAAACTCTTAAATGCTTTGACGTTGTGTTAGTTAGCTAATCTATCAAAACTAACTAGGAAAGACAACTAGACATTTTATGTTTGTTTCTGAGACGAGTTTCCCGGAAATGTAGGAGTACAAGGAAGAGAGTAATTTACCGAATACCGAAGTGCAAAACCTTGACAACCGGAAGTTTAAGGCAAGTACATTTTATGTAGATTTTACAATTATTTTCACAATTGTTTCATTGCAAGTTTAAACCACAATTATACACGAACTCCTTCGGGAGCATTGATCGTATTGTTGGGGACTGGGGGAATAGTGTACTGGATATGACCAAATCCAAACTTAGGATAATGAATGTGTTAGCTTACCCCTCTCTCACACAGGGATAAGCCATACCGTATCGCTAGGATACAAATGTACCCAAACCGGTCATATTCTTTACCTATTCATATCACTGTACTGTACTATTTCAAAATTGTTCATTTTCAAACTGTTTAAAAATGCATGTTATAAATTGTCATTTTAATTGTTAAAATTTGCATGAATTGTACTTTGCTCCCTCCTGACTGGAGACAACATTTTAGGTATTACTGAGGATCTGGAGATGTTGATCAATAGCTATTTTGATCCTGACTTGTACCCGGCGGTACTCCCAGCTGATGATGATGTTGTGGCGTCTCCATAGATGCTACATTAGTTGAGAGTTTAGTTGTTTCTTTATTTCCAGTTATGAACTTTGTATTGAAAGACAAGTTTTTTTATTATCGTAAATTAAATGTTGTGGCAACTTTTAAATTCAAGCTTGTTGTTGAAATGACCTGCAATATGGATTACAGCTTACTGCCGCCGTCTCATCAACGGCGCAGGCTGGGCATGATCCGATTCGACCCAAGTATTTGGGGACCGGGTCGTGACACAAGGCAAGTATGGTTGTGTTAATTTCAGTTTAATTAATATTAGAATATTGCATATTAAATACACAATTGTTACACGTACTCTCTCCTAGAGTAACACATTGAATCATTGCATCGGGATAATGGGGAGTAGTGTAGTTATCTATGATCAAAGCCCAATAGTAAATAAATGTGCGAGCTTACACCTCTTCACACGGGGTTAGGCCGGACCGTATCAATAGGATACAAGTGAATCATCCTAAACCGGTCATAGATACTGCATACTCAAATCACAATTGTTTTATAGTTGAAAATCATTGTTTCCAAAGTTATTTTAATATTTCAATTTTCTATTCATTATGCAAATTGTTATTTTCATAATTGTACTTGCTCCTTTCCTGACTGGATTCCCCACACCCAATAGGTCCTATTGATGACTCAGAGCTACAGATTAGTAGCTATTACGACCCAGAGCTGTATCCTGCTGTGCTCCCAGACGAGGTTCATGGAGATGATGATGACACTTCTGCTTAGATGGAGATTTGTTGTCTTTATTTAAATTAATGTTATTTTAAAAGTGGTGAACTCTTTTGTAATGAACAAGTTTATTTTATCGTTAAATTAAATGTTGTGGCAATTAAAAATTTCAAATGTTGTTGATTGTACCTGCATATGGAATACAGCTTACTGCCGCCGTCTCAACAACGGTGCAGGCTGGGCATGATCCGAGTCGACCCAAGAAATTGGGATCGGGTCGTGACAGGAGGTGCTGCCCAATTTTTTTTAAATGTTTTAAAAATATTATTTTTGTAAGCAAAACCTATTTCCAAAACCCCCGACCTTTGCAAATGGTTTATAAAAATTATTTCATTGGTTTTGATTTGGTTTTAAGTGTTGGTTGGTTAGTTTTCTGTATCCCGTCAGGCGACGACCGTATAGGTCGGATGAGCCTCGGCGACACGCAAACGTTACAGGAAATTCCTGTATGTTAAGTCGTTAGCCAGCAACATGAGATTGCATGACCAAGTCTGAGACGTCGTTTTCGCTATATTATATTTAATTTATATTATGTTTATTTTTAGAACTAGTTACTGGCCTCTAGTATTTTGGGTGCAGGGCTTCGGCCTCCTGACTGGACCGCTTCACGGCATTCAGAGCTCGCCTCAGTTTTTATATTAAATTAATTAATTTTTTGTAAGGACATAAGCCCAGTTTTTTCTTTATTTTTCTGTGGCCCTGTATTGTGTAGCTTAGATTTTTTTTATTTCTTTTCTGAGTTGGTTATTTAAGTAGCTAGACTTATAAATTATAAAGTGGATATTAATTACTTTGTACAAAATTAATAAGATTTTCTCATACTAAGTTAACGAATAAAGATTCCTAATAATTTAACTACTTCATGTTTTAACACTTAAAAGACCACTTAGTTTTATATATATTATAAAATACAAAGTTTTGCGAAATAATCAGAAAATGCGATTTTTCCCAATTAATCATTAAATCAGTTCACTCCGTTAATTGATAACAATTGTAGCTCATGACGATAGACGGATTTTGGTAGTTTAATTAAAATACTCAAAACTTGACTAGGATCTCCTTCTAGAAATTGCAACTAGCACACCTAGTTCTGGCTCATCTATGTTACTAAGTCAGAATTTTCAACTGTAGGGTTTCGAGGACGTATTTGACTTCATCCCCGGTACCGACATTATATTCCAGTCATTAAAACAAAGGCAAGTTACGATTATATTTTCTTGCATTTTATTTAGTAATTGTCATTATTGCATTCTTAAACCACATTGCTACACGGGGATAAGCCGTATCGCATCGCTAGCATGCTATTGTACAACCCAAGCCGGTCATAGACGTTACCTATTCAAATCATATTGTTTCAAATACTGAATTGCTGAAAATTGTTGGAAAATATTGTTCAAAGAATTTCAACTGTTTAAAATTGCATCTTTCCATTATTATTTAGAATGTCGGATTATGTACTCGTACTTGCTCCTTTCCTGACTGGATCCCCCCCATAGGTGATGATGATGGTGCTGAGCTATTGTTCAATAGCTACTATGATCCAGTATTATATCATGTGATGTTGCCAGAGTCCCTCTTGGAGGATGCAGAACCTGAGGCCGATGAGCCGACCGTTTAGCTAGTTGTTTTTCAGTTAACTAGTTTTATGTATTGGAGTTTGTTGATTTGAATTCAGTATTTTATTTCAGTACTTTCATTTCCAGTTGTACTTCTCTTTGTTGAATATTAAAAGTTTTAAAAATTTTTGTATATTCAAGTTGTGACAAATGTATAAATGTTGTTTGTAGGAGCGTAAAAAGTGCTTCATGAACCAAGTCAAAGAAAGTTAAGAGCTTTACGCAAGTCAAACAGAGTAAAACTCTACGCGAGCTACTTTACGCAAGAGCCATCCTCAAAGCTTTTACGCGAGGGACAGGCTGTCAAATCATTGTATTTAATGCGCGTGATACTGTTCTGACGTAATAATTTTCTGACAGCGGACAGCACAGAAGTCGAGAAGATTTGATTTACACCAAATCCAATACTGTCGTTTAGTGTGCAGATGGGCTACTTTACGTTCAAGAGATTGCTTCTTTTACGCACGAAAGCTATTCGAGTTTTTTTACGCTCAAGGCTGTTGTGCGCGTAAAGTTTATTTGAGCTAATTTTACGCTCAAGGCTATTTTCAGCCACTTTACGCGGGAAGTTTATTTTGGGCTATTTTACGCCCAGTCTGCTACTTTACGCAGGAAATATATTTTGGGTCATTTTTACGTCCAATCTTTTCTGGCTACATAAGAACGTGGTCTGCATACGTGGCTTTCATGCCACACTTATCGAAGAACGTGTGTACGAGCTCTCCTTATATTGTTGAAGTTATGGGACACGTGTCATCACGCGTAGAGTTGATTTTCAATCGTGGATGACAGTTGCTTGCGTAGAGACCCTATTATGTTGCTTTTTATGCACAGAGGGTCTAGTATATAAATAGACTTATTTTTAACACAGACAGGATAAAGAGATCAAGAGATAGACAGGAGAGGAGATTCTGAGAAAACTCATACTTTTAGAGTGATATTCCCAGAAGCATTTCTTCAACTTTTTTCTCAAGAACAGGGTGAAGCAAAGCAGGAAAGCATTCGACTGTACCATCAATGTCGTTGCTCGATACCTTTCTGGTGACTTAGTTCTTCCGATTGTTCGTCTTCTTCAAGCAGTTTTCTTTATTATCATTGTATGGTCCAAGGAACAAAGTGATCGCTCTCAGATCAGACTTCCATAGCAATACTCCCCAGAAATAATTTGTACTTTTGTACTTTTTTCGTTTTCTTTCAAAAGCCAATTTTAGACATTTTGTTAAGTGAAACAAAATGGCGACTCTGCTGGGGATGACCTTCTCCTTTGACGAGAAGGCAATTGCACAATATGATAATGTGTCGGTCGGATTGACAAAGAAGACTCTGGTTGTTCACTTCGACCAGACTGCTTACGAAAAAATGCTCCAAACTGGGGGTAGTATTCGCTGCTCCAATGTTCAGAAATCACGGAAGGCGCAAAAAGTTTGGATTCCTAAATCCAAAGCATCCTCAGATCTCCCTGCTGTCTCTGAAGGCAAAGGAATCCTTTCTACTCCTGTTGTGGTGGCTCCCGTCTGTGACGAGGCAGTCTCTACTTCAGTGATACGCCCCGGGCTTAAAAATCAGTCTCCCGTCTGTGACGTGGCAGACTCTCAAGTTTTACGCTCTGCGCGTAAAAATCAAGCTTTACGCTCTGCGTGTAAAAATCAGTCTCCCGTCTGTGACGTGGTAGACACCCAAACTTTACGCTCTACGCGTAAAGGAAAATCTCCCGTCTGTGACGTGGCAGATACTCATGTTTTGCGTTCTACGCGTAAATGTAAATCTCCTGTCGGTGACAGAGTAGATAAAGTTCACAATGATGCCTTTGCATCTAAAGTGAATTTGCCTGCACGCATGCAGCGTAAAAATATGAATTCTATTGTTGGTAATGTAAAACCCCTAAATTTCTACTATATTTTTATTTTTTTACTGATTTTTTTTGTATTTATACATCGCAAAGTCGTATTGTACGTCGTACGGGAATTTACGTTTTTCGTATTTTCTCGTCGAGTGCGAATATGTGCGAGGTACATATTTTTAGAAAAATAATTTTTGATTTTATTTTCGGTGATGGTTTCAAAATAATATATATAATAATTATTTTTCTTAAAGTGGTAAAAAGTATTATCGAGGTTGGCAAACTTATTATTTTAATATTTATAAAATACTATCTTATTTTAATAGTGGTAAATTAGAAGACTAAATTTATGTGAATATTTTATTCGTGTAAAGCACATGAAAATTATTTCATGTATATTTTAAAAATTACTTTTTTATTATTTATAATAAATTATTTAGCAAGAAGGTAATTTTAATATTTAAATATTTATGCTTATTTTCGAAATTGTTTAGCTAAATTATTAAAGTGTATTTTAAAAATGTTTCCTATTACTATTTAAAATATTAATTCTCATTTTTCAAAATTTGTTATGTTATTTAATTTAAAATGTAGCTTAAAATTATTTCCTATTAATACTTAAATATTTATTATGAATTTTCGAAATTTATTATTATTATAATTTTAGTGTTCATAAAAATATTTTTAAAATTTGTTGATTGATATTTAAATTAATTATTTTGAATTATAAATACAAATGTATTTTATGGGTCCTATTTTTCATGTAAAGATGGATTCACTTAGATTTAAATTGATTCGAATTTGGATTGAATTTACTTTAAAACTATTTAAATTAATATGGTATTTATCTATTTGGGTTTTAAATCAATTCTAATCCTATCCAAAAAGGAATTCTCACATCCTATAAATAGGCAGGTACTCCTCCATAAAACCCAACCATCCACAAAAATTTCCACCACAAATCGTGTATCGTGTCGGTGTCCTCCTTTCCCATCCACTATATTCTATATGGTACAAATACATTGTTCTTCCGGGTCCGACAGATCCGAACCTCTGTCCCCATCGTATCGGACACTATCGGACACACCCGATACGACGTAACCCTCACCCCGACTCGACTCCCCTCTTCGTCATCATCGTCTCCTACTATCCCGGCCACCCGATCCCCGCCTACACCATCACCCCGCTGCCACAGCCTATTCCCAACACCCGACTTCCGGCCACCTCATCGGGACTCCCTACCACCGTGCCCCCGACCAGATCACGCCACCACCACCGTCACCGTCACCAACCTTAGCTACACAAACCCATCTCCCATCACCTCCGTCACCAAGACCAGGACGTCGCCACCACCGTCTCCGTCTCTCACCACGCTCATCACCACCACCCTGGCCACGACAACACCGCCGCCACCCAAAACCCTCAGGCACCACCGCCACCAAAAAATTCACCACCACCCAAAAGAAAAGACAGGGAAAATCCAAACACTCACCTGACTTCGGCCTCGTCCTGACACCGTCGTGGCCGCGCGCCACCGGAAGCTCCGCCGCGCTTCCTGCGTGCCGACCAGCCACCGTACGCGCCCAAACCCCTCTCTCGTCCACCGTGCCCAGCGCTCAGATCCGCCCTAGCCGCCCGCGCCGGCGTCAGCCACCGGCCGCCCTACGCCGACGCTCACCCGCGCGGCGCCGCCCCAACTTCCCTTCTACGCCGACCGCCACCGCGTGCCGACACCGCGTGAGACTTCGCCGAGTGTCACCCCTGCCCTGGCCTCCCTGTCCGGTCGAGCTCGGTGAAGCCGCCTCCGCCAGCCACCGGAGCGACGAACCGCCCGAGCCATCTCCTCCCTTCGCGCCTCTCCCATCCTTCCTCCGGCGCCGCCCCGAGTGGCTCGCCGTCCCTCCTCCCGCTGACCGCGACCCCTCTCCGCCGTTCTCCGCCGGACCGCCGCCACCGCTCCCTTTCTCTTCTTCCCCTTCTTCTGATTCATCTTCTTCTTCTTTTGTGTTTTGGTTCTTCTCTCCCCAAAACGAGGAAGAACAACAGCTGTATAGTTGTAAAATTTATTTTTTTTCTCTTTTTCTTTTTCATATATTTTGTGTTGTTTTATTATTATTATTATTATTATTATTATTATTATTATTATTATTATTATTATTATTATTATTATTATTATTATCATTATTATTATTATTAAAAGTATTATTATTTTTATTGTTTTGTTGATAGTATTATTTGAAATAGTACTATTATTTTAGGAATTTTTATAAATATTATTTCTTAGTAGGGCCATATATATTTTAGCTTATGTTGGGCTTAGATATAGTTGGTCAAATTTCTAACTTCCTTAATTTTAATAATCATTTATTCTTGGCTTTAAGTATAAATATATATTTTTTCTTTTTAATGAGTTAATATGTATTATAAAACTTTGGGCTAAATATTTTGGATTAGCCTATTATATATATTTTTGGGCCTTGGACCTTGTCCTATATTTTTAAACTATATATATATATTTAGTTGATTGATATGTTGGGCTTATTTACTATGTAATTTTTGGGTTGTGTGGATTTTGGGCTTACATATGAAATAAGAGATTTATACATAATTGTTTTTTATATATTATATAAATCTATAAGTATGTTCTAACTAGTGGGACCTAGTTTTAAGTTATGATGTTATGGATTTCTATATATAAATATTTCATAATAAGATTTCTAAATTTTGGTTTCTATAAATACTTATCTAAACTTTAATTTATTTTGACTAATAAAATAATGGTTTCAAACTTTATAAATATTTCTAATATATATATTTCCTTACACGAAATTTCCTCTTTGTTATCATCACCCATCATGACTAATTCCCTTTCTCATATCCCCCGCCAATCCCGTACCTCCCCTTATCGACCCTAGCTAAGTTGACCGTTCTGGACCCGATGGAACAGTCCATGCCATCATCCGAGGCCGTCATGCGTAGTTGTAACATCACAGTCATACTCCATGCCACAGGATCACAGCACCATACCAGGCGACCCACAAGCAAGTATACCTTGCTAATTAACTGTCAAATTATTTATTTTTTGCATTATTTATTTTGTTTCATATTGTTAGTTTCTTTTGTTATACACTGCACGTCCAAGCCATACTTGGGTGCAAGCGACTCTATTAGTCGTTTTACTTTATTATATGTATGTTAACTTAGTGTTAGCGGACTACCTTCTTGCTGGGGGATATCCTTATATCTCCTTTGGCCATAACACACACACTACACGGTTGGAGACATGTTGCTAGGGGCACGACTTATGGACTGGCCCTCTCTAAAGTCGTGTGATGGATAGATGATCATAACTGCTATGACTAGGGTTTTAGATACTCAAGCAGTTACAAAACTGGACGAGCCATGGAAATGACTTGAACAGTGTGGGAAATATTGGGGGAGGACAGTCGCTAGTGCGTATGGGAATCCAAACAGGTAAACCACAGTCTCCGGATGGAACTGTGGCAATTTATTTGCAGATGCCCTCTGACGTTTTAGACGTTACGGACGGATACAGATGATTGGATGCCAGTTACGTACACATTAGCCTAAAATCCCACCCATGCGCATGAAAGTTGTTCTCTAAATTGCACATTAGGCGGTTAGAATCTCCTTTGCATATTTATGTCTAGTTTATATATTATTTTATTATTCTGACAGTTCATATTAGCTTGTTCTTCCTGTAACTTGCTACGTCCGTCTGAGGACCTGGTTCTTCCCCAGGTGTGTGTGTTCATGTCTTCCGCAGTATCCTAGCCGAGGCGTAGTCTTCTCCATTTCTTTGAAGATATCGTGCCTTGGACCTTTCTTGCTACTTTCGCCAATTCTTTTCGTATGTCATGTATCTCTTTTCTTATTAGTTGGTAGTGGACTTTGTCTCCGCCCAACGATTGTATCATAAATATTCGAGTTGATATTTATATTATTATTCTTTTCATTGTGGATGAGATTTAGTTTGTCTTGGATTACTGCATTTTACAGCTTATGTATACATACAAGGCCATGTACTTCGTATGTATACAGCTGGCATGTTTACGTACTTGGTCCTACGTATTTTGGGACCGGGGCGTTACAGGTAAAACTTTAGTTTTTCACCAACAACCTTCTTATACTTCTTTACGCAAGGTACCAAACCTTCAAATTACGCGTAATGCTAATGGAGTCCTTTGTGCACAAAAATCGCAAGATTTACGCACACAACTCCAGGCGCATAAAAATGTACAATTTGGTTCTGCTAATGCAGTCAGTAATCTGTTTTATACACAAGGGACTAAACGTTTCTCTGTCCCAAATATAATAAAGAAGACTACTCCCTCTACTCCTTCTGATTTACGCGAGTTACTCGTACAAAAGCATAAAAACAGAAAACATTCTGTGACACTCCCCCAAGAAAATCACCATTGTGAGTGTCACCAGATTGTAATCAAGTGTTGCTATTCGGCTTCTAAACGTTCAGCTTTTGATCGGTTAAGCTATAATTCGCCTCAGCAATCAGTTGATGACCAAGAACATGAGTTGTCATATGCATCAGTTAATATGGCATCTCATACCAACAGAGGACGACGTCCAAGACGCAATTCGTCCCAGACTCCTAGCCAACAACAGTTTAACCGACTTCTTGATAATTTTGAAGGAGTATATTAGAATACTCGGTCAAGAAGTCAAAGACAGTTGCAATCTTCAGATTCAGAAGCTGGGGGTACCCAGTCTTTGGAGTCTGAAACTGATAGCATTGATTCATACTTCTACACCAATCCCTCTATATCTTCAAGGGAGGTTGAATCATACGCTATCGGAGATGAACCGGAGACATCAACTGCTAATACAGAACAACGTCTCTCTGCAGTTGAACAGTCACTGAAGGACATGCTTGCCATGATGCAAAGTATGCATCAAATAATAATAACTCAGCAGACAGTTCAACCGGTAGCGGTAACTCCGGTGTAGATAGCAGAACAAACTCAAGATAGTCAAGGGGTTGATGTACCCTTGAATAATCTTAGTCAAGAGCCTGCTGTCAATCAAAATTCTGCATCTCCAGATCCTCTCATTCTAGAAGATGTACCACCTCCGGTGGGGGTTACGGTACATCCGGCTACTATCCAATCAAATGTGCTTCCTCAAACCAGTGAAGCTATTCAAGCAGTGTGGGAGTTAAAAGCACAGTTTGAAGTTCTGAAGCACAAGGATCGACTTCAGAGGTTAGGGATTAAGCAACCTTATCCTCCTCACTGGAATGATGTTCCTTTTTCTCCAAAATTTAAGCCACAGTCGATGGTATTATTTGATGGGAAGGCCTCTCCTAGTTAATATATCAATTACTTTGATATTATGACTGTGCATCTGTAAAAAAATGATGCTCTTCTCACCCGAGTTTTTATTGGGTGTTTGACGGGTTTGGCATACGACTGGTATCGTAGTCTACCCGACAATTGCATATCGTCTTTTGACGAGTTTAAAGCAATGTTTCTTTCCCGTTTCTATGAAGGAGGCATGGACATGAATATGTTCTCCTTAATAGAAATCAAACAAAGGAGAAAGAAGATACTCGGACGTTCATCGAACATTTTCGACAGGCAACTTTGAAAATGCCTCCTGGTATGCCAGATTCAGCATTGATTGATACGTGCAAAATGAATCTGCGACCATCCATTGCTGTTTTTACGGGCTCTCAATTCACAGATTGGGCCTCATTCATTATAGCAGCAGTTTCAGCTGAGACCAATGGTAGGTTGGCTCGTGAACATGGGATGATCTTTGCCTCAGAAGACAAAGGAAAGAAAGGCTCTTCAGGCAATAATTCCGGCAATCGCAATGGGAAGGGAAAGGAAACCCTAGTGGTTAATCTTTCAAAATACAAAATGATGCCGAATAATCCGGAGTCTTCCAAACCAAAAGAAGAATACTCTTTTGATGACAGTGATATCCCAGGAATATTCTAATGTCTCGTTAAGAGTGGCAAACTCCAGATTCCGGAGCCAAAAAGGCCTAATAAGGTAAATCTGACTGACAATCCCAATTATTGTATCTATCATAGATACATAAATCATCCTACCAAAGCTTGCTACGTCTTAAAGAAGAAAATCTAGGAGTTGATAAATGCCAATGCCATCGCTTTAACCAATGATGAGCATACGGTCACAACTAATATGATTTTTCTTCATTTTGGAGGTTTTCCTCCACAGCAAGTTCCAGATGGGATTGTCCCAATCCCTAAGGCGATAATGAAAATTGTAAATCTCCCGCCTACTAGAGAGCAAAGTGAAGGATTATTGCCTCTCACATTAAAAATGGTGAAATCATGTGGGTACATCCTGATTTAGTACCTGAAATGGAGAATGAAGGTAAAACTTCAAAATCCAAGAAAGGTAAGAAAGTCAAAACCTGCAATATGATTTCTCATGTTGTAACTCCAGATCATGATGATTTGGATCATCTTTGGGATGGCATTCCTTTGGAGGATAGATTGAGAGGCTTGAATATATGCCCTCCAAGTTTGGCTCCTCCTACCAAACTCAAACTTACTCATCAGCAATGGTTAGCAATGAATAGTGTCCCCTTATACAGGGCACAACAAGTTTTTGCTGCTTATGAGAAAGCTCCTGTAGAGATTTTTCCTCCTGTCCCGAGTATTCCTCCTTCTCCTATGGCTACAGAGGTTTCTATTCCTCCTTCTCTTATGGTTGCAGAGGTTTCTGTTTCTTCTTCCTCTGTTAAGCCATCTATTGAAAGTTCGCTACCCATTCACATGTACAGTCAACAATCAGTCCATCTCATGAAAAAGATGGACTATGACTTTCAGAAGGCAGAAGGCTTGAACTATGATAAAGGAATGCGACTTCCTTTACAAATTCCAAGTCAAAAATCTATTGTTGGATTGGGTTTTGAGGTCCCTCATAAAAATTCTCACAAGAAGAAGACTAAGGGAAAGAAGAACAAAACCTGTAATATGGTACTTCATTCTCCTGAGTCTGAAGAAGAAACCTTTGCTGGTACGAGATCTGAAAAAGAGTACCACAAAAATTATGAGAGAATTTTAAAAGAAGAGGAGGACGTTGCTGAAACACTACCAGCTCAACCATTTCCTGTTCCTGCTGATGCAAGACCTTCTAAACCATCTGTGGTTGAGAAAGGGAAACAGAAAGCAGTACGCTTTGACATCCTATTGAAATCTGCTTCAAATCAAGGGGTGGTGATGAAACCCTACAAGTTTGATATTCTAGCTCAATTAGCTAATACTCCGGCTAGACTTTCGATCTTTGAGCTGCTCCGTCTTTCTAAAGAAAGCCGAAAAACTTTGAGTGAAGCTTTGCTACAAGCTGATTCATGCTTAGCTCAACTCAAGAGTCCTGACAATATACCAGTGTCATGTCCACAATGTCATAGTATGATAGAAGCAATTCCTAACATTACCTTCACACAAGAAGATATGCTATTGAAGCATAATAAGCATGACAGGCCTCTGTGTTATACAGGGTATATTGAATCTACTAAAATTGACAGGATATATATAGATCCTGGGTCTTCTATTAGCATTATTCTTCAGAGTATGCTACGACCCTTGAGGATTCCTACTAGTGATTTGACTTACACTAGTACCACAATAGTTGGTTTCAATTCTGGCAAGAGTAAACCACTGGGGAAGATTCGTCTGAAAATTCAAATTGGTGATCTTCGAACTATGGCGACTTTTTATGTTATTAACTTAGATGTATCTTACAACATCTTTCTTGGAAGACCGTGGATACATGAGCATAACATTGTGCCTTCAACTCTTCACCAATACTTCAAGTACGTGGATTCTCAAGGGGTTATGAAGACTGAGTTCGCAGATATCAATCCTTTTAAGGGTGTTGAAGCCTATTTTTTGATTCAATACTCTACAAACAAGAGCATGTGAAGGAGATATCGGATATGGCCGAAGATCGATCACCTATCGAAGATCAATCTGTCAATGAAGATCCTCCAGAAGATCAACCTTTGAAAATTAAAGTCAAAGGACGAATCCAACCCCAACCTGTCAATGATCAACCACTGATGATCAAGGTTAGAGGAAGAACTCGAGCTTCATCTGAGGAATCTGTGAAGATTCCAGTCAAGAGCCAAGTTCAACCTCTCATGATCAAGGTCAAGGGACGTACTTCTCGTACGAATGAGCCAGAGCCACTGATCATCAACCTTGGCAAGTCTATGCAGAAGACGGATGACGGTCCGTTAATGATCAATCCAAAGCGTAGTAGTCAATTTGTAAATGATGTAAATATTGATCATTCTGTAATTTCTAATATCAATTAAGATTTCCTTTTGGAGTATATGGCTGTCAAATTTATTGAAAGATTGACTTTATCTGCTGATAATCAAAGTCATCAACATAAAAATGACATAAATACAGAGGAAACCTTATATATTAATCATAAGGAAAATTCTTTTCCTCCTCATGTCGATGTTGGACCTTATGCTCAAAGGTTCTTAACATCTTCCCCATATCTTCTTCCTATAGCCTCATCATCACAAGCATGTGTAACTTATAGACGTCACGAAGAATCTTATTTTGTGATTCCGTCTGATAAGAAGAACAAGTGCCAAATTGTGTTTGGCCTGGCTAGAAATATCCCTGTTGCTCAGACAGATGATCTCAGAGAGAAAGATAAAGGAAGAATCCGAATTGACAAATATAGTCAACAATCTCTTAAGATTATCCAGAATATGGGATATGATTTGAAGACTATGCAAGGTCTAAATCAAAGCAAAGGTAGACGGTTACCATTATGTGGTGATCCGTTTTACCAGAAAACTCGTCATGGGTTGGGATACGATCCATCCCACATATTTAATGAAGATATACAAGAAGAATTTTCTTCAAGTTCTTCACAATCCTCAGATTTGGAAGAAATTTAATTCATCGAATCCGATCCATCCCATATGTACAAAGAAGATATGGAAGAAGAATGTTCTTCCAGTTTTTTACAATCCTCATATTCTGGAGAAGACTATTATGATGAATCTGAGTGTGTATTCTCAGCCAACATGGTCCAAACCGATGGTGAATCTGAGCCATTCGAAAATGACCCTTGGGCATAACAATTGGACACTCAGTGGAAGCTTCATTTTGAACAGCGACAGCCACCTACAGAAGATGAAATCGTCCAGATTGACATTGGGGACGGAACTACGTCTAAGCCAATATTCATCAGTAAAAATCTTTCTAAGGATGAAAAAGAAGAGTTAATACAACTGATTAAAGAATATATTGATATTTTTGCATGGAGTTATGAGGATATGCCGGGTCTACATCCTAAAGTAGCTACTCATAAACTCAATATTCTTCCTAATGCCAAGCCTGTAAAACAATAGTAGCAGCGTTTTCGACCAGATATGATGGATACAATTGAAGTAGAAGTTAAAAAGCTGAGCACATGTGGCTTTGTTCGTGAAGAACAACACCCAGACTGGGTTGCCAATATTGTTCCTGTTATGAAATAGAAAAGTCCGAGTTTGCATAGATTTTCGAGATCTTAATGCAGCTTGTCCAAAAGACGAATTTCCACTTCCGATTACCGATGTCATGATAGACAATACATGTGGTTTTGAACGCATGTCTTTCATGGACGGATTTTCAGGATACAATCAAATTAAGATGCATCCAGGAGATAAAAAGCATACTGCTTTTCGTACACCCCTTGGAGTTTACTGCTATACGGTTATGCCGTTTGGTCTGAAAAATGATGGTGCTACGTATCAACGGGCTATGAGCAACATTTTTCAAGAACATCTACGGAAAACAGTTGAATGTTATATGGATGACATTGCTGTCAAAAGTCGATCAAAAGATGATCACATTCAAGACTTAAAGACAGTATTTGAGTTGATGCGTCAACATCAACTGAAAATGAATCCCACTAAGTCTTTCTTAGGGGTTTCTAGTGGCAAGTTTTTGGGATTTGTCATCACTTCTCAAGGTATCCATGTTGATCCTGACAAAATCAAAGCGATTCTTGAAATGCGTCCTCCACGCAATCTAAAAGAACTCCGTGGCTTCCAAGGTCGCATTGCTTATATCAGGATATCCAATCTTTCTGGGAGATTTCAACTTTTTTTTCATTTATTAAAGAAAGGAGTATCATTTGTTTGGGATGAAGCATGTCAAAAATCCTTTAATAACGTCAAGCAATACCTTACAAATCTACCTGTTTTGGTACCTCCAGTGGTGGGAAGACCATTTTTGCTCTATGTTCGAGCCTTAGATCATTCACTTGGTGCTCTTCTTGCACAGAAAAGTGATAAAGGTCATGAACAAGCAATTTATTATCTTAGCTGAATGATGGTCGGAGCTGAACACAGGTATACTCCTGTGGAGAAAGAATGTTTGGCCTTGGTTTTTGCTGTTTAAAAGACACGACATTATGTGTCAGGACATACTATTCATGTCATCTCCAGAATAAATCCTATTCGGGTATTGATAAGAAAACCAAGCAATCTTAACTCCAGGTTAGCCATCTGGGCGATGTTGCTTACTCCTTATGATATGGTCTATGTACCTCAAAAATCAGTGAAGGATCAAGCATTAGCGGATTTCTTAGCAGCTCACCCTATACCTGAAACATCTAAGCTATATGAGGATATTCCAGATGAAGTCGTGGATTGCAACATGACTTTGAAAGAGGACATTTGGCAACTATACTTTGATGGAGCATCGCAGGTTGGACCTAAAGGCAATATTGTGTCCGGAGTAGGCATCGTCTTGGTCTCTCCTGATAAAATGGTCATATATCGTGCTTATTCTCTTAATGAACCATGCTCCAACAATGTGACAGAATATAATGCTCTGCTAATTGGTCTTCAAGTAGCAAAAGAATTGGACATTGAGTTCCTGGAAGATTATGGAGGCTCTCAGCTGATTGTTAATCAGGTCAGAGGGACATATGAAGTCAAAAATCCTGACCGCATTCCTTATCATCAAGTGGTAATCGAATTGGTCCTTTCATTCAAAGGGTTCTTTATCGAATTCGTACCACGTTCTCAAAATTTGGAAGCTGATGCTCTTGCTAGTTTAGCTGCAGACTTAGTTGTTCCAATTAGAAGACAAAATACAGTTATTTTGTTGGATCGAGACTTATTCTGTGTCAAGAATAACTTGCATATTAAACAGAGTTATACTACAGAATCAAGTTTTCAACAAAGAGATTAGAGAAGTCCATTCATTGATTATATGGTTCATGGGATTTTACATGAAGATCCAAACGAAGCTGCATCAATCAAGAGACGATCATTTCGATTCTACTATGATTATTCTTTACATATGTTATATCGTCGTTCTTATGACAGACTTTTGCTGCGTTGTCTCTCTGAGAGTGAAGCTAAGCAAACACTTCGTGAAGCTCATGATGGTGTCTGTGGTGCCCATCAACCGGGTCCGAAATTATAGGATCGTATTCGAAGAATGGGATATTATTGGCCTTCCATGATAGCAGATACTGTGGATTATGCCAGACGGTGTAAAGCGTGTCAAATTCATGCTGATTTTATTTATCAACCATCTGAATTCTTACATCCTACAGCAGCTTCTTGGCCTTTTGAAGCTTGGGGCATGGATATTATTGGTCCGATTAACCCTCCTTCTGTCACGGGACATCGGTTTATCCTAGCCATAATAGATTATTTCTCTAAATGGGCGGAAGCAATTCTCCTTGTTGAAGTGAAAACATCAAATGTGGTTAGCTTCATTAAACACCATGTCATTTATCATTTTGGGATTCCTCGAAGGATAATTCATGATAATGGACCACAATTTGCCAGTCAGGCATTTTATCGATTCTGTGACAAGAATCGGATCCAAAATCTGGCTTCTACGGCTTATAATCCAGCTGCTAATGGTTTGGTCGAAGATTTCAACAAGACAATCATTAAACTTCTCAAAAGTTCGTCTCTTCTAATAAACGTGATTGGAATGAGAAACTTGGAGAATGTTTATGGGCATACCGAACGACAGTCCGAACTCCTACTGGTTTTATACCTTTTTTACTAGTTTATGGATGTGAGGTTGTTCTTCCACTGGAAATCCAGATTCTATCTCTTAGAATAGCCATTGCTAATGAGCTAACTACAGAGAATAATGATCGCTTACGACTCCAAGAACTTGAAGGATTGGATGAGAAGCGTCTTTAAGCGCAACAGCACATTGAGCTATATCAAGTCCGCATATCTCGAACTTTCAATCGTAAAGTTAAAGAGAGGGTATTTAAAGTCGATGAGCTAGTTCTAGCTGTTCGAAGACCGATGGTGATGACTCATAAGAGCAAAGGGAAATTCCAAGCGAAATGGGAAGGTCCTTATGTAGTTGAGTCGGTATTCTCCAACGGTGCCTATAGGTTGTCTAAACCTAATAGAGATTTGCTCATGATGCCAATTAATGGCAAATTCTTGAAGAAATATTATATCTGAATTTCTTCTTTATTCCCCAGCTACCAATATTTGGTTAAGCTGATTATTTGTCTCCTATAAGAGAATTTTGATCTTCTGTCTTACCAGCTGATTAAAAAAATAAATTTATTATTTATCATGTTATTATGACCTCTGAATAAATATTAAGTCTATTTTTTTCCTATCTATCATGTCCCTATGGCCTCTGAATAGATATTAATCTATTTTTCTTTGAGTTGTTACGATCTTTCACGTTCATATTACCTCTGATAGTATCGTATACTCTAAACAGAAAACGAGATTCATTATCTATCATGTCCACATTACCTTTGGATAGATATAATTCATTGAGTTTAAAAGACTTGTCATATCTATATTACCTCTGATAAGTGTTTTCTATCTCATACCTATTGTTTAAATTTTAAAATAAAAGATAGAGTCACAAAATAAATATTTTATTTATTTCTTGTAAACATTATAGAATGAAAAAGATAGAAGATTACAAAAATTCTTTATTTGCCTAAGGCGGAGCAGAGACATCTTCAAGTAATTTTTGTAGTTCCGCTAGGCGCTTCTTGCGAAAGCCCAGCACAGTGGCAGTAGCCATAGTCCGTCGAGCTTCCGGAGTACAAATATGGGAGAAGTTGGCGAAAGTAGCTATCATCTTATCCTTGGCTTCATCAAGGGTTTTGATAGTAGCTTCAGCACCGAAGACTTGCTCCTCTAAAATTGAGCTCTGCGTTAGAAGCTGGTCGAGAGCTGTGATCAACTGCTCCCTCTCCGCCTTTAAGCGAGCCAATTCTGCCTCAACTTCACGAATTCTATCATTTTGTTGATGAATTCTTATATTGGAAGTTTCATAGGCTTCTCTCTGGATATCCAGCTGGGGCTTAGCTTCAGCCAAAAAAGCTTTTTCTTTGCGACCTTGCTGCTGTACTCTTGGAGAGATTCATTGAAAGTAGTCTCCCGAGCAGTATATTCAGCTGATAAAGCTTCATACTCACTTTGGATAAGACTTTCAATAGTTTTGCTTGACAGCCTTAGATATTCTCAAATGGGCTGTTCAAGTTCCTCCACGACCTTCTCCAGTGCCGCTGCTCTCGCTGCATCATTGAACATGACGACGTTTCTGATAGTAAGAGCAATCGCAGCTTTCAGACTTTCGTAGTTGAGGCCCTTCTTTAGGACCATTTTGATCAGAGCTGCCAGAGTCTTGTAAAAAGTTTCAGTATGAATCTCAACTAAGAGATTCATTTCTGCATTCGAGCTCGGCGTTGCAGCAATGTCCACCAGATCCCTTTTCTGAAGACTAAGAGCAGATGTTGTTGCTTTGGTAGCAGACTGAGATAAAGTCAATGTTATCGCTGCTACCATAGCTAATTGATCTCCAGGAGCTTCAGGGACAATGTCTTCAGCACTGGTTACTCCAGCTGTTTCTAGAATCGAAACTACTTGAGTTTCGGTGGCGGTGATTGGTGTCGGAGGAATGGTAGTGATGGTAGCTGGCTCCGGTTCAGACACCGTCTTCTCAGGAACTTGTACTGGATCGATAGCAATAACAGAGGATGCTATTACTACGTCTCCAACTTCAGTTGATGATTTGACTATGTCTTCATCACCTTCTTTGGCTACCGGCTCTACCGGCTCTTCAAGTTCAGTTGTAGTGGGTCCTTCTACAACTGGTTCTTCTTTGAAGTCTGTTTCTTCTACAGCAGCCACTTCTTCATCTGCAGTTGGTTCTTCTGCAGTTTGTTCTTCTTCTCTGTTTTTAGCATGAGAAGACAATTCTGGCTGAGCCTCCACTTCGGGCTCGTGTGGTACTTCCTCTTGGACATTATCTTCGTCTGAAGAAGAACTCTCCTCCTCAGATTCTATGTTTTCTTCATAAATATCTTCTTGAGGAGGAGGAGAAGCCACAGGCTTTGATGCAATGATAACACCTACAAAAATTAAACAAAATAAGTTAATATACAAAATTCATAATTTTGTATAGATTTTGTGTAATTTATATTTACCTGGAGTAGGTGACGGACGTGCCAAGTACGAGTCATAGTCCCCATCCCAGTCATCATCATCGAAGGCCAGAGCTGGTTCATCTGATGGGATGAGCTCTCGATCAACAGTATGTGTAGGGGCAGCCTCCTCAGTAGCTTGTGCCTTTGGTGGCAAAGACAGATGAAGTGATGAGCTGAGGCGTCCAGGAGAAAGGACCCCCACACCTTCTGTTGATGTTGCTGGTTGAGACGCCGAAGAACCTTCTCTAAGATGAGTTGAAGAAGATGCAATATGTTGCGGCTCCTCGACTGGAGTGTCGCTCTCTGGAGTAGCGGCTCTCTGTCTAGAAGGCCCTTTGATAGTAACCTTCTTCTTTTTCTCTGGGAGGGCTTTCTCTGGAAGGGTAACATCTGCACTTGATTTCCGTTTCCGAGTTTTTCCAATAATAATAGGTCCCGTAGCTTTTTCTCCAACTCCCGTAGGGATTACTTCCAGATACTCATCTGGAACAGCAGTGTCATCGGGTATGTCTGGAAGTACCCTGACTGGCTCTTCAACATTTCCTTCTTTGGGCCATCTAAGACTCCCCTTCAGGTTGTAGCCATGAGCGAAGAAACGGATGGATGCATAAAAGCGAGCATACGTATGAAGTATACATAGCTCGGTTGTGTTGGCAGCAGTCGATACTCTGAATTTAGCACCGGTACGAGCCGTGCTAAAGTATCTCCAGGCTCTCGCACCATCAATTAGCTTCGCATAATGGTAGAAGCTGGTAGAGGGATTACCAACATGAAGTTGGTCATATCCAAACTGGCGAGCGAACCGACTTGGTAGATACGGTTCGAACGCACAGTTGTCTTCATTCCTGTACATCAGATAGGAGGGTCTGATGCATATTAGCCATTTGAAAACTGGCGCAGGCAATGAAGTCCTCCCTTCATTTTTATCTTCAAACTGTACACCGAGGCATTCGGCTGGAACTTGTGGTCTTGTGCAGAAGAAGTTCCAACCGTGTGAATAATTCAGTACTGCTCGGGTGTCTGCCACAGTAGTTGAAGTCCATGTGGCTTTATTGAATTTCTGGAGGAAGACCTCCGCATTATCTCTAGGGCCCGGTGGCAATAAACTACAGTTATGATGCAGTAGCCAGCCCATCAAATAAGTGTAGGGCATCTCTACCCTAGGAAAATCCTTCCGGTGAGGAGCATTGTTGATTAGCTCATCACCAAAGGTCCGCAAACCTGCATTTATTGGGCACACCATCGCCGATAGCAGGTTAATTCTGACCTTGAATACCAAACGTACTGCCGGCCATAATACATTTCGGTGAATTCTGTCCACTGTGCTGATCTCGGGCACAACCCATCTCCGCAGCCACAGAGATAGAAAGCCTGCCAGCAAGGCTTCCCTCGAGATTTTCTGACTACCATGCCTCAGGTGGCTCAAGTTTTCAGTCCCCGCAGGGATGTTTCCGATCTTTTTGGACAGATACTGATCCGGAGACTTATGTGAGATCATTAAACTATTGATCAGATCTGAAGGGATTATTGAACAAGGGTTGATGGTTGGAGCCTTGTTTTCTTTGAATCTCTCCTTCTCGTTCTTGGCTATCGTATTCTCATGGTAGAATAGATAAGTTGTCCATTTAGTAGTATATGCCAAGTGAGACCCACTGTCATACATACTGGTACAAATTAGGTAATGGCACATAAGCTCTTGGTAGACCTCAACCAATCGAGGATTTTTCTCTCTGATTCCTGCTAGTTCCTGATTGGAGGGAACATATTCTTCATAGGGCGCTTCACCCATCGGCAACTTCGAGATGAATTGCATCTCGTGCAGGGCAAGACCTATCTCACCCAATGGGGTTGCAAAAGTTCTTGTTGAACTTATATACAACTCCATCAAAGCCAAGAACAGGTTACTGTTCATCGGTATACCCTGGCTTGTAGAAGCTACCGCTTCATAAAGGCCAATGGCTTCTAACTCTGTCTTGAAATTCTTCATGATCCAAGCACTAAGCTGGATCCAGTTCTGGTTATAAGGCGCCAGCCACCCTGGTAGCCTAGGGTTGGCCTGAGGATATAATACTGCAGCCCTTATGAAATTGTTAATGAACATTTGGGTCTGCACCGGTTGGATCAGAGCTGAATCTTCACTCGAAGTAAATCCAGGTAACAGACCGAAGAAAGGGACGACACCACAGCTAGGAGCACTGATGTGGTAGCCCATGTCATTGGCTCTATCTCTCTTGAAGATGATTCTGCCGGGCCTACCATGACTACTGGGAGTCAGGTTCTATAGCATCTATTGGGGATGGGTGGCATGGACAAATACAGACAGGGGATAATATCTAACCATGTCGGGGAGATACATTGCTCTCTCTCCAAACTTGAAGCCCCAAGCCTCCTTCTTGGGGTGTGTTTGTGACTGGAAATCAATAGCATCCCCGAACAAGAAAGTTGGCTTTACAAATTGTTGGCCATCCAGCGATGTCAATAATTCTCCATTTATCATGGACAACAGCATTCTGTTCCCTTGAGAAGATATCAGTTGTTGTCTCTCTTCAGGGTATTCAGGATTCGACTGAGGGAACTCCACATGAGACAAGTTCTCCAAGTAATTTGAGCCCACCATACCAGCTGATGAGCCAAATATTTCTGCAAGTGGGTGAATTTGTAAATCCACTGCCAAAAGAAAAAGAAAAATCAAGTTAATGAAAATCTAATATGAAATTTTTTTACGCAGATGACTTGGTCTGAGTTTTACGCATAAAGATTAAAGACTCTGACTATGCAAACTTTACGCTTATTAAAGTTGATAAAAAAATTTAAAGTGTAAAAGTTTTGTTTTTACGCAAAGTCTTTCACTTGTGAATTTTATGCTGGTACATATTGATGTGAGCGTATTATGAATTTTACGCTAGCACATATTGATGTGAGCGTATGGTGAATTTTATGCTGGCACATATTGATGTGAGCGTATTGTGAATTTTACGCTGGCACAAATTGATATGAGCGTATTTCGATTTTTATGCTGGCACGTATAGACGTGGGCGTATGTTTCTATTTTTACGCTGACACGTATAACGTGGGCGTATTTTCTTATTTTAAGTTTTACGCTGACACGTATAACGTGGGCGTGGAGTTTAAAGTTCGATTCTTCGATTCTTCTTCTTCTCCGGCGAACTCACGGCCGAAGTTAAGTAATGCTCTACCTTTCATGGCCGGAGCCATAGCGGGGTTGGACTGTCGGGGTGCCACCGATGATGGGGTGTTGGTTTCTGCGCGATCGGCTGTCGACGGAGCGGCGGGATTCTTGCCCTTACTGCCGGCGGCGGTCTTGCTCTTGGGGGCCATCGAGTCGAAGTGAGAGTATGAAGGGAAAGAGAATAAAGAGAGATTAAAATTTCGAGAAAGAGTAAAGTTCTCTCTCTATTTGTAAAACTCTATTTATAGAGAATTTTGAAATCGGTTCAAATTCCCGAAATTTATGCTGACAGTTGGATATCTCGACTTTTACGCTGACTGTTGAGTATCCCGAACTCTATGCAGATGACCGTTGGGTTCCTGAATTTTACGCAGACTGTTGAATATCCTAAATTTTACGCTTCTGTTCAAATTATTTCAAATTTTGAAAACATTTGAAAACTTTGAAGGGGGTCTTGTAGGAGCGTAAAAAGTGCTTCATGGACCAAGTCAAAGAAAGTTAAGTGCTTTACGCAAGTCAAACAGAGTAAAACTCTACGCGAGCTACTTTACGCAAGAGCCATCCTCAAAGCTTTTTACGCGAGGGACAGGCTGTCAAATCATCGCATTTAATGCGCGTGATACTGTTCTGACGTAATGATTTTCTGACAGCGGACAGCAGAGAAGTCGAGAAAATTTGATTTACACCAAACCCAACACTGTCGTTTAGTGTGCAGATGGGCTACTTTACGCTCAAGAGATTGCTTCTTTTACGCACGAAAGCTATTCGAGTTTTTTTTACGCTCAAGGCTATTTTCAGCCACTTTACGCGGGAAGTTTATTTTGGACTATTTTACGCCCAGTCTGCTACTTTACGCAGGAAATATATTTTGGGTAATTTTTACTTCCGATCTTTTCTGGCTACATGAGAACGTGGTCTGCATACGTGGCTTTCATGCCACACTTATCGAAGAACGTGTGTACGAGCTCTCCTTATATTGCTGAAGTTGTGGGACACGTGTCATCACGCGTAGAGTTGATTTTCAATCGTGGGTGACAGTTGCTTGCGTAGAGACCCTATTATGTTGCTTTTTACGCACAAAGGGTCTAGTATATAAATAGACTTATTTTCAACACAGACAGGATAAAGAGATCAAGAGATAGACAGGAGAGGAGATTCTGAAAAAACTCATACTTTCAGAGTGATATTCCCAGAAGCATTTCTTCAACTTTTTTCTCAATAACAGGGTGAAGCAAAGCAGGAAAGCATTCGACTGTGCCATCAGTGCCATTGCTCGATACCTTTCTGGTGACTTAGTTCTTCCGATTGTTCGTCTTCTTCAAGCAGTTTTCTTCATCATCATTGTATGGTCCAAGGAACAAAGTGATCGCTCTCAAATCAGACTTCCATAGAAATATTCCCCATAAACAATTTGTACTTTTATACTTTTTCTCGTTTTCTTTTAAAAGCCAATTTTAGGCATTTTATTAAGTAAAACATTGTTGTGAATACCTGTATATAGAACAGCTTACTACCGCCGTCTCACAACGGTGTAAGCTGGACATGATCCGATTCGACCCAATAATTTGGGATCGGGTCGTGACAGATACCCTCAACTATTTCAGTTTTTCAACTTAATACCCTAAACTTTTTTACTTAACAACTCAATACCCTCAACTATTTTAGTTTTTCAACTTAATACCTAAAACAAAAAAAAATTCTGAAACTACCCTTGGCTCCCTCTCTCTCTCTCCCCATGCAACCCCCTCCCTCTCCGGCGATGCCCACCCCCCTCCTTCTTCGGCGATGCTCTCCCCTCCTCCCTCTCCGATGGTCGAAGCCCCCTCCCCACCTCTGGCGGTGTGCGAGGAGGGGGCACGGGTGGAGGAGGGGGTGGGGGGGGCGCCGAAGGCGAGAGGAGGGGGCGCGAGTAGAGGCGGAAAAGGAGGGCGGTGGGAGGAGGGGGGAGGCACATAGGTGGTCGGAGGGGGAGCAGGGGTTGCGGGTGGCCAAAGGGGGGGAGGGGGTGCGGGCGGGGCGGAGGGGGGAGGGAGCTGGGGGTGGCTGGAGGGGGGAGGGGCGGAGCGAAGGGGGGAGGGAGCTGGGGGTGGCTGGAGGGGGAGGGGCGGGGTCGGGTGGCCGGAGCGGGGGGGGGGAGGGACGGGAGGGGTGCGGGTTGGGGGTAGTTTTAAATTTTGAGCAGGGGCATTATTGTCCAAAAAAATTTATAGTATCAAGTTGAAAAAAAAGTTCAGGTATCAAGTTGAAAAACAAAAATAATTGAGGGTATCAAAGTACAATTAAGCCCAAAACCAATATACCAAGACTAATTATAAAGGCACTTCAATACAATATTTTAAAAATCGGATCGGACTGGCCTGTTGAACCGGTCAACACGTGAACCAGTAATTTTTTGGACTCGTTTAATGCCGACCCACTGTTATCGACTTCTTTTATGTAATCAGGTCGACCCGGCCGGTTAGACCACTGAAATGTCTGATCTGGTTGGGTTTTAAACCAGTCTGAACCTAAGTTTTCCAATTCAACTTTTTTTTGGGGTTAGCTTTTGACTTTTGGTTTTGACTTTACATGGAATAAAAGTTTATATGTGTCATTCTTGACTAATTTTAGCGTAAGTAGTATATGTGTAGTTGTGTACTATGTAATATATTCAAATAAAACTATAAGCCTATAAAAGTGGTTCAATCGCGAACCGGTTTGACCCAACCCAGTTTCTTCACCAGGTTGATCTTCGATCTGGTTTTTAAATATTGCTTCAATATTTACTCAGGGCTAGCTCAGATTTGAGAAAATATTACTCAGGACAGTCCATTTTTTACTCTTAGGGCTTGTCACGACCCGCTACCCAAATTGTTGGGACGGATTGAGGCATGTCCAGCCTACGCTTGAGTTATAGCGTAGTAAGCTGTTCTTTTAAAAGTAAACAGTAAAAGATCAAAGTGTGCTAACAGTTCCATTTGTCATATTGAAGAAATCATCACAAACAAAAAATCTAACATACGAATATGTTTAAAATACATAGCCAAAATGTAAAACTGGATACAGGTCCAGTAACAAAATACATAGTCTAAACAGTCCTGCTCTCAAAGTCCAGAGCAACTAAAATTACAAACTAGACGAGTTTTCCCGTAGATACATCCTCGTGGGGTAAGCCTGATGGTGACCCCATAATAGGAATCACATAACAACTCCTCCTCGGTAAGCATACCTGCAACATTTTCTGTCAGGAAAGGAGCAAGTACTGATTCTACAAACTAAATATACGGAGCATGGAATGAACAGAGGTGTAATAAACAGGAATTATGGCATATCATAATCTATCATGTAGAAGATACATTTGTCATGACGACAGATGTACATGTAATGTTTAAAAATGGAGCATGTACGTGATCGTCAATAGGTGTAAAATGTACTGTGGCACAAGTATATAAAATGTACTTTCGTACAAGTAAGCAAGCGATAGATGTACATACGCACAAATACAGCTGGTACGCCTACGACAATGTATATATATAAAATATCAACCTTGTTCGGTACATACGTACGGGAGAAGGGGACATGATCACGTACTCAACTATCAGTTTTCCCATAACCCAAGTTCTAACATGTGAGAGATACAAGAATAGTTTTAAACATGTGAAACATACGGTGGGTACATATAAACATGTAAGATATAATTTTCTATTTTAGTAACTATATTAACATAGTTCATACGCAATTCATTATATGCAGTAAGTAAAGTTTGTAGGGGTACTTGCCTCGTGCAAAGCAATGATATAAGTACGAAGATATAGATGTCCGGTGTCCTGTCACAGTCAAAAAGGAAATATAATCTTAGTTTTTATACTAAGCTCAAGACTCGAACACTAGCGATGTGACACGACTTTCTAACTGGACACCTAGCCAAATGAGGACTTTAGCATAGGAGACCAATATGGGGTGATACAATACCTAATCCAACCTTTTTAGGGTCTCTATACTAAGGTAGGGTAAGGTCCCAATACTAAAATATCCCAAAATCACACATAACTTCACAAGATATAATTATTAAATTAATAAATTAGACTGTACACTGTGTTCCAACAATTATTAAGATAGACAAATGCTCTAATATATATATAATAAAGTACAAAAATAATACTTGTTAATTATAGAAGTTTATACTAATTTTTCTACAATTTATAAACTAATATAGATGTTTATTAAAAATTAGTAAACATAAGTACCTTGAAAATGAGTTCTGTTTCCTATTTATATAAAATAGAAAGAATACAAATTAAATCCTGGAACAATTATATTAAATTATCTAAATTAACATAGTATTTAAATACAATTTTTCCCAGATTTTTACCGCATTCATATACTACCTAAAAATTCAAATACATCAAGGTACAGTTTCTGAAAATAAATAATTAATTATTTAATATATTTATTCACGTATACGAAATTGAACCGAAGTCCAGATACGGGACCCACAGCCATGAATCAAGTCCGATATGACTCGTACAGACCTTGAATGTATTTAGAATCATTTAAGTCTATAAAACTCAAGCTAGATCTGGACTTAAATGGCCATAATTAACAGGCTACGTAAAAATATGGAATTAAATATATAAACATATGCATATTAAATTAATATAATAATATTTTAATGTAGTAAAATATACTTAACCATAATATTTACTGATAAAATAACATGTAAATTCACATCTATTAAAACCTAGCACCAAAAAAAAAAAAAATATATATATATATATATATATATATATATATATATATATATATATATATATATATATATATACATAGAAACACATGTATATATATATTAAATAGCATATACAAAAATATATATACATAGATATACTTTTTTTTTTACATAGATATACATAAATATAACAATAATATATATATATATATATATATATATATATATATATATATATATATATATATATATATATTTCAATATAATATAAATATGTATAAATACAGTATATAACAGTATACATATATATACATTATATAAACAGTATATATAAAATATATATAACAGTATAATATATAAAATACTTAATATATACATACATATACATATATATATATATATATATATATATATATATATATATATATATATATATAATCAAAACCCAGCCCAATTGGCTAATGGGCCAAAACCTGACCCGCATGAATAGTAACCAAACCCAAACCCATTAATAAACAGTTTTAAGCCCAATAAACATTAAAACAAACCCGAAACCCGATTAATTAAACCCGTGTCCTGATAGTTAGGGACACGAGCGGTCGAGTCTGACATCGAGTCTTGTATCCTGGTCCAATACGACACATACGACATGAATCTCGCGTGTCCGAGCACCCTCACGAGATCCTCGACACTCGACGACCTCACATACGTGTACACGAGACACGATACAAGCCACAAAAGAAACGACATGTACGTATCTGGCGAGGAGACGCTGTCGGGGCTGCTGCGCGGTGGAGGAGGCGTCGGGGTACGGCGAGGAAAATAGCACTGGGTTCGCCTGAGTGTGACAAACACACGGGTGGTGGTCGGAGGCGACGACGACGGCTAGAACGGCGAGGATCCTAGATCTAGGGTTCATGCGAACTCGACGGAGAAGACGGGCTAGGGCGATGGCTACGGTGGTCGGAGTAATAAATAAGGTTAGGGTTTCAAATGGAAGGGTTTTTATAGGCCAGAATTGGGGCTTAGATTAGGGTTTCGATCACGAATTTAGGGTTTAGGGTTAGGGTTACGGCGAGTCGGTCGGGAAGACGACAATGCCAAAGGCGGTGGTCACGGCAATTTTGCAGAAAAACCCTCGCTTCTTCGTAAATTGCAAAATTAACCCACCGCCCTAACTATATGCAAATCTAAATTTACAAACTGATCCCCGCTGTGTTCTGTGCAAATATTAAATTTGCACAGACAAATCTAATATTGCAAACTGACTTAAAATAATTTAAATAATTACAAAACTAATTTTAAAAATTGCAAAATAATATTTTAGCCTTCAAAAACTATTTAAAAATTTTAGAAAATTCCTAATAATCATAATAAATTATTTTAAGGCTAAAAATATCATTTGCACTTAAAAACCCTTAATTTAAAATATTTAAATAACAGGAGCTTACAAATCTTCCCTCCTTGAAAAATTTTGTCCTCGAAATTCACAAGGATATAAGACTCTACAAATATTTAATATAGAAAGCAATTCAAACAATGACTAAGACTACTATTAAGACTAACCTCTATGGTATCAAGCGGGAATGGATGGTTCCCTCGCGGCTGGTGGGTCGAACAAGTAAGGATATCTCTCCCTCATGTTCGACTCCCTTTCCCAAGTAGATTCTCCTGGAGAGTGACGGCTCCAAGCTACTCGGACTAAGGGTATGACTTTGTTCCTCAGCCTCTTCTCCCTTCGGTCCAATATCTCTACTGGCTACTCAGTAACTGCAAGACTCGGCCCGATCTCCAATTCTGAATGATCCAGTACATGGCTAGGGTCGGGAACCTCATCAACTGAGATACATGAAAGACATTGTGAACTTCTGCCAGGTTGGGTGGTAGTGCAACACTGTAAGCTACCTCTCCGATCCTGCTGAGTATCTCGAACGGTCCAATGTACCTAGGGCTCAACTTGCCGTCTCGTCCGAATCGGATCGTCCCTCTGGTAGGTGATATCTTCACCAACACTATATCTCCGTCGGCAAACTCCATCGGTCTGCGACTAGCATCGGCCCAGTGTTTCTGCCTGTCCTGAGCAACTCTGAGTCTGTCTCTGATCATCCTGACCTTCTCTGCTGCCTCAGGGATCATCTCTGGCCCAAGCATAACTTTATCTCCAACTTCATCCCAAAAGAGCGGTGTACAACATCGTCGTCCATATAGTGCCTCGAACGGAGACATACCGATGCTGGCTTGGTAGCTGTTGTTGTATGAAAACTCCACCAAGTTAAGATGACTCTCTCATGATCCTCTGAAGTCCAGTACACAAGTCCTCAACATGTCCTCGAGCGTCTGAATCGTCCTCTCGGACTGTCCATCAGTCTGTAGGTGGTACGCTGTACTGAACTTGAGTCGACTGCCCAACTCCTCCTACAAGCTCCTCCAGTAATGAGATATGAATCTGCTGTCCCGGTCTGATACGATGCTCACCGGTACTCCGTGTAAGCGAACTATCTACTGCATGTATAGCTCTGCCAACTTCTCGGTGGAAAGTCCCACCTTGAAGGGTATGAAATGAGCATACTTCGTCAACCTGTCAACGATAACCCATATGGAATCCTTCCCTCGTTGGGAACGAGGAAGCCCTGAAACAAAGTCCATCATAATGTGTTCTCACTTCCACTCGGGAATTGGTAACGGCTGCAATAGACTAGCTGGCCTCTGACGCTCCGTCTTGACCTGCTGGCAAACTAGGCACCTCAAAATAAAGCGTGATATATCTCTCTTCATCCTGTGCCACCAGAGATGTTTCCGTAAGTCACGGTACATATTGTTGGCACCGGGATGAATAGAATATCGCGATCGGTACGCCTCCTACAAGATTGCCTCTATCAGCTCACCCTTCGGCACGCATAACCGGCTTCCGTGCCTCAAAGATCCATCATCTGCTATGGTGAAGTCATCAAGCAATCCAACTAAAGCCTGAACTCTGAGTCCGTAGAGACGCTCATCTGTAGACTGAGTCTCTTTGATCTGCTCCATCAGACCTGACTGAATATCTAGCACCATTATCTGTATCACTGATCCTGGCTGAATCATCTCAATACCGAGCTTCTCCAGATCTTCCCACAAATGTCGATCCATCATCAGATACCATGCCATCGGATGCCTGCTCAGCACATCCACTACCACATTTGCCTTCCCGGGGTGATACTGCAAATCGATGTCGAAGTCCTTCATCAACTCCAACCATCTTCTCTGCCTCATGTTCAGATCCTTCTACGTAAACACATACTTCAAGCTCTTGTGGTCTGTAAAGATTTCCAATCGCTCTCTATATAAGTAGTGTTTTCAAAACTTGAGTGCAAAGATCACCGCAACTAACTCTAGGTCGTGAGTATGATAGTTCTCTTCATGAGTCCGTAATTGCCTAGATGCGTAGGCAATCACTTTCCCATGCTGCTGTAAAACACATCCTAGCCCCTTTCCAGAAGCGTCGCTGTAAATGATGAAACCTCTAGATCCTGAAGATAATGTCAGAACTGGAGCGATCATCAATCTCTTCTTCAGCTTCTCAAATGCTGCCTGGCAGTCCTCTGACCAGATGTACTCTGTGTCCTTCTATGTCAGCTTCGTCATAGGTTCAGCTATTCTAGCAAAGTCCTGGACAAACTTCCTGTAATAACCTGCTAATCCCAAGAAACTCCTGATCTCTAAAACTGATATTGGAGCCTTCCATGTCTCGATGGCAGCAATCTTTCTGGGATCCACTGAGATCCCCTCTCCAGTGACAACATGACCGAGAAATTCCACTCGGTCGAGAAAGAACTCGCACTTCGACAATTTAGCATACAACCTCTCCTTCTTCAGAATCCCCAGAACTGTCCGTAAGTGTTCTTCGTGCTCTTCTGGCGTCTTCGAGTATATCAAGATGTCGTCGATAAACACCACGATGAATTTATCCAGATATTGGTGAAATGTCTTGTTCATCAAGTTCATAAAGACAGCTGGCACATTTGTGAGACCAAATGGCATCACCAAAAACTCGTACTGCCCATACTTGGTATTGAACGTAGTCTTCTGGATGTCTTCAGCTCTGACTTTCACCTGGTGGTAACCTGATCTTAAGCCTATCCTGGAGAACACCTTTGCCCCACTCAACTGGTCGAACAAATCATCTATCCGAGACAGAGGATATTTGTTCTTAATGGTGATGGCATTCAATGCCTGGTAGTCAATGCACAATCGGACTGTACCATCCTTCTTCGGCACAAAGGGTACTGGTGCTCCCCCTGGAGAAGCACTAGATTGGATGAAACCCTTTCTCAACAGGTCATCGATCTGCTCCTTCATCTCTACGGCCTCCTTGGGGTTCACTCTATAGTAAGCCCGGGACACTGGTGATGAGCCCGGTACTAAATCTATAGTGAACTCCACATCTCTGTCAGGTAGAAGTCCTAGAAGATCCTCTGGGAATACATCCATAAACTCTCCAATGATAGGGTGTGGCGGTGCTAGCTCCCAACTGTAGCACAACAGTTCGTCTCTAGGCCGATCTCCGGCCCTGTCCTTCTGACACTGAATGGTGTCGTTCCTGGGGGACTGAACAGAATACTACCCTCATGACAGTCTATAGCTGCGTGAGCATAGCTAAGCCAATCCATTCCCAATATGATATTATATCCGGAAAGTGACATCACAAAGAATCATCCCCCAAACTCTCTCCCAGCTATAGTAATAGAGCATCTATAGATAGCTCTAATGGGTACTGGTCCGCCTCCTGTCATAACTCTACTCATCTCCTTGGTGGGTGTAGCTACTAAATGGTATTTTTGCACAAATTCGAATGACAGAAAGCTATGTGATGCACCAGAATCAAACAAGCATATGGCTAAAAAAGTATGCAAATAAACATGACCTGTGATGACATCGGCCAAATAATCTAGCTCCGAAACCTGCTCCGGCTCTGCCTCAAGAGCTAGACTATAAGCCTTCCCCTGGGGTCCTTTCTGCTGTTGCTGCAGATGCTGCCCAAACCGCTGCTGCTGGGTCGGGAGCGGTGGTCCTCTAACAGGTGGTCTAGTACCCGGTGCCCTTCCCGCTAGTAGGCATCCTCGAAGCTGGTGGGTAGTAGACCCGTATGCTAGGCATTGGTTCAACCTCTTCCTGCAGACGGAGTGGTTGTGCCCTGGCCTCTTACAGAACGAGCATGAGACACTCCTCTGCTGCTGCTGCCCTGGAGCTTTGGCAAGTGGTGCCTGATGGTGCTGATGCTGATGTTGTGCTGGAGGACGATAAGCCTGCTGATGCTGAGAAGGTGCCTTCGGCTGGAAAGCCTGGCGCTTGGACGACCCGTCATGGTGTCCGGTAGCTGGCCTCTTATAAGACAGACGGCGCTCCTCTATCCCCTGGGCCAACTCCAGGCTTTAGTAGTAGTCATTCGTCCCGTTTGCCACTAGGAGGATGCCGATGTCTGGGACAAGACCATGGCAAAATCTACGTGCCATCTCCTCTGGGTCTGAAATCAGGCTAGGGGCGAAACGGCTCAAACGACTAAACTCTGTCGCATACTCGTCAACAGAACGGTTCCCCTGCTGGAGGATCTGGAATTGTAGCCCCATGGCTACTCTAGCGGTAGTCGAGAATAATTTCTTCTTGAACTGATCCCATGTAGCTCTCCCTCTCATAAATAGTAGCTCATTCCTGAACCAGACTCCTGCTAAGTCTGTCAGCAAAAATCTCGCTGCCTCGACCTGAAGGTCACCCGACAACCTAGCTCCGATGAGCTTTCTCTCTACTGAGTCCAACCAGTCATCTGCGACTATGATGCCCTCAGTCCCATGAACTCCATGGGGTTCAAGTTCATGAAGTCCTTGATAATATTCCCCGCTCTCGATCGTGGCTCTACCGGTGGTGGTATCATGGTACACTCCTCAGAGCGCTCCATGCTTTGGCGAAGTAAGGTGGTATGCTCCTGATGGGTTGTTAGAAACCCCTGGATCAGAGTAAGTAGCTGGTTCCCATCGAGAGTGACAGAAGTCTGGGTAGGTATAGCAGCAGGTGGTGGTGGAATCATCTGGTCCTGCTGGGACTGTGATGTAGGAGCTGGTGGAGGCATCTAGGTTGGTGGATTTGTGGAGTGGGGGTGTATGGTAGGTGGAGGTAGAAGTGCTACGGTCAACTGGTCGACCGGTTGGATAGGAAGTACGCCATTTTCAGGTGTGGCATACTGGGATGAGCGTGTGAGCACCATCTAATAGAAAATAAAAGAACTATAAGAACTTTTTAAGTAAACAATCACAAACAAATAAAAAGTCTAATTTTATAATAACGATCCTATGCTGGGATGAGTTTTCCTATGTTGCAATCCTAGTAATCCTCTAGGTGTTCTAAATGTTATTCCTAGTATTATCTAGTTATCTTAAGTTCCTAATTGCAGGCATGCTTGGTACAATGACGTAACCAAACAACTTAGTCAAGGACCTGCATGGGCTACCACTAAAAACATGTCACAACCCGCTACCCAAATTGTTGGGACGAATTGAGGCATGTCCAGTCTACGCTTGAGTTATAGCGTAGTAAGCTATTCTTTTAAAAGTAAACAGTAAAAGATCAAAGTGTGCTAACAGTTCCATTTGTCATATTGAAGAAATCATCACAAACACAAAATCTAACATATGAATATGTTCAAAATACGTAGCCAAGATGTAAAACTGGATACAGGTCCAGTAACAAAATACATAGTCTAAACAGTCCTGCTCTTAAAGTCTAGAGCAACTAAAATAACAAACTAGACGAGTTTCTCCGTAGGTACATCCTCGTGGGGTAAAGCCTGATCCTCAATGGTGACGCCATAATAGGAATCACATAGCAAATCCTCCTCGGTAAGTATACCTGCAACGTTTCCTGTCAGGAAGGGAGCAAGTACTGATTCTACAAACTAAATATATGGAGCATTGAATGAACAGAGGTGTAATAAATAAGAATCATGGCATATCACAATCTATCATGTAGAAGATACATTTATCATGACGACAGATGTACATGTAATGTTTAAAACTGGAGCATATACGTCACTACTAAAATCTGCTCAATTAGCGACGTATATTTAGCGACGTTAGATTAACGTCGCTAAATTGTGTATATTAGCGACGTTTTATATAAACGTCGCTCATAGTCGCTACTAGCGACGACCTAAGCGACGTAACAACGACGTACATTAAGCACATGACCCAGTCGTCGCAAAACGTCGCTGGGACGTCGCTAGTAGCGACTCATTTAGCGACGGTAGTTTAAGCGTCGCTAAATTCTAATTATATCCTGGCCCTAACGTTTCATTTTCCCCCATTTCCTCTCTCACTCTCTCTCCTTCCCGGCGCTCTCACTCTCTCCGGCGGTGACTCTCACTCTCTCCGGCGACTCTCCTCCCTCTCTGGTACGTGACTCTCCCCCTCCCTCTCTCTCTCTCTCTCCGTCTGTTTTGGTTGTTGGTGGATTGGGAGGGAGGTGCGGGTGGCTCGGAGGGAGGTGCAGGGGGATGCGGGTGGTTTGGGGTGAGTGGGGGTGGCTGGGGGGTGGGACAGGGGGGACGAGGGCGGCTGTGGGAGGGGAGCTAGGGTTAGGGTTCATTTCCCATTTGGTTGTGTTGAGGATATTATATATTGACATTGTTCATTGCGGATAGTATTTTTTTCTTTATATTTTTTGTATATTCTGGAATGTATTGTGCGTGCCGGTGTTGAGTGTTCCACCGAGGGGGTCGGCAAACCCAGGGATTAGATTTTGTATTCTGTATTTTGGCTCAGGCTCCAGCTCCAGCATCATTTGCTTTCTGGAAACTATTTTTTTATATATTTTTTTAAATTTAGCGATATTTTTAGCGACGTTAGTATTTGTCGCTACATATTAGCGACGCCAGGAAATGTCGCTAAAAGCGTCGCTAAATTCTGACGTGGCAACACGTGGCACCAAATCTGATGTCAGCTCGTCGTCGCCAGTCGCAAATCTGTCGCTAAACGGCGACCACGCTATAACGTCGCCTTTTACGTCGCTGATTAGCGTCAAATAACATACGTCGCAAATAACGCCGCTAATTAGTGACGTATTTAGATGTCGCGAAATAGCGTCGCCCTAGTGACGTTTTGCGACGTTTTCCTCGTTTAGCGACACGTTTTGTCCGTCGTTCCTGAAACGTCGCCATAAACGTCGCTAAATTGATTTAGCGACGTTTTTGCTGAGATTAGCGACGTATTTAGACGTCGCTAATCTGACAAATTTTTGTAGTGCGTGATCGTCAATATATGTAAAATGTACTGTGGCACAAGTATATAAATGTACTTTCGTACAAGTAAGCAAGCGATAGATGTACATACGCACAAATACAGCTGGTACGCCTACGACAAGGTATACATATATAATGTCAACCTTGCTCGGTACATACGTACGGGAGAAGGGCCATGATCACGTACTCAACTATCAGTTTTCCCATTTTAAGATATGATTTTCCATTTTAGTAACTGTATTAACATAATTCATACGCAATTCATTATATGCAGTAAGTAAAGTTTGTAGGGGTACTTACCTCGTGCAAAGCAATGATATGAATACAAAGCTATAGATGTCCAGTGTCCTGTCACCGTCAAAAAGGATATATAATCTTAGTTTTTATACTAAGCTCAAGACTTGGACACTAGCGGTGTGATACGACTTTCTAACTGGACACCTAGCCAAATGATGACTTTAGCATAGGAGACCAATGTGGGGTGACACAATACCTAATCCAACCTTTTTAGGGTCTCTATACTAAGGTAGGGTATGGTCCCAAACTAAAATATCCCAAAATCACACATAACTTCACAAGGCATAATTATTAAATTAATCAATCAGATTGTACACTATGTTCTAACAATTATTAAGATAGTAAAAAGGCCCCAATATATATAAAATAAATTACCGAAATGATACTTGTTAATTATATAAATTTATACTAATTTTTCTGGAATTTATTAACTAATATAGATATTTATTAAAAATCAGTAACATAAGTACCTTGAAAATGAGTTCTGTTTTCCTATTTTTGTAAAATGGCAAGATTACAGAATAAATTCTGAAACAATTATATTAAATTACCTAAATTAACATAGTATTTAAATACAATTTTTCCCAGATTTTTACAGCATTAATATACTATCTAAAAATTCAAATACAGCAAGGTACAGTTTCTGAAAATAAATAATTAATTATTTAATATATTTATCCACGTATACGAAATTGAACCGAAGTCCAGATATGGTACCCAAGGCCATGAATCAAGTCCGATATGAGTTGTACAGACCTTGAATGTATTTAGACTCATTTAAGTCCATAAAACCCATGCTAGATCTGGACTCAAATGGCCATAATTAACAGGCTACGTAAAAATACGAAATTAAATATATAAACATATGCATATGAAAATAATATAATAATATTTTAATGTAGTAAATATACTTAACCATAATATTTACTGATAAAATAACATGTAAATTCACATCTATAAACCTAGCACAAAATATATATTATATATATATATATATATATATATATATAATATATATATTAGATATATATATATAATATCTATATATTATATATATATATATATATATATATATATATATATTTTTTTTTTTTTTTTTTTTTTTTTATATATATATATTATATATAAAATATATATAATATATATATATATATTATATAATATAATATATATATATATATATATATCTATATATTATATTATATGTTATATTATGTATATCTCTATGTATATATATTTTTTATCTATTATTTTTATATATACATGTGTTTCTATGTGTGTATATATATATATACACACATAGAAACACATGTTATATATATTAAATAGAATATAAAAAATATATATACATAGATATAATTAAATATAACAATAATATATATATATAATATTATATATATCTATAGTATATATATATTATATATATATATATATATATAGATGTTATATTTATGTATATATGTATATATATATATAATATCTATATATATATATATATATATATATATATATATAATATTATATATATTATATATATATCTATATATATATATTTATATATATTACTCAATATAATTAATATAGAAAAATACCAATAATATATATTTACTTTATATCTATATATATATATATATATATATATATATATTATATATTATATATATATAATATATATATTATATATATATATATATATATATATATTATATATATATATATATATATATAGATATATCAATATAATATATATAGAAAAATACTCAATAATATATAAAGTAAAAATATTATATTATATATATATCTATATATATATATATATATATATATATATATATATATATATATATATATATATATATATATATATATAGATATATATATTAAGTAAATATATATCTATATATCTATATATATATATATATATATATATATATATATATATAATATATTATATATATATATATTTACTTAATATTATATATATATATATATATATATATATATATATATATATATATTGAAATATATTATATGGTTTTAAACCCAATAAACATAAAACAAACCCGAAACCCGATTAATTAAACCGTGTCCTGACAGTTAGGGACACGAGCGGTCGAGTCTGACACCGAGTCTTGTATCCTGGTCCAATACGACACACACGACACGAATCTCGCGTGTCCGAGCACACTCACGAGGTTCTCGACACTCGGCGACCTCACACACGTGTACACGAGACACGATACAAGCCACAGAAGAAACGATACGTACGTGTCCGGCGAGGAGACGCTGTCAGGGCTTCTGCGCGGCGGAGGAGGCGTCGGGGTACGACGAAGAAAACAGCATTGGGTTCGCCTGAGTGTGGCAAACACACTGGTGGTGGTCGGAGGCGAAGACGACGGCTATAACGGCGGGGATCATAGATCTAGGGTTCAGGCGAACTCGACGGAGAAGACGGGCTACGGCGGTAGCTACGATGGTCGGGGTGATAAATAGGGTTAGGGTTTCGAATGGGGGGGGTTTATAGGCCAGAATTGGGACTTAGATTAGGTTTTCGATCACGGATTTAGGGTTTAGGGTTACAGCGAGTCGGTCAAGAAGACGACAAGGCCAAAGACGGTGGTCATGACCATTTTGTAGAAAAACCCCCGCCTCTTCGTAAATTACAAAATTAACCCACCGTCCTAACTATATGCAAATCTAAATTTGCAAACTGACCCCCGCTTTGTTCTGTGCAAATATTAAATTTGCACAAACAAATCTAATATTGCAAACTGACTTAAAACAATTTAAATAATTACAAAACTAATTTTAAAAATTGCAAAAATGATATTTTAGCCTTTAAAAACTGTTTAAAATTTTTAGAAAATTTCTAATAATCATAATAAATTATTTTAAGGCTAAAAATGTCATTTGCACTTAAAAATTCTTAATTTAAAATATTTAAATAACATGGCTTACAGGGCTGCCCCCAACCCACCCCTAAACCTAATTTTTTACCTTCACTTCAATCTTTCACTCTCTCTTCCCAAAACCTAATATATTACCTTATTTCAATCTTTCACTATCTCTCTTCCCAAAACCTCTCAAATTCCTACTTCTTCTCCATCATATCCATCTTCCCATTTCATCAAAATCCTATATTCATTTCCATTCCCAATTTCAGAGATGGCACCTAAAGGCTTCTCACAAACAAGATACAAACTCTAATACTTCCTTCTTCACAAACAATACATGAAAATAAACTATAATTTCTGGTAATTACAATCGACCAAGTCAACTTTAGGACTACCACAAATTCTGGCAGTCCTAAATACTTATAGGACTGCCAAAATTTGGACAGTCCTAAAATGGACTTACTGTACTTATAATACCGATCACTCTAACTAAATGTGAAAGTTTGTTCATCACAAATAAGAAATTTGGTTAGATCGATTTTGTTACAAGCATCAGAGTAAGTGAAATTACCTATAGAAGATCTTTGAGGACCGATTCTTATCTGTGACTGCCTAGCTTGCAGTGTGTCCTTACCATAAGAAGTGACATAGTGTCTCTTCAATGTGCCCATGCCCTCATTCTATTTCCACTTATATATTTTCTTATATTTCTTACACTGTGTACCTTTAGCAATTGGTTTTCGATTTTTGTGATCTAAAATCGGTGCGCCATGACTATCAATGACATATATCTTTGTAGAATATTGTCATACAACTGATTTCTCCCTATTTACAATATTTGTAGCCACGCTCCTAACTTCAGGAGGTGACATTTAGGTCGGTGGCACAGAATCTGTAATAGGATTATTTTTAAATAAATCAGCATACATAGTAAGAAAAATTTTGTTCTGAATCACCTCCAAAAGGGCGGTTAGAACTAGGGATCATCATTTGGCCCGAAGTTCATGGTCGTCCGAAAAGCTCGCCCGGCCCGATGGGCCAAAGCTCGATAGAGCCCGGTCATTAGGGTAGCCCGACCCGGTCCATATTAGTATAGGGCCAGGCTTGTGCTATGCATCCGTCCGCCCGAGCCCGGTCCGAAGCCCGTCCGATACAAGTTTGGACTATGAGATAGAGCCATATTTGATAAATTGGAATATGGTAGAAAATGATGTATTCGCGAATATCCGACTTTGTAAACTATTTCATCTATATTATGCGCCACATTTTCCAAGTGTGACCATTCAATTCAAGAGTTTTTTTTCATTGTCTCCAGTATGTGCGCAACAAGGATTATGTGGTTTCTGGATTTGCTAAGGGCATGTTTGGTAAATTTTATTGGGAGCTGGAATGTAGGATTTCATGGATTTGGAGCCAAATCCATGTAATTCTATATTTGGTTGGAGTTGAATTTGGATATAGAAAGTGGGTACCAAATCCAAATTTTGGATTTGGAAAAAAAGTTGGATTTTTTAAAATAATTTTAATGTTCTATTAAATATTTAATTAATACTAATTAAAAGAAATAAAAATTAATTAAAAATTAAGCAATAATGAGTTATTATTTTATATATGAATTTCTTAATTAATATAAATCCATTAATCCCTTAAATAATTAATTATTAATTTAATTAATTAATATTCATAATAATCGTAATTAATAATTTATTAATATATTAATCATAATTATAATCTTGATTAATAATTTATTAGTTTATAGTTTTATTTTAATATTTTATAATAATCTTAATTAATAATTTATACCTTTATTATTAAAAAAATATTATACCTTTATTATTCATAATTATAATAATTTATTAATTAAGTATAATTTTAATCAATAATTTATAAATAAATGTTTAATTGTAATCATAATTAATAATTTATTAGTCGTAATTATAATCTTAATTATAAATTATTAATATTATTTATTGTAATCATAATTAATAATATATTAATCATAATTATCATTAGAATTAATAATTTATTATTTAATAATTATTAAATTATTAAATTTTCAATTAATCATCATTATAATCTTAATTAGTAATTCATTAATCATAACTATTATCATAATTATAATAGTAATTTAATTATTAATTATAACTATAACTATAATAATAATTAATTAATAATTTATATATTTACTATTTTATTAATAAATATTTTATTATCATAATTATAGTATTACCAAATATATGTTTGGTTGGAGTTGGATTTGGATTTGGAAATTAATGATTTGGATTTGGATTTCCAAATCCAAATCCATTTTACCAAACAAGCCCTAACAGCAGCAGCTTTCATTAGCAGAATATTAGGATGATGGTAACTTGTATCATGATGATGTAAGTGAAACTGCATGAAAACAATGAACCAAGCCTTTTGTCTTTCAAACCTTGTAAGCTTCTGAGGCCCAACAGATTTTTTTTTGTATTTTGAAAGGGTAAAACATGCAAATTATTAATTTTTATAGAACTAGTCCTGTCCGATCCGACTTGGCCCGAAAAGTCCGACTCTTGTGGGCGGACTTGGACTTTATAAATAATAATTAAGTCCGGCTCAACCCAGCCCGAAAATTCTTTAGGGCCAAAAAAATTCGGCCCATGTCCGGCCCGAGCCCATACTTTATGGTCTTGCACGGCCCGGCCGGGCCCAGCCCAATGTCGATCCCTAGATAGAACCAGTAGCATCCATATTTTTAAAATTAATTTTTCAGAAAAAGATGAAAGAAGAGAAAAAAAAAACTATCTACCAGAGAGAGAGGGAGTGTGAGAGAGAAATAAAAAATCCAAAAACAAAATTCTCTAAAATAAAAAGAGAAATTTTGACTTGCCCCCCACTTTATTTACCATATTTCAAGGTGCACCCCACTATTTTACAACAATGTAAGAAATCCTTACTTTTGACATAAATCGTCTATAATTAACGGTAAACACCTTTGAACTAAATTTTTTTTGACCAAAATACCCTTCGTTCCACGCTCTATCTCCTTCTCCCCCTTTTCTTCTCACTCTCCTATTTCTCGTCATCGACGACAGCAGCGGGGGCGGAGGCGCGTGCGAAGGCAGCAGCAGCGACATCTAGCAGGGGGCGGGGGCGCGCACCACGAGGTCAAGCAGCGGTGGGTGTGAGCTCGACGGGGGCGCGCACGGCAGGGGGTGCGCACGGCGGGGGACACACACGGCGGGCTGCGACGGCACGAGCGAGGGGCGGGGGCGAACACGGCGGTGGCACACGCACGTTGCTGGGGCGAGCACGGCGGGCTGCGACGGCGGGGGCGAGGGGCGGTGGCTCGCAACAGGGGCGAGCGCGGCAGCCTGCGGCGGCGTGGACGAGCTCAGTGGGGGCGGGGGGGTGGAGGTGGGAGAAGGCAGCAGCAACATCAGTGGGGCGCGTGCGACGAGAGCGAGGAGAGGCGGGAGCGCGCTGTGCAGGGTGGGGTTGGGTCTCAGGGTAGAAGACAACAAGTGGGCGGGGTATTTTCTTCTTAAATTATGAATTTTGTTAGTTATGGACGGTTTTTGTTTAAAATGGGAGGACTTATACATTATTGTAAAATATTGGGTGCACCTTTAAAAATGGTAAACAAAGTGGGGGACAAGTCAAAATTTCTCAAATTAAAATTACTTCGAAGGTCAACTTCAAGAAAGAGATGTTCAACTCCAAGAATTTTTGCAGAATTTAAAACCTCAAGAACAATGCACTTTGCCTCCATAAAGTTGCACTTCAAAGTCCAGAAACTTGTTGTTCAATCTTTAGAGAATTGCTTAGCTTGAGTATTTTGTAACAGAGGAAAGAAATGATTGTGTATAATTTTCATAAATTTTGGTCTATTTATATTTTTTGGGTGCAAAATGACCTATTTTATACCCCAAAAAGAGTTGTTATAAGGATATTTTTGGTCATTTTAGCAAAATGGCCGATATACCTTTCAAACGGTCTAAAACAGTTACTAAATTAATGGGGGTAAATGGATCTTTTACCTCCCAACGGTCTAAAAAAACTAGTCGAACCGGGCCTGGACCGGACTGGTCTGGTTGGGCTTTACGGGTTTGACCAGCCCAAACGCGCTGTTAAACCGGGCCGGGCCGGTTCTGGCTTTCGGGTTTGGATCTGAAACCTAGTCTGGACCCGCTGGGTTAGGAGGTCGGCCAGTCCGGATCGTTGACCGGGATCGGGTTGGCCCTGAGCGATTTTGACCGGGCCAGGACCAAGCCGGGGCCGGGGCCGCCCGACCCAACTTACACCTTGATGGATTGTCCTCCCCTCCTACTGCGAGCCCTCTCCCCTCTACCGCTTCGTCGCCCCCTCCATATCGCTCCATCGCCGTCCACCGCCTGCGTGCACAATGGGCACACGCAGACGGGTGCCAAATAGCAAAAAAAATTTGAGGTATATATATATATATATATATATATATATATATATATATATATAAAGGATCAAGATCCCCACATTTTTTGCATCCCCATGCATCCCCCTATTTGCACCGTTGGATGGTGCTTTAAGTCATCTAATCTTAACCGTTGATTTACCAACGGTTAAGATTGGATGACTTAAAGCACATCCAACGGATGTGAACATGGGGATACAAAAATTGTGAGAATGCCTAATATCCTTCCTCATATATATATATATATATATATATATATATATATATATATATATATATATATATATATATATATATATATTTCTCCGAATGCCTCACCAGTACTAATAAACTAGGAGTCATTGGCTTTGATATTTTTTTAAAAGCAATTGATAATTGTGGCAAACTCGCCTCCACTGGGGCTCGAACTCCGATCACTTGGACCACGTGCATCTCCGTTGACCACTAGGCTAGAGGTCATTTGCGACCTCTCTCTCTCTCTCTCTCTCTCTCTCTCTCTCTCTCTATATATATATATATATATATATATATATATATATATATAATGTGTATGTACGTAAAAAAAATATTAAAAATTTAAATATGAAGTTATTATAAAAAAATGCTAATCCTATTATTTAAATTGAAGTAATCGAGAAAAATGACTTCTATCTTAACTATTTTATTTAGGGTTATTTAGTTATAAATGTGTATATTTGGCAGTTAAATGGCTAATTAATTTTTTTAAATAACTAGTAAATTATTTAAATAGTTATTTAATTTTTTTAATTCATTTAAATAATAATATACATACGTCTCAGACCGATTATTTTTGAGCGATTTCTAAGTGGTATTATAATAGTAGACTTATGTTCATCAAAAGTCTCTTGATCGACTCACTTAACATACACAGAATCAACAGCATTACACAAATTCTGGAGAAATATTTTCATAATCCTTAATTAGCTGCTGCATAATAATATGCATTCGTTATAGAAATGCAAACAAACAATAACAAAGTAAAGAAATAAACAAAGAAATAAAAAAGTTTAATGATCATCCGAATCAGCTACTTAGTAATACGGAATCGAAGGTGGTGGAGGTGACGCATAAGAGACTCCCACCACCGGCGGCAGCGGCAGGTTCCCTCCGCATTCCGGCCCCGGCGGCGGCGGGGGATGCGAGTTCGAGTGGGGTGCCGGCGGAGGGGCCTTCCATGGAATTGCTGGCGGGGGCTGGTTATGATGGTGTTGCTTCGGCGGGGGTGGCGTCGGAATTACAGCTGGCGCTGGTGGTGGTGAAAGGTGGTGATGTTGTTGCTGTGGTGGCGGTGGTGAATGTGCAATTGGAGCTGGTGGAGGTGGAGAAGGTGTCGACGCCGGTGGCGGTGGAGGGGGAGAGGTGGTGTAGAGTGGAGGTGGAGGGGGCGAGGGGCTGGCTGGGGTCTGGCGATAGGTAGGTGGTGGTGGTGGAGAATATACATGTGGAGGCGGCGGCGGAGGACTTGCTGGAGTCTGGTGATAGGATGGTGGCGGTGGTGAAGATACTAATGGAGGAGTATAGACCGGAGGCTGAGTCGTGGTCGGCGGCGGAGGTGGTACCGTTGGGCAGCCCGGTTTAGCCGGAGGAGACGACGAATGCTGTGGCGGAGAGACCGATGGGGGATAATACGCTGGAGGCTGGGCCTCAACCGGTGGCGGTGTGGACTCGTAGCGGGAAGAAGGCGGAGGGGGTGATGGCAAATGTGGCGACATTGGTGGTGGCGGTGGCGGCGATGCTGATTCTGAAGGAGTTGGTACTTGAGCTGGTGGCGAGGGGAAATGTGGCAACGTTGGCGGATAATGGCTCCATCCGCCCGGCGGAGGCGGCGATGCCGTTACCGAAGGAGCTGGAACTTGGGCCGGAGGCGACGGGCCACTCCCATGAGATGGTGGTGGCGGTGTATAATAATGTTGGCCAACGGGAGGAGGTGGCGGCGAGGAGCGAGAGTGGGAAGGTGTAGTCGGTGCCGGTCCCGGTGAAACAGGACTAGTAGTTGGTGGTGGTGGTGTATAATAATGTTGGCCAACGGGAGGAGGTGGCGGCGAGGAGCGAGAGTGGGAAGGTGTAGTCGGTGCCGGTCCCGGTGAAACAGGACTAGTAGTTGGTGGTGGTGGTGTATAATAATGTTGGCCAACGGGAGGAGGCGGCGGCAAGGAGTGGGAGTGGGAAGGTGTCGTCGGTGCCGGTCCCGGTGAAACAGGACTCGTAGTTGGTGGTGGTGTATAATAATGTTGGCCAACGGGAGGAGGCGGCGGCGAGGAGTGGGAGTGGGAAGGTGTCGTCGGTGCCGGTCCCGGTGAAACAGGACTAGTAGTTGGTGGTGGTGTAGGTGGGTGAGATCTTGTCGATGGCGACGACTCGCTAGTAGGCGGCGGAGGGGGTTGCGATCCGAAATGCTGCTGGACTGGAGGTGGTGGCGGGTGAGAACTAGCGGAAGGCGAGGACTCGGAGCTGGGTGCCGGCGGAGGAGTCGACTTCTGTTGCCTTGGCCTTCCACGCTTGGGGGTCGGCGGTGCCGGCCCGGTCCTTTTCCTACTGGGCGTCGGAGGCGGCGATGCCTTTGTAGGAACCGGGAACGGGAAACCCGCGCTGCCGCGGCACTTGGATCTGCTGCAGTCGAACGGCCGCGCGGACTCGGACGCGCATTCCCTCGCGGACCGCTGGTCCGGCAGCCCGGCAATGCAGTTGTCCCTCGCGTCCGCGAAAGTGGCGGCGCACTCGGGGGGCTGACCCGTGAAGTAGTTGTAGGAGTAGGTGAAGTTCCGGAGGCTCGGCAGGGTGCAGACGCCGCTGGGCACCGATCCGGTGAGCCGGTTGTGCGCGACGTCGAGCTGCTCGACGCTCCGCATCCCGGCGACCGTGGTGGGAAGGCCTCCCTGGAGGTGGTTGAAGCTGACGTCGAACACCGTCACGTTCCTCAGCATGCCGACCTCTGCGGGGATGCAGCCGGTGAGGTTGTCGCTGATGAGGACGATCTCGTTGAGGGTGTGGGCCATCCTGCCGATGCTCGACGGAATGCACCCGCCGAGGTCGTTGTTGGCGAGGACCAGCACCGACACGGGAGAGTTCCCGAGGGTCTCGGGGATGCCGTGCCTGAGGCGGTTGGAGTTGAGGAAGATGGCGTCGAGGGGGCGGTCGAAGAGGGCCGGAGGGATCGGGCCCTCGAACTCGTTGTACCGCAAGTCCAGGTACTTGAGGGCCGGGAGCGAGAGGACGACGTTCGGAAAGCTCCCGACGAATCGGTTGTTGCTGAGATCGAGCTCGTGGAGGAGCCTCAGCGCGCGGAAGGCGGCGGGCACGACGCCGCAGAAGCGGTTGGAGTTGAGGTGCAGCAGGGCGAGGTCGGTGAGCAGGCCGAGCTCGGGGGGCAGGAAGCCCGCAATGTCGGCGTGGTTGAGGTCGATGCCCGCGACGACGGTGAGGGAGGGGTTCGCGGGGGACGGGGCGCAGAACACGCCCGTGTAGGAGCAGACTTCGGGGCCGGCCCAGTTGGACGTGATGTTGGTGGGATCGGAGAAGATGGCGGTGGTTTTCCAGGTCTGGAGGGCAATGTAGGCCTGCCGGAGGCCCGGGTTGGCGAACCGGAGGTTCCCGGGATCAACCTTGGCATTTGCTAGCGAGGCCGAGGAACATAGAATGCATGCCAGGACCAGGAGTGCAGCAGCAGCAGGGAGAGGCCTGGCCATTTTGTGTGGAGGTTTGATTGAGGATGATGCAGCAAAGAAGTAGAAGAAGAGAAGGGGGGAGAGAGCACATGGACGTTGGCAGAGATTCAGAGGGGTCGTGGGTGGCTACGGTCTGCTGGCATCTTGCCTGATTTTATATTATCTTACAAGAGAGGGAGAGCAGTAAGTGTACCTGGCTCTCTAATTGGCTCTTGGCTCTCTTCAATGCTTGTGTTGATTGTTGTGAGAAATTATGGCTTCTTCTCAGGACCATCTCCAATGGTAATTTTTAAAATTGAGTTCTTATCCTACCTGACATTTTACTTTAAGGCCTCGTTTGGTTCGCGGAATGGAAGGAAAAGGAAATCAATTCCTTGTCATTTTCTTTCCTTTGGAAAACTTTAATTCCTATTGATTTTTCTTTCCGATGTTTGGCAGTGCCAAGAAATTTGGAAAGGAAAGTGAATACTTCAATGTGGGAAAGTGATTCCTTCCTTGGATGGATGGAATCACTTTCCCCCCTAATTTCCCTTCCATTGGGAATCACTTTCCTTTCCTCCTCAATTCTTTGGGCACCCAAACATAGGAAAGTAATCACTTTCCTTTCCCGGCCGGGAGATTCCGCGAACCAAACGAGGCCTAAGGAGATTTTTATCCTAGTTGGAAGAGTTTCTACATAAAAATTATACACATACAAAAAATGCTCTCCAATGGTTCTCCATTTCTATTCTATGTGTCACATAGAAAAAGAACCAATTTAATGGTATGGGACCCAATAATAATTGTCATAAGAGATAGGAGAATTTCTATGAGAGTTTCTAAATGTAGAAACCCTCCTAAAAAATTTTTATCCTACATCATTGCCACCTAAGATAGAAATAGTGATAGAAACTACCATTGGGAGAAGTTTTTTTTCTAAAGTAGATTTCTTCCATAGAAATAGGAAAGATAGAAACCCCCATTTGGCCAATGGTGATTTCTAAAATTGAGTTCTTATCCTACTTGACATTGTACTTTAAGGAGATTTCTATCTTAGTTGGAAGAGTTTCTACATAAAAATTGTACACATACAAAAAATGTTCTACAATGGTTCTCCATTTCTATCCTATGTGTCACATAGTAAAAGGACTAATTTAATGGCGTGGGGCCCAATAATAATTGTCATGAGAGATAGGAGAATTTCTATGAGCCTAGAAAGTTTCCATCCTACATCATTGCCACCTAGGATAGAAATGGTGATAGAAACTACCATTGGGAGAAGTTTTTTCTAAAATGGATTTCTTCCATAGAAATAGGGAAGATAGAAACTCCCATTAGAGATGGTCTAAGGGTACTATCACTTTTAGGAAAAAAAAATTGATACAGTAGGGGGTATCAAAGTTTTGATACCCCCTATGTATGACATGTGGGCCCCTCCTGTTTTGTAAAACGTGTAAACATATATATATATATATATATATATATATATATATATATATATATATATATATATATACAAATAAATTTTGAGAGGGCCCACATGTCATACATTGGGGGTTTGATACCCCTACTGTATCAAAGTTTTTCTCTTACTTTTACTTGGACTAGCCTTTACTTGGAGACAGTCCAAGAAGGTGAAACTTTTGCTGGAGGCTGTTCACAATTTGCTTGGGGCTAGTCCAACCCCCAAACCCTCCTTTTCATTTCATTTCATCTTTTCCATTCTCTCTCTTCCAAAATCTTTGAAACCCTAAAACTCTTTCTCCCCGTCGACCACCGTCGTCCGCCACCACTCCGTCCGGCAGATCTCCTTCCTCTTCCGCCTCCGCAACCTCCTCTTCCGCCTCTACCTCCCCCTCTGTCGCCCCTCCCCCTCCGACAACTGCCGCCTCACTCGCTCCCTCTCCTAGCCCCTCTTCTTCTCCCTCGACTCCCTCCCCTCCATCCTTGTCACGACCCGCTCCCAAATAATCGGACACGAGTCGGACACGCCCAGCCTTCGTCGTTAGACACGACGAAGTAAGCTGTACCAAGCTAGGGAAAACTAACCAGATAAACATGAAAGTATAGAATCACAGCATCTAAAAACGTATCCCAGAATGATCACCATAATCCACAAATCCAGATATCAAAATGTACCAGAATCAACAGGAAAGAAAAGTGCTATGAACTCTAAAGTCAATATCTCAAAGTAAAGCTAAGCAATCTAAACCTGAAGCCTCAAGCTAAGCCTCATCCTGCTCAGCTAAATCCTGGGCTCTGGCCCATAGAGTAGAATAATATCCTGCAAGCATACCTGCAACATATCATATTCAGGAGCGGAGCAAAGTACAGTTCTAGGTAATAAAACATGAACATGGTATGAACAGAGTACAGGAGTACAGGAAATGAAATACAGGAATGAACATAAAAGTACAGGAAAGTAGTACATGAAATAAGTACAGAAACTATAGTACATGAATGTAAAGTACAGGAACATGTAAAGTACATGAATGAAACTATAATTCTGAAGTACCAGACATGACAAGTGCATAATATCGAAATACATCTAGTCCATGTGACCGGCTGGGGTGAGTACAGGAGCATGCACATGAGTACATGAATATGGTACGACTTAGGACTCGCGTGCACAGTGCGAGGCCTAAGCTAGGTACAGGAGTATATAGTCACCGGGATTGGTCACATGGCTAGTGTATTTTCCCACCCGACACTAATAAGTACAAGGAAAAAGGTACAGGAATACAGGGGTACATGAATATCGTGCCATGACATATCACAAGAAAGGGTACAAGAATGTAAATGCACAAAATCGTAGAAAAGTACTTGCATTGTTCCGAGAAAGTACGGGTAAAGTATAGAGCTGGATGTTCTCCTGAGTAATATTTGATACAAGTTGGTCAAGTTATACCCATTATCTATATTAATACTTAACTTCAACTATTTCTAATAAAATACTATTTAATTTAGTAATTAAAAGTAATGCCAGACCACCCATTTCCTAACCAAGTCCAATCACAAGTTATGATACTGGGTTAAGCCCCTCATTCATCATTAAACTTATACAATTATTCTTCATAACCATTAGTCAACTAATACTTTAAATATAAAGTTACCAACATTGTTCCAAAATAAATCTAAGAATAACTATACTCATTTCTCAGTTTTTATCATATAGTCAAGACAATGCCTATATAAACTCAAGTTAATAGGAACTCCATTCCCAATCTATATGAATTCAGGTTAAACATTCTATCCAATAGTGAATACAACTTAGTTACACTCAATACCTTAGGTTGACCTTGAACATTAATTCTAGGTTCAAACTTGGACATCAATTCCAGGTTCACTTGGACATTAGGCAATGATGAGAAGTCCCATGAGTCTTCAGTTCATTCCAGATGCAAAAGAAGACACAACATTGCCTAAATTCTCAGTTTCTCACTGAGAGTTACCCATAGTTAATCTGAGATGAAAAACTCCAGATATTACTCAGGTTTCCAACATTGAAGAATCAGTACAAATAAGAATGAAATTCCAAATCTATTGTCCACAACCCAAAGTATTATTACTGAAATTAGGTACATATTAGCATTCAACTCCATAACAGAGTTTAAGAATTCTTCAAAACTCAACATAGGATTTAATATAATTCAACGACCAAATCATAAATAATCGAAAACAAACTCCCATTGCACAACCGAAATTTAAATCAAAAATCAATTGGTACAGCTGCTCCCTGCTACTCCCCGATTTCCTACTCCAAGATCAGCAACACACGCACACAGTCTGGACACGAGCAACATCTTGACTCGAACAAAACTTGGACACGAACATCACGCACATAGACATGAACCATCATTCAAAACCCGGCCCTGGCCAACACCCCGTATTTAACCAAAGAAAAGAGAATTTAGAAATCAACAGAACAATAGCATAGGTACCTGGAAATAGGAATTCACTGGTAGATCGAGAATGTGCCCTCACGTGTCGGATACAACTTCCGACTCGATCGATTCAAACCATTGAATAAACATCAACAGAGGAAGAATCGATTAATCAATCAATTTGAGGAGTACAAAAATTCGTACAGCAATGAACTCACCAAGATGATCAATGAGCCTAGAGAGTTAATCACTGGATCCGTATGGAATCCTGCTCGAGTTTATAACAGTAGTCCCGATCACTCAATTCCGAAAAAATAAAACAACGATCAGTCGATCTGAAGTTTCGGATCTAGAATCAAAATTTCAAAGCAAGATGGAAGGAAATGTTCGAATAGAAACTAACGAGCAAGTTTGTTGAACGATCGATCACTCGAGAGATTCCGTCCCGTCGTCGAAGAATATCGAATCCGTCGTCACTGCCGATGCTATACTTCACCGGAGAAGAGCTTCGCCGTCGTCTAGACTCGTGGAGTGGTCGTCGTCGGAAAATAGCTGACGCCGGAGAAGGATGCTGTTGATCGGAAAACTCGCCGATAGATGGCGCTGTCGGTCGAAGAAGATCGTCGGAGAAGGTCGGGGTTAGTGTTAGGTTGGAAACTCGTCGACGAGATTTGGGAAGAGTCCCTTCTCGAAAGTTTCAGAAGAATTGAGAGTGGGGAATACTCTCTTTCTTCACCACTCAGCTAATTAAAAGGAAAAGTGCATTTTTGCACAAAACCCCTCCCGCCAGAAAATATTACAAAAGACACACCCCCCCCCCGCCAAGAATTATAAGCAAAAAGGCCCTCTACTTTTTCGTTATTTCAGGAAAAGTTAAAAATCAGTTAGTAATTCACATGGTGGGCCCAAAGTTATTACAACAACTTTTCAAATTTGAAAAGTGGTCCAAAATTAATTCCCTCCAAAAATATATTTTTAAATTTATAAATAAAAACTAATTTATTATTTAAAGCTAATAATAACAATTATATAATGTTAGAAATTGAATTTATTTATTTTAAAAACCGGAAAGTGGAGTTACAAATCTCCCCCCCTTAAAAAATTTTGTCCTCGAAATTCAAAGGACCAAAAACAATCTCAGCAATTCACAAAAGATCCAAACACCAGTTATTTATTGAAATAGAATCCCATAAGAAATAGAGTACAATCAAATCAATCAAACAGAGTGGGATAGCGCTCCCGCATCTCGTCCTCGCGCTCCCATGTGGACTCTCCCGGAGAGTGGTGTCTCCACATGACGCGAACAAGAGAAATAGTCTGGTTCCGCAAGCGCTTCTCCCTCCGATCGAGGATCTCCACTGGCTGCTCCTCGTAGGTCAATCTCGGGCCCACCTCCAGCTCAGAATAGTCCACCACATGGCTCGGGTCTGGAATGTAACGTCGGAGCTGAGACACGTGGAAAACATCGTGCACTCCCTCCAAGCTAGCTGGAAGCGCTAGTCAATATGCCACATCGCCAATACGCGTCATCACGTCGAAAGGCCCGCTGAATCTCGGACTGAACCTTCCGCCTTTTGCCAAAACGAATGGTGCCTCTGGTCGACGAGATTCTTCAGGAACACTCTGCTTCTAACTGCTAACTCCGGTGACCATCTGTTGTTGTCCGCCTAGTACTTTTGTCGATCCATGACGCTCTAAGCCTTGAGTCCAAGTATACACAAGAAGTTTGGGATATCACGCTTTGACAAAGATCGATGATCAAATAGTCACGAAGTGGAAGAAATTTTAATTACAACTCAGAGGAGCAAAATGATGAAGACACAACTATTAAGTATGATCAAAAAAATTAATAGTTTTAACACAAGTGGCTAGCACAAGATAGAAAAATCATGGTCAAACAGACATGATTTAAGATCAAAATTTAGACAAGACACAAACGAAGTATGGAATCAAAATCTGGCAATGTATAATTTGAGAAAATCAATTATCTAACGATACAATACTAGAAGGTAATTAGCAAGGGTTGATTTGAGGAACGTACGAAATACTCAGGAGATATTAGTATCAAATTAGGGTGAACATACAAGGATTTGTGATTCTCGAAAACCAATAATCATATGAAAAGGAAATATAGTCTCCAAAATATCCAAGAACATATTGGTATCTGAAATCACTTTGCTTAGAATCCCTACCCCGCCAGTATGTATCTGACTGCAGTGGACTTTCGGCTCCGTGACTCAAATAACAATATGTCTCCGAATACTCTATCAACCTTATCCATTTTCCAACAATTATTGACGAAACAACCCAAGAGATCAAGATATGAAGAATATGACAAGTCTCGACAATACTCGAAAACCTATGGGTGTCTGAAATCACTTCAACTTAGAGTTCCTGCCTCGCCAGTGCGCTACTGGCTGCAGTGAACCCTCAGCCTCCATAATCCAGCTAATGGCTGCAGCGCGCAACTGTCATGCCATAGTAGGTCATCGAATAGCCTCTCGACTTTATCCCTAGGAATTTTAAAAGAGTTCCAATTCAAAATGAGTTTCAATAGTCCAAGTCACGAAAATGGTGAAGTTACCTGACTGTTAGAATACAAGGATTTATTGGTACTAAGAGACGACAAGGGATCCCATCGGTGAGTATAAGAGGGCAATCAGGGAGATTTAAAATTTCAGACAGGGAGCGAAGTTTCAAATTATAACAGAATTTCAACTGATATCTGGAATGGTAACAAGATTCCACATATGGGGCAATATCCCGAAGGGATAACAGAGTTTCAAAGGATGAACTAAAGCAAGGTATTAGATAGGAGACAAGTTTCAAAATAAGAAATAAAATCCCGTACTGGAAACAAGGTTCAACAACATCTCAATTAACAACGAAACCTTAGACAAAATTTCGAAGGAAAAACAACCTCCCATAGGATACAAGGTATTAATTAGAGAACCAATATCAACAAGGTCGTGATTAGGAAATAAAATCTCGACTAGAAAATCTCAACGAGGAAACAAGATTTTGAATAGTAACTAGAAAACAGGTTTCAATAGGAAACAAGGTATTGGATCGTATGAAACAAGCGAATCTCAATAGCAACAAAATCGTAAATAGAGAACAAGTCCCGAATAAAGTCAAGAATGGAAAATAGAATCTCAAACAAGCATCAATAGAAGCGAAGGTTCAAATAAGGTTTCAGAATGATATTTCAAGTAGGAATAATTCTGGAATAGTACAAGTTCGATTTGCAAACAGAATATCAATAAACGAGTAGGAACAAGTATCCATGAAACAAGCAAAATCTTGGATAGGAGACAAGATCGAAACAAAATAGTGGACCAACAACTCTCGACTAGAAAATTAAAGTCATGAATGAGGAAACAAGTCTCGAATAGAGTATGAGTCACAATCTTGAATAGTAAATGAATCTTCAAGAACCTTCAAAGGAATCTTCAACAATGTCCTGAATAGGACGAAACTCAACCAAAACTTCGAATGAGGAACATGATTCCGAAATGAAATCTCAAGAAATGATTAATTATCAATTAACACGAAGTTTGATAAAGAAACAAAATTTGCAAATAGGAGCCATCACTAGGAAACAAGGTCAAGAATAATGAATATGCAAACGGTATCGAATAATGAATTTCAAACAATTATCAAATTGTGGATCTGAAACAAGTTTACCGAAATAGGAAACAATATCTCGAAGTAAGTTTCGACATCAACCAAGGTGTCAAACAAGAAGTTTCAAGAAATAATCTAGGTGCTAAGAGGATTCTAAGGAGCAACTGAATTGCTAATCAAGATACATAGTTTTTCCAACCATGCAAAAGAAATCTTCTGTCTTCAGTTTATAGTGTTTCTCCGGGACTGGGATCACTTCAACTTCTTCAATTGTTCTGACATAGGTTGATCCCTGCGGTAGTGCTTCATGTGATTGCTGAATCTGGAGAGGCGAGTCCTTCTTCTGTAGTCCAATGCTCCTCGTGCTTGTTCTTGGGCAGTACGATCAACGATCTCCGGACAATCTTTGACTTGATGGGCAGACGATCCGTAGAACAAGCATAGCCTCCGTCTTTTGCGGCACTCCTCGAAGCGATATCCTGGATGGCGGCAAAAAATACAAATGATCGTTGACTGGATCTGAATCTGGATCTCCCGCTGAGGTGACTGAAGTGCAGGGACTCTGACAGAAATATATGGTTGCTGGCTGCTGACTGCTGAGATCCTGATGTTCCTCGATCATTGTGATCTGCGACTTGCTGGCAATCCTTTATCCAGTGAATGTGGGCCTGAATCTGTCTCTTGATGGTGTGACTGAAGAAGCGCTGTCTGAGTGTTACGACGCTTTGCGGGTCCAGGCTAGTTGCTGTCTTCGTTATAAGTCTTCATGTCTCTCCTGGCCTTCAGCTTCCGGTCTTATTCTATTATCTGTGCTACATTCTGGATCTCCTGACTGATAGCTCCAATCTTCAGAGGAGTCGAGTCCTCAGGGACTTGGATGATCTTCAGTTGCGACTCCAGGTTCTCGATCTACTCCTCGATGCAAGATATGTGCTCGGTGTCGGAGAAGTCCAAAGGTCTGGAAGTCTGAAAAGCTTGTCTTTTCTGGCTCGAAAACTGCATTCACAAATCTGGCTTAGAAAATGACGGCTTGCTCTCTCTGGGTATCAAGGAACTCTTCAATCATCTCCGTCAACCACGTACTACCCATGGGGATAGTAAGGACGACCTACGGGGTGGAAGCTTGGAGACCTCGAGTATAGGTGGATCAACCGTTCCGGTGTCGCATGCTTGAATTATCTGAAAAACAAAAAACAGTTAAAATAATCTAGACCTAAATACAACAAGTGTTTATAGAATATCAATATACCTGATATACCTGATATACCCTTATTTTCTGATTTTTCCTATGATGTGATCAAGTTTTCCTAGTTAATCAAGTCTCCCAATAGTACGCTAAGACCTAGGTACCATTAGGATAGACCTGTATGGGCCACCACTAAAAACATGTCACGACCCACTCCCAAATAACCGAACACGATTCGGACACGCCCAGCCTTCGTCGTTAGATACGACGAAGTAAGCTGTACCAAGCTAGGGAAAACTAACCAGATAAACATGAAAGTATAGAATCACAGCATCTAAAAACGTATCCCAGAATGATCACCATAATCCACAAATCCAGATATCAAAATATACCAGAATCAACAGGAAAGAAAAGTGCTATGAACTCTAAAGTCAATATCTCAAAGTAAAGCTAAGCAATCTAAACCTGAAGCCTCAAGCTAAGCCTCATCCTGCTCAGCTAAATCCTGGGCTCTGGCCCATAGAGTAGAACAATGTCCTACAAGCATACCTGCAACATATCCTATTCAGGAGCGGAGCAAAGTACAGTTATAGGTAATGAAACATGAACATGGTATGAACAGAGTACAGGAGTACAGGAAATGAAATACAGGAATGAACATGAAAGTACAGGAAAGTAGTACATGAAATAAGTACATGAACTATAGTACATGAATGTAAAGTACAGGAACATGTAAAGTACAGGAATAAAACTATAATCCTGAAGTACCAAACATGACAAGTGTACAATATCGAAATACATCTAGTCCATGTGACCGGCTGGGGTGAGTACAGGAGCATGTACAGGAGTACATGAATATGGTATGACTTAGGACCCACATGCACAGTGCGAGGCCTAAGCTAGGTACAGGAGTATATAGTAACCGGGATTGGTCACATGGCTAGTGTATTTCCCCATCCGACACTAATAAGTACAAGGACAAAGGTACAGGAATACAGGGGTACATGAATATCATGCCATGACGTGTCACAAGAAAGGGTACAAGAATGTAAATGCACAAAATCGTAGAAAAGTACTTGCGTTGCTCCGGGAAAGTACGGATAAAGTATAGAGCTGGATGTCCTCCAGAGTAATATTTGATACAAGTTGGCCAAGTTATACCCATTATCTATATTAATACTTAACTTCAACTATTTCTAATAAAACACCATTTAATTTAGTAATTAAAAGTAATGCCAGACCACCCATTTCCTAACCAAGTCCAATTACAAGTTATGATACTGGGTTAAGCCCCTCATTCATCATTAAACTTCTACAATTATTCTTCATAACCATTAGTCAACTAATACCTTAAATATAAAGTTACCAACATTGGTCCAAAATAAATCTAAGAATAACTATACTCATTTCTCAGTTTTTATCATATAGTCAAGATAATGCCTATATAAACTCAAGTTAATAGGAACTCCATTCCCAATCTATATGAATTCAGGTTAAACATTCTATCCAATAGTGAATACAACTTAGTTACACTGCAATACCTTAGGTTGACCTTGAACATCAATTCTAGGTTCAAACTTGGACATCAATTCCAGGTTCACTTGGACATTAGGCAATGATGAGAAGTCCCATGAGTCTTCAGTTCATTCCAGATGCAAAAGAAGACACACAACATTGCCTAAATTCTCAGTTTCTCACTGAGAGTTACCCATAGTTAATCTGAGATGAAAAACTCCAGATATTACTCAGGTTTCCAACATTGAAGAATCAGTACAAACAAGAATGAAATTCCGAATCTATTGTCCACAACCCAAAGTATTATTACTGAAATTAGGTACTTATTAGCATTCAACTCCATAACAGAGTTTAAGAATTCTTCAAAACTCAACATAGGATTTAATACAATTCAACGACCAAATCATAAATAATCGAAAACAAACTCCAATTGCACAACCGAAATTTAAATCAAAAATCAATTGGTACAGCTGCTCCCTGCTACTCCCCGATTTCCTACTCTAAAATCAGCAACACACGCACACAGTCTGGACACGAGCAACACTTTGACTCGAACAAAACTTGGACACGAACATCACGCACATAGACACGAACCATCATTCAAAACCCGGCCCTGGCGAACACCCCATATTTAACCACAGAAAAGAGAATTTAGAAATCAACAGAACAGTAGCATAGGTACCTGGAAATAGGAATTCACTGGTAGATCGAGAATGTGCCCTCACTTGTCGGATACAACTTCCGATTCGATCGATTCAAACCACTGAATAAACATCAACAGAGGAAGAATCGATTAATCAATCAATTTGAGGAGTACAAAAATTCGTACAGCAATGAACTCACCAAGATGATCAATGAGCCTAGAGAGTTAATCACTGGATCCGTAGGGAATCCTGCTCGAGTTTGTAACAGTAGTCCCGATCACTCAATTCCGAAAAAATAAAACAACGATCAGTCGATCTGAAGTTTCGGATCTAGACTCAAAATTTCAAAGCAAGATGGAAGGAAATGTTCGAATAGAAACTCACGAGAAAGTTTGTTGAACGTTCGATCACTCGAGAGATTCCGTCCCGTCGTCGAAGAATATCGAATCCGTCGTCACTGCTGATGCTACACTTCACCGGAGAAGAGCTTCGCCGTCGTCTAGACTCGTGGAGTGGTCGTCGTCGGAAAATAGCTGACGCCGGAGAAGGATGCTGTCGATCGAAAAACTCGTCGATAGATGGCGCTGTCGGTCGGAGAAGGTCGGGGTTAGGGTTAGGTTGGAAACTCGTCGACGAGATTTGGGAAGAGTCCCTTCTCGAAAGTTTCAGAAGAATTGAGAGTGGGGAATACTCTCTTTCTTCACCACTCAGCTAATTAAAAGGAAAAGTGCATTTTTGCACAAAAGCCCTCCCGCCAGGAAATATTGCAAAAGACCCCCCCGCCAAGAATTATAAGCAAAAAGGCCCTCTGCTTTTTCGTTATTTCCGGAAAAGTTAAAAATCAGTTAGTAATTCACATGGTGGGCCCAAAGTTGTTACAACAACTTTTCAAATTTGAAAAGTGGTCCAAAATTAATTCCCTCCAAAAATATATTTTTAAATTTATAAATGAAAACTAATTTATTATTTAAAGCTAATAATAACAATTATATAATTTTAGAAATCGAATTTATTTATTTTAAAAATCGGAAAGTGGAGTTACAATCCTCGACCCCCCTCCGCTCGACGTCCCACCGGCCGCCTCCCTCGCTCGCACCAGTCCGGGAAAGCGCCGCGGCAGACGGTCTCCCTCCGTCCAAGTCGCACGTCGCTCGCAGAATGACACGTCGCCGCTGACGACCTCTTCAGCGTGTACAAAAATAAGAATGCCAACTTGTTGGCAATCCTAACATAATCTAGTACTGCCAACTTAGTTGCAGTCCTACTTGCTAAAAAAATTTGGGCTAGTCCCAAGTAAAAAAAATGGATGACAAACTTGTAATTTTTTTGAACATATTTTGGGCCACCCCAAGTAAAAGTGTTAGTGCCCTTAGAAAAAGCCGAAATTATTATAATAAATTCTAAAGTCACTCCATATTTTATTTTAGAACTGTTCTTGCTAACAAAGTTGGTAGTTCTAACATTAATGAGGACGTCAACTTCATGTGGTTGACAGTCTATCTTTGTTGGAAAAGAAACGCGGAAACCAAAGTTGGTAGTTCTAACATTAATGAGGACCTCCACTAATGGAATAGAAGAATTACACCCTCTACAAACTCCTCCCGATCCAAATCGGATCTCCACAACACTCAGAAGTAAGAACAATGATTACAAGGCTACGAAGAGCGAGAACGACGAGTAGAGATTACCCGTACGCGATCTCCTTCGAAAAACGACCTTCAATCCTCCGTCTTCTCTCTCGAAGTTGCAATGGCACTCTTGCCTCCTTCTCTCTCTTTTCTTCAATGTTCTCCGATGAATAGGATTAGGAATAACCTAATATTAACTCCCCTAATCTGCAGTAAAATCTGGACCATCAGATATGATCCAACGGTGAGAAATTACCCTGAATTTTCGCTCAGCCCCGACGACACAGAGTTCGGCCAGAACTCTGTGTCGGGCTAACAGAACCTACAACATTCTGGAACCAAAAAGCAGAATTCGGGCAGAATTCTGTATGGGGGCAGAATTCGGGCAGAATTCTGCCTTCCCTGTTCCAGAATGTAAAAAATGGCTCCCGAGTTTCTTCTTCGTCTACGAATGGCCTCGTCACCTCCCCGAGCTTCTCTGACACACAGATGGCGCTCGTCGCACTCCGGGGTCTTCTCCACATAGGTTGGGAACCCCACCCGCTCCAACAAATCTCCCCTTTCACAACTATGGGGAGGATATCGTCATCCCAACGATCTGCCTGCAGTACTCAAACTTTCCCCTTGGTAGAATCTTCGTGAACATATCAGCTCCGTTGTCATCTGTATGAACCTTCCCAAGCTCCGCGTCCTTCTTCTTAACCACATCCCGTATCCAATGATACCGAGTCTTGATGTGTTTGGACCGGCTATGATACGTCTGATTCTTCACAAGGTGAATAGCACTCTGACTGTCGCAAAGCAAAGTATACTGCTCTTACTTCAGTCCCATTTCCTACAGCAGCTTCTTCATCCACAACAGCTCCTTGCAAGCCTCCATCGCCGTAATGTACTCTGCCTCTGTCGTCGACAAGGCAACACACTTCTGCAACCGCGACTGCCACGACACCGCTCCTCCCGCAAACATCATCACGTAGCTCGAAGTCGATCGCCTCGTATCTACATCTCCAGCCATATCAGCGTCGGTATACCCAACCAGCTTTGGCTCGTCACCACCAAAGGAAAGTCTCCAACCAGCAGTGCCCTGAAGATATCATAGAATCCACTTGACCGCACTCCAATGTACCCTTCCAGGATTTGAAAGATACCTGCTAACCGTACCAACTGCATGAGCAATATCTGGCCTCGTACACACCATGGCATACATAAGGCTTCCCACAGCTGAGGCATATGGAACCCGCTCCATATCTTTCTTTTCGTCCTCGGTAGATGGACACTGCTCCTCAGTGAGCTTAAAGTGAGCCGCAAGAGGGGAACTCACTTTCTTCGACCCGTCCATCCCGAAACGCTGAAGTACCCGGTGAATGTACTTCATTTGGGACAAGTGTAGCAGCTTGGACTCTCTCTCTCGGCTGATCTCCATCCCAAGAATAGTCTTCGCTGTGCCCAAATCATTCATAGAGAAGGCCGCACCCAGTTGGCGCTTCAGCTCCGCTATCCTAGCGGCATTCCGCCCACCAATAGCATATCATCTACATAGAGCAATAAAATAATGAAATCATCATCGGCAAAATACCTCACAAATACACAGTGGTCCGACGTCTTCCGTGCATAACCATCCTCCCCCATAAACGACTCAAACTTCCTGTACCACTGCCTCGGAGCCTGCTTCAGACCATACAAGCTCTTCCTCAACCGGCAGACCAAATGTGACTTGCCCTTCTCACAGAATCCCTCTGGCTTCTCCATGTATAACTCCTCCTCAAGATCACCGTGGAGGAATGCCGTCTTCACGTCCATCTGCTCGACCTCCAAGTCGAGACTGGCTGCTAATGCTAGCACCACCCGAATAGACGAATGCTTGACGACAGGCAAAAAGATCTCATCATAATCCACGTCTTTCTGCTGACCATAGCCTTTAACTACCAGCCTCGCTTTGTATCGAGGGCGAGTAGCATCATCCGTCTGCTTTACTCTGAACACCCATCGATTCTTCAAAGCCTTCTTGCCTTTTGGCAACCGTACCAGATCATAAGTGGAATTGGTGTGCAAGGAACTCATCTCCTCCTGCATAGCCTCCATCCACTCCTGCCTGTGTTCATCTTCTATAGTCTCTGCAAAACTTTTGGGCTCTCCCCCGTCAGTCAATAGCACATACTCATCTGGTGAGTATCTCGTAGATGGTCGACGATTCCTGTCACTCCTCCTCAAAGGAACCACTGGTGCTGGCTGTATACCGACAGCCTCCTCTTCCTCAGGAACTACCTCTCCGGCATGCTCATCCTCCTGAAGAATGCCCTGACCACCATCAGCAGGATGACGATCAAGGTTGGGAGCAACTCCATGTACCGGCTCCCCCATAATTGGATCCTCTGCGATGTCCTCTGGAAACTGCTCAAAGCGAAACGACTCTAACTCAGACAATTCCTCAGCCTCAGAAAGTGTCTCGGAATCCTGAGTGTTGGTCATGGTCTGATCCTCGACGAACACCACGTCCCTGCTTCTGTAGAGCTTTTTTCCCACCGGGTCGTAGAGTCTATAGCCAAACTCATCCCGACCGTAGCCAACAAAGACGCATCGCCTCGTCTTCGGCTAAAGTTTGGTCCTCTCGTCTTTCGGTACATGCACGAAGGCCTTACAACCAAACGCCCGCAGGTGATTGTATGACGGCTCTTTGCCGTACCATACTTTGTCAGGCACATCACCCTGCAAAGGAGCACTAGGAGACAAATTAATAACATAAGCAGCTGTGAGAAGAGCCTCACCCCAATAACTGCCCGGCAAGTTTGCTTCTGACAGCAAACATCGTACCCTCTCCATCAGTGTCCTGTTCATGCGCTCCGCTACACCATGGAGCTGAGGTATCTTGGGCGGAGTCTTCTGGTGTCGTATCCCTTGCTCTCTGCAATACGCATCAAAGGGACCGATGTATTCGCCGCCATTGTCGGACCGAACACACAACAACTTCTTGCCCGTCTTCCTTTCAACAGAGGCCTGAAACTCCTTGAAAGTATACAACACCTGATCCTTGGTCTTTAAGGCATAGACCCAAACCTTCCTGGAACAGTCATCAATAAAGGTTACAAAGTAAGAAGCACCACCAAGAGATTTTACCTTCATAGGACCGCAGACATCCGAGTGAATCAACTCGAGCAACGCCAGCTTCCTCGAACTTGGATGACTTTGGAAAGATACCCTGTTTTGCTTCCCAGCTAAACAGTGCGTGCACTTCTCCAACTTTGTAGACTTGAGCCCCGGAATCACCTTCCTGTTCACCAAGTAGCTCATTCCCTTCTCGCTGATATGGCCGAGCCGCCTGTGCCACAACTTGGTAGACGTATCACTGACTGCGTTCACCTCCTGTGCCCCCTGTGCGCTCCCCTCCATATAGTAGAGACCGGATTTCTTACTTCCTCTGGCAATCACCATCGAACCCCTGGAAAGCTTCCACTGACTGTTCCCGAAGAGAATGAAGAATCCCTCGTCATCCAACCTTCCAACCGACACCAGGTTGAAACGGATATCAGGGACATGACGAACATATTTGAGAACAAGAACCGTACCCGTCTTCGTTCTCAAATGCACATCTCCAACGGCAACCGCCTTCGACACATCTTCGTTGCCCATCTTCAACACGCCACAGTCGCCTGTCGTGTAAGTGGAAAACAGTGTCCTGTTGTGAGATACATGTGCTGAAGCCCCTGAGTCCACCAACCAAGAATTGTCATCGCAGGTGAGGTTTGTAATGACCTCATCACCTACGACGATCACATCGCCTCCATGCATCGAGGCCGTCGCTGTAGTGTTCTCTTCTTGCTTCCCCTTGTCGCCCTTCTTCTCTCTCTTCCAAGCGAAACAGTTTTGCTTGATGTGGCCCTTCTTACCACATTGGTAACACTCTGAGTCCTCGTAACAACCCTTGGACTTCTTCCTGCTCTTGTCTCTGCCACCACCTGGACCCCTGCTTTTGTCCCTTCCGCGGTTCTCTGAAACCAATACCTCTGAGTGGTGGGATATGGACGAAGTGCCCTGAGAACGTCTCCGTATCTCTTCATTCAGTACCCTGCTCTTGGCAAACTCCAGACTGACCACGCCCTCTGGAGCAGAAGCGATCATAGATACTCGTACGGTCTCCCACGAGTCTGGCAATGTACACAGCAGCCATAGTCCCTGAACTTCGTCGTCGAACTTGACTCCTATAGAAGATAGCTGGTCAACCACGCCCTGGAAATCACTCAAGTGATCCGTAATAGACGCCCCATCTTTGTACCGCAGACCCATCATCGTCCGGATCAGGAACAACTTGTTTACCCCGGTCTTCTTCGCGTACAAAGACTCCAGCTTATCCCATAACGTCTTCGCGTGCTCAATATTGGCAACGTGGTTGTACACGTTCTCGTCAACGAACTGCCTGATGTATCCGCACACCTGTATATGCTCAAATTTCCAGTCCTCCTCGGATTTATCACTGGGCTTCTCGGATGTAAATACGGGCAGATGCAGCTTCTTGACAAACAGCAAATCTTTCATCTTGCTCCGCCAATAGTGATAGTTGGTGCCGTTCAGGTTCACCATGCGCACCGGCTTCGCGTCCATCTCTCCTTTCTAGTTTCTGTCAACTCCTGACACCCTTCTGAATTCCAGAACCTGGCTCTGATACCACTCTGTTGGGAAAGAAACGCGAAAACCTTTCCCCAAACTAGAGAGTACCTGCGAGAGAACCGAGCAAACAACGCACAAACCAAAACACCAAATACAATCACGCAGACACAGAGAATTTTTGACGTAGAAAACCCTTGCGGAAAAAACTACGGGACGATCGGAGTCCAACCCTGAGAAGCCTCCACTAATGGAATAGAAGAATTACACCCTCTACAAACTCCTCCCGATCCAAATCGGATCCCCACAACACTCAGAATTAAGAACAATAATTACAAGGCTACGAAGAGCGAGAACGACGAGTAGAGATTACCCGTACGCGATCTCCTTCGAAAAACGACCTTCAATCCTCCGTCTTCTCTCCCGAAGTTGCAATGGCACTCTTGCCTCCTTCTCTCTCTTTTCTTCAATGTTCTCCGATGAATAGGATTAGGAATAACCTAATATTAACTCCCCTAATCCGCAGCAAAATCTGGACCATCAGATATGATCCAACGGTGAGAAATCATCCTGAATTTCCGCTCAGTCCCGACGACACAGAGTTCGGCCAGAACTCTGTGTCGGGCTAACAGAACCTACCAGCAACATTCTGGAACCAAAAAGCAGAATTCGGACAGAATTCTGTATGGGGGCAGAATTCGGGCAGAATTCTGCCTCCCCTGTTCCAGAATGTAAAAACATGGCTCCCGAGTTTCTTCTTCGTCTCCGAATGGCCTCGTCACCTCCCCGAGCTTCTCTGACACACAGATGGCGCTCGTCGCACTCCGGGGTCTTCTCCACATAGGTTGGGAACCCCACCCGCTCCAACAATCTTAATATTCAAATTTTTTAGGACTGTTAACTTTGTTGACAGTTCTACTTTACGGTGGGATTGACAGTCCTACTTCATGTTAGGACTGCCAACAAATTGGTAGTTCTAGAATGGACTGTCCTGAAGTAAAATATGGAGTACCTTTAGAATTTACTATTATTATGGACGGAGTCACCGATGAGTTTTGAGTCTCCTTCAATAATACATTAATAAAATAAAATATAATTTGTCATAACGTTATTGGAGGGGATTCAAGATTTACTACTGCTACATGATAAGTTTGTCGCACTGAATAATTTCTCCCTGCTGTGGTTCCTCTACTTAGCTATTATTACTTGGGGTTAATTTTTTTTGAATTTGTTGATTCTTTCTGTCATTAATCAAGGCATGCCTTAATCAATGGTTTTGAAAGTTGGAACAAGCCTTTTTTAACAAATCTCTTTCTTTCTTGAGAAGGAAGAGCCTTTAGTGAGTGGGAAAAGTTTATACAGTTTTAAGATCAATACCTTGTGGTCCGAGTTCTCTAGCCTAGTGGTATTAGAGCGGACACCCGGAGGGACCGACAAGGTTCGAGTTTCTCAATTGTGTGTGTGCGTGTGATTTCAAAAAAAATCAATACCTTGAGGATTAAAAGGGTTTACGTTATGCCTCTCGGCAGCGTTAACACATGCAGGACATCACGTGTGTTCATGTGATTCAAAATGCAAACATGACAACCATCCAACGAAGTCATAGTCGATTCTCCTCCAATGGGGCATCACGTACGTACTCTCTGCACTAATCAATCTATATATTGATCAAGTTGGTCCACTAAAAAAATATTATTGTTATGATAATGATACTTCAGACATAGATGGTCTCTTTCACAGAAAAGATGTCCTTGAGAGGGCTGATGCTGCCTTTCTTTGCGACTAGGTTTTTTGGTGAGGAGATTAAAGTAGTTACATCGGACTAATTTAAATTATGACAATGGGGTTAACTTTATTAGCTTCTAATGTAATGGCACCTTTCCAGTATGGACCAGCCATACATAATCATAATCCAAGTCTTGAGTACAGTATTAATTATACTAATAAATCATACTCCAAGTGGATTGATAGTTCGATACGTTTCTTCAAGCGCGTGGGTTAAAGTTGGGGTGGACAAAAGTAGGTGCTAGTTATTTGTGAGACGTACGGCTACCCTAGAAATTCTTTTATTTTTTGTCGCATATATAGAATAGAATGGAGAGCCATTGGAAAGTATTTTTCTGTATGTGCAATTTTTTTTTTGTTAGGAAAGATGCTTGGTTCCAGGTGGTTCTGGAAGAATGTAATTTTTATTCTGGTTCGAAGGCCTACAATTACAGTCTGAAGGCCTCCTCTACCTGCATCGCACAGGATCTGCACCGCACCCGCACCTGGGCTGCACCGCACCTATCCAGACCGTATCACGTCCGCGTTAGACTGCACCGCACCCAACTCACTTTAATAACATCAAAGAATATATATATATATATATATATATATATATATATATATATATATATATGAGCAGTTCATATATGGTAAAAGGAAAGGTGTGTTGAAGGTGAATTGATGTTATTGTGAAGACAAATATCCTTGTAGGTTGGTATTATCATACTCTCTAGGTTGGTATTATCGTACTCTCTCATATCTGTCAACACGAAGCATGGTAGGTGGATGATTTTAAGTTCCTGGCAGCAGCAAGTCAGCAGGAGGCGTGTACAATAAAGTCCCAGGCCCTACAATCCTACATACATAATGGAGCTGCATAACTTTGTTTCTTGAGACTTTAAACTTAACTGAAAATAATAATAAAAACAAATAAACAAAAGTAGGACTGTGACCAAATTTTATCAGAGCCGGACACTTCCCCTATACCTACGTGGATTAGCATTTTATTTTAAAACTAGACAAAACAGGTAGGGTCTAGCTAGATGTACATAAATATGTTTTTCCATTGGAGCCTTGTTAGCAATTCGGCAAACGAAAAAAATTCGTGACGACAAAAGTACGAATATAAATCGGCACAATATAAGTAAAATACGGAAAAAAATTTGGTCAAAAAATTGTCTAACGAAAAATATTCGGATTAGATTTAATTCGTGTTTAGTACGTATCATATGAACAAATTCGACACTAAAAATTCGGCATATATATATGACCCACCCACCTCTACTCCTTCATAAACAAGGGTTCAGTGTGAGAATAAGATGAGGTTGGGAAACATTATGTAAAGAAAAGAAAGTGAAAGTACTATGGAAAACCGAAAGGTTTTTCTTTGATTGTTGCAAGCAACATGTGCAAAGATTCTTAGGTTTCTTTTTTTAGTTACAGCTGTGAGATTTTTTCTTCTTTTCTTTTGATAATTGTGCCAGTCTTAATATTTAATAGTAGCAAGAGTCAAGAAAGTAAAAACTGTTGGGTTTCTCAGTCAAGTTTTTTTGGCCGAATGTTTTAAAAATTCGTACGGTACGTGTTTAAAACTCCACAGGCTTAAAGTTTGCGTACAAGTCCGAATTTTTCAAATGTACATAACTATTATACGTTTATGTAAGATACGGAAAAATTTGCGTATAATACGCATTTTATTCGGATGATTGCTAACAAGGATGTGGAGTCGCCCTTCCCCATATGCAAATTTTAGTGAGAAAATATAAAATATTATATATTTTAGTGGAATGTTAGGATTATATACGGTTCGCGTTCAACTACTTATGGAGTGTGATGGATACCGTCTGATAACTGAAAGGGTCTGGGAGGAGTCGAAACAGTGATACAAGACTCATAATGTTTGTCATTTGGATGAATCATTCATCCATATTATTAGTTAATTGGATGACTCATTCATCCCTTAAGTTGTGGTACGTATCTTTTGTCCAACTTTTTTCTTATTTTGAGAAAAGTTATCAACTTCTTCTTTATCTTTTGTTTAACTTTTCTATTATCTTTTATAGAGTGGCAACATTATCTATAGAGCATGATGGAAGACTCAATCCTATATATAAAGGATTTTGGTCCTCAAATTAGACACTTACACTTCTACAGAATACACCATCAAAATTGAGTATTCATAGTTTGGAAGTTCAAACCCTAGAGAAAGAAGCATGAGAGTATTAGAGTTCATCATGTTGAAGCAACAATGGCTGGAGATTAGTTCATAAAAATACTGTTATTTAGATCCTATTGTTTAATTTCGCATATTGGATCATACATTGGTTGTTTTTACATTTGGTATCAATGCCACTAATACCTCTGTCTTGATGCTTTCAATCGCGAAAAATGTTCTCTGTTTTGACATATTTCATGTCACGCCCCGCTCCCGTAGGAGCGATCGTCCTCGCTAAGGCGTGATGCCGCACGAGCCTAGATTGCGCTCGTGCAAGGCAGTTTCATAACGGCCGATTACAACGGCGGCGACGGGGTCGTCGCACAGAAGTCCCAAGCAGAAACATTGAACATTTCAGCAAAAATTTAAAACAAGCACACATGAACACAAGTCATTCAAAAGAAACTCTTTATTGATATTGAATACAAGATTACATTTGGGGGCGCAAGGCCAAATTACAAGTCTCTCGTGCTCACTTTTCTCTCGATTACAAGTCACTCTGCTCTCTCTCATCTTTCGATTACAATGCTTGAGCCAGCGGAAGCTTCGGAAGGCGATGTCCATACATTATGTCCTCTATAAGTCTTCAGTCCACGCAGCCCTACGCTTTGAATCGCCAAGGAACTCCGTGCCTCGACGCATCCAAGCGAGCTCCGCGCCACGAGCTTCTACCTGTGCCTGCACATGAACACTGTGTGGGTGTCAGTACTCAACTGTACTGGTGGAGTGAGCTTCTCGCCCACCCATACAAAACCGACACGTTCATTTACTTTGTGCAGCTTAAAACCCTTTCGATTGTCTTTCTAGTCTTGCCTTAGGATCAGTTTTAGGACCGACGCCTTTGCATACTTGTGTCTAAGGACCATCCCGTGCCTTGCACTGATAACGTTAACTCATACTTTTGCCTTAGACCCTTGTCGTGCCAATAACGTTGACCTATCAAGTCGTGTTTGCCTTACGACCAAAATCAGAGACACAACTACACGAAAGACTCCATTTCCTCGCCTCTAGACCTTTCTCGTGCTTGCATTGTCGACGCACCGACTTATACTTGTCTTTTGTAACCAACTCTGGGACGTAACGACTCAATCGTGCCATAACTCGATTCGTGCATCAATAACTCTGAGGCAGTGCCTCCTCGCTTAGTCTTGCCTATACTTGTGTTGTGACAACGCGGCCGTGCCTCATATTTCGAGGTCGTGCCCAGCAACTCAATGTAACTTCACACAACTTGCCCTACGGCCCTTCTCGACTTAACTCGCAACAGCTCAAGCCTAACACATGCAACTCTATGCCAACGACTTAACACTCGACGCCATATCTCGTGCCGAAGCACGCCACCTTCGTTATAGCCAAATCTTAGGCCCAGACATTATGTCTTCTAACTGCATACACATTCAACTCAATCCAAAGACACACACGCGGATTGCCGCCCGTGCCGACACATCTATATGAAAGGTCACTGGCTAATAGCCATTATGGACATAGCCTGGTAAACGGAATCCTTGCACCGCCGGTTGCGATCCTCGATGCAAGTCCCCGTACTACCAATTGCCTATTACCCAGCTCAGCTATAATTTGTTCTTCCTAGGCCGAGTCGGTCCCGTGGCCCCGGGTTGCCGCTCGAAGAACCATCGCCCTTGTCGACAAGTTGTCCATGACCACGCGCCTACGCTAACTTCTAGACTTAACGTAATGCATGGTCTCATTATTATCACAGTTCCTTTGTTTTACTCCTTCCACTTTTCATACTTCCATTGCAGAGCCCAAACCTGGGTTGCCTCGGCGACTGAACCACAGTCCCGATATATTTTCTCTCGGCGACTAACCATCGCTTAGACTTAACGTTCTTTGAACTCAGGGAACATATACTGCCTAGCCTTCCAACTTAACTTGAACATAACGTATTCCTTAAGTATCAACAGATCGTGGCTAACTTTCTACTGAACCAACCGTGGCTCGTGCCTTAAACCGACTCGTGTTCTACGCAACGCTATCGCCCAAGTCATACTTCATGTGACGGGCCTTGGGATCGTGGGACTATTTAACTTGACAACCGCAGAATGAGCGAGACAGCAATTGGAATGACTTAGGTCGACCGGCATAACTTTGCCTAACTTACTCAAGCCTACAACTTAACCCAAGGGACGAGCAAAGACTATGCCAAGCCTTGCATTTCGGAAGCGTGTATGCTTTATCGAGCATTTACGCGGGCGACGCCTATGACTTAGGCCAATTCGAGTGTCGGGGCAAATCGACGAGACCGTGCATGCTATAACAAGCATTCACGTAGGCGACGCCTATGACTTAGGCTAATACTTAACTTTGTGTCGAAGACCAACTTTCCTTCTCCTAAGCCACGGGACGAAGGATCGAGTGTTATTTTTAAAGCACGTCGTACACCAACTCTAAGCCGACCGTGGGACGTTTTCCATGTTCTAACTCATTTTGACCCGTCGGGATTATTTCCTTAGCTATGTGGATTCATCTCTTTTATTATTAAGCCTACTTGTGCAAGTTGAAAACACGATTTATTATGTGAAGGCAAAGATGAGGTAAGTTCACCGAAACTACCCCACCTGAGCGATGTCTCCGAGCAAGCCGTTGCAAGGCTAAGTCCGAACGCCGTCGGCGTTTCGATTCCTCCGATTGACTTTGCGGGACGGGGCACTACAACATACACCACTCAGAACAAGTCTCGTCCTCGAGACTTTCCTGAAGGCAAGCCATTCTACCATTTCTAGGGCCAAGACTCAATCGTGCCTAGATGCGGGACTATCGCACACACTTCGTCTACGCGTTCCTTCGATTTCGAGCCACGCTCGCACGACTATCAATCCTTTCATTAACATAATTTCAAGATCTCGGCACTCTCCCCTTTTCAAGTCTTGCTTGAACTCATTGTAACACTTGGCTGGATCGTGCACGCATTCCAAGCGTCCCCAAAATACATGCATTCGGCCAAGCTGCATGATAGAGAATTTGTCATTCTCACTCGAGTCGCCTCGTGCACATACCCAGGCGTCCCTGAAATATATGCATGTCAGCCGAGTCTCGTGAGCAGGGTTTCCTACGTTCGTGATTCAGGCTATCCATTCAAACCAATCCTCAAGATCAATCTTTTGATTACGACTCATGAAACAGGGCATCTCGCCTAACCGCTAGGCCAATCTTTTTCGAGGCTAAGTCAATGTCAGGATTGGAATCATAGTTCCCCAACAATAATGCCAACACTGACCCCAATCCTAGGGTCAAACCAAAGTCGATAGTACGGGATTTTTCTACCCAAGCTCGCGTCACTCAAATTTCTAAACATCGAGTACGATCACCTATTCGCATCAATGCATTCGTTGCGCGTATTCGAATCCATTCAAATCACCAATTCTAACCAATTCGTACATTCAATTACGAGGTCATCTAGCTCGATAATACGTTGCGCCCTAATCTCACGCGAGTCCGATTATCCACGGCGGTTCATGAATCACCATGCAACGCTCCCACGGAATAATCATTCTCATCGGGGCGTAACTCTTGTTTGAGTCTAGACTCGTTCATTCTCGATACGCGGATTGGGCCTACTCAATCCTCAAGCACATCGAGTCATTCTCAAGTCTACCTTCACGTCAAACCACAAGTCGAAGCAATCAGATTGCCATGCCATCCAAGTTAAATCACTCCCGCTGTATGAATCACCATACCAGCGCTCACGCGGAGTGATCGCCCTAATCGGCACGACGCATGTGCGAGGCTGGAGTTGCGCTCGCATAAGACAAGAATGTCGAAGTTGTGGTTATCGACGAAGCAAATCCAAACCTTTCATTTTCATCCAAGCCAAGATCTCAGTTCGATAGTCCGTTTGTCATTCGTTCAACCAGAAAATCCTCGATCCAAGTTTTATCCTTTCTTCAACACATTTCGATATCCCGAGTATAGCATCCGTCGGAGCAATAACATTTGCACGATCGTTATTAGCCGAGTCAGAGTACCCCTGAGTTATCGTATATCGATCTTTGATACGCCTCAATACCATCGACGATATGCGTAACCTGACGATCTTCCTTGGGAACCAATTTCGAGTCGTGCGTTGATACTGTTGTCCGAGTTGGATATTCCACAATTTCCTCGATATTCAAGATCAAGTTTGATGCTATTCCTCAAGCTAGTTTTAAGATCGTTGTTCAAAACTCAAGTCACATTTCATTTGAATCAATTTGAAATCGTACGTACAATCCTCTAAGTTTTCTCGATCAAGACCATTCAGTTTTGATCATCGTTCCGAATCGTTTTATAACTCGCATTGCCCATTGACAAATTATCCGAACGACTTCTCATTCGGGACTTTCGAAGTCAAGACCAACTAAGCGTGACGCGTTCTAACGCTATGCACGATCGTATCGCCTCGCCGACGTACTCGTTATTATTTCTAATCCTCAGTCTTCGCTCGAATGATTTCCAAGAAAATCCATACACCACTCGGATTTGAGCCATCCGATCTAGCCTACAAATCACGTTCGTATTACTCGCTAACTCGTCCTTCAGATTCGTTCGACGAATCTCTAGCGTAATCGCTCACGTCGCATCGACGGACTAAGTCGTTCGCACTACTCCTCAAAATCCAAACCGATCTTCCGCGTACGCCTAAGCGTTAGTCTGATAGCGTTCCTATCGATAGACACTCTAAGTGTATCTCCGTTCCCGACCGAGCAATACTTGTTATCGCTCGCGATTCGTTTGCACCAAGGGTCGAGGTGCGCGACGCGAAACACAACTTAGCCAAAAGGCCGTGTGCATAGCTATCCCGTGCGGACTATATTCCGAGTTTGCATGCTCACTTTCTAACGTCGACGTAGGACTATTTGGGTATGCACGCAACTTTTGCTAACAATAGCATGTGTTTTCATTCAAGACAAGTTGACACCGTTCGGCACAAAGGCCGTCGCCTATCGATGCATTCGATTGAACGCTTGTACGAGCTTTTAAAAATATTTAGACTTATTGTATGGACATGCCGAGGGACATTTGAGAGAGAGCGCACCAACGATAACAACTTGCGGAAGCAACAGAGTTTTGCGGAAACATCGAAGTTAAAGAATTCAATCGACGGTCCAAGGACGTAAAGCCGTGCTCTGATACCACTATGTCACGCCCCGCTCCCATAGAAGCGATCGTCCTCGCTAAGACGTGATGTCGTACGAGCCTAGATTGCACTCGTGCAAGGCAGTTTCATAATGGCCGATTACAACGGCGGCGACGGGGTCGTCGCACAGAAGTCCCAAACAGAAACATTGAACATTTCAGCAGAAATTTAAAACAAGCACACATGAACACAAGTCATTCAAAAGAAACTCTTTATTGATATTGAATACAAGATTACATTTGGGGGCGCAAGGCCAAATTATAAGTCTCTCGTGCTCACTTTTCTCTCGATTACAAGTCACTCTGCTCTCTCTCATCTCTCGATTACAATGCTTGAGCCAGCGGAAGCTTCGGAAGGCGATGTCCATACATTATGTCCTGTATAAGTCTTCAGTCCACGCAGTCGTACGCTTCGAATCGCCAAGGAACTCCGTGCCTCGACGCATCCAAGCGAGCTCCGTGCCACGAGCTTCTACCTGTGCCTGCACATGAACACTGTGTGGGTGTCAGTACTCAACTGTACTGGTGGAGTGAGCTTTTCGCCCACCCATACAAAACCGACACGTTCATTTACTTTGTGCAGCTTAAAACCCTTTCGATTGTCTTTCTAGTCTTGCCTTAGGATCAGTTTTAGGACCGACGCCTTTGCATACTTGTGTCTAAGGACCATCCCGTGCCTTGCACTGATAACGTTAACTCATACTTTTGCCTTAGACCCTTGTCGTGCCAATAACGTTGACCTATCAAGTCGTGTTTGCCTTACGGCCAAAATCAGAGACGCAACTACACGAAAGACTCCATTTCCTTGCCTCTAGACCTTTCTCGTGCTTGCATTGTCGACGCACCGACTTATACTTGTCTTTTGTAACCAACTCTGGGACGTAACGACTCAGTCGTGCCATAACTCGATTCGTGCATCAATAACTCTGAGGCAGCGCCTCCTCGCTTAGTCTTGCCTATACTTGTGTTGTGACAACGCGGCCGTGCCTCATATTTCGAGGTCGTGCCCAGCAATTCAATGTAACTTCACACAACTTTCCCTACGGCCCTTCTCGACTTAACTCGCAACAGCTCAAGCCTAACACATGTAACTCTATGCCATCGACTTAACACTCGATGCCACATCTCGTGCCGAAGCACGCCGCCTTCGTTATAGCCAAATCTTAGGCCCAGACATTATGTCTTCTAACTGCATACACATTCAACTCAATCCAAAGGCACACACGCGGATTGCCGCCCGTGCCGACACATCTATATGAAAGGTCACTGGCTAATAGCCATTATGGACATAGCCTGGCAAACAGGATCCTTGTACCGCCAGTTGCGATCCTCGATGCAAGTCCCCGTACTACCAATTGCCTATTACCCAGCTCAGCTATAATTTGTTTTTCCTAGGCCGAGTCGGTCCCGTGGCCCCGGGTTGCCGCTCGAAGAACCATCGCCCTTGTCGACAAGTTGTCCATGACCACGCGCCTACGCTAACTTCTAGACTTAACGTAATGCATGGTCTCATTATTATCACAGTTCCTTTGTTTTACTCCTTCCACTTTTCATACTTCCATTGCAGAGCCCAAACCAGGGTTGCCTCGGCGACTGAACCACAGTCCCGATATATTTCCTCTCGGCGACTAACCATCGCTTAGACTTAACGTTCTTTGAACTCAGGGAACATCTACTACCTAGCCTTCCAACTTAACTTGAACATAACGTATTCCTTAAGCATCAACAGACCGTGGCTAACTTTCCACTAAACCAACCGTGGCTCGTACCTTAAACCGACTCGTGTTCTACGCAACGCTATCGCCCAAGTCATACTTCATGTGACGGGCCTTGGGATCGTGGGACTATTTAACTTGACAACCGCAGAATGAGCGAGACAGCAATTGGAATGACTTAGGTCGACCGGCATAACTTTGCCTAACTTACTCAAGCCTACAACTTAACCCAAGGGACGAGCAAAGACTATGCCAAGCCTTGCATTTCGGAAGCGTGCATGCTTTATCGAGCATTTACGCGGGCGACGCCTTTGACTTAGGCCAATTCGAGTGTCGGGGCAAATCGACGAGACCGTGCATGCTATAACAAGCATTCACGCAGGCGACGCCTATGACTTAGGCTAATACTTAACTTTGTGTCGAAGACCAACTTTCCTTCTTCCAAGCCACGGGACGAAGGACCGAGTGTCATTTTTAAAGCACGCCGTGCACCAACTCTAAGCCGACCGTGGGACGTTTTCTATGTTCTAACTCATTTTGACCCGTCGGGATTATTCCCTTAGCTATGTGGATTCATCTCTTTTATTATTAAGCCTACTTGTGCAAGTTGAAAACATGATTTATTATGTGAAGGCAAAGATGAGGCAAGTTCACCGAAACTACCCCACCTGAGCGATGTCTCCGAGCAAGCCGTTGCAAGGCTAAGTCCGAACGCCGTTAGCGTTTCGATTCCTCCGATTGACTTTGCGGGACGGGGCACTACATTTCATGGTTGAATATGTCAAAAATAAATTTAACTTAATTTTTGGTTGATTTTAATGCTGCTAGCTTGTATCAATCACGGGTTTGACTGTTATCCAAAATTTATTTTTCTTCATTGCTCTTTCATAATCAATCCATGTATGTCCATTAGATTTGTAAGCCATGTAATTCTTAATGCATATAAAGTATCTTCAGTTCTCTAACGATACGTATCCTTACTGGTGCTAGCTATAGCATCTGAATATTATATGTTAAATAGCTAAGAAATGTTGTCTAAAGAATGTTTTGCTAGAAGGAGGATGCATCTTTATTTAAGATTGCTATCTTTATTTAATTTAATTTTATTGTTTATGTGTATTATAATTAGAAATTATTAAGTTTTGGATTTCTAATGTGTAATATGCAATAAAATTGTTAATAAGCAGTAGGTCTTATTTAAATTGTGCAAAATTAATTATGTTAATTTAATATTGCATGCTTCTGATATATTTTTTTATACATGCAAGTATAATTAAATTGTGCTATAATTTGTATATCTATATTTTATTTTCAAGTAAATATTATGTTGGTATAATTTATTTATGTTATTGTACGTGTAAATTTATAGCTTCATTACATGCTATATTACCTAAATTGTGCTAACTAAATCTCAATTATAATTTCACATATAGTTTTAGTTAAGAATATTTGGCACATTAAGATTCATATAAGGTTCACTATTTAATTAAAATAATTACTTAGCTTGAACCATTAAGTTAAGAACAATTCATAAACAATTTATTAGTTGGCATAATATAGCATAATTTGTAGTGATTGTCTATTATGTTTATACATAAATGTTCTTAGGCATTAAGTAGAGCCTAAGATAAAATAATATGAATGTCAAGTCAACCATATAATTTTTAAATAATTAGGGACACATCTTTAATTATTTAAAAGTTATATATGAAGTGGATTGGGATCAGATAATGGCATTAATTATAATTAATTATATGAATATAATGATCTTACCCCCACAGAAATTTTATTAAGTTTATATAATTAATTAGGATAAAATATTAAATTAGTTCTTCTTGATTTATCAACAAGAATTAGGAACAATTAATTTAGTAGTTTTATCATAAAGTAAGAAAAGTTTGATAAAATCTGTTATAAAGATAACGAATCTGATTGAATTAGAGATTTACCCCACATGAAACTTTTAATGAAATTAGATTCAATTTTAAGCATGTTTTTACATTGGTAAAGCATGAATTCTTTTAAAGCCTCAAATATTAATAAACTCAAAATCTTTTGTGCAATTTTACCTAGTATCTCTGATATTCATTGTGAGGTTCCCAAATTTAGGGGAGATAATTTTAAGATTTGGAAAGAGAGAGTTCTTCTCCAATTAGTGTGATAGACATAGACTATGCTATTCAGAAAGATGAACAACCTAAGATCACTAATATTAGCACACCTGCTCAAGTTTTGTTGTACAAATGCAGGCAGAAGTTCAATCGTCTCAGCGTGATGTACATTAAGACTAAAATTAGTGCAGGTATACGTGATTCAATTGAGCAGTACGAGGACATCCATGAACTGCTAAAGGCTATTGACGAGCAATTCGTCACTTCAGATAAGGCCTTACCAAGTACCATAATCATGAAGTTCACAACCTTAAAGCTCACAGGTATAAAAGGTGTATGCAAACATATTATGCAAATAAGGGACATAGTGTCTCAACTTAAGAAACTTGAGGTGGAAATGTCTGATTTCCTTCTTGGTGCACTTTATCCACAACACTCTTCCATCTCAATATGAATCTTTCAAAATCTCTGACAACACACATAAGGATAAATGGTCTATCAATGAATTGACGACCATGTGTGTTCAAGAGGATGGAAGGTTGACAATGGAGCAAAAAGAAAGTGTCATGCTGGTAATATAAAAAAATCTCAAGCCAGTCAGAAAGGAAAGCATGAAATTCCTCCCAAAGCTGACACATTAAGAAAGACGACAAATGTTTCTTCTATAAAATGTAGGGACACGTGAAGAAAAAATGTATGAAATTCCAAAAATGGCTTGAGAAAAAGGTAACCCTATCTCATTTGTGTGTTATGAATCTAATATGGGTAATGTAAATAGGAACACATGATGGATTGACTCTGGATCTACATTCCATATTTCAAATTTCTTGCATGGTATGCAAAACCTCAGGAAGCCAACGGAAAGTAAGCAAAGTATCTTATCTGGAAATAAGATAGCCTATCATGTGGATGCCATAGGGACATATTTTTTAACTTTAAATAATGGTTTCATTTTAGAATTAAAAATGACCTTTTATGTACCAAGTTTCTCAATAAACTTAATTTCAATTTCTAGACTTGTACCATTTGGATATTCCTTTCATTTTTTAGATACATCATTTGTTAGTACCGAGGCACAATTTTCGATAGAAAATTCTGAAACTGAAACAATTGTACAGACAACGTTTCAAATGCAACACCTTAAAGAAGATGTGCAACAGAAATCCTGGAGGATTCTGAATTACGAGGATCTAAAAAGATTCTACGTAATACACAAAAAATCTAAAGAGACTTTGTGCAAGCAACTATCGGCAGTAGAACTTCTAAAAAGAAGTTACTGTAAAAGGCAACAGCAGCGATGACAGGCGAGAATGAGATGCTGGGGTGAATGAACCACCGTTGCTCAAATCTTTATTCGCCCCACACGAGCATGAACAGCTTCCAGGAACCAGCAAGTTCACGAAGAACTTCTGGAACGCTCGTAAGTCAATATTTGAGACTTGAACGGGCTTCCTGGACTTAACAGACTCCCTCAACTCTCTTCTTGGTGCATCTTTCAAAGGAAGCCAAGGGGCTCTATTTATAGAGTGGAGTTGAGACTTCACCTCTTCTCCTATCCGATGTGGGACTAAAATACCAATACTCAAAAATAGAGTTTGATATTTTAGATCATCCCACAATCAGCATAGAAGTGTGCCAGTCCACGCCTACCCCCCGAACACTCCCGTGCATGCACGAGACATCCTGGAGTCCGTGTCCGAGTCCGAGTCCGCACAACAAAAATTAACTTGCATCCTTGTTAGATTTAATCCTTTTTTCTTCTAGGAAAATACTTCCACATGGCACAAACTTGTGCCCCACTACACCTCATGTGCACACCTCAACACAAGCAATGCATTATATTGAGATACTCACCATCTGGTGTAGCCTATGTGGGACTATCTTTTCTAGTCCAAAGGCAAAAACACCAACAATCCCCCATATATCTCAATATATGGGTTGAGCGTTCCCCACAGTGACTGCCCATCATGCATTAGAAGAGATGTCGCTACGACTTGAATCTTCCCGCATAGGTTAAATAACAACATGATACAAGAATGGACTAAGCCTTGAATTCTGCACCATAACTGTAATTCTTCCAACTCACATAATGACATCAACTGTGCTTCTGGCTGCACATTGAAGGTCTTGTGCCAGCCTAGTTTCAGTGTATAATTTTTGGGCGTCTACAAGTTTACCCTCAAGAGACGGCCTGATATCTCTGTCAATACACTATAGGTGAGTTCTTTATAAAGAGTCATGGCATGAAGCATTGCGCTTCTTTGCGGTGCTACGCCGCTATGACATGGCTTAAAGCCGAGGTTTTACCCCACCTGGGTACCTCATCGTAGTGTCATACTACTGTAGCATGAGGTAAAGGCCTCTTTGTAGTGCCAAACTACCCAGCATGAAGCCTTGCGCTTCCATGCGGTGTTACGCCGCTATGACATGGCTCACAAAGCCGAGGCTTTACCCTACCTGGTACCTCTTCGTGGTGTCATGCCACTGTAACATGAGGACATTGTCCTCTTTGTAGTGCTATCTACGTCTCTTTATTACGATTATCATACAGCATTAGGCTACCTGCCTATTTGCGGTGCTACTCCGCTGTGCCTTGGCTTACAAAGCCGAGGCATTACCCCTACCTGGGAACCTCATGGTGGAGTCACCCCACTATAGCATGGAGTTACACTCCTTGTAGTGCTGCGCTACCGTGCTTCCTGTAAAGCACTCCAGGCATTCACTCTGCCTGAGAACTCATTAAGGCATTTAAGCCAACCTTCCCACAGGATCCGTTTTTTGCAGAAAACAACAGTAGACAACAGTGGCTGTAGGTCCGTAACCTCTCCATGTCACAGAGGACAAGTACCCACCGTTCCTGATATTCTTCTGGTTAATAGTCCTCCCTTGAACCAAAAGCTTGATGCCTAGTAGATTTTTTTTTGAACTAATAGCATAAAACTTTATGGTAGGATTGTAATAACACAATATCAGAATGCCTTCAAGCCTATTTTACAAGCTGTGTCATCGACCAGCTGGCGCTTGAGGCCCTTGGTGAACAGATCCGCCAGGTTCTCCTGACTCCGAACATCAATCACTGCAATAACACCCCTCTTGATGAGATCGTGTATTGTCCTGTGCTTCAACCGCACAGTCCTCTTCTTTCCGTTGAAGAGGTCATTTGATGCCACTGCTGCTGCCGTCTGGTTGTCACAGTATATCGGTATTGCCGGTATCTGAGCCCCAACCACCGGAAGATCATACATGAGCTCCCGAAGCCACTCTGCTTCATCTGCAGCAGCATCCAATGCAAAGAATTCAGATTCCATGGAGGAGCGAGATAACATAGTCTGCTTCTTCGACTTCCACGATATAGCAGCTCCGTCCATGGCGAATACGAATCCACCTGTAGAATACTCGCTCTCCATATCTGAACACCAGCTAGCATTATTGAAGCCTTCCACTACTGACGGATCTTCGCTGTAGAAAAGTGTATATGTCTGAGTTTTTTTGAGATATCTCATAACACGCTTCACAGCTTTCCAGTGCTCAACGCCTGGATTGCTAGTGAACCGACTCAGCATTCCCACTGCAAAAGCTATGTCAGGCCTTGTGGTAGTAGTAGCGTACATCAAGCTTCCGATGACGCTAGCGTACTCCAACTGCCTGACGCTTTCCCTCGAATTTGGCTCCAGCTTCTGATCACTCCGGTACGGTGTATCAATAGAAGGAAGATCTTGATACCCGTAGCGAGTGAGCATCTTCTCAATATAATGAGATTGTGACAGCGCTATTCCAGTACCTGTTCGGATGATCTTGAGCCCCAAGATTACGTCGGCATCCCCCAAGTCCTTCATACTGAACTTGGTCGAGAGGAATTTTTTTGTCTCTGTGACGCAGCTTAAATCCGTACCTAGGATTAGCATGTCGTCCACGTAAAGACATACGATTACTCCTCTTCCGTCAGCAAACTTCGTATAGACACACTTGTCTGTTTCACTGACCCTGTAGCCATTTGACCTTATCACCTTGTCAAACTTCTCATGCCACATTTTGGGAGCTTATTTCAAATCATACAGAGACTTCATCAACTTACAAACTTTGTCTTCCAGACCTCTGACGACAAAACCTTCTGGTTGTTGCATGTAGATCTCTTCGGTCAGCTCGCCATTAAGGAATGCCGTTTTCACATCCATCTGATGTATCTCCAGCTTGTGTATTGCTGCTAGAGCAATTAACAATCTGATGGTTGTCATCCGAGCTACTGGAGCATAAGGGTCAAAGTAGTCGATCCCCTGCTTCTGAGCAAACCCCTTGGCCACTAGCCTGGCCTTGAACTTGTCAATGGTTCCATCTGCTTTCATCTTCTTCTTGAAGATCCATTTGCATCTGATGGGTCTTGCTCCTTCTGGCAGGTCAACCAATACCCATGTGTTATTGGAGGTGATTGAGTCAATCTCGTTGTCTATCGCCTCCTTCCAGAATACAGTATCTCTGGTCTTCATCGCCTCATCATAGGTAAGCAGATCTGCTTTCACATGATAGGTGACGAAGTCATCTCCAAAGTCTTTCGGCCTCCTCGTTCGCTTAGTTGACGGCTCAGCGAGTTCTGGTTCAGCTGGTGTCTCCTTGACGACAGCTTCATCTTGGACTACTGGTTCATTAAAGACTTCTGTCTGTTTTGTACCCTCATCATTCTCCGGAAGATCCGCGAGAACAATATTCTTGTGTTTTGCAAACTTGTCTTCAAAGTATTCAGCATCGTGAGATTCGATGATATGGTTTGACTCGATATCAAGGAATCTCCGAGCATCACTCTTCTCGGCATACCCCAAGAAGATCGCCTTCGTAGTCCTTGTCCCCAGCTTCTGAATCTTCAGATCCGGGAGCTTCACATAAGCCAGACACCCCCACACTCGAATGACATTCAAGTTAGGTCTGACTTTGAACCAGAGTTCATGAGGAGTTATGTCGGAAGTTGCATATGGCACTCTGTTCAGAATGAACGTTGCCGTTAGTGCAGCTTCTCCCCAGTAGCACTTTGGAAGACCCGCAGTCAACAGCATGGAGTTCATCATCTCTGTCAATATTCTGTTCTTCCTTTCTGCTACTCCGTTGGATTGAGGAGAGTACGGAGCCGTTGTCTCATTGATGATTCCATGTTCTTTGCAGAATGATAAGAATTCATGAGACCGATACTCCCCGCCTCGATCACTCCTTAACCTCTTGAGTTGTTGTCCAGTTTGCCGCTCAGCCTCGGCCCTGAACTCCTTGAACTTCTCGAATGCTTCGTCTTTAGACTTGAGCAAGTAGACGAAAGCATACTTTGAGAAGTCATCGATGAAAGTAATGAAATACTTCATCCCGGCCTTTGTAGAGAATTGTTTGAAGTCACAGATATCTGAGTGAACCAACTCTAGAAGATATGTGCTTCGATGAACCCTGTGAAAGGGTTTCCTTGTGATCTTCGTCTGAGCACATACTTCACATTTCTCTACCTAACCCCTACACTTGGAGATAAGTCCTAGACTAGACATTCTGTTAATCCTTTTACAATGAACATGTCCTAGCCTATTATGCCACAACTCAAGAGAATAATCAGAAAAAGTGATTGCATTTATATTATCATGCTGGGTTACAACAAGCTGAATCTTGTACATTCCTTCAGTTTGGAAAGCTTTCCCGAAGAATGTACCCTTCTTGGACATCACCAACTGGCCAGCATTGATGTCCATCCTCAAGCCTGCGTTACAGAGCAGACTTCCAGAGATCAGGTTCTTAGCAATTACGGAAACATGCTTCACACCTTGAAGCGTCAGAGTGTTCCCCGATGTAAGTTTTAGCTCCACCGTCCCGATCCCCAGTACTTCAGCTTGTGCCTGGTTTGCCATTATGACCTTCTCTGAAGTTGGCTCATAAGAGACGAACCAGTCTTTGTCTGAACAGACATGGCAGGTCGCACCAGTGTCTATCCACCAGTCCAAGTCAGCCCCCACAGTTGCAACCTGTGCTATCATGGCAACTAGATTAGTAATCATAGAAACCTTACTAGGCTCACCTTGTTCTTTGGGCTTGGACTTGCATTCGGATTTGTAGTGGCCCTTCTTGCCACAATTGAAGCAAGTCACATGGGACTTAGACTTCTGCTGCTTGAAAGCAGGACCCTTCACTTTCAGATTTGTGAAGTCCTTCTTTTTGCGATGAGAAGCAGCCTGCTTCCCCTGGTACTCTCTGGTTTGGACCAGATTTGCCTTCGCCAGTTGTTTGGACAGAGTATCCATCTTCTGTTGAGAGCGCATCTCGTCCTCAACATGGATCTCTTGCAAGAAATCCTCCAAGCTAATTTCCATCTTCTTTCGATGCATCCTTGCATAGAAGTTGCTCCATTCTGTAGGAAGTTTCGCGACGATCCCTCCAACGACAAACTTGTCGACGAGGGGCATGTTCTCGTCTTCTAGTTTCTGACGCAACTTCAGAAACTCCTTCACTTGGGGCAGCATCGCCTTCTCGTCTTTGAAGGTCCACTTGTGGTATTTTTCTACCATGAAGATCTTGGACCGGTTCTCGTCATCTTCATAGAGCTTTCCCAAGGAGTCCCATATCTCTTTGGCAGATTTCTTCTTGGAGTAGGACTCTGCCAGAGAGTCTTCCATAGAATTGAGTATCAGTAGTTTGCATATACTGTTTTCTCTCTTCCACTTCGCTTGCTTGGTCGTAGCAGCGGCCGCAGCCGCAGCAGATCCAGTGGTTGGAACGATCGGTTCTTCTTCTGACAGCACGTGATCAACATTCACGAGTTGAAGATTTAAAGTGACCTTTCGTCTCCATATCTGGAAGTGTTCGCCATCGAATTTTTCCAACTTGTTAAAGCCGGTATCGATGAGCGAAGCACGAGAATTATCCATCTTCTCAATAAAGCTTTGAGATTGTTAGTGCCGAGGCACAATTTTCAATGGAAAATTCTGAAACTGAAACAATTGTACAGACAATGTTTCAAATGCAACACCTTAAAGAAGATGTGCAACAGAAATCCTGGAGGATTCTGAATTACGAGGATCTAAAAAAATTCTACGTAATACACAAAAAATCTAAAGAGACTTTGTGCAAGCAACTATCGACAGTAGAGCTTCTAAAAAGAAGTTACTGTAAAAGGCAACAGCAGCGATGACAGGCGAGAATGAGATGCTGGGGTGAATGAACCACCGTTGCTCAAAGCTTTATTCGCCCCACACGAGCACGAACAGCTTCCAGGAACCAGCAAGTTCACGAAGAACTTCTGGAACGCTCGTAAGTCAATATTTGAGATTTGAACGGGCTTCCTGGACTTAACAGACTCCCTCAACTCTTTTTTTGGTGCATCTTTCAAAGGAGGCCAAGGGGCTCTATTTATAGAGTGGAGTTGAGACTTCACCTCTTCTCCTATCCGATGTGGGACTAAAATACCAATACTCAAAAATAGAGTTTGATATTTTAGATCATCCCACAATCAGCATAAAGGTGTGCCAGTCTACGCCTACCCCCCGAACACTCCCGTGCATGCACGAGACATCCTGGAGTCCGTGTCCGAGTCCGAGTCCGCAAAACAAAAATTAACTTGCATCCTTGTTGGATTTAATCCTTTTTCCTTCTAGAAAAATACTTCCACATGGCACAAACTTGTGCCCCACTACACCTCATGTGCACACCTCAACACAAGCAATGCATTATATTGAGATACTCACCATTTGGTGTAGCCGATGTGGGACTATCTTTTCTAGTCCAAAGGCAAAAACACCAACATCATTCAGTTTAAATTATAAATCTAATTGTGTTGGGAATGGTATCTTGTCTGATGGTCTTCATCGCATATTATTACAAAATGATACTACTTATAATTTATTGCATGTCCGTGCTGGCATTAAGAGATGTGTTGTAAATGAGGATTCCTCTACATTATGGCACCGAAGATTAGGTCATATCTCCATAGATAGAATTAAAAGGTTAGTAAATGATGGGGTACTTAGTGATCTAGATTTTACTGACTTTGAAACTTGTGTAAACTGCATTAAGGGAAAGCAGACCAACAAGTCAAAGAAATGTGTTAATAGGAGTTCCGCCATATTAGAAATCATATATACTGATATATGTAGTCCAGACATGGACTCACATGGTCAGAAATATTTTATTTTTTTCATAGTTGATTACTGACGACACATGTATCACTGCATGCTTCACAAAAAAATGAAGCATTAGATGCCTTTAAAGTTTTTAAGGCAGAAGTAGAGAAACAATGCGGTAAACAAATTATGATTGTGGGATCAGATAGAGCTGGAAAATACTATAGTAGATACACGAAAGATGGACAAACATCTGGGCCATTTGAGAAGTTTCTTCAAGAGCATGAAATTATTGTCCAATACACCATGTCTGGTTCTCCGGACCAGAATGGTGTAGCAGAGAGAAGAAATCGAACATTACTGGACATGGTGAGGAGTATGCTTAGCAGCTCAAAACTTCCTAGATCCTTGTGGACTGAATCACTTAAGACGACAATGTATATATTAAATCGAGTTCCAACTAAGGCTGTCCCAAAAATGCCATTTGTGTTACGGAAAGGTTGTAAACTGAGTTTGCGACATATGCGCGTTTGGGATTCCCGTATGATGTGAGAATTTATAACCCACAAGAAAAAAAGTTAAATCCAAGAACCATTACTAGACATTTTATTGGATATGCAAAAAAAATCTAAGGGGTACAAATTTTATTATCCATCTCACAGTACTAGAATTATGGAATCAAGACATGCTAAATTTAATGAATATGACTTGGGAAGTGGGAGCGATCAAATAATAAATATAGTTTCTGATATTGATCATACAAAGTCTCAACCTTATACTTCAAGCGATAGATTAATTGTTGTTCACAGTACCCCTCAAGTACAAACAGATGTTGAACAACCAATCGCTGAAGTTTAAGAAAACAGTGAAGTCCAACCAGTCATTGAAGTTCCACAAGCTGTTTACAACATTCTAATAGATCAAGTTGGTCAGGAGTTGCTGACACTTCTGAATAAAGAGTTGAACCATATACTTCCCAGGAAGATGATGGTGCAACATTAAGAAGATCTACTCAAACTAAGAGGTCAGCGATTCTTGGTGATTATGTAGTGTATCTGCAAGAGTCCGACTATAATATAGGAGTCAAAAATAATCCTGAATCTTTTTCACAAGCCATGAATTACAAAGAATCAGAACTGTGGTATAATGCCATGATGGATGAAATGAGTTCCATGAGGAGCAACGATGTTTGGGACCTTGTTAAGTTGTCCAGTGGAGTAAAAGCCATTGGTTGTAAATGGGTCTTTAAGACAAAGAAAGACTCATTGGACAACAATGAGAGATAAGGCCAGACTTGTTGCAAAGGGATCCACTCAGAAAGAAGGAATCCATTACACGGAGGCCTTTTCTCATTTATCTAAAAGGGATTCCTTACGTATTATTTTGGCATTAGTAGCCCACTTGTTGGAGTTGCAACAAATGGATGTAAAAACTGTATTTCTTACTATAGAACTAGAGGAAGAGGTTTACATGAAACAACCTGAAGGATTTTCCTCTAGTGATGGTGAGCATGTGGTTTTCACACTCAAAGAAATCCATATACGGGTTAAAACAAGCTTCTCGTCAATGGTATTTAAAATTCCATAACGTAATTCCTTTATTTGGTTTTGTAGAAAACATTATGGATCAATGCATATACCTTAAGGTTAGTGGGAGTAAAGTTTGTTTTCTTGTTTTATACGTGGATGACATCTTACTTGCAACCAATGATAAGGGTTTACTTCATGAGGTGAAATAATTCCTCTCTGAAAATTTTGACATGAAGGATACGGATGAGACATCTTATGTCATTGGCATTAAGATCCATAGAGATAGATTTCAAGGCATCTTGGGTTTGTCTCAGAAAACCTATATCAATAAAGTTTTAGAGAGATTTCAAATGAAGGATTGTTCACCTAGTGTTTCTTCCATAGTGAAGGGTGATAGGTTCAACCTGAACCAATGTCGAAAAACGATCTTGAGAGGGAACAAATAAAGAACATTCCATATGCTTCTGTTGTAGGAAGCCTGATGTATGCACATATCTGCATAAGGTTTGACATTGTATTTGTTGTTGGAATGTTAGGACGATATTAGAGTAACCCAGGTATATGAACAACTGGAGTGCTACAAAGAAAGTGATGGGGTATCTTCAAAGAACCAAAGACTAAAAGCTTATGTACAGACGGACAAGCAATCTAGAAGTCGTTGGCTACTCAGATTCAGACTTTGATGGATGCGTTGATTCATATAAATCAACATCGGGATATATTTTTATGTTGGCCGGTTGAGCTATATCTTGGAGGAGTATTAAGCAGACAGTGATTGCTACTTCTACTATGGAGGCTGAGTTCGTATCTTGTTTTGAGATGATATTGCATTTTCGGACTTAGAATTATGGATTCTATCTGTAAGCCATTGAGTACATATTGCGATAATTCAACTGCTGTCTTTTTGGCCAAGAATAACAAAAGTGGAAGTCGAAATCAACATTAACTATCTAGCCATAAAATAACATGTTAAAGAAAAGAAAGTTGTTATTGAGCATATCAGCATTGAATTGATTAATTCCTGATCCTTTAACTAAAGGCATGCCACCGTTTAAATTCAAGGAGGACCATGTAGTGAATATGGGATTTGGTTCCCTTATGTAGTTTATATTGTATAAATAAAGTTATTAATAAAACTTTTATTATGAGGTTTTCTCACATTTATGTGTCCATTATTTAATTTGAGAAAATATATTCATTGGACAACGAATAAACATAAGTTTATTGATTAAGTTATACCACATAAAGAATAATGTTAAGAAATAAATGCATTGTAATATATGAAAGATAATACTCATTATAAAGAGAATTTATCGACATGATTCATGTGTTTATTACTTAACATGAATTATAGTTGGATTTAAGATGATACATTTGGATTAAAAGTATGGGCCAAGTGGGAGAATGTTTGTTATTTAGATGAATCATTCATCCCTTGTTAGTTATTTGGATGACTCATTCATTCCTTAAGTTGTGGCACATATCTTTTGTCCAACTTCTTCCTTATCTTGAGGGAAGTTACCAACTTCTTATTTATCTTTTGTTTAACTTCTCCCTTATCTTTTGTGGAGTTGCAACATTATCTATAGAGCATGATGGAAGGCTCAATCCTATATGTAAATGGTTTGGTCCCCAAACTAGACACTCACGCTTCTACATAATACACCATCAAAATTGAGTGTTCATAGTTTGAAAGTTCAAACCCAAGAGAAAGAAGCAGGAGAGTACTAGAGTTTATCCTATTGAAGCAACAATGACTGGAGGTTAGTTCATAAAAATATTGCTATTGAGATACTATTGTTTAATTTCGCATCTTGGATCATACATTGGTTATTTTTACACATAAAAAGTCATGAGTATCTCGGTCTGTCGGTGAAGTAAATTCTCGTTCCAACAAGTTTGGTGGTCCAAAATCTACCCACCACTACCAAAATAAGTCATATTATCGAAAAAATTAGCGACGCCTATGAAAAACGTCGCTAACATGAAGGAAATTAGCGACGCATAAATAAAACGTCGTAGGACGTCACTGTTAGCGACGATCAGCGACGTCCCGCGACGTCTTTTAAGTAAAAAAATAACGTTGCTGATAAGTCGATGAACGTCGCTAATTTGGCTAGAAATAGCGATGTGTACCGACGTATATGGTATGACGTCGCTAAGAGCAAAAAATAGCGACGTTTACCGACGTCTTATAGTGACGTCGCTAAGTTAAAAATATAGGTCATTTGAGTTTTCATTCCACCCCATTATTTCGAAACCCCTCTTCGAAGACCACCGAAACCCCTTCCCCCCTCGGCGTTCGAAGACCTCCGGCCCTCGGCGTTCCCCTCCCCCCCCTCGGGACCCTCCCCCCTCGGCTCGGCGACCCTGCTCCCCTCCGTCTCCAGCTCCCCTCCGTCCCCAACTTCCCACCGGCGACCCCCTCCCCCCTCGATGACCCGCTCCTCCCCGACTAGGTAAACCCTAACCCTCTTTCGGACACGACACTTTGACACAGTACACTTTGACACAGGACACGACTGGTTAATTAGTTAATTAACCAGGACACCGGACACTTTGTTGACACACAACACTTTAATTTCTTTTAATTTTAGTTATAATTTCAATTAATTAGTTAATTATGTTGACACAGGACACATGATACTTTGTTGCTTTAATTTCAGTTATAATTAGTTAATTATGTTGCTTTAATTTCTTTAAATTATAATGATTGTGCTTCTTCCTGAACTCATCGTTTCCACGTATGACACTTGGATGTCCTGCCCATGTGGACAACTCATATGTTACCCATCTAAAATTTCATGGGCCCGGATCATTACAATTGTCCATATTTATTATAAATAAGGAAAATGCTATATTCGTCTAACCGGAGCATTAAAATTTCATGTGGACAACTCCGACACGTGGCCGGATGTAGGAAGGTTGTAAGCATTGGTTGTAAGCATCGCAAAACTCTATAAATAATGCTCTATACGTCTAACCGGAGCCACTCAACCTCGACTTGACTAAATCGACTCCGGTATTGAAAATGGTTTGTTAATTCGAAGGGAGCCAAAGTTTTCGAGAGTGTAGAGCCTCGGTTCCTGAAAGCTAGACCCTTGGTGGGAGACTGCGAGATTAAGACATGAAAATTAGTGGGGCACAAGAGACTAAGTTGGTGCTTGAGCTTACGCATGTATATATTAAATAAGTTCTTATTAAAGTTCTCATCCAAATCATTATTAGACTTCAAATGGAGACTTGAGAGCTTCTTGTGATACATTATCGGAGGGCTACACCCTAAGGTCCAAGCCCGAGCTTGCTAAACTTTATACATAAGCCCATGTCCATGTTTGATATGGACACGAATCTACCAAATTTATTGATTAAATACTATGCTAAATAGACTACGATTAATATTAACGAAAATACTGACATATATCACGTCTTCATATTTAAACCTTTAACTTGACAATGCAGGACTTTATTTTTTGACATGCTATAAATAGCCTCTAACTCATCTCTTAGATAAAGAGGATAGATACATTCATATGCATGTGTTTCAATGATGTGCTTGTATCAATCTTGCAGAATTATCCTCAAATGGATATGGAGCTGAATTTCTATCTGCGGAATCGTTCATGGATGTACAACCGTCATCCCGATGACATGTGCGGTGTGCCGGATGAATTCATAGAGGGTGTACAATAGTTCCTGCAGTTTGTCAAGGCGTTTCCTCAGTACATAGACGGTACCAAAATTAAGTGTCCCTGTGTGAGATATCGCAACTTGAAATATCATCCAGAAGTGAAAGTCACGTATCATTTATACTCGAAGGGTTTCACGCCGAATTACTATCAGTGGAGCGCGCACGAAGAACTTGTGTCCTTAGCATCGGAGTATGAGCCTTATGTGGATGTCCACAACCATGCTGCTTACGACGATGGGTTGGTGAACATGGTTTTTGACACGGCGGGGCCTAGTTTCGATCCAGACAATCATGATGCACCTGAGGAGGCACCGAACGCCGATGCTGCAAAGTTCATGGAGTTGCTAGAGAATGTAAGGACTCTATTATATCCTGGTTGTGAGGATCATTCACCGTTGGAGGTGGTTACAAGATTGTTGAGCATCAAGTCCGATTTTAATATGTCGCAAGATTGCTACAACCGACTTATGGAGTTGATTATAGAAATATTGCCTGAAGGTGCTAAGTTGCCTAAAGACTTTTACCGGTCTAAGAGGATGGTAAGATCGCTCTGGATGGGATACGAGAAAATCGATGCATGTCGCAACGGGTGCATGTTGTACTACAAAGACGACAAGGATGAAGACGACAAGGATTTTGTGGTGCTGATCGCTACAAGGGCAGTGGTAGAGAAAAGTTTGTCGGTGCAAGGAAGCCTACCAATTCGATGCACTACTTGCCGTTGACTTCGCGGTTGCAGCGGTTGTTTATGGTGAAGAAAACTACAGAAAACATGAGTTAGCATAAGCGGGAACAGACCGAAGGAGTGTTGGATCACCCATCTAAGGGAGAAGCATAAAAGCACTTTGATCGAAAGTATCCAGATTTTGATTCTGATCCGCGTAATGTCAGATTGGATCTCTGGTCCGACGGTTTTACCCCATTCGGACTTTTGGGATCCCAGTATTCGTGTTGGCCTGTGATCGTCACTCCGTACAATCTACCGCCTTGGATGTGCATGAAGACTCCGTATATGTTCATCACCGTTATTATCCCAGATCCGAATAATCCGAAAAGGAACATCGATGTATATTTACAGCCATTGATTGATAAGTTGAATCAGCTGTGGGAAGTAGGTTCCAACACGTACGATGTTTCTAGAAAACAAAATTTTTAGATGCGGGCAGCACTTATGTGGACCATCAACGACTTTTCGGCCTATGGAATGTTATCTGTATGGAGCACGCATGGTCATCTTTCATGTCAGTATTACATGGACCGTACTAAGGCTTCCCGTTTGAAACACGGAGGCAAACCTTGCTTCTTCGATTGTCATCGATAATTCCTGCCGAAGGATCATCCGTACTGGAGGAACAGGAATACTTTTCGTGCTGGCATTGTGGAGAAGTCTAATCCACCGCCATGGTGGTCCGGATACACGATATGGAAAGAGATAAAAGATTTACCGAGAGCTATTGAAGAGCCTGCTAAGGGCTACAAGTGTGACGGATTTGGTCGCACTCATAACTGAACGAAGAGGAGTATATTCTGGGATCTGCCATATTGGAGTACCAATCTGATTAGACATAATCTTGATGTTATACATATCGAGAAGAATGTGTTTGACAACATAATTAATACTGTAATAGACGTAAAGGGGAATACAAAAGACAATCCAAAGGCTAGATTGGACTTGAAAGAAATATATAGACGTCCTGCATTACATTTGATAGAGGAGGGGAATGGGAAGTTGAAGCAGCCTAAGGCAATTTTTTTACTGGAGAAGAAGGATAAAGTGAGACTTTGTAGGTGGATTCAAGGTCTGAAATTTCCAGACGGTATGATTCGAACTTGAGAAGATGCGTCGACCTCAAGAAGAACAAACTGGCAGGTATGACGAGCCATGATTGTCACGTATTCATGGAGAGGTTAATTCCGATTGCATTTTGAAAATTCTTACCCCAGGTTGTTTGGGATCCATTGACCGAGCTTAGCATATTCTTCAGAGATCTTTGTTCTACTAAGTTGCTCGTCGATCGTCTAGAAAAGCAGGAGAACGATATCGTACTAACACTGTGCAAGCTCGAGAAGGTATTTCCTCCTGGATTCTTCGACTCCATGGAGCATTTGCCAATTCATCTTTCCTACGAGACACGTGTTGGTGGGCCCGTCGGTTATCGGTGGATGTACCCGTTTGAGCGGCATTTGAACCACCTAAAGAGGAAGGTAAAAAACAAGGCTCGGGTCGAGGGTTCTATTTGTGAAGCCTATATTCTCGAGGAGATTACAAACTTCTGCTCAACGTATTTCAAACCTCATGTTGCTACGAATAGAACGAGGGCTCCGAGAAATGACGATGGATATCAAGAATCTAATGATGGAATACTGAAAGTATTCAATGCGTCCGGAAAGCCTTCGGGGAAAATGAAGAAGAGATATTTGAATGACGAAGAGCTAAGGGCTGCTCAGTTGTATATATTACTCAATTGCGACGAGGATGAAGTGGAGAACTTAGAGGGGTAAGTAATTAATGATAAGCCGGTTTACGTCATCTCAATATAATAGTATATGCTAATATTATACTACTAATCGGCGGTTCATTCGTTGTTGTTTTTCAGCACATATAATAATGAGTTGAGGTCGGTTAGACCCTACCTAACAGACAAAGAATTAGAACAAGAGATGAGACGTCATTTTTCTTCATGGTTGAGCGAATATATAAGCAGCTAAGTAATTACTGGTCTCTTATAATGCAACACGACAATAAATAACTTACTATCTCTTCTTTGGTATTCAGGTCGATCGTCTAATTTTACCCGAGATTGAATTAATTAGAACTTTTGCCAAGGGACCAATTATTGCCGTTAACATATGGCCAAATTACTGTGTGAATGGCTTTAGGTTCAAGTCGACAAATGCTCCGATCAGAGACAGCTTCCTGGATCTTGATTCCATGAAAAATAGTTGTTTGTGTATCAAATCTTTGAACTACAAAGACATCGATCGAGGAAATGATTTCTTTGGCATCTTGCGAGAGATTGTGGAGTTGACATATAATTATGGCAGAGAACCAGCAAAGATCGTGTTGTTCAAGTGTGAATGGTTTGATCCGATTAAAAATCAAGGTTGGAAAATTGACAAGCATGGTCTTGTGGATATAAACTACAAGCATAGATATCAAGGCTACGAACCATTTGTCTTATCAACTCAGGCTCAGCTCGTGTACTTTACAGCTTATCTGAGACGGGGAGCAACGAAGTCTGACTGGTGGGCAGTATGCAAGACTAAAGCTAGAGATACTTTTGATGTTGACGAAAAAGCTTATCAGGAGGACGAGCTATGACGCCAATATGGTGACTGTCTTCCTGGCCACACATCGGAAGGGCGGGAAGCTTATTGACGAGAGGCCGTAGCAGGCCTATGTAAGTATTATAATTCTATTTATTAATTTTAATACTTCGTGTTAGTTTTGATATAACTTAGTAAATATGCATGCAAATAAATATTCATGTAGTTAGTAATAATAAGTACATTAGACATTAGAAGTTATAGAGTATCCATGCTTTTTAGGTCGAGTTTCAACGACTTAGGGAGCGGGCGGCTGCTAGTGCACCTGCTGCGGGAGAGGCCGGTACTTCCTCACAGCCCGCTCCAGCTCTGTCGAAGGACGAGCTGTGGGTGACCGCCGCTGGTGGTCTCCACAGGGGTACGTACTACGATACGGGATCCTATAGCATCCTAATTGTGACACAGTCCTCTAGGACCTCCCCTGCTAGAGTGCATGGCCCACAACCCTCCCAGGAGTCTGCCCGAGTACAGCAGATGGTGGGGTCTGTCCGTAACGAGCTACTACGACGGATCCAGGACCAGCACCAGACGGACGATGCTGCACTCCTAGAACGATTAGATATGCTCGACCGCAGCATTATGGAGCTCAGGGATATGACTGAGAGGACAGAGCGGGGCGTTACTGATCTTAGAGCGTCGACAGAGCGCATCGTGATGGATCTGCAGGCATCACAGCTGTCCATGGGCGAGAGGCTGACGTTGATGCAGGATTCGATGGTTGATAGCAGTACGAGGCTGTTATCTACCATGGATTTCTACCACCAGCGACTAGCAGCGTTGGAGAGTTATTGTCCTCCGGGTGCGCCTTCATCGTCGTCGACTCCGCCGGCGTCACTACCTCCGACTCCACCGACGTCACTACCTTCTTCATCGGTGACGATTTCATGGAAGGAGTACGAGATGTTTCTATCCTTGAGGCGCGGCGGTACCCCTCCTCCTCCAGATCCGCAGTAGTCTGAGTTAGGACTGTTTGATGAGATTGTAGTGTTTGTTTAGTTTTTTTCTATCCTTGATTATTTGTTTTTGTAGACTTTCAGTATTGGTTGTGGACACTTTGGATATTGGTTGTGTACTTTGGATATTATTTGTAGACTTTGGATATTTGGTGTTTGTTATACACTTTGTGTTGGTTGTACACTTTGTGTTGGTTGTAGACTTTTACTATTGTTTGTGTTGATTGTTATACTATTGTGATGTACCGGTGTTGAGTGTTCCACCGAAGGGGTCGGCGAACCCAGGGAGAAAATGTGCTTGTGTTTTTTTTGTTATTTATTGAACTGCAGGTAGAAAATGTGATTTTGTGGACATTCTGTAATTTATTTATTTTTAATTTTTTTTAGAATTTACGACGTTTAGCGACGCAGCTAAACGTCGGTAACCGTCAGTAAGTCACCAGGTATACCGATGTTTACCGATGTAAAATAGCGTCGGTAAATGTTCCAAGATTTTCCCTAGTTTACAGAGTCGGTAAACGTCCGTAAGTACTATATCTACATCGCTAAATGTTGCAGGATTTACCGACGTTGGCCGACGTATTAAACATCGCCATATTTTTGACGGTGCGCCGGTGAACGTCGATAAATGTTCCAGGATTACCGACGTATATTTACGTCGGTAAGCGTTGGTAAGCACGACGATTACCGATATTTTGCCTGTTAGCGACATGGTTTTCTGCTACATTTTCGATTATTTTAGCGACGTATTTTGGCGTCGCTAATATGACTTATTCTGGTAGTGCACACATTCTTCCAGTGCAATACTGGTGGTACATCACCGGTACATCGATGAGTCAGGATCTGGTGGATTCTAGGAATAATGATTCATAACCTAGGATGCTTGTTTCGACGTTCCAGATTGTCCTTGACTTAGAAAAGTTACGAGAGGCATAAATGTCTTCTCATGTCCTATCTTTGATGTGCTTGGAGGGTAAGGATTGTTTGACAGTTCTTGAACAATAATTGTCTTTTCTAAGAGTTTGCTAAGGAAGTCATTAAGGGATCTAGAGAGAAGAATGAGAGCTCGTTGGAGATCTCATAAGAGAGGATTTCATATTATAGTATTATGTGTGTAATCCTTGTAAGGCTCTTTTGTTGATTCAATAGAAGTTATTTCTTCCTTTACCTAGTAGAGTATAGGTCAAGCTTGATTTAACCATGTTAAATATTGTGTGTTTGTTATTTGTTCTTGTTACTATTGTTTGATTTAACAAGTTCAACAAGATATTTAGTGATATTTTGTATCTCAAAGTAAAGTTATAGGAGGATGACAAGACACTTTTATTCCTATCTTCGCTTTCGAAATTTTATGAGCATTTTGGTGACACCGATCCTTCATGGGAATTGGAGACTCTTGATATAGAAGGGGTGATAATAACTCTTCTTAATAATAACATTATGAAGAGGCCAAATCCAATCGATGAGTCATCGGGATTGTTCGTTAATAAAAGGGGGAGGTCGTAGAATAAGGATCGATGGAGGCAAGAGTAGCCGATGGAAGTCCAAATTATCCAGACAAGGGAGAGATGCTTGTTTCTTTTGCAAAAAGTCGAGGAACATGAATGTGTGAAGGTGAAGTACAACAAATGGCTGGAGAAGAAGGGTAAAGATGATAGTTCAAGCAGTTAGGTTCAAGCTAATATTGTGCAGGAAGTCGAGGAGTTACCGTGTGATGTTCATACGATGCATAACGGAAAGGATACATTAATCGAAGCTTGGATTCTTGACTCAGAGTATTCATACCATATGTATCCAAACATGGAGTGGTTCAGTATCTATAAGAAGATTCAATGGTGGTCGTTTTCTTGTGGGCAACAATACGAGTGTAAGACCATTAGTACATGAAAATTTTAAAAAAAAAGTATGTTTGATGGAGTGGTGCGGACGATTGCGAATGTTAGACATGTTCTGGAACTAAAGAAGAAACTCACTTCTTTGGGCGTGTCACTAGTGGTGCAACCGTTGCTACAGAGAAATATGTGGAGGATACTGCAACACTATGACATATACGTCTAGGCCACATAAGTGAGAGAGGTCTTTGTGAGTTGCACAAAAATGAGTTTACTAAAGGATTCGAAGGAGAGCATGCATAATGGACAAGTAACATAAGGCTGTCTTGGCCACAAGGTAGAAGGACTTCTTGATTACATACATGGTATATTACCCGTTAGATTAAATGGAGGTGTCGAGTACTACTGACTTAATTTTATAGATGACTTCTCATAAAGAGTGAGTTCAGTTCCTTAAACACAAATAAGAGGTGTTTGCTAGATTCTAAAAACAGAAATGGTCGTGTAGAAGTAACATAGGTGAACAGCGATGTATTTGTGAACAAACAATGGAGGATAGTGCAAGGCTATGATATATCTCCTCTTATATGTTGATGACATGTTGATTGCTTCCAAGGGTATAGCGATGTGCAGAATTTGACATGGATGATTTAGGTAAAGCATGAAAATTTATTTTATAGAAATTCATCGAGATAGGAAAGATGGAAATTAATTCTTGGTTATCCCAAAAAAAGAATATAACCAAGGTACTGGAGAGATTCAGCAGGAAAGATCCTAGACAAGTGATCACCCCGATCGCTGATCATTTCAATTTATCCTCTAGGGAGTGTCAAAAATCGAAGGAGGAGAAGGTAAAGATGACTCGAATTCTGTATGCAAGTATGGCGCGATCGTTGATGTATGATACGTTGTGCACTCCACCCGATTTGTCATATGCAGTCAATTTGGTGAGCCAACACATGTCAAATCTAGGGAGGCTGTATTGGAATGTCATAAAGCGAATATTTTGGTATCTTAATGGCTCTAAAGATATTGATTTGTTGTTTCACAAGTTAGAGCACAAATCAAGCTGTGATATATATATATATATATATATATATATATGGGAGCGGATCGGGAGCCCCGCCCGCGGAGCCCCGCCGAAGCCCCGCTCCCCCTTAGCCGTTGGATCGCGCGGGCGGGGGCGGGCCCCACGCGGGCCCCGCGCGATCCGATGGTGCAGGGGGGGCGGGGCTTCGACGGGGCTCCGCGGGCGGGGCCTTTGATCCGCTTCCTATATATATATATATATAGAGAGAGAGAGAGAGAGAGAGAGAGAGAGAGAGAGAGGTATGTCGATGTTGATTACGCCGGCGAGTTGGATTATAAGAGAAGATTAACTATAAGCTATTTATATACACTTGCAGGTTCTCCAGTCAGTCAGAAGTCGAAAATTCAAGCAAGCATGACGCTTTCCATTACTGAGTTAGAACAGAGGGCAACAGAGGGCGACGACTGAGGCATCGAAGGAGATTTTGTAGTTAAAATGCAATGTGCAAGTCTGCAAGTCTCGTTGTTTTGTAACAATCAAAGTTCGATTCATCTTGCGTCGAAGCATGACAGAGACTGACACATGATGCAATAAATCTGTACCATAACCTATATGTCCGTAAATCCTCTATGTATATGTCACTGTGATCATATACAATTCATCTCGCTGGTTATTGTTCTGGTCTTATACGTAAAGGCGATCATTCTATATAAAAGCTACATCAAAGTTTTAACTTACAGGTTCTCTTCTAACAACCATATAAAGACAACGGAAAAATCTGGTATAACTTAAATTCGGATAAAATTAGCATGGGTCCGGGAACAATGTCCAGAAATGATATACTTCAGAGATCACCTTTGGTTCTCACAATCAGAGTGTTGAGAAAAGAAAAGTTATTTATTTTCTGTATTTGGATACCAAAAGAAATGAACAGAAAAGAAAAATTATTTTCAAAGAAAAGGAAATATGGAAGAAAATATTTTCTTCATCCCATCCCAAAGATTCACTTTCCCACTCCAAAGATTCACTCTCTTTCATTTTTTTTTTTTGCTACAGGTCGTAAATTGATGTAAGTTTGTAATTTAACAAAGAACAAAAGAGCAAAAAATTAATTTTATTTCCTTTCCGCAAACTAAACGAGACCTAAGCAGTGGCAGAACATAAGTTGGACTGATCCGGACTGTAGTCCAGACTTCAATTTTTTTTACTAGAGCTAATATTATATTATCAAATTACTTACATGTAAAAACAAGTAGCAGTGGTAGAGTGGGTGGATGTTTACGTAGAAGATCAATGGTTTGAATCCCATATGCACAGGTTGTGTGGATTTTCATATATCTTTTTTTTTTTCACATAATTTTTTTTCTCCATCCCCCTCTCCGCCCTTCCCTAAATTCTGGCTCCGCAACCTAAGGTTACTACTCTCCAGAAAATCTTTTTTTTTTTTTTTTTTAAATCACACTCACACACACAATTGGGGGGCTCGAACCTTGTCGGCCCCTCCGGATGTCCGCTCTAATACCACTAGGCTAGAGAGCTCGGACCTCTCCAGAAAATCTTTTTTTAACATTACTCTACCATAAACTCTTGGAAGTTTAGGCTCATGGTGTCACTTGGGCCGGGCTGGGCCGACCCGGATCCGGTTTTGATCGGGTTTGATCGGATTTGGGCCGGGTCGGGCTCAGCTCTGGATTGTGTGCGGGCCGGTCCGGGTCGGACCGGTTCTCTAATCCCCAAATCCAACCTGGACCCACGGCCTGGTTTTCAATGGGCCAGGTCGGTTCAGGGTTGGACCGGCCGATCGGATTTGGGTTTAAAAAACCAAAAAAAATTTAATATGTTTTTTAAAAAAATATAAAAAAGGGGGAAAAAAAAGGGGAAAAAAGGAAAAATTAAAGAACTTAAAAAGACTGAAAGGAAATGAAAAAAAAAGTTTACAAAAAAAAAACTTAAAAGAAAAGGAAAAAAAAAGTTAAAAAGATGAAAAATAAAACTTAAGAACTTAAAAACTAATAAAAAATGAAAAGAAATTAAAATTCTAAAAACAGCAAAAATTCAAAAAACCTCAAAAAAAAAAAAAATCAAGAAACTTAAAATAATGTTATAACCATATATGAACTAAAAACAAATACTTTCTTCCATAAAATTTGTTATAAAATGTACAAGTATTTTCTTCCATAAAATTTGTAATAAAAATACAAGTTCTAAATTGATATTTCATTTGTAAATGAATTGTAAAAGATGTACAAGTATTTTTTGTCATCCTTCGTCCGTCTTTATTGCTCAACTCTTCCATCAGTAGTGACCTCCATGGTAAGAGACTTAAAGTCCAGCAGCTCACAGATGTCGGCACTTTTATCTATTGAGTTTTGGGTTCGTTCTTTTGCATTAGCCCAATCTTGAACGCAGGCGCAATGTCACGACCCGGTCCCAATTTCTTGGGTCGAATCGGATCATGCCCAGCCTGCACCGTGGTGAGATGGCGGCAGTAAGCTGTTCCATTGCAGGTATTCACAACAACACAATTACATTTGTCACAACTGTTCTATTCGGAATTGAAACTTTGTTTAATAAAAATTCAGAAATACAACTGGAAGGAAAATGCAGAAAGAAAACTACAAACTCCAAATAAAAGAAAATGCAGAAAGGGAAACTATCTAAGCATCAGGTTCAGCAGTCCCAGGATCAGCGTCCTCCAAAGACGGCTCCGATACCGTCGCAGGGTAGAGAACCGGGTTGTAATAGCTATTATAGTATAGCTCGTCATCCTCAGTGTTACCTAAAATGTTGTCTCCAGTCAGGAGGGAGCAAGAACGAAATATGCATCTCATAATTTAAATAGTAATTGGAAAGTGCAGGGTAAACAGTTTGAAATAATATTTTCAGCAGTTTAAAACAGTTCAGTGTGTTTTGAATATGCAAACGTCTATGACCGGCTTGGGTTGATCAGTAGTATCCTAGCGATACGATATGGCTTATCCCCGTGTGTGAGAGGGGTAAGCTAACACAGTCAGTTCAGTAGGGGTTTTGGTCATAAACGTCTACACTATTCCCCCAGTCCCAGATTCAGTAACAGTTTCAGTCGGTAGTTGAACCCTATGATAGAGTTCCGTGTCAGCAGTGTGGTTTAACATGCAGCTTAACTTTACTAAATAAAATACAGGAATACACAGTTCGAAACTTGCCTTGTTTTAAATGACTGGAAAGACGAGTCAGTACCGAGGAGGAACGTCAGGTGTATCTTCGAGTTCCTACAGTTGAGAACTCGACTTAGAACCTTGAATAACCAGGCTAAGTGTGCTAGTTGCAATCTCTAGTAGTAAGTCCTAGTCAGGTTTTAAGTTGTATTAATAAACAGCTAACGATTACGTCGCAACTACGTGCGTTAATTAAACCGATTAATTGGATTATTTGAAAATAACAACGAGAATCAATTAACTTTGGAAAACTTGTGTTTTTTGTAATATATTTATAAAAATATAGTTTTCTTTTAATGATAAATCATGAACTAGTTATTTACTAATTTTTCATCCATTTAATTAATTCTTAATTAATTATAAAATTACGCTCTAACTACGATTTATACGTCTAATCAAAACCACCCAAGATCACATCCACCCAGAAAAGAAAGTAAAAATCTACGCTACACAATACAGGGGCACAGCTAAACATCCTAGAGTGGACTTATGCCCTGTACAATTATTTTTACATCAAATAAGAGGAAATGATTTAATTACTAAATAAAATGCAGTAAATAAATAACTATAATAAATAGCTTAACATTAAATAAAAATAATTTAAAATAAAAGTTGGAGTCTCAGACTCGGTCCATCATCAAAATCCAGCTAATACCACAATGCCCGGTCGGACCGGTGCGTTTGCATTTCGCCAGGGCCCACAGACCGGTACGGTCGTCGCCCGAAAAATCAGTTTTAAATTCATTATCCCGAAAACCAATTTTGAAATCAAATTAAATAAAGTTTTGTAAAAAAATTTGGGCAGCATTTCCTCTATTTCGGGACAAACCCAAAACTGGGAAATGCGCCACAAAACCTGCAATTGTTCCAACCAAATAATAATCCCGAAAATATATCCACCGAAATAATTTTCCAAACCACCAGAACCTTCCCGAAATACCCGGGAAATCCGAAATCCACCAACCACATACAAAACCCAGCAGTCAAAATCACAGAATATGCTAACGCAGCTAACCGAATCTACTACGTAGCTAACCGGATTTCCCAAAGGGAAACCGGGGACCGATTATCATCACAGACTCGACACGGGAGGGACGAACTACTCTGATTATCAAGAAATTTACCGAGAGGCTCGATGACGGAGTCCGAAGGGTGGCCTCGGACTCGGGACGTGCCGTCATGGACTCGAGAGTCTCCGGACAGCGTTACGATGCGCTGCGAATGTACGGGGAAGCTCAGACAGGAGGATCAACGCACGGGCAACATGCGGACAGCGGATCAGGGAGCCGACGAGCCGCGGGAAGCGGGTTTACGACCAGGAACGGCCGGACAACAGAACATCGGGCCGGAGAGGGTCCGCGAGGAGAGGGGCGCACAGCCGGGGGTGACGGTCGGAGCGCTGCCACCGGAGGGGGCCGCGCGGAGTTCGCCGGGGGTGGGCGAGCTCGGGGTCGGCGGCCAGAGGGAAGCTCGGCCGTGGTCGGGGATCGGGACAGCGCGGGGAGGAGCCGCGCGCTGGGCTCGGCAGGCGGGGTGGGTCGCGCACGGGGGCGCCGGTCGAAAAAAGGCGGGGGCGCGGCCTGGATCTCGCCGGAGAGGGCTCGGAAAAGAGGGTGGAGGAGGAAGAGAGGGTTTGTGAACCTTTGGTTCTCTGTGAGATTTCAGAGAGAATGGAGAGAGAGAGAGAGAGTTGGTTTTTGATCTCCTGTGAAGAAGGAGAGTGGGTGATGTTTAATAAAGGAAGGTTGGGGAGTGGGGGATATTAAGGGAGAGTTATAAGAGGGGGAAGTGGAAGAGTTGGGTTGTAACGTTGGGAAACGTATGGTGGAGAATGAGTTGGGGAGGGAAAAAGTCACGTACTCCAAATGCTGGTCCTTCGGGGCCAGCACAAAGTAAATTTTTTTTTTTTTGAAGATTTAACCAAGTCTAAAAAATCAGGTTTTTAATAGAGAAGGAATTGGGCTCGGACCTGGGTCTGGGCTCGAACTCGGGTCTGGGTCCGAAAATCAAAAGCCCTGTTATTAATATTTTCGAAATCGTTTTTCACTCAAAAATATTTAATAAATGTAATATTAATAATAATAATAATTTTTTTTTTTGAAATACTAATAATACCAAAACATAATAAATTACAAAATAATGGGTTTCACAATCTTCCCTCCTTAGAAAATTTCGTCCTCGAAATTAAAGTAAGATAGGAAAGACAAACATGTACGGGTACTGTGCCCGTAACTCAGGTCCAACCATAAGGATTTCCAAGGCAGTCGTGGATGAGACGGTTTAGGGACAAGTTTTATGATATTATCCACGCAGAAAAATACAAAGGCGAACCAAAGTACACGAGGTTGATCAGACCATCATGTACCGGTCCTGATTAGACAATATATTAGTGGGTGCACCCAATAAAATATCGTCATGATCAAGCTTGATTTAAAGAGATAGCTTGCAAAACTAGGCTAACTTAGCAGCATTAGTCAAATTTAGAACGGGAAAAGAAAAGATAAGGAATAGGAGTTTCAATGATGGCTCCAATTCTGATTTTCTTCTTATCTCTGTCTAGGCTTGCAACTGGTTTCTCTGGCACTGAAAGGTTGATTCCAATCTTCATCTCTGAATTATCCAAAGTGTGACTCGGATCCGAAATGTAACGTCCGAGCTGTGACGTAGAAGACGTTGCACATTCTCAAGATTAGCTGGTAGAGCTAACTGGTACGCTACTTCCCACGCGTCTTAAACTTCAAATGGCCTGATGTACCTGGCCTCAATTTTCAGCTCCGTTAAAACTGATTGTTCCTCTGGTAGGAGAAACTTCACTAAATGCAAATTGGTCTTCCCAAGACCTACCAAAATTCGAGACGCAAAATCTCAATACATCTTCAAGCGTCTGGATTGACCTCTCTGATTGCTCGTCCCGCGGTACTCCATGAATCCGGTAGATGCGCTTCCCGTACAATGCTGCCCACTTCTTAGTGGATAAACCAACTTGAAGGAAAAAGTGTGCTGACTTAGTCAGTTGGTTTACTATAATCCAATTGGTGCCCTTCCCTCCTTAGGAACAAGGCAATCCTTACTCAAAGTTCATTGTTATATGCTTCTACTTCCACTCCGAATTGTCCAGCGGCTCCAACCACTACCAAATTACAGTATTTTAGCGACGGAAATTTTTCGTCGCTATTACCGTCGGATCACCGACGGATTTGTGACGGAATACCGACGGAAAGCAGTGGACAATTTTATTTATTTTTTTATGTCCATATCCGTCGCTACGCCGTCGATAGGTCGTCGGCCAAGTAGCGACGGTTTTATATCCATCGCTAGAACGTCGCATATTTTGGCGGCAAAAGCCTAAAATATTGGCGCGAGATTTACTGACGACTTAGCGACGGAATAATCCGTCGCTACTCTGGCGCGAGATTTACTGACGACTTAGCGACAGAATAATCCGTCGCTACTCCGTCGCTAATTTCTGTACCCTAACTTAAATTGAACCGACGGGGGGGAAATTTTTATTCCCCCCCCAAAACACTCTCTCTCTTTCCTCTCCCTCTCTCCGACCGGCGATCTCCCTCTCTCTCTCTAAGGTATGCTCTCTCTCCTCCCCTCTCTCTCTCTCTATCTCCCTCTCTCTCTCTCTCTCTCTCTCTCTCTCTTTTACGATTTGGGGGGTTGGGGGGCTGTCGTAGTGGTCGGAGAGGGTGTGGGGCAGGGGGGTTTCGGGTACGGGGTGGGGTGGTCGGGGCAAGGGTGGAGTGGGGTGGTCGGGGGCAGGGGGGTCGGGGAGGGGGTCGGGCAGGGGTGGGGGGTGGTCTGGGCAGGGGGGGTTCGGGTAGGGGGTGGGGTGGTCGGGGCAAGGGTGGGGTGGGAGAGGGGGCAGGGGGGGGGGTCGGGGAGGGGGTCGGGCAGGGGTGGGGGGGTGGTCTGGGCAGGGGGGTGGGAGAGGGGGTCGGGCAGGGGTTGGGGGAGGGTCGGGTAGGGGTTGGGGGGGTCGGGGCAGGGGGGGCAGGGGGGTGGGAGAGGGGGTCGGGCAGGGGTTGGGGGGGTCGGGGCAGGGGGGGCCAGGGGGGTGGGAGAGGGGGTCGGGCAGGGGTTGGGGGGGTCGGGCAGGGGTTGGGGGGGTCGGGGCAGGGGGGGCAGGGGGGGGAGAGGGGGTCGGGCAGGGGTTGGGGGGGGTCGGGCAGGGGTTGGGGGGGTCGGGGCAGGGGGGCGTAGGAGGGACTCTGGAGTCCCCACGCAGGAGTCCTCCTCCTCCTCTCCCACAGACACACACACACACACACGGACATACACACACACACACACGGACACACACACACACGGACACACGGACACACACACACACACAGACACACACACACACACACACACACGGACACACACGGACACAGACACACGGATACACACACACAGACATATATATATATATATATACACAGACACACGTCGTGAAGTCTAGTATATATATTTGATTAGCTAAGGTAGAAGTTTAGCCTAATTAAGGTTAGTTTTGACAGAGTTGACTTGGACTCCTAATTTGACCTAGAACTAGCCTAGTTGACCTATTTGTATTTCGATTGATATCATATGAATAGTTTGCCTAAGATTTGATTGGGTTGGTTTTAATGTGTGGGTAAATTAGTTTACCTTATTTTAGAGTATGACTACGTAGCTAGTGTGTAGAGTAGTATATGGTTACTAGATCCTAGTGTTCCGATATGCGACTATCTCGGCCTCCTATTCGGCCTACTATTCCGATATGCGTTTGATACGGTCTACCTAACCTATATACTGATACTAATCTGATACTCTCTGATATTAAGTACATCTGGCTTACTAGCTAGCGGATCCACCAGTTACATGATTATATACTAATTATGTTAGATTGTGATACTAAGTAGCCTCGTCGTAGGCCTAGCGTGTTATCCACAAGTTTAGTTTTTCTTACGATATGAGTATCGGTATCGGGCTATTAATTCTTATGTTTAGTTTGTCTTACGATACAGATATTCACATCAAATTGAGCATGAATCGTTACTTTGTTGATCGTACATGGATGTACAAACGACAACACGAGAGCAGAATTGGTGTGAGTGACGATTTTTAGGCAGGTGTGGAAGTATTTCTTAAGTATGCCATGAGCAAAACTAAGTACATGGACGATAACAAAATCAAGTGTCCATGTGTTAATTGTCACAATAGACGTTTCGAAGAAGTGATGACTGTGAGAGATCATTTGACCCGTAAGGGTTTCGTACGTGATTACGGCCTGTGGTCATCGCAAGGTGAATTATATTCAGAAAGACAGGCTGCAGAAGCTGGTACTTATGCTTTTGATGATAATGCTGCAACGGATGTCCTCGAAGACGACGGATGCTCTGTGGATTATGGAGACATGCAGAACCTTGCACGAGATATGGTGTATGCTGCGGCAGGGCCTAATTTTGATCCGGAGGATCCTAATCCCGAGGCAAAGGAGTTCTATGATATGTTTAAGGACGCAGATACTCCTCTATATCCTGGTTGTGAGACTCATTCTGCACTGTCAGTGACGATGCGGTTGTTGAACATAAAGTCTGATTTTAACTTGCCACAAGCTCGCTATGATCGGATCACACAATTAACTAATAAGGTGTTACCGAAGGAATCAAAAGAGCTCCCAAGAAACTTCTACAAGTCAAAGATGATGGTCCGACAACTGGGACTGGGGTACGAGAAGATAGATTGCTGTCGCAACGGATGCATGTTGTATTACAAAGAGAATTGCGTATTAGAAAGTTGTTGGTTCTGTAATGCGGATCGTTACAAGACAGTATAGGGAAAAGGAAAGTCAACTAGAAAACGATGTCCTTACAAGTATATGCATTACTTGTCGATCACGAAGCGCTTACAGAGGATGTATATGTCTCTGAATACAGCAGAACACATGACGTGGCACAGTGAAGATCGCATAAAGGACGAAGGAGAATTGTCACATCCTTCGGATGGGAAGGCGTGGAAATATTTTGATTTGTGTCATCCAGATTTTGCTGCAGTGCCTAGAAATGTACGCCTGGCGCTATGTTCTGATGGCTTCGCCCCTTTCGGACAGTCGGGATCTCAATACTCATGCTGGCCGGTCATTCTTACCCCTTACAATCTGCCACCATGGATGTGTATGAAGACTCCTTATATGTTCTTGACAGCTATCATACCCGGTCCCAAAAATCCGACAAAGAACATCGATATATATTTACAGTCGTTGGTGGATGAGCTGAAACAGTTGTGGGAGATCGGCGTCACGACCTATGATATTTCCAGAAAACAAAACTTTCAGATGAGAGCTTCACTCATGTGGACAATCAATGATTTTCCAGCATACGGTATGCTGTCGGGATAGAGTACGCACGGCAACATGTCTTGTCCGATATGTATGGAAAATAGTAAGGCGTTCTGCCTTAGACATGGAGGAAAAACTTCTTTCTTTGACTGTCACCGTCAATTTCTGCCAACGAGACATCCTTGGCGAAAGAACAAGGACGCGTTCAGATATGGAAAACAAGAATTTTCTGAACCTCCTGCCAGATTGTCGGGATACGATATTTGGGAAGATGTAAAGGAATTGCCCACCGCAATGGAAGATCCATCGAACAATCGTGTCGAGGGGTTCGGACAAAGCCATAACTGGACCAAACGGAGTATCTTCTGGGACTTGCCTTATTGAAAAGATAATCTTATTAGGCATAATCTTGATGTCATGCATATCGAAAAGAATGTGTTCGATAATGTCTTCAATACCGTTATGGATATTAAAGGAAAGACGAAGGACAATCCAAAAGCAAGACAAGACATGGCCGAGATATGCAAACGTCATAATCTAAACTTGATACAAAGGGGAGCTGGTGGACAAGTAACTAAGCCGATAGCGCCATACGCATTGAGCAAGGAAGATAGATTAATAATCTGCAAGTGGATATCTACTTTAAGATTTCCCGACGGCTATGTGTCGAATTTGTCTAGATGCGTTGATCTCAATGAACGCAAGCTAACAGGAATGAAGAGTCACGACTGCCCCGTGTTTATGGAAAGATTACTGCCCATTACGTTGAGAGAGTTGTTGCCTTCTGCTGTATGGGTTCCGTTGGCCGAGCTGTCTACATTCTTCAGGGATATCTGTTCAACTAAGCTCACGGTACAACATATGATACAACTTGAGGAGAAGATTGTCTTAACAATTTGCAAGTTAGAGAAAATATTTCCACCGGGTTTCTTCGACAGTATGGAGCATCTACCGATTCATCTAGCATACGAAGCCCGTGTCGGTGCATCTGTTCATTATCGATGGATGTACCCCTTTGAAAGGTAAATAAAAATCGATATAATTTAAGTGGATTTTACAATTCATTGTTAATTCTCAAGATAATTTGTCTCTCTAGGTATCTACATCATCTAAAGAAGAAAGTTGGCAACAAGGCTCATATAGAGGCTTCGATATGCGAAGCATATCTTATCGAGGAGGTGTCAAACTTTTGCTCCATTTATTTCGATACTCATGTTGAGACAAATCGAAATAGACCTCAAAGGAATGACGAAGACGTTGAGAAAGGAGGTATATTCAATTTAAGGGGCAAGCCTATTGGGGCTAGTAAGAAACGGTGGTTGAGTGACGATGAGTATGATGCCGCTCACCGATATGTCTTGTTAAATTATGACATACAAGAAGTGAGAGATTTGGAGAAGTAAGTGACTACACCTCGTTATAATCTCTAATTTAGTGAGGTAAGTGACTACACTAATTTTTATTCTCTCTAACAGTGTATTTAGAGATGAAGTCAAAATAAGGACACCCGATATTACCGATGAGGGACTTCAAAGAGAGGTTGATTTTACCTTTCCGTCATGGTTTCGAGATTACGTAAGTAACTGAGATAATATGTTATGCGGCTACCATTTAAATATATATATGCAACTAAAACATTTAAAGTTTACAGGTTTTATTAGCTGAACCAAGTACACTCACAAATGAGAGCATTCGTTATTTGTCATTGGGACCGAAGAAGCATGCAAAGACTTGGCCCGGCTATGTCGTTAATGGCTTCAAGTTTAAGACAACTCAACATCCTATAAATGCCGAATTTCTCAATGACGGCTTCAGTACGAAGAATTCTGGTGTTTGCATAAGAGGCACAATCTATGACGACGAGCTGGACTTTGACTATTATGGAGTGCTTCGGGATATTGTAGAATTACAATATAGTGCCCCATTTGATATGCATATTGTTATGTTCAAATGTGAGTGGTTCGATACGACACCAAATATCGGTTGGAGAATCGATAAACAATTTGGATTCGTCGATATAAATCATCGCAGGAGGTATAGAGGGTCCGACACGTTTGCGATAGCAAGTCAGGCTGTTCAAGTCTACTATACAAGCTACCCAAGGCATCGTAGAGATCGCTTTGACTGGTGGGCAGTATGCAAGATTAAATCTAGAAATACATTCAACGTTGGAGACCCAGCATACCAAGAGGACCAGATCGAAAAGCCCCAATACTTGGGACAACAGTCTTGTGACATGGATGTTGAATTAGAGGTTGATATACCTCTTGCTGATGAAAATAGAGGGGAGGAAGAGGTTGATATACAAGACTTAGATGTCAACCAGGGGAGAAAGAGGCGTCTTGTCCCAAGTATTGAGACTGAAGAAGAAGAAGAAGAAGAAGAAGAAGAAGAAGAAGAAGAAGAACTTTATGAGGATGAGGATGAGGATACAGATGAATTCGACGATGAGGATGATGATGATGAGGCCGAGGACGAGGAAGAGGACGATGACGATGATTAAATATCGCTATATTTCAGTTGTATCTTGAAGCACCCAATATCTAGTCTCGAATCCTAAATTACCCTATTACATTTGGATTTACAATTACAAGTCTAGTGGAACACAAGATGCCCTTTCATCAAAAGTTACAAGAATTGTACTTTGTTGTATTGGTGCGTGATTTTATCAGATTTTGTGTATCTAGCTTTTATTCGTTACTTCACTTCTGATTGTAATATTTATTTCAGTTTGGGATATTTGCGTATTATTGTATAAGTTTCTTTTTGCAGATGGCACTCCTAGGCCTACTCGTCTGGGCGGCACTCATCGCCCTGCTGCTGGTATGGATATGTTTAGTTTTATATTCATTTATAAATCTATGTTGTCGGTATTTTGTTTATGTGTTCTATTTACAGGGCATGGTTGCGAGCACCCGTACTGGTGGTGCTGGCCGTGGTCGTGGCGGTGGCGGCGGCGACGGCGGTGGTGGTGGTGGTCGTGGGCGTGGGCGTGGGCGTGGTGGTAGCGGTCGTGGTCGCCAGTCGCATTCCCCGGATGTGACCTCCGATCCCGACTTGGAGAGCCCGGACACAGGCTCTTCCCGCCGTCATTCTTCCTCGGTGCCACCGACATCGTCGTCGAGGCCTGTGACTCCATCCGCTAGCGGATCCGTTCCGCCACCGGATGTACCAGCGGATGCAGCAGCAGATGCAGCAGGGGGCCCAGCAGTTACTGCAGGGTGGGCCTCGGAGTACCCTGGGATTCAGTTTCATCCTGTTACCGGGGAGTACATACGCGGACCCGCGGATCCCCCGACGCCACCAGAGAGGCTGGTGGGCGAGTTCCGACGAGAGCTATGGCCCGCTGGTGAATCGTAAGTAAATTTAAGTTAATTTATTAAATTTGTTTCATTTATTCAAGTTAATAATCCAGTCGTTGCTTCTTTATAGGTTTTTCCCGTGGGATGCTGCCCGGATTCTAGGGCGCATTATCCGGGATAACTACCATGGCCCCTACCTCAATTTTTCTGAGGTGCCTCAGGACATGAAGTACGTCTGGCTCGACGAGATGAGGGTATAAATCCGTCGATGAATTATTAATTATTCTTAAATTATTAAATTTTTTATTACGTGATATTTGAATTTGTATGTCAGAGGACGTTCTGGTGGCCCCCCCATCGCGAGGAGGCGATCCGCAGGACCTACAAAGCCGCCGCCGGGAAGAAGATACGGGATGTGGTGTACGACCTTCGTACGGCGCATACGAGGAAGGACTGGATCCAGGCGGAGTACTATGAGCAGATGTTGGAGAAGATGGATACTCCACAGTTCAAGCTGAAATCGGAGAAAGCTAAGGCTAATCGACAGGCCGCGGGTCTGCATACGGGGGGATCAAGGCCCCACGCATCGACGCGTGCAGATTTGGTGAGATAGCGCAAATTCAAATTCATTCTATTATTTAATTTCGTACTGTTAATATACGAAGTTAATTAAATTCTACGTATGCAGGCCCAACGGGCGGTGAAGCAGGGGAAAGAGGCGGAGACGGTCACCGCTCACGATGTATTCGTGCATACGCACAAGAGGCGGAAGGACGGGAGCTTCGTCGACGCGAGGGCCGAGGAGACTGATGTAAGTACTTACGTTTATGAGATTTATGTTAGAAATATAATTATTGTTAAGTTAATTAGATAAACTTAGGATTCAGACTATAACTTAGGGAAACATAGGATTTAGATTATAACTTAGGAAAACTTATAGTATAAACACATTCATTGGATAGGCTGCGTATCGTGAGGCACTTAGTCGGCTTGAGATCGAGCCCCCTTTCGAGAATGTCGGCGAAACGACGCCCACCCAGACGCACTCTTCTATGGCCGCTTGCTACGACGACGTGTTCGTAGAATCCGTCGGCGGCGTTAGGAAAGGGCGCGTCTACGGCTTAGGTTCCATGGCGCCCTCGTTGCAGCCGTCCCCGAGATATCCACCGCCTCCGCCTCCTCCAGCGCCCCCGGTTGACGATGTGAGGGCGTAGCTTGCGACTCTGACCTCTGCGGTGTCAGATTTGCGGGCGATAGTGTTGGGGCGCTATCCGTCTGCTCCCGGTCCGTCTGCTCCCGGTCCGTCTGCTGGTGCTCCCGGTTCATCTGGTGGTGCTCCCGGTCCGTCTACTGCTACTGCTGGTGCTTCGGATCGACCTGGTCCTTCTTCCCCCGGACGGCTTTCGTTTAACCGCTCTGCGGACGCCCGCATCGTATCGGATAACACCATCTTGACGCTCCTTGACATGTTGTCGCCAGAGCAGCTACGCGCGCTTCCAGACCATGTCTTGTCCCAAGTGCCGGCACACACGGTGGAGGAGTACATACGCAAAGCGGATGCGGCGGCACGAGCACGAGACGATCCGACGGACGGGGTTTGATTTTGTTTATGTTGTTGGTTTTGTAGACATTTGGATACATTGTATGTTCGGATATTTTTTTATGTTTGAATAATTTAATGTTGGATATTGGATATATTGTGTTGGTAATATTTTGTTGGATATTGGATACGTTGGATATTGGTGTCGGATATGGATATTTTGCATATGGATATATGGTGTTGGATATTGGATACGTTGGATATTCGTGTTGGATATGGATATATGGTGTTGTATATGGATATTTTGCATGTTTGATATTGTGTTGGATGTGTTGTATAAACAGGAAAGAGTCTGTTTGCAGTATTTTTTTTTCAAAAATTAGAAGTTAGCGACGGGCTGGCGACCACTCAGCGATGGATAGTCCGTCGCTAACTGGAGAAACTGAGGTTAGCGACGGAGTAGCGACGTAAAAAACCGTCGCTACCTGGAGCATTTCAATAAAGCGACGGATTGGCGACGGACGATCCGTCGACCTGGTGCTGTTTGATGTCCATAAATTTTAGCTTTCGCGACGGATTGGCGACTAACTTACGGCGGACTGGCGACAAAGTCCCGACGGACGATCCGTCGCTAACTGTAGGCATTTAATGTATCGACGGATTGGCGACGTAATATCCGTCGCTACCTGGAGAATTTTACATTGAGCGACGGTTTAACGACGGAATGTCCGTCGACCTGGTTCTGTTTGATGTCCATAAATTTTGCAGTTAGCGACGGATGTTTTGTCGCTAATATGATGCTAATCCGTCGTACACCTCGGCGGATTAGCGACGGCATAACGACGACCTACCGTATGGGAAAATCTCTGATACGCTTTTATCGACAAATTTACGACGGATTAGCGACGGATATTGCGTATCAGAAAATCACTGATACAGTTTTGCCGACTCTTTAGCGACAGAGTTTTCCGTCGCTAACCCTATATCCTGATACATGTTTTGACGAAATCTAGTCGGTAATCCGTCGCTATATATATTTAAATGCGCCGACGGTATTCCGTCGCTAAGTCGTCGCTGAGCGACGGAGTAGCGATGGATATGTTTTAGCGACGAGGTTATTCCCGACGGCTGTTTTACCAAAATATTCGTCGATAATCCGTCGGTATTTATTTTTGGCGACGGACTACCGACGGATAAGGCCGTCGGTAAATCCATGTATTTTGGTAGTGAACAAACTTGTTGTTCTATTGCTAAATTCCTCATGTTGACAAATTCACATCTAATTTCCATACCTGGAATTGTCCTTCTTTATTCCATAACACCAATCAATGGAGGCATATTTCGATACATCTTATTATCTTCTGAATTTATGGAATACTGCAACTGGTGCATTTGTTTCATCAACTCGCTCCTCCGTTTGTCAGCCGATACGCAAAGTCTCGCACCATTCTTCAGAGTTCCAATGCTGATTAATTTAGAGACCCTCAAGTGTTCCTGCCAACACTTGATCTCTAAGCCTGCAAAGTGCCTCGTTTTGAAACTACGTTCTCTTGATTTTTATCCCTCAGCCTCGAACTTCATCAATACTGATTCAGCATCCAACTCCATCCTTCTATCTCCAGGTAGTATAACCTCCAGTCCAAACTTCTCGATGTCTTCTAGCAGGTGCTAGTCCTTGGTTAAGAACTTCGCCATCAGTATCGACCAAGTGCATCAGCGACCACATTAGCCTTACCTGAATGGTACTGCAGGTTGATGTCGAAATCCTTCATCTGCTTCAGCCATCTTCTTAGTCTAACATTCAGCCCTTTCTGAGTGAAGACATATTTCAGACTTTTGTAGTCCGTATATATTTCACTCCCTTTCCATAAAAATCATGCTTCCATAGCTTCAAAGATAATTGCAGTAAATTCAAATTAGGCGTGGGATGATTCTTCTCATGAGTCTGTAGTTGTCTACATGTGTAAGCAATTACTTTCCCATGTCGTTGAAGAACGTAGCCCAGTCCTCTTCCAGAGGCATTACTGTAAATTGAGAACCCACCGGTTCCTGCGGGTAGCGCAAGGATTGGTGTAGTGGTAAGTCTCTTCTTCAGCTCCTCAATGCCGCCTGACAAACTTTCGTTCAGATGAACTCTTCATTCTTTCAAGTGAGCTTCGTCATTGGCTCAGTCAATCTTGGCGAAATCCTTCATGAACTTCTGATAGTAGCCGGCCAAGTTCAAGAATCTTTCGAATTGAACTTGGGGTATACCATTCTTCAACAACAGCTATCTTCCATCGAAATTTCTTCTCTTGACAACATGGCCAAAAGTCCACCTTGTCAAGAATCCACGTTCAGATAACTTACCATAAAATTTCTTTTTCCTCAAAGTTTCCAAAACTTCCTCAGGTGTTCTTCATGCTCTTCTTCAGTCTTCAAATATATCAGAATGTTATCTATGGAGAAGATAAACTGATTCAAATACTCATGAAAATCTCTGTTCATGAGATTCATGAACACAGCAGAAGCATTTGTCAGTCTAACGTCCTGACCAAAGAAAACTATCCATACTTGGTGTTTGAACGCCGTCTTGAAAATATCCTCTTCCTGACTTTAATTTGATGGTAGTCAAATCTTAAGTCAAACTTCGAAACACCCTAACTCCACACAACCAGATCAAACAGATCCTCGATCCGGACAGAAAGTACTTGTTCTTTAGTGTCTGGTAATCAATGCACATCCGTTGTTCCATCCTTCTTGGGCAAAAACAAGATAGATACTCCCTAAAGTAAAGTTCCACTCTGAATAAATCCTAGAGCCTTCATTGATCTGGTCCTTCATCTTCTTGGCCACCTTCGGGTTGACTCTGTAATATCCTTTAGAATTTAGGGAAAGAGCCGGGGACTAGGTCAGGGGTGAAAACTATGTCTAGATCTGGGATAATCCGGGAAGACTATCAGGAAAAACATTTGCCATAACGGTGTAACAAAACTTCTATTCATGTGGAGAATTCCAGCAAAAACTCTTACGATTGATCTAAGGACATCCTGTTACAACTTCCAAAAAGATGATGCTATTCAGCAGTTCTAGGTACTATTCTTCATGGTTCTGGCTCTTGCATGAGCAGTCTCCAACTGCTTCATCTTCTATAAATCTCGAGTATGCATCATGCCTTATTGTAAGGGGCAGGGTCTGCTGGATAGGAAGAGGGTCCTTAGATTGTGGCCTAACAGGTGTTGCTGGGATATGAGCTCTGGTTTGATGGAAAGATAAGGGCAGTCCTTTACCCGATGTTTAGCAGATCCATATGCCAAACATTGTCCAAACTCTTGCGGCAACTAACGGCCTGATGACCAGGCCTCTTGCAATAGTTACAAGCCCATAGCTTCTTACGACAAGGCTGCCTGAAAGTAGAGTACTTGATGGGACCCAAATATCTTCTAGATTCAGGAGTATCCTTCCTAGGACAAAAGTTCTGCTCTAACTTGGTTGGAGATAACTAAGGCTACATCATTGACGTTCTTCATGTCTTCTCTCGTGATATTCATCTGTTCCTACTGGGCTTCATCTTGAGCTTTCTGGAACTCCAGGATTTCTTAAAATAGGATAACTATTTGGAAAGTGTTTGCTGGAACTGGTAGAGCAACAGAAGTGGGTACTTCCCCAAGGAAATGCGACTCAGTTTGAGAAAAGGTAGGAATCGTCAGTGTAGTAAAAACTTCACTGGATGCATTATGGGGACGGTCAATCAGCCGCGAGGAAAAAGACCCTGGACTTGGTTGAAGAGATGGGGTATGATCCGGAGATAACACCTCATCGCCAGCAGGATTGGTCTTGTCAATGGTCATTCTCTGGAAGGTTTAGGACGCACACATAAGCAAGGTAGCCTACCGGTCTATAATCAAGCAAAAATATTTATTTATATATGAATCGAACCTATGTCGTGACAAATCAATGTTCTAGTGTTCTAATTGTTTCTAGGTATGTTTTCCTAAGTTGTTGTTTGGACCTGCACGGGCCACCACTAAAAACATGTCACGACCCGGTCCCAATTTCTTGGGTCGAATCGGATCATGCCCAGCCTGCACCGTGGTGAGACGGCGGCAGTAAGCTGTTCCATTGCAGGTATTCACAACAACACAATTACATTTGTCACAACTATTCTATTCGGAATTGAAACTTTGTTTAATAAAAATTCAGAAATACAACTGGAAGGAAAATGCAGAAAGAAAACTACAAACTCCAAATAAAAGAAAATACAGAAAGGGAAACTATCTAAGCATCAGGTTCAGCAGTCTCAGGATCAGCGTCCTCCAAAGACGGCTCCGATACCGTCGCAGGGTAGAGAACCGGGTTGTAATAGCTATTATAGTATAGCTCGTCATCCTCAGTGTTACCTAAAATGTTGTCTCCAGTCAGGAGGGAGCAAGAACGAAATATGCATCTCATAATTTAAATAGTAATTGGAAAGTGCAGGGTAAATAGTTTGAAATAATATTTTTAGCAGTTTAAAACAGTTTAGTGTGTTTTGAATATGCAAACGTCTATGACCGGCTTGGGTTGATCAGTAGTATCCTAGCGATACGATATGACTTATCCCCGTGTGTGAGAGGGGTAAGCTAACACAGTCAGTTCAGTAGGGGTTTTGGTCATAAACGTCTACACTATTCCCCCAGTCCCAGATTCAGTAACAGTTTCAGTCGGTAGTTGAACCCTATGATAGAGTTCCGTGTCAGCAGTGTGGTTTAACATGCAGCTTAACTTTACTAAATAAAATACAGGAATACACAGTTCGAAACTTGCCTTGTTTTAAATGACTAGAAAGACGAGTCAGTACCGAGGAGGAACGTCAGGTGTATCTTCGAGTTCCTACAGTTGAGAACTCGACTTAGAACCTTGAATAACCAGGCTAAGTGTGCTAGTTGCAATCTCTAGTAGTAAGTCCTAGTCAGGTTTTAAGTTGTATTAATAAACAGCTAACGATTACGTCGCAACTACGTGCGTTGATTAAACCGATTAATTGGATTATTTGAAAATAACAACGAGAATCAATTAACTTTGGAAAACTTGTGTTTTTTGTAATATATTTATAAAAATATAGTTTTCTTTTAATGATAAATCATGAACTAGTTATTTACTAATTTTTCATCCATTTAATTAATTCTTAATTAATTATAAAATTACGCTCTAACTACGATTTATACGTCTAATCAAAACCACCCAAGATCACATCCACCCAGAAAAGAAAGTAAAAATCTACGCTACACAATACAGGGGCACAGCTAAACATCCTAGAGTGGGCTTATGTCCTGTACAATTATTTTTACATCAAATAAGAGGAAATAATTTAATTACTAAATAAAATGCAGTAAATAAATCACTATAATAAATAGCTTAACATTAAATAAAAATAATTTAAAATAAAAGTTGGAGTCTCAGACTCGGTCCATCATCAAAATCCAGCTAATACCACAACGTCCGGTCGGACCGGTGCGTTTGTATTTTGCCAGGGCCCACAGACCGGTACGGTCGTCGCCCAAAAAATCAGTTTTAAATTCATTATCCCGAAAACCAATTTTGAAATCAAATTAAATAAAGTTTTGTAAAAAAATTTGGGCAGCATTTCCTCTATTTCGGGACAAACCCAAAACTGGGAAATGCGCCACAAAACCTGCAATTGTTCCAACCAAATAATAATCCCGAAAATATATCCACCGAAATAATTTTCCAAACCACCAGAACCTTCCCGAAATACCCGGAAAATCTGAAATCCACCAACCACATACAAAACCCAGCAGTCAAAATCACAGAATATGCTAACGCAGCTAACCGAATCTACTACGTAGCTAACCGGATTTCCCAAAGGGAAACCGGGGACCGATTATCATCACAGACTCGACACGGGAGGGACGAACTACTCTGATTATCAAGAAATTTACCGAGAGGCTCGATGACGGAGTCCGAAGGGTGGCCTCGGACTCGGGACGTGCCGTCATGGACTCGAGAGTCTCCGGACAGCGTTACGATGCGCTGCGAACGTACGGGGAAGCTCAGACAGGAGGATCAATGCACGGGCAACATGCGGACAGCGGATCAGGGAGCCGACGAGCCGCGGGAAGCGGGTCTACGACCAGGAACGGCCGGACAACAGAACATCGGGCCGGAGAGGGTCCGCGAGTAGAGGGACGCACAGCCGGGGGTGACGGTCGGAGCGCTGTCACCGGAGGGGGCCGCGCGGAGTTCGCCGGGGGTGGGCGAGCTCGGGGTCGGCGGCCAGAGGGAAGCTCGGCCGCGGTCGGGGATTGGGACAGCGCGGGGAGGAGCCGCGCGCTGGGCTCGGCTGGCGGGGAGGGTCGCGCGCGGGGGCGCCGGTCGGAGAACGGCGGGGGCGCGGCCTGGATCTCGCCGGAGAGGGCTCGGAAAAGAGGGTGGAGGAGGAAGAGAGGGTTTGTGAACGTTTGGTTCTCTGTGAGATTTCAGAGAGAATGGAGAGAGAGAGAGAGAGAGAGTTGGTTTTTGATCTCCTGTGAAGAAGGAGAGTGGGTGATGTTTAATAAAGGAAGGTTGGGGAGTGGGGGATATTAAGGGAGAGTTATAAGAGGGGGAAGTGGAAGAGTTGGGTTGTAACGTTGGGAAACGTATGGTGGAGAATGAGTTGGGGAGGGAAAAAGTCACGTACTCCAAATGCTGGTCCTTCGGGGCCAGCACAAAGTAAATTTTTTTTTTTTTTTTTTTTTTGAAGATTTAACCAAGTCTAAAAAATCAGGTTTTTAATAGAGAAGGAATTGGGCTCGGACCTGGGTCTGGGCTCGAACTCGGGTCTGGGTCCGAAAATCAAAAGCCATGTTATTAATATTTTCGAAATCGTTTTTCACTCAAAAATAATTAATAAATGTAATATTAATAATAATAATATTTTTTTTTTGAAATACTAATAATACCAAAACATAATAAATTACAAAATAATGGGTTTCACACGCAAGCTTCCAAGATATCCGACAGCATCATGCTTATCTTCTTGCTCGGCATCCTTGAACCTGTACTAAAATAAGATTCGGATGCTACCATACGTGGACACCATGACCATTAGTAAACCGCGTGCTATAGAAGAAAGTATAGGGTACGTTTTTTTTTGCGTCTTTTCCACCATTCTAAAATGAAAAATAAGATGGAAGTTCCATCATCTTCTTCATAAGAATTTAAATATAACGACAGTTCATGAGTTGGTAGGAAAGATTGTTTTTGTTTCTTCCTTCGCAGTACGCTGACAGCATGTGATAACTTGGACATAAGACCAGAGCTACTACGACTAACTTGAACGCTCATACCGGGTTGGACCGATACAACTCGTTCCTGAATATTTTCATATCTTGAAAATTATTTTTTTTAGTAAAAGAAGACAGAAGAGAAAATAATATTATCTACCAAAAAGATAGAGAGAGAGAAAGAAAGAAAATCAAAGGAAAAAAAATTCTCTAATCAACTTGAGGGAAGAGATGTTGAACTCCAAGAAATTTTGCAGAAGTTGAAGCCTCAAAAACACTGCATTTCGACCTCCAGAAATTTGCACTTCAAACCCCAATAACTTGTTGTTCAATCCTCTAAGAATTGCTAAGTGTTTATATGTTGTAAAAGAGGAAAGAAATGGTTGCGTAATATTTTTATAAATTTTGGTCTATTTATAGATTTTTTTGATGCAAAATAACCTATTTTACGCTCAAAATATAGTTGTTATAAGGGTTTTTTTTTGTTATTTTTTGTAAAATGACTAAAATACACTTAAAACGGTCAAAAAAAATAGCCATGAAAATGAGGGTAAATGGGTCTTTTGGTCCTTCCAACGGTTTAAACAATAAACAAAAAAAAAATTACAAAAATGGGATGGACCGGGTCTGACCCGAGCCGGCTCGATCGGGTTCGACGGGTTTGACCGGTCCCGACCCACGGTCAAACTGGGCCGGGCCGAACTTGCGGGTCCAGAGACGCAACCCAGTCCGGATCCACTGGATTAGTGGGCCGGGCCGATCCGGGTCGTTGATCGGACTCGGGCCGGTCCAGACCAATTTTGGTCGGGCCGGACCCGCGCCGGTTTTGACCGGACCGTCCAGCCCAAGTCACACCTTGAGTTTAGGCCCAAAACCTAAAATTCCAAGAATCTCATGTGTATATAGCTACTTTTCTTGGGCATGAGCTTTAGTTGTAGAGAAGGGAAAGGAAGAAGGGAAAGGAAGCATCCAGGAGACGGCAAAGAATCCTCCTCCCATGTTTTCTTGCCATTGGAAGCAACCCAAGCATGCTGGCCTGTCTGTCTGTTGATGAACGAATAAAAGATGAAAGAATATTGAAGAGCTTCACATGCATGGTTAGGGTTGCTTTGCTGGCTGCTACCTGTAGCAGTGTCATATGTTCTCCCTTTCCTTTCCTTTCCTTTCCTTCCTGCCACTTTCTCAATGGCGGTGGTGATGCAATGCATGTCGTTGGATTTCCAGCTGTATGAAAAGAATAAATAAAAAAACAATTGTCATTACGTACGCGTTGCAGTTTTAAAAGCATATTATTCTACGTACTCAATTTCCTTGCTTCCCTGCAGGCTGCAGCATGCATGCCGACATTATTGGCTGGTAGCATCTTTGTTGATTTATCATGTGACGAAAATTTTGTCACGAGAAGTGATCGATGTCTGGCATTGCGTTTTGTAAGCCGATACAGACCGATACAATATGGTCATGTATCGCCGTAGGTTGTTTTGTGGTTTTAGGTAGAGTTTAATTATTTTGGTTAGCGGTTGAACAGTTTTCTGTTTTAATTGGAGTAGCCGACGATTGCAACAATTGGTCAGATGATAAAAGCTAGAGTAGGTACAATCGGGTCGACTGGACAAAGAATGACTGGTAATGGACACACTAGGTAATATCCTTAGTTAGAGTCTGTTTTTGACATTCCAAGGGCAATAGACAAATACTAAAAAAGAGAGTAGGTTTTTAATCACTCTAAAAAAATATTTTTTTCTGAGATTCTAAGGATTATGTTAATGGTGCGGTTTATATATATATATATATATATATATATATATATAAAAGGTTAATTATATATATATATAAGGGTATTTGAGAATGGTAGAGGCACTTTGCTTCTGTCTCTGCCTCTACCATGGATATTTAATCCCGTGAAATGGCTTATATTGGCTTGTTGACGACTTAAAATAGGGTATTTGTGAATGGTCCTTAGACCATTGATGGGAGACTGGTTGTTATGCGACAATGGGATCCATCGTCCAACTTCGCTAGAGTTCGGCTCATTGCGGTCTCAATCTGGATTAGACTCCTACGTCTTCCCCGCAACTATATAGAGTACTTCAACCATCATAAATATGGCCAGTGGAATCAACAAGCCTCTTCGTACAGATATCCTTATCGCAAGGAAGGAGAGACTCACATATGCAAGAATAGGGGGGGGGGGGGGGGGGGGGGGTGAATAGGGTCAAGCAAGTTAACCAAGCACTAAACGATTGTTAATATGCAATTTAAAGATTAAGAGTGTTAGAAAAGAAGCAACAATAATACCGATATCCGATGTATCCTGATATCCTCTCAATGGGCACTCCAGTCCCGGAATCCGGCTTTAATCCACTATTATATATGCAAATAGTACAACGTGAGTTTTCATCCGAAGGCTCACCAACTTCTTACACGAGAGCTTTTATCTGAATGCCTCTCCGACTTCAAACTAAGAAATTCGAAGACTCCGACTTCAAGCGAGAACTTTTATCCGAAAATTCTCCAACTTCAACATTTTCACAATATAATTTTTTATCTTATTACAACAAGATGAAGATCTCTCTTTTTCAACTTAATAACTCTAACAATTTGTGATGGCAAATGAAAGCTTTGTAGAGTTGTTTGTGGATAGGCTTTGGTGGTTTAAAAAAATTTAAGCTCAAAGTATAAACCTTGAATGAAGGAATTCAAGGATATTTATAACCAAAACATTGAAAATAGCTCAAAGGCAACTTTTCAGTCAGCGACCGGTATTACGTCAGTACGAACCGGTGTATCGTCGGTATACCGATATGGAATTAAACGGCTAGAAATATAGCCGTTGTGATCATTAAATACTCGAAATCTAACCGTTGGATTTTCAACGTTACTGAAACGGTATACCGGCAGTACGAACTGGTGTACCATCGGTATGCCGGTTCATTAGGCCGAGAGCAGAGTTTATATAAAATCGGTATACCGCCGGTACGAACTGGTGTACCGACGGTATGTCGATTTTCATCCGAAAAATAATCATGGGCTAATTTTTACCCTAGCTATCGATTTTGTTGTCAATTTCTTGTGTTTATAAATTTTTCTAAAACTCATTACAGACTCCAGATATACTTGAGCAGGTGCAGACTTCTTAAGAGTCTTGAAATAATGATGGCATGGCTTGATAATTTTACTTGATAAATGATGGCTTCTTCCTAGACGGCAGTTGTACAAAGATATCCAGATTGTGAAATCTGAATACCTTTTGGAGGCTTCGTCTCTGAACCCCCACAGGGGACGCTGCCCCCTCGACCCCCATCCACTGACCGAGCAACAGAACCCCAGAGTGTGTGGCTCCGGAGATGTCATCGGATGGTTCAGAAAAATCTTCTGGGATGTTGTCGTCTTTGGCCCACCATAATTTTTTATTTATTTCATATGTCCATGTTGATCTTGCTTATTATTTTTCTATAAATACATGTTAAAAGAACAAAATAATATACATAATAGCAAGTATGATCGAATTAATGCACATTAGGACTATGCTAAGTTTAAGTATAATAATATAGTAATAACATGAGCATTAGTGATAAAATAAATACTAAATTTAATTGATTAACCATATTTAAAAACACGATACAATTATTTAGCCAACAATCAATGCCATGAGGCTCTGGTCAGGGTGTTGTGTGGGCCGGTCTAGCCCGGGCCCGACCGTGGACCGGACCGGCCCGCCCCCCTAAAAGCCCGGACCGGCCCGCTGTAGGACCGAACCGGCCCGGCCCCCCACTCCCAACCGGTTCGGGTCGGGCCTCCCTCCCCAACCCGAGCCCGGCCCGGCCTGGCCCGCTGCTATTTTTTTTTTTAAAAAAAAATAGGCCCGGCCCGAATTTGGCCCGGTTGGACCGGCCCGACCCGGCCCGGCCCGCTGGGACCGGTCCAGCCGACCGTTGGCCGATTTTGAATTTTTTTTTTTTCAGATTTTGACCGTTGGGGGGGGCGGGGTTTCTTTTACCAAAATACCCCTCCCATATAGCCGTTATTAAAATGTTGGGAGGGGTATTTTGGTCATTTTTGGCCTAAAATTACCGAAATAACCCTAAAAAAATTCTATAAATAGGCCAAAAATCCCATTTTTCAAACACAACTCATTCCTCACAAATTTTCTACATTTTTCTACGGTGCTTTGGTGCTCTACTGCTTTCCCTCCCCGGTGCTCTGGTGTTCTACGACTTTCCTTCCCCGGTGCTCTACGGCTTCCCGATCTCCCTCCCAACTCCATTCCGGCTCTACGGCTTCCCGATCTTCCTCTCAATCCCTTACTTTCTTCTAACGTAGTTTATTTTATTTTATTTTATATATGGCTGGTGAAGGTTCAAACCCACCTGATCTTGCTGGACAGACTTACCAATATTTTAGTAATTTTTTGACGGTAATAAAATTCCACCTGAGCAAGTAGCCACCCATCCGATTCCGGAGGGGTGCCAATCATCTCCTCCGGAAGTAGCTAGTACCACCCAACGTCCTGAAAAGAAAAAAGGTCTAAGTATTGGGATTATTTTACTTTGATTTTTGAAACTAATCCTGATGGTTCGTTTGTTTTAGATGCCAAGGGTGAACCGAAATCGTACAAGGCGCAATGCAAGAAATGTTGCAACCAGTACGCATGGAAGAAGGGCGGTGGCACCGGGACCATATCCAGACACTACGACACTTGCTACGGGAAGGACACACTTCAAGCGTCCCAAACCCAAATAAGTTTCGGCGCCACCGGTTCTTTAATTGGTAACTTTACTTACTCAGCTGCTCGGCATAAAACAGAATTAACTAAACATATTATTCGTGACGAACTTACTTTCACGACGGGTGAAAGCGAATCTTTACGAGATTATGTATCACTTTCTCTAAACCCCTCCTTTACTAAAGTGAGTAGGCAACAAGCTCGAAAGGAGGCCATTCGTCTCTTTAACGAGCAGAAAGCCGCTTTGAAAGCGGATTTTGAAAATATTAGTAAGTTAGCTATTACTTCTGATATTTGGACTACTAAATGGAGTTATGCTTATATTTGTATTACTGCACACTATATAGATGCACAATGGATGTTGCAAAAATGCATCATCTGTCTTAAACTTATAGAATGTCCACACACGGGCGCTGTAATTTCAAGTGAGATTTCAAGACACGTGCGTGAATATGATATTCACCCTAAAAAATTTTCTATCTCTTTGGACAATGCATCAAACAATAATGCTGCTATGTCTTCTTTGTCAGTAATTTTTACGCCTATTTTAGAAGGTAGACTTATGCATGTTAGGTGTGCTTGCCATATAATTAACTTAGTTGTTAAAGAATGTTTAAAATTTTTTGAACCCCATTTAGACACTCTGCGACAATGCTTGCTCCACCTAAACTCGTCTCCAAGTAGACAACAAAGTTTTGCATGCACTTGCGCACATTTTGGTACGACTTTTAGAAGATTTGTGAAGGATATACCAACTAGGTGGACCTCCACCTACTTGATGTTGAAATCTGCAATTCCTTTTAAGAGTGCTATTACATATTATTGTACTTCGGATGTCACCTTTGACTATCAGGTTACTGATGATGATTGGGTAGCAGCTGAAAGTGTTTGTGAATTTTTAGAAGTTTTTTACAATGCTACATTAACTCTTTCTGGTGTTTATTATCCCACATCTTGTTTAGCTTTACGTGAACTTTGTAACATGTCTTATTTATTTTCTAAATATAGAGATTATCCAAATTTTGAAATTGCGGTGAGAAATATGGAAGCCAAATTCAAGAAATATTGGGATGAAGTACCTCTTTTATATTGTTTGGCTTCCATATTTGATCCTACAATCAAATTGGATGGCGTAGAGGTTTTATTAGATGGATATGGAGAATATATGGGTATACTAGACGTTACTGACATGAAGGCAAAAGTTAAAGTTGCTTTGGACAGGTTAGTTATACTGTACGAAGAAGGAGCAACGTCGACCCGACCAACTCAGGGGGGGGCTAGTAGTAGCTCCGGCTTGGCGTCTAAGCTATCAGCAGCCGGTCGCATACTACAAAGGAAGAAACAAAAGCAATCTTCCCAACCTACTCAAGAGTTGTCTGCTTACCTTAACTCTTATCAAGACGAAGATGAGATTCCAGATCACTTCGCCGTTTTAGATTGGTGGAAGAGACACGACAAGAGATTTCCTGTGCTTTCTAACATAGCACGTGATCTACTGATGGTTCCGGTGTCGACGGTAGCATCGGAGTCCTGTTTTAGTGCAAGTTCGAGGATGTTGAGCGATAGGAGGAGCCGCTTGAAGCCCAAAATTTTGGAAGCAATCGTGTGCGTACAAGATTGGATGAATGCCGATAAAAGAACACAAAACCAGAAAGATGAAGAAGATCATGACATCCACGAGCTGGATTTGGAATCGCTTTCATTGCATGAAGGCAAACAACAATGAGGCTACAGTGCAAGGTATTAGGTATGTACATTTAAACTTATACATTTCAATTTTAAATTTTAACTTATACTTTCAAAAACTATTTTTTATTTTTTACTTATACTATTCAAAATTTTAATTTTAACTTATACTATTCAAATTTTAACTTATACTTTCAAAAACTATTTTTTACTTTAAAAAAAATATATTTTTTAACTCCGCCTATGCCAAACAAGCATTTGCCGGTCCCAAGCCCGGATAAAGGAAGAGGGAGAAATGTTTTTTTTTTTTTTTTTATAAATTTTTATAAACATTTGTAATATTTGTATAAACATTTTTGTATAAACGTTTGTATATATTTGTATAAACATTTGTATTACAAACTATTACTAAATTATAAACATTTTTGTATTACTAAATTATAAACATTTTTGTATTACTAAATTATAAACATTTATATACATATTTTGTATAAACATTTTATAAACATTTTTGTATTACTATTCAAATTACATTTTATAAACATTTTCTTCTTATACTATTCAAATTACAAACTTTTGTATTAAAAATATATATTAAAAATTTTCAAAAATATAACATATTCCTAAATTAAAATTAAGTTACAATTTTTTAAAATTAAAATACAAAAGGAAATGTTTAAAAAACCAAATTAAAAAAAAATGTTAAAAAAAAAAAATTCAAATAAACCGGGCCGGTCCGGTTCATCCGCCCTGAACCGGCCCGAACCGACCAAGGCCCGGACCGGCCCGTGGTCCGGTTCAGCCCGGACCGCCCCTCACATTATCCGGTCCACTGGGCCGGGCTGGGTCGGGATTAGCCAAACCGGGCCGGGCTTGGCCCGGACCGCAAATAACACTGGGCCGGTCCTGGACCGGCCCGAACCCGGTCTGGCCCGCAGCCTTTGGACCGTGGGCCGGCCCGGACCGGCCCGAAAAAACCTTGAGGCTCTGGTGGATGAACTTGAAATCGAACTACCTAATGGATAATCTTTATTTCAGAAAGTTGAATACGAGTCAGCACCACTAATATGCACCGGATGCAAAAGTTTTGGCCATATTCGAAACCAATGCTCAGAAGGACAAGCGAACGAAGCCGGCAAGGAGGAAAACAAATAGAATGCTGGCCCAGAAAGTATTGAGTGTTGAGGAAGTGTGAGAAGGTATTTCATTCAAATGGAGAATATGGACACAGAGAAGAGAAAAGGGCGCGGGTACATGAGGGATCTGTTTTGGGTAAAACGTCTGGGCCTGAACTTAGGGCCTCCAAATATGTTGTGATGGCTCTCGATGGTTGAATCTTACATCCATTTGAACCTTCAAAATATACAAATTTGATGACGACGTAAAACAAAACTCTGGACATCCCATGTTTCCAGTAAGTGGGTTGGTACTTGGGAGGAAACTCGACGTCAATACCCCCTCCCATAACTAAGGTGACTTTCCGGTGCAAGTCTTAGGTGTGTTTGATTACAAGGTGAAAAATAAATTAATTCCACAGAAATTATTTAACTAGAAAAAAAAATATCCATGGGAAAAATTCAATGAAATTAATTTGGATGTTTGATTGTCTGTCATTTTCATGGAAAATAGTTGTTTTTTCATGAAAATTGATATTTTTCTATGGGCTGAACCAGATTTATTTTCCACCACTTTGAAAGAAAATATAGAAAATGTATTTTTGGAAAATAATTCCATAAAAAGTATATGCTTACAAATACTAAAATTTGTAGAAACTTTGCGATGAAAATATTTATCGTGGAAAAAAAGCGCAATCAAACACAGCCTTTAGTGTTTTTCCAAAGGCCCAAGGTTTGTGGCATCAGTAGTATGAATTGTCACAAGAGTGCTTTTGTTTTATTATTTGAACTATTAAAAAAAAACTATTTAAAACTATTTCTCATGAGCTCAAGTCATCATTTGCCCCCACTTCTTCCATTTACTCTTCTAGCTAGGGTCATTGGATGAATAGTTGATGTAAGAAATTTGGTGAACTTGCTAGATTATCTAATACATAAACTAGGCATTCGCCAAAACGCATTTGTAAGTCGTTATCGTCACTAAATTGTAATTCATGCGCGATGGACTCGATCACGACAAGAGTCGCATCCATTCACAGAAGCATGTGTATTAGAACTAATTAATCCTATTTATTTTGTAATCTAATATTAATTAAGGTTTAACTATGTACCTTGTTCATGTGATAGATTCGAACAAGTGTCAGGTTTCAATGGTACAATTTAAACCGACGCAAAATTAAAATAAAACAAAATTCTAAAAATTCAAATCGAAATCGAAACAAAATTAGCTAAAACAGAAACCGAACCGGACCGAATAATCGATTTGGTTTATTCGATTTGACTATTTGATGAATTCTTATGTCTAATGGATCTGGTCCAAAGTTAGGGTTGTAGTTAAATTATATTAAATATTATAAGTTTTACACACATAATTTGTTTTATTTTAGAATTGTGTTCAAAGTTGGACTAATTATTAAATTATCAAAGTTGGACTTCAAAATACATACATAGAATTATTGCTTTCAAAATATACACATTTTTAATCATAAAATTGAATTTTTTTTATATATAGTTTTATAAGTCTTATTCAGTTTTCGGTTTTGGATCAAAGCCGAAACCCAAAACCGAATTAAAAAATTTTTAGTATTTTCAAAATCGAAACATAACCAATTTTTCTTCAAACCGAACCGAATATCTAGTTACTTGGTTCGGTTGTCCATAACCGAATAATGCTCAACCCTTCACAAGAGGGTTGAAGTGAACTATTAACCAATTAAAATAATCTATAACTAATTTAAGCTAAATTAATTATAGGTAATTGTAAACAGAAATTTTCATATAGAGTAAAGAATTTTATCTAAATTGTAAAAAAAAAGTGAGAAGTTTAGAAAAATTGTAAGTTGGGTAGTGAAGCGATAATAGAGATGACGTGCTGGAAGGGAACGCGGAGGAGGGGGAGGGCGCGCCAACCCTGATGGCGCGCGGGAGTGTCTCCTCTCATTTGTGCACTGCACACCACCTTCTCATTTGTGCACTGCACACCACCTTCTCAACTACCTTCTCATTTGTGCAGCACATCACCTTCTCATTTGTACAGCACTCATTGGTGTGTGGGGGGAGGATGGCGTGCGCCAACCTCCATGGCGCATTCTCCCTGGCGTGCGCCATCCCCCATGGCACGTCCTCAATATCTGTTGCATGCTGCCAAGCCGCGCGCCACCACTCATGACGCGTCCTCCTGTGCGCCATCACCACTGGCGCGTCCCCACTCTCCTGTCCGCACGTGCCACTTCTATTGTCGTTCCGCTACGTACTCTACCTACAATTTTCCTTAATTTTTTAATTTTTTTTACAATTTAGATAAAATTCTTTACCCTATATAAAAATTTCTGAATTGTAAATTAAGGCAAGGAGATGAGAGTGTATGATAAATAAAAAACTCGCACACAATGTTCAGAATTTATATTTGTATTCCTATCAGCTAGTCAGTCCCTGACACTTTATTCACGTAGTTGGCAGTTCTATTATCTAAATCCAAATGAGCATTCTGCTAATTCGAAGAAACCTCCATAACAAGAATCCCTCTCATAACAGTCGAGAGTCTGCTTTCCCTCACAATCCGAGGGATGGTGGTAGAAGAATGAAAGTCGAGAGTTCTTAATTACAATTATACATTCTTTTACAATTAGATTAATTCTCAAACAATGTTTCAAACTACACAGGTACAAGAGGGTTAGTTAACTGTGTTATTTATCAAATGAAAGATGTGGTTGTGTCCAGTGGCGTAGCCAGAACTTTTATCCAGTGAACACAATACTTATTATTAACATAATAATAAATTATAATATGTCCAATTGAAAAGTTTAAGTTCTGATATATCCAATTGAAAAGTTTAACATTAGATTTTAATTTTTTGTTTCTTTTTTCCACTATACCCTTCCTTCCATGCATGACAAGAAACTTTCATATATGCTAGTGAGGGTATTAATGAAAAAAAGTAATAAAAAAAATAAAAATTCAGGATAATTTTTTTTCAATTGGACATGTCAGGACTTAAACTACAAGCCGATAAAATTTTCAATTGTAATAGTTTTCAGTTGGTAAAAAAAATTTAATTGGACATGTCAGGACTTAAACTATAAGCCGATATTAAATTCAGGATCTAAACGCTAATTAGCCCATTATAATAACACATTTATAACCAAAAAATTATATATTAATATCAAATATAAAAAACTATTACAATTATCAAATAATTATTTTTTTACAATAAATTCTTTGAGACTTCATATTCTGGTAATATGGAATGATATTTTTATTGTCAACGGCATCCAGTACGTCTCTTTCAATATATGTCATCAAATAATCATTCATATTCCTTTCTTCCAATCAACTACATAATAAAATTTTGATAATTTTCATTGAAGAAAATACCCTCTCTACAACAGTTGTGTCCAACACGAGACAACATGACCAAGTAGCACCATAGATGGAGTGGAAGAAAATAGGTCCTTTTGGAAAGAAATGCTTCAAATTCTTCTCTTTTCTTTATTCCCAAAAATAACCTACGAAATTATTTCCAAAAGGACATTTTTTTTCGCTGAACATGTATAACAAAAAAAAAAAATACAGGGGGCGCAGCTGCACCCCATGGGGACCAAGTGGTTACGCCACTGGTTGTGTCCGAGCTCTCTAATCTAGTGGTATTAGAACGGACACGCGGAGAGATCGGCAAGATTCGAATTCCCCAATTGTGTGTGGGCGTGGGATTTTTAAAAAAAAAACAACAACAACTAAAAGATGTGGTGGTGAAATTCAATGAAAATGGTTTTAAGATGTGATTTCTAAAACTAGGGTTACTCGTTTAGGATTTAAAAGTCATCAAGATTAAGAAATTGAAACCACACATAATTCATTCATTTTATTTCTATTACAATTCACCGTGCTAGTTGTATTTGTACTAAATATTGTACCATAGTGGTGGCTGGAATACTATCCCTAGGCCTAGTTGACCCAAGACATTGCATGTGTGAGCATCACCTCGTAGGACACCACATGATTTCCTTAACAATTTAATTAGAGTTAAATTGCTAATCTTTTTAAAACTCGCCCACAAATACTTGGTATCACCTATAATCTTAGCCCACCCAACCTATGGCCTAGAAACACAATAGGAGGCTCAAAACTAACATGGCCCACTTTTCATTTGGTGCTGAGAAAGTACAATAGAAGATGAGATATATATATGACCGATATACCGTCGGCATACACTTTGATACTTGCTAATTGAGCTTAATTATGTCCCGTTTGACTGACCAATCGTATCCAAAATTGTTGGATGATAAGGGATATTCCACATATTTTATGAAAATTCTAAACGGTAAGGTTTTGGAGGACACTTGGAAGCTATCCAAGCTACGGGGAATCCCATATAGCGATTTTCTTCCAATCTTTTCATTTTTCTTGCTTTCCCTCATTCCTCCCCACCTCTTTTTTCATTCTTTTCTTCTTGGGTTGAGCAAGAAAGGGTCAATAAATATGACCAAGGAGTCTTGGAGGCCATTGGAGATGGAGCTTGATAATCCCTAGCCCTATAAGGACCCTTGAGGCAAATCCCCACTTGATATGCCCTCTGAAAACCCAGATTATGATCATATATACGATAATCAAATCCTTTCTATGGTTGTGATTTAAATATGTTTGTGTATGATTTCCATGGTACCATTTCACAATATTGATATGCTAAAACAACTAAAGAGCCGTGCTTTTATCTTTGTTTGATCCTAAATCTAGGATTTTAACGATAAATTGTCATGTATACACGCATGAGCACTAAATCTACCATTTAAACATGTTCTAGTCAAGTTAGCATTAGCATGCTCGAAAATTTGGAGGAAATGAAAAGAATCAAAAATTTAATACAAAACGACACATTTTCTGTTGTAACTATTGGTAAAAAAACCAACTTTCATTACCCCTTTATTCTTATTAAATTCCTATCATTATACCCTATTATTTACAATACCATTCAAGCTACCATTTTATGGCTCTTGATGGCTAATAATCATTCCATTATTCCTATTAATCTCCTTTAAATCCTTTTGGGTTATCTAGTCTATATATTCACTTTATTTTTCTATGTAAAAGACGAGAGAAGAAAAAATCTCTCCATCTTCTTCCTCCAAAAATTCAGAAAATTGCTTCTCTATTCCGTTTCTCCATTTCCATTATAATTCTTTCTATTTTCTGGACAAGAGCTAAGTTCGGATCGATCTCTCCGAATTGTGTGCGACGACGGGATACCGGTAGAGCGGGATTTTTACCACTAGGAGCATTCGGAACAAGTCTGCACATAGACCCGAATCAACTCTTAGGGCAGTGCTTCGTGCATGACTTCCCCGGAGGCCGGTAAACTTAATTTATTTCAAGACATAAAAGTATTTTTTTTCCAACAATCTAAGAGTTGAATCTTGTTTTTTTTTCTTGATTAAATTTTTAACTAATCCAAAGTAGATTAACCTTTTTATCATATGCATACTTATTACTTGAATTTTGTTGCTGGAATCTGTTATTACATGAACAAAGCCATATTGTTCTGTTGTGTGTCATGCTTTAAGAATTAAAATTGCATAGGGAGTGGTACTTTAGTTTTACTTTTGTGGATAAGGGAAGGATCATGGTTGGGCCATGTTGGAATTATTCAATAATTAAGGGGCCACACATGTAAAATTAATTGTGTTTGGGCTATCTAAATAATTAAGCCAAATTAAAGTCGTCTATTTGGAAATTGGCTTAAGGGTATAATTGTCATGGAATTAATGTGTAGATACCGGAGATAATTCTAATTTGATGAGGGGCCAAATTAGAAATATCAACACATATATAAATATGTGTATTCATTAGGGTTATGGTCCCCAACTTATACGGCCACCAAGGAGACACTACTAAAATATGCTTAAATAGCGACGTATATTAGCGACGGCGGAAATACGCGTCGCTGATAATTGCATATAGCGACGTCTTGTGCTACACGTCGCTGTACGTCGCTGAGTAGCGACGTTCAGCGACGTAGTATAATTTACGTCGCTGGCTTGCGACGTTTAGCGACGTATCATGTAGGCGTCGCTGTTTTATTTCATATAGGGTTCCTGGCCCGATCGAAATCCCAAAATTTTCACCCAAAAATTTATTCCCGCTCTCACCTCTCCCCCTGGCGAACCCTCCCCCTCCGGCGACCACTCCCTCCGGCGAGACCCTCCCCCTTCTCCCCCCGGAGACCCCGCTCGCCCGTTGACCCCTCCCTCCGGCGACCAGCCTCCCTCCTCCGACGAAGGAGCCTTCCTCACCGCTTCCTCCTCCGACGAAGCCACCCTCCTCGCCGCCTCCATCCTCCGACGAAGCCACCCTCCTCAGGTAAACCCTAACCCTAGCCCTAGCTATCTAGACACAGACACGGACACGAGAACTCTAACCCTAGCTGCTGGGGTGGTCTTTCTGTCGAGGGGGGAGAGAGGGGTGGGGTTGGGTGCAGGGGGTGGGGGGGGGTCTTACTGTCGAGGGGTGGAGGGAGGGGTGGGGGTACCCGGGGGGTGCAGGGGTAGGGGGAGGGGGGCATGGTTGGGGTGGGTGCAGGGGGAGGGGGGCAGGGGAGGGAAGGCAGGGGAGGGTTGGGGTGGGTGCAGGGGTATGGGGAGGGGGGCAGGGGAGGGGGGAGGGGGGGAGGGGGGAGGGGGGGCAGGGGAGGGTTGGGGTGGGTGCAGGGGTAGGGGAAGGGGGGCAGGGGTGAAGTGTATATTTTGGTCGAACACTTAGGCGCTTGCACGCACATTCACTACCGATGAGGGAGAGAGAGAGAGAGAGTGCGAGTGGACTGCAGTCCATATCGCTGCTGGTTTGTCTTGTGATATTTTTATTTATCTTTTCCTTTTTCATGTTTCTTTTCCATGATTGTTGTACGTGTACAGTCTGCCACTTTTCTTTATCGAGTACGATTTTGTTGCTTCTCTCGCTCTTCCTCTTGGTCTCCATTGAATGCTGGTCTACTGCCATTAATATTGGTCGATAGATTTCTCTGTCACATATTGCAAGTGGTACTAAGAAAAAGAAAAAAGAAAGAAAGGAGAGAATAGATGTGACTCAAATGGACCGAAGTAGGTGTAGTAGTAGCAGTAAGAGCGGGACATGAACCGGGCTCATGACATTTTGAACTTTGGAAGACAATGCCATGTTAACTACTTCCTTTCCTTGCTTATGTTTGTGATTTATTATGATATATAATGGTGATGTTAATTCTTTCCAAATGTTAGGATCGTTACAAATCTTGTTGGCTCGAAAAGAAATTTTCTTCGTGTATGCCTACTTCACATTATAGGATTTTATTTTTTGTTCAAGGGATTCGCAAAATGTAGGGATATATACCATTTGAAATTCATTTGAAATTCATTTGAAATCCATTTGAAATTCATTTTAAGAATCTGAAATGTTGACGATATATACCCAAGGTTCACAATATCGGTATCGGAATCGGTATCGGACTATTCCTATGAGTATTGGTATCGGCGATACCGGTAGTATCGGCGATATCGTATCGGAGTATCGAACTTTGGTATCGGAAAACAAATAATTATTAATAAATTATTTACATTTAAAAACATATATTTTATACATTTAGGCATAATTTTAAGTATTTCAGCGTTATTTCTTAGTAGTTTTGAAATTATATGAAATAGTAGTCACCCTTACCGATTGGTTTTGCCGAATTGACCAGAACAAAGACCCCCAATGTCGGTATCGGTCAATATTTGGTATCGGTCTGTATCGGATCGGAACATGCCAAACCGTATCGGTATCGGCCTGTTGGATAATATCATTGTTATTAGTAACTGTCCAATGTCGGTATAGTATCGGAACATGCCAATGTCGGTATCGGTCTGTATAGTATCGGTATCGGAACATGCCAATGTCGGTATCGGTCAATATTTGGTATCGATATCGGTCTGTATAGTATCGGAACATGCCAATGTCGGTATCGGTCAATATTTGGTATCGGTCTGTATCGGATCGGAACATGCCAAACCGTATCGGTTTCGGTCAATATCATTGTTATTAGTAACTGTCCGCTACTAATGTGTGTCCCATAATAAGACATTATATACGAATTTGTGCCTGTTGGATAATATGTGTCCATCTTTGCAGAATTATTTTCAAATGGATATGAATTACTACTTGCGAAATCGTTCATGGATGTACAATCGTCGTCCTGATGATATGTGTGGTGTGCGGGATGAATACATAGCGGGAGTAGAGCAGTTCCTGCAGTTTGCTAAGGCGTTCCCTCAGTACATGGACGGCACCAAAATTAAGTGTCCGTGTGTGAAATGTCATAACGTGAAATATTATCCAGAAGTGGAAGTGACATATCATTTGTACTCGAGGGATTTTACGCCTAATTACTATCAGTGGACCGCACACGGAGAACTTGTGTCTTTAGCATCAGAGCCGGAGCCTTACGTTGAGCCGTATATGCATGCGGGACCTAATTTTGTTTCAGATAATCATGCATACGACGACGGGTGCGTGAACATGGTTTTCGACGCTGCGGGGCCTAGTTTCGTTCATGATGCACCTGAGGAGGCACCGAACGCCGATGCTGCACAGTTCATGGAGTTGCTGGAGAATGCAAGGACTCCATTGTATCCTGGTTGTGAGGATCATTCACCGTTGGAGGTGGTTACAAGACTGTTGAGCATTAAGTCAGATTTTAACATGTCGCAAGAATGCTACAACCGAGTATTGGAGTTGATTATAGAGATCTTGCCGGCGGGTGCTAAGTTGCCTAAAGACTTCTACCGGTCTAAGAGGATGGTGAGATCGCTCTGGATGGGATACGAAAAAATCGATTCCTGTCGCAATGGGTGCATGCTGTACTACAAAGACGACAAGGACGCAGATGTGTGCAGATTTTGTGGTGCTGATCGCTATAAGACAACTAGTACAGGAAGGTCTACCGTGCAAGAAGACCGACCGATTCAATGCACTACTTGCCTTTAACGCCGCGGTTGCAAAGATTATTTATGGTGAAAGAGACGGCCGAAAATATGAGTTGGCACATGCGAGAACAGATTGAAGGAGTGTTGGATCACCCATCCGATGGAGAAGCGTGGAAGCACTTTGATCGAGTGTATCCAGATTTTGCTTCAGATCCGCAAAATGTCAGGTTGGGACTATCTTCTGACGGTTTTACTCCTTTTGGTCTTTCGGGATCCCAGTATTCGTGCTGGCCTGTGATTGTTACTCCGTATAACCTACCGCCTTGGATGTGCATGAAGACTCAGTACATGTTTCTAACCGTTATAATTCCTGGTCCGAACAATCCCAAGAGGAACATTGACGTGTACTTACAGCCTTTGATAGATGAGTTGAATCAGTTATGGGAAGTAGGCGCTAACACGTACGATGTTTCCAGGAAGCAGAATTTTCAGATGAAGGCAACCCTTATGTGGACCATCAACGACTTTCCGGCCTATGGAATGTTATCTGGATGGAGCACTCATGGCCGTCTCTCATGTCCGTATTGCATGGACGGTAGTAAGGCTTTTCGCTTGAAATACGGCAGAAAGCCGTGCTTCTTTGATTGTCATCGGCAATTTCTGCCAAAAGATCATCCGTTCAGAAGGAACAGGAATGCTTTCCGTGCAGGCGTTGTAGAGAAGGGTGATCCACCGCCAAGGTGGTGCGGAGACACGATATGGGAGGAGGTTAAAGATTTTTCAAGTGCTATCGAAGATCCTACAACTGGGTACAAGTGCGATGGATTTGGTAGAGTTCATAACTGGACAAAGAGGAGCATATTCTGGGATCTGCCATACTGGAGTACCAATCTGATCAGACATAATCTTGATGTCATGCATATTGAGAAGAATGTGTTTGATAACATAATTAATACTGTGATGGACGTAAAGGAAAAAACGAAAGACAATCCCAAGGCCAGGTTGGACTTAAAAGAAATATGCAAACGTCCTGCGTTGCATTTGATACAGCAGAATGGAAAACAGTTCCTTCCGAAGTCAATTTTTTCGCTGGACAAGGAGGATAAAGTGAGACTTTGTCGGTGGATCCAGGGTCCATCGACGGCGCCGACTCCAGATACTGTACTGCCTCCGGCGTCGACTCCAGACATTGTACTGCCTCCTACTGCCCCTGCGGTACAGCTCACCCAGGAGCAGTATGACTACATTCTATCCCAGTTGCGCGGCAGGGGTCCGCAGTGATTTTATTGGTTTTTTTATGACTTGTATGTATTGGCCCTATGGGCAAATTGTTTATTCATACACTGTTGTTTATACACTTGGTGGGAGACTTTTTATCATCTTTCATTTTTATTTGATTCTATTGGATGTTTGTGAGGATGTGTGTCTGTGATATTTACTTTGCACTGCCTCCTATTTTTATTGTGATATTTACTTTGTGATATCTGTGACGGGATGACAAATATACCTACGCTGGGTTATAAGCGATGATCTGATATACAAAGGAGATGCTGCCGAAATTTAAAAAAAAATATTGTGTATTTTTGTTATGATGTGTGTCTGTATTTACAGTGAATGTGAAATACAGTGTTCGGAACCATCGACAGTTTCGATTACTGTTGTATGTTTTATCTTGGATAGAAATAGCAACAGTTCAGGGTGCACTTCTGAGAGCTTCATTTTTACGTCCTTCACTTTCTCGGACGTCGTAAAGGTTTCCGAGAAGGTGAAGGACGTGAAGAGGAAGCTCTGAGAAGTGCATCCTGAACTGTTGCTCTTTCTATCAAAGATAAAACATACAACAGTAAGCGAAACTGTCGATGGTTCGAACACTGCACTTCACACACACTGTAAACACAGACACACAGCATAACAAAAATATCAATTATATTTTTTTAAATTTTTTTTTAATATTAGCGACGTATAACGACGTTCTGCGATGTACTGCGACGTCACAGAGACGTCGCTATACGTCGCTAACTAGCGACGTTACGTCGCTCGATGTCGCTAATATACGTCGCTACGTTGCCCACGTGGCCACGTGGATGCCATGCCTCGTCATCATTTATAAACTTTTGAAGCGTCGCTAGTTGTCGCTTTACGTCGCAATGTTGGCGACGTACTTATACGTCGCTATCTGTCGCTCATTTTGCGACGTCTAGCGACAATTAACTACGCGTCGCAAATAGCGACGTTTGGCGACTAAATTGCCATCTGCGACTTGCCTATAAGCGACGTAGGTTTTTCGTCGCTAAATACGTCGCAAATCATTGTTAGCGACGTATTTCCTGTATTTAGCGACGTCTCCTGACGTCGCTAATCTGGGTTATTTTAGTAGTGAGAAGTATTCTCTTTTTCTCTTCTGCATCCCCATCAACAGAAAGAGAGGGACAAAGGATTCGGATTCACCTTTGTCATTAAGGGTCGTAGCAAGTTGGAAGATCGAACCCCACAAAAGGACAATCGCTTCAAGATCCATCAAGCCTAGCAATGGATTCAGGTACGCTTCCGTATTTAGTTTTGTTCTTCATCTCATGAATCGACAGGGTATAATAAATTCTAACAAGTGGTATCAGAGCCTACCTGTTTGATTTATGAGATCGAAGTTTCATAAATATTTTTGTTGTTATTAAGAAACCCTAGATTATTCGATCTAATTTAATTTAGAGTTTATATTATATCGGGTTGGTCTTAGATGGACGGACAAGAAATCTGAGGATATATTATTTATTTATTTATGTCAATATATATTCTTAAGAGGCAACTCCAGATTGCTTTTGTATATTTTTTTTGTGTCCTGGAATATTTATAATAACATATAAAGTTGGTGGTTCCACATTGCGGTGGATTAAGGTTATATAACAGAGGCATCATATTAAGTTATACCATCACTTGTTCTGATCCTGTTGTCCGGACACGTATCCAAACGACAAACAGTATATTAGACTTGGACACGTCCAATTGGTGCCGCCCATGTCGTCCATGTGCCGGTATTATGTGATATTAAAGTTAGTATAACTTATGTTTGTATTGTTTGATTATATTCAGCACTTTACACATAGAGGAGTAATTTATTTGTTTTCTGTTGTGTTGTACATAATTGGCTTACATAAAGATTGCTGCTATGAATCAATATTTTGTCCTATGTTATATTTTGATGGTGCGGATGATTGATGACTGGGTTTTGGGTGATATATTTTTATTAATTAATTGTAGCTACTCTTTTTGCATGATATAGTTGTGGTTCGAGTTTCAAAGTATTTGAATCTCTCCACCAAAATAAACATACTTCATCCGTCAATTACTGTGCACAAATATAAGAAAATCTTCTGGAATATTGAGCATTAAGAAAATCATTAATTGCTAGTATTTTCTTGGCATAATCAACTGATATGGTGCTCGCTAAAAGCACAAATGGAAATATATTATATATAATTCAGATTTTGTGTTCAGTAGATTATTTTATTTGAAGTAATCCTTGTGGATTAGTTGATGTAATCTATTGATGCATATATTTGGTCTTCTATAAATTATTCTATTTAAAGTCATCCTTATGAATTATTTGATATTATCTGTTGATGCATATATTTGTTAGAGTTTAATCGGTTGATTATTTAAATTTAAAAATATGCAAGTTCATAAGGATTTATGTTTATTTAATTTAAATAAGCAGAAGGATTTGAACATGATTCAGTTTTGTAAAATTTAGTCAACATTCAAATTTTTGGTACCTTTTATGGCTAGCAATAGTTGTCTAATATTCTAAATAGGCCCATTGAAACAAGATGTCGCCAAAGTGACCTCTCTTGCATAGATAGTCTATGAGGAATGTCAGATGTTTGTGTGTGTATATTCATGCGGGTATTAGCCGACCCAAAGGGAGGTTAATACTTGGCCGAATTACACACATACTTGTGGTGATAAATGTGTGACAATTATATGGTTTACATGTGAATAATAACCCGATCCAAAAATAGGCTTATTATTTGACATGACTTATTGTCAACGTTTGATCACTACACCAAGAGTACCACTTGCAGTTAATATCACTGTCCAAAGACTTGATATTAATGATGTACTAGGTATCTTGAAATGGGGTTCACCATTATTTGAATTTGTTTGACTATCTTTTATTTTTTGGTTTTTAATTAGAGCATATTTGTTTATTTATTTTTGTTCTCTTTTCAGTTAATGTTGTTAAAATATCTGCCAATAAGATTTTAATTTTCATGTTTAATGGGATACACTTTAAAGGCAAAAATAAATGAATACAGTAGCTGCTAAGGGTCCAGGTCAAAAGAAACAACAATATAAAACTAAGGGTTGTTCTTTTATAAGACATGACACATAAGGAAGAAATGTACAAAGTACCACGCATGGCGTAAAAAGAAAAGTACATTTCTAAATTTGGTCTGTTCTGAGGTTAATCTAGTTTTAGTACCTAAAAAATAATAATAATAATAAACTCATGGTAGTTAGATTCTGGTGGGACTACCCACATTAATGTTCTAGGCAAGGTTGCCTGAGTTACCGAAAATCAATTGATGGTGAAAGATACATCTATGTGGGTGACGGCAATTCGGTAGAAGTGAAAGCAATAGGAAATTTTAGATTATTTTTAGAAACTAATTATTATTTGGATTTGATAGACACTTTTATTGTACCATCTTTTAGACGAAATTCAGTTTCAGTTTCCTTAATGGACAAATCTGGTTATCATTGTTCATTTGAAAGTAATAAGTTTAGTCTATCTTTAAATCCAAATATTATTGGTAACGGTTCCTTTAAGATTTATGATAACCTATATTCACTTGAAACTATTGCATCTTAATACAATGAAACCTTGCAAGTGGAGTCATGTGGTACTAAACGCAAAATTAATAATAAATATTTTTAGCCTCATTATGACATAAGCGATTAGGTCACATCTCTAGAAATAGAGTTGAACGACTTGTGTCTGATGAGATTTGGAGTTTATTGACTTTATAGACTTTAATGTCTACATTAATGTGTGAAGAAAATATAGACCAAAGTTCAATTGTAAGCAGCTACTTTATTGGCTATGCTGACAAATCAAGGGGTTAATAATTATACGATCCCACACAAAAGAAAATTTTGAGATGAGAAGTGTAATAGTTTTTGAGGATGTTGAGTTTGGGAGAGAAATAAAGTCAGGATTATTGTCTTTGAGAAGAAATCAATTACGATTCCTACTATCACTTTTGACGATGTGCATGATTCTATACATGTCATGATCAAGAAGTGAATACGGAGCCTCAATAAGACAATGTCGAATTACCTCTATAAGTCATTGTTGAGATACCTTAACAACGACAACGTAGCGACACCTCATTCAAGATAAGGTAATTATTTCTAAGGAACAAACTCAACAACCTCAAGAACCGATAATATTAAGATGGTCCACCAGAGAAAGGAGAAATATAATTTCAGATAATATTGTCATATTTCTCTTGTAACGTGAGGAAGACTGTGGATACTGGAAGATGATCTAATCAACTTCCGTCAGGCCATATGAAAAGTTTCAGTTCTCAAAGTAGATTGATACAATAAATAAAGAGTATAAGTTCATGCAAGACAATAAAGTTTAATAACTTGTCCCATTACCCAAAGGTATGAAATCCATTGGTTGCAAATGGACATTTAGAACCAAGAAGGATTCGAAGGGTCATGTGGAGAGATATAAAGTATGTCTTGTAACTAGTGACTTTACTCAAAATTTTGGGATTGATTTTAAAGAGTTTTTTCTTCGGTATCTTTGAAAAATCCTTTAAAACAATCATAGCACATGTTGCACATTTTGATCTCTTGAGTTACATCAAATGGATGTCAAAACGGTATTTCTCAATGGTAACATTGACGAAACTATTTATATGGTGCAGGCAAAAAACTTTGTGTCAAAAGATCCAAATAATATGGTTTGCAAATTGACAAAATCTATTTATGAACTCAAGCAAGCTTCTCGTCAAAGGTACTTCAAATGATTATCTCGTTTGGTTTTGAGATGTACACTGTTGAAGATTGTGTGTATCACAAGTTCAGTGGGAGTAGGAATAAATTTTCTGGTTTTGTATATTGATTAAAGTATTTAATGCAAACCAAGTGACACCTCTCGTTAAAGGAGAGACAAATTCGGTCTCAAACAAGTGCCCTAAGGTTAGCCTTAAAATAAAGAAAATATAATAGATTTTTCCTTCATGATCAGTTGTAGGGAGTCTAATGTATGCTCAAGTATGTACGCGTCAGGATATTGCGTACATATTAGGATGTTAGGTAGATATTTAAGCAAATATGGATGGATCATTTGTAGCAGCCAAACTACTTAAGTAATTAATAGAGAACAATAAATTATATGCTCTTTGTAGGAGATCAGATAATTCTGGAGATCATAAGGTATTCCGACTCCGATTTTGTTGGATGCCAACACAGCAGGAGATCCACATCAAGTTATGCTGACTAATGGAGATATATTTTGGATGAGTGTCAAACATGCACTCATAATTTCTTCCACCATGAAAGCAAGGTTTATAAACATGTTGTGGGATATCTATTCAGGAAATATGGTTGCGAAATTGTCACAAGGCTGCGACTACAGTACGGTGTTGAAAGACCACATAAAATTATGATGTGACAATAAATCAGCAGTACTGTATTCCAATAACAACAGAAACTTGTATAAGTCAAAGGATAGTGACATAAAGTTTCTAGTTGTGAAGGAAAGAATTCAGAATGGTTATAGTGTCCATATAGCACATTAGGACAAACTCCATGTTAGCGGATCCGCTCACAAAAGCATTATCACCCAGGGTCTTTCATGAGCATACTGCTCATATGGGTGTTAATTAAGAACATGGCAATATAGTGGGAGTTTGTATTTTATGAATTTAGGTGCTATTTGGTTTTGGACACATTTATGTATTAAAGTATTTTGGATATTTATCTGATCAGATATATGGAAATTCAGTTCATTCTGTTTTCATTATGTTAAAGTATTGATCTCATTAAAGTTAAGGAGGACCAGTTGGAAATAGACATGTATTGATCACATTGCGTGTAATTTCTATGCTACGTATCCATGATTGATCTATGTCGTTTAGCTATATTGGTATATGTGACCATTGATGGTTTAGTTACGCTATATATGACGAATGCCGCTTTGATCCTATGTTGATATGGTTAATGGACGAGATTGTCCGGATATACCCTAAGGATTAAGATAGCAATTTATGAGCTCACTAAGGTTAACACAATTATAAGGTTACATATGTGGCCCAGTGGGAGATTATTAGAATTATTCAATAATTAAGGGGTCACACATGTAAAATTAATTGTGTTTGGGCTATCTAAATAATTAAGCCAAATTAAAATGGTCTATTTGGAAATTGGCTTAAGGGTATAATTGTCATGGAATTAATGTTTAGATACCGGAGATAATTCTAATTTGATGAGGGGCCAAATTAGAAATATCAACACATTTATAAATATGTGTATTCATTAGGGTTATGGTTCCCAACTTATACGGCCACCAAAGAGAAGTATTCTCTTTTTCTCTTCTGCATCCCCATCAACAGAAAGAGATGGACAAAGGATTCGGATTCACCTTTGCCATTAAGGGTCGTAGCAAGTTGGAAGATCAAATCCCACAAAAGGACAATCGCTTCAAGATCCATCAAGCCAAGCAATGGATTCAGGTACGCTTCCATATTTAGTTTTGTTCTTCATCTCATGAATCGACAGGGTATAATAAATTCTAACATGCCACAGAACATAGAGAGGGTCAAAAGAAAGGAAAAGAAAGAACAAATATTGGTTGGTATTGATGCCAGAATCATTTGTGCTAACAGCACCATCATGTTATCGTTCATGGTGAAAAAGGTTGGTAGGCTTCCACTTGGGATGTTAAAGATCTCTGCCACTCTATGTTGGTATGGTTAAATTCTTTTGCTTATATTGAACTTGTGCGCGGCTGTGTATTTGAGCATTATTTTTGTTTTAAGTTGTAGAATCTTCATATGTTGGAAATGGTGCAGGCTTTGCTTTGACAACCATCTTTTCTAGAATATAGTACAACTTTCCATACTTAAAATAATTCTTTTACCTCACTTCTTTGTTGATAATTTTCATATGTTTCAGCAGAATATCTATGATACCAATAACCCAATTTTGACTGTTTTCAAATTAAACCTAGCTTGATTGCATATTTGTCCTACATCAAATTGGTATCAAAGCCTAAGTTTTTCTGCACCTTTGTTGAGTTGTTGAAATTTGAAATCAAATTAAAGAATCATTTTATGCTTTGTTAAATATATTATATTATATTATAGAGGTTTTTAATTTATCTTATTCAAAAAAAAAAGGATGAGATAGTCAGGAGGAAATCTCGTTTAATCTTAGATTTATAGTACTTGTGATTATCTAATCCAAGACATGTTTATAGGTAACTTTTATAAGAATCAAATTCATAGAAATTTGCATTGGTTCATGCCCCTGGGTTCTTAGTAGTAATATATATATATATATAGGGATGTATTTTTTTGACTGCATTATGCTATTGACAATTTTCATCAATGATAAGAAAGTCACTGTTTGTTTTAGGTGCAACTTCTTTGCTCCTTATTAGGCCACATAGTAATCTCCAACCCTCATTTATTACGAAGTTTTAATATTATTAGTTTTTCTCTTCTCCTAGTACAAAATGTTTCTTCTATTACCTTTAATTGCATATTAGACACACACAATTGTTTTAATAATTAAATAATATACAACATTGTAGTCAGTATATATATATATATATATATATATATATATATATATATATATACATGTTGTTGTAGAGTTCAACATTTGTAGACATATTATATTATGTTCCTATCAACAGTGACTGGAGTAACATGCACCTTTAACCCTAGAATTTCCATATGAATGAGTTAATCTATTACTTATATTTCCTTACAAAGTTTCATTGGCATAAATTTTTTGAAGAACGGCCATATATTATACGAGATGCAACTTGATGAAAAATAAATTTGTTACACATAGATGATCTCTCAGTGGTCTCTGAGTGATCTGATATTATTGCTCAATGTCTAGACTTCCATACTTAGGAAAAGTAACTAAAGTAATCCATGATGCGTATATAGAGTGAGATGATGTTTCAACTTTATGTTTGCTGTTCATGAAATGCCTACATCTTTGAGTAGTTTTTTTTTCATATTCTTTCAGCTCATCTCCGGATATCAGACATGGAATTTGGTTTTTATTTTTGTGAGTATAGTCGAGTTGATTGCTATAGTCTTCTTTATCTAGTTGAGTTTTTTTTAAAATCTTGAAATTTTAGGTATTTTCTATTACTAGATAGAATTTTGTCGATTTGCAACAATGATAAATTACTATGACTATACATTCAACTCTACCATCAATAGTATTTATTCATAACCTCTAAGGTTTGACAATACTACTTGATTAAGTGAATTTGTAAATATATCAAAACTTAGAATTTGTCTTGGTAATATGAAAATAAATGCCTCTTATGAAATTACATGCTAATAACTATTAATAACATACTTTTATGCACAATAGAAGCAATTGTCTTCTTATCAGAATTGTTTATTACATTCTCATTCTAGCTCATGAATTATTTACATAATATGGGGCCAAGAAGATTACTATATTCCCTATTTCCATGACGGAGACGTTGGATACTTCTATTTTGTGACACTCTATCAATTTTTTTTTTGTTCTTATATCTTAATTTATTATTGTTAGCCTCATTGCTATTTTGGGTTAAGATCTTCAGTAATAATCTCTATTTTCTTGAAGACAAATTCTTATTCTATTATTATTATATATATATATATATATATATATATATATATATTTTAAAGAACAACATGTTAACTGTGACGGTAATACAAAAAGAAGAAGTTATTTTGTACTCACTTATTCTTAACATGATCTTTGTAATATTATCCCTCCAAGTCAGAAGCATTAGAAATTGTGACATGTTAGGAAAGGCGCAAACTTACTAAGGTGAAGGTAAGAACTATCTCTAAATAATGTATAAAAATAACATATCATTTGCATTGTTATTAATAAGTCCTAATCATTTGGAATGATTATGTTATTGTACATTACTATATAAAGTGATGTTATATGATAATTTTTCTAGGTCAGTTTGCATGTTTGATCTTTAGCTGACCATATTGTCACAATGTTAAAATTTCTAGTCAGACAAGAAAATCATAATATTTGTCCTATCATAATATTTAGATTATGTTAGACAAACATTGGTTTGCATATAAACTGCAACATTATAATTTTCTTTGACACGTTCACATAATTTAGTTAAAAGAGATCATAGTTAGTGAGATTGCAAATTCCTTTAAATCTAAAGTTTTAAAAGTTGAGATTACTTTGGGTACAAGCCGAAAGGGTCCTTCTGTCAACCGGGTGTAAATAGCCCTAAGTGATACGGTACTTAATCGTCCCCCTGTGGACCTCTGCTCGCTGGGAACCGGCCCCTACAGCTAACCCAAATTAATCAACACTTGATAAACTAAAGATTCTTTAAGGTTGATTAGCAAAATCACGTAAACTATTATTCTAGTACTTTAGACTGCCATTTTTTGCAAACATGGCTAGTAAAGATAAATCTCTAGAGCCAAGACTGAAAGTTACTATGTCTTACTTTAAGAGCTGATAGATTGAGATGAGCTCTGACTCACTATCCTAGGGGCTTATATCAGCAATTAGTGGAATCATACTTTTTGATTATGATGCACAGAGTATGACTTATGAGTAACCCAAACATCTGGCTTAGCCAAACCCAAAAAAAAAAATCCAAAAAAAATGTACTACAATTGGTTTCATATTATTTTAAGTGTTTTCTGAGTCATTATATGACTTTTTATATATATATATATAAAAATACTAAAGATCACTAAAATTTAGTGTAAGTTTTCACATGCGAAACAACTTAGATACTCAAAAGTTGATAGGTCCATGTGACAAACTATCATAGCTAAGGTATCAAAGAATTTGAAATGGTATACTTAAACATAGCATATGCTAGAGTTGAATGACTCAGATATCTTACAGATCCAGGCCCAATTTTCACTCTTGCTATGACTTCATGAAGTATTGAAACTAAATAGATCAAGCATCTTAGTATGTATATACATGATCTATATATTTCTGCACCTGTATTTTTTTTTTATAATAAATTATGCTAAAGAACTCCTAAAGCATGATCTTGTGAATTCTAAGATGAACATGTACCTGCAATTGCGTTTCAAGAAATTAAAAGAGCCTAAAAGGCAAAAATGTTGTTCTTGACTATAAAAGTCATAAAAGAACTATACAGATCTCTTGACGAAGAGTCTGTTTACTCTTGACGAAGAGTTTGCCTAGGAAATTAATCTTAGTATCATCTAGGGGGGTGGGGTTAAGCCCATAAGTAAGTCACCAGCAGTGGCAACCCAACCGAGTCTGACTGGAGATCCCAAGAAGCCGGTTCAATGGGTAGAAACAAGCTGGACTTAGGTGACTATTATGGAACACTGATCCTGAGATTAAATTCTCTTAAAATAAATGCCCAAGAGGCTGTACAATGTTGTACATGGATACCACATCCCTATGGTGACAGTGTTCCGGTGTGATTTGGTTAGGATGAGTTTTTAAAACTCTTAATAAGTCCAAGCATGATTATGCATGGTTGACTCCAATCACCAACCCTTTGAGGACTTACCTATATGAGAGGTCGTGAAGGCCGCGACTATAGGACAGAGCGATCCTAAATGCGCATGGCCAATCAAACGCGCCACCCGATAGACCCAAGAACCTCTAGCGTACTATGCGTGTTATTTTCTGAATCTGGTTAAAGAAGTCTGATTCAAGGCGTAGTCCATCAAGCACTTCTTCAGATAAAGACAATAGTCACTAAGTGAGATTCAAGGCTGTAGTCCATCTCATCTATGCATAGTATATAATTGTCCAGAAATTTTTCTATCTTTACTCCTTTTGAACATTGTTATCTTTGGTTTCGAAACTTGGTTTTTTTGGGAGGGATTGTTGTAACTATTGGTGAAAAAACCAACTTTCATTACCCCTTTATTCTTATTAAATTCCTATCATTATACCCTATTATTTACAATACCATTCAAGCTACCATTTTATGGCTCTTGATGGCTAATAATCATTCCATTATTCCTATTAATCTCCTTTAAATCCTTTTGGGTTATCTAGTCTATATATTCACTTTATTTTTCTAAGTAAAAGACGAGAGAAGAAAAAAAATCTCTCCATCTTCTTCCTCCAAAAATTCAGAAAATTGCTTCTCTATTCCGTTTCTCCATTTCCATTATAATTCTTTCTATTTTCTGGACAAGAGCTAAGTTCGGGTCGATCTTCCCGAATTGTGTGCGACGACGGGATACCGGTAGAGCGGGATTTTTACCACTAGGAGCATTCGGAACAAGTCTGCACATAGATCCGAATCAACTCTTAGGGCAGTGCTTCGTGCATGACTTTTCCGGAGGCCAGTAAACTTAATTTATTTCAAGACATAAAAGTTTTTTTTTCCCAACATTTTCGACATGACATAGCCAACCCGGGTCTGACTGAAACATGGTTCAGTTCTGGTTGTCCAATACTCATCTGATTCATATGAGACTAGTCTTTGTTTATGATTTATGTTGTGCTAGAATGCTTTAGTATAGGTTTTAATGATGTTCACGTGTAGTTGTCTATCCATGCTACACATTCGTGCGATACACATTTTCGATACACTTTATATTAGCTCATCATACTTGTACTCGTTGTGCATTTGGGATAGTAAGTGGGATAAATTAAGTTGTGACTATAACTTGTTTGAGACATGTGGAGACATGATATGTTGGGTATTCTAAAGATTCTGTCTAGAAAGTAGTACCGCATTCCCGTGATAAATTTTAAGTGTGTATTTTAATGTTAAAGTATTCTTTTATTGACTTGTACAAATAGAGAATGGTAATTCATGTGGTTAGTATGGTGTGAACTACATGTGGGTAAGGTTCAAATCCTATAAGAAAGATTTATTTTTGTTATCCATTTTTTGGGATTTCTATTTGGAGCTAGACCCCAAAGGTGCCAAATGACTCGGGCTCGAACTTGGACACGGACACGGATGTGGGAGAATGACGTAAAGTGGCACTTTGATAAAAACGTACTTTGCACTTCGTACGTACGTAACATACGCGATTGGCACTTTGTCCGTCATTCCACTGTTTAGCGCAATGTTCAACGTGCATCCAACATATGGTCCAGCATAGCATGTGCTCCCCTTAGACCCTGGTTCCAGCGTAGGAGCTCCTCCTGCTAGACTTTGATTCCAACACGAGAGTTGTTTCCGTTGGACCTTGGATTCAGCATAGATGCTTCTTATGCTGGACCTAAATTCCAGCGTGGAGACTGCTCACGTTGGACGTTGGTTCCAGCGTAGAGGCTGCTCCCACTAGACCTTGGTTCTAGCGGGGAGGCTGCTTCCTTGAGACTAATGCTTCAACGTGACTACTTTAATGTGCTTTCCCGTGATTGCTTCAAAGTGTTCCTACATGGTTGTTGCTGTGTAATTCACCGTGGCATTTCAGCTTCGTAACTGTCCACTTCGTAGGAGTTACTGTTGTAACCGCGTACAATATGGGAAGTTATTCCCAGGATTTATTGTCTATTATGGTTGGTTATGGCTGCTAGGGGGCTTGACTCACCTATATATATTCTCAACTAAGCCATGAATTGTTGTCCGAGGTTCTCTGAGGTTCTGTTCAAGAGTCCAAGTGTTGTCCAGTATTCTGAGGATGACAAATGGGCATTCCAAAAGTCCAAATCGTTGAACTTGCCAGTTCCTAGAAGCAGATCGATGAAAAAGAGTCTAATCTTGTTTTGAGCCATATTGATCTTTATCACCCCACTAAGTGTTTCAATCTCATGCTTTCTTCTTCTTGATTCTTCTTGTTACAAATCTGTTGCAAAGATTGAGAAAGCCTTCTCTTTCTAGAAAAATCGTAATCCTTCGTTTCTATATTGTTGTAATCTTCTTTTTGTTACAACTTTTGTACGATTTTCTGTAATTGGCAATAACAAAAATATTTTACATGTTTTTTTCATATAAATTTTTTATTTGAATTTTTTTATATGGGTTAGTCTACTTCTAGCCCACCCAAATATATGATAGCCCATCCTAGTTATAGTTTCTGGATCCGCTCCTGTATGTCGTGCATGCATCTAGGTCATGACAAGTGTGAGTCTAGTTTATACTTGTACCAATATGTACCTATTTGGAGATTTTGTCATGTTAAACCATGCATGTCAGGCCTTACACGTGCCATATATACCTAGCATCTACAGTTCGACTACAAAAACTCAAATAAGTAATCAAAATAAGAACTTACAATATGGATAGGACAGTTAGATTTCACTAACATTTAAAAAAAAAAATTTAGTCCCTTAAAAAAAAATTAAGAAATGAGATACATGTAATCTAACGACTTTTCATCGTTGAGTTTTAAAAATTAAGAACTCCCGGGTTCCTTAAGAGCATCTCCAACCCTCTATTGTCTTGTTAAGTGTTGTGAGTCTTAGGTGGCTCCTATGTGGCATGAGCAACAAGACAATGTCTTGTTTATGTGGCAAAATTATATCTCAAAAGACAATGAGATAAAAAAACTCTCTCCAATGCAAAAGTATTGAGGAGACAATAAAAAGTATTTTTTTCAACTTCCAATGCAACTCCTCCACTTCTTCAACTTTTTTATAAATATTTATATTCATAATTGATGATGTGGAGACAAAGTCATTGTGAAGTGCATTGTCTAGATCTAGACAACCAACTTCACATTCTTCTTGCCATGTCATTGCCATGTCAACTTCATGTTTTATTCTACATTTGCATTGGAGAAGAATTTTTGGAATGAAAGTTTGTCAATCCTATGTGGCAACCATTTTTTCTAAACTCACAATAGGGTTGGAGATGCTCTTAGGATTTTTGCACAGCATAGTACATGTCAAGTAGAGATTTAAGAATGAGATATGATTGCTAGTAGTTACATACTATCCCTGATATGCTTTCAGAAACATGCCTTGTCAAGTGATGTTTAATTACAAGGTCTATTTATGTCATGGCAAGCCATTTTTGACACGCTATGACACACAGTTATTTTGTAAGTTAACTATGACTTCTTTTATGTTTTTTGGGGTTGAGGTAAGGACAAGAACCTAACCTCCCTAGTAACTCCACGTCAGCCCCAATAGTTGGGTTAGCCTATGGTGGTAAGTTAATTCTAAGGGCCTGCTTGGATAGATGTAACTTTTTGGAAGTGTGAAAGTGGCACTTGCAGCAAGTTGAGTTTCCGTTGACTTGCGGCAAGTGGCACTTTCCAAAATGTGTTTGGATGGAGTAATTTTTGTCTACTGCAAGTGGAAGAAAAATTGGTTTGGTGTTTGGATTGTTGTTGTAATTGAAAAAAAAAAAGTAGTTCGGTTGTTTGGATTGTTGAAAGTGGAAATTTTTTGGAGATGTGGTAAACATAGGTATGGTTACCCCCAACTTCTTCTTTTGTATATATTAAGAATAAAAGTAATTTAGCAAAGTTATATCAATATTACACTTTGAAGTTTCACAGCCATTTTATCAAATAGGATAATATAAATTAAATTAATTAATATTATTAAATATATTCTCTTTTTTCATATTTCTAGTATAAAGACAAAGAAGAATTTTAGAGTATAGCATACGAAATATCATGAGCATACGGGGCTATATTGGCCGAGCATCATACATACGAAGAATTTTTTCATTACCCAAATTTCTAACATTTCCAACATAGGCCACATATCAATGTATCAGAAAATTTCTTTACAGAATTTCACATTCCTCAGCAAAGTTGATCATTTTACCAAGTTACATACAGAGGAATAGTTTTTGAAATAAAGCAAAATACACGAGGCTATATTGGCCGAGCATCATATTGGCCGAGCATCATATTGGCCGAGCATCAAACCTCAGCATCATAGTTCTTCATTTCATACTGGTACATGAGACAATTGAAAGCAAGTTATACTCGAAATGAAGTTGAAACTAACTTAACACCAGTATGACTCCCAAGGATACTGCAAATTTCAGAGGATAGATACATAACCATCTTAAGCACATGAGGCGGATAACCAAGTAAAGCCAACTGTAAGGTCCAGCATTACTGGAAAAAATTGGCCAAATTGTCCAAAGCAAACTGAAACCAACAGAATGTCTAACATGTATGAGAAGACAATGGAGTTTCTAATTGTCAAAATTGTCCAAATTGTCAAAATTTTCAATTATCTGCCAAATTTCCAAATTTTCAGATGTATAAGACCATGTATCAGAACATGTATCATGAGAATCTCATCATAGCCCATTTCGAAAAAGTGAACAAGATTCAAGCCACAAAAATGTATCAGAAGACAATTACTCACTGCCAAAATTTCCAATTATCAGAAGACAATGTATCAGAAGAAAAAGTGAACCAGATTGAGGCCAAACTGTAAGGTTCAGCCATATTTAAGGTTCAGAACATGTATACTTCGAAAATGTCATTTTTTTACAGGAACAAACAAGTCATTGAAACACAAGCTTCTTTAAAGAAACAAACAAGTCATTGAAACACAAGCTTCTTTGTAGGAACATAGCTCACATAGCCCCATGTATGATGAGGTAAGATTGAAACACAAGCTTAAAAAATGCAGAGAGAACAAAAAGAACTCAGAAAACTGAAACACTCATAATTCATGCAAGGACAACATGATGGGCTCAGAGTAGAACTAAAACTTAGAAATATCGAGGCTGGGAGTATGGTATCCGGAAACCAAAGCATAGCCCCCAAAGCATGGTATCAAAAAAATATCAATAATGTATCAGAAGACAATGTATCAGAAGAAAAAGACCATGTATCAAAACAGGCTCAGAGCTTGGAGTATCCCAGCCATGCACTTCCAATTGTCCAAATTGTCACATTTTATCAATTATCTGCCAAATTTCCAAATTTTCAGATGTATAAGACCATGTATCAGAACATGTATCCTGAGAATCTCATCATAGCCCATTTCGAATGTATCAGAAGCCATTCCCAGCCAAAACTGAACTAGCATCAGATATTCAAAACTGAATATCTAAACTGCAATCACAACGAAGTAGCAAAACTGAATATGGAATTTCCAATTGTCCAGGCAGTCACATTTTATCAATTATCTGACAAATTTTCAAATGTATAAGACCATGTATCAGAACATGTATCACAGGAATCTCATCATAGCCCTTTTCAAAAAAGTGAACCAGGTTCAAGCCACCAAAAAGTATCAGAGGACAATGTATCACAAGAAAAAGTGAACCAGATCACTACAACAGATATGGGATATGATAGCGTGCGCTGAACGTTGTCGAATGCATATTATAGCATATTCCGTCCGCTATATATGCCCCCGCTATAATAACCCCATGTACAAAATGCTATAAAGTTATAGCGTTCACGAACGCTATTCATGGATTATAGCGTTCATTGACGCTATAGACAATGTATAGCGTTTTGAAATGCTATATGATAGGTATAGCAATTAGGAACGCTATAGAACTTTAATATCATTCATGAACGCTATTAATGTATTGTAGCGTTCATGAACGCTATAGACAAGTTATAGCACTTACAAACGCTATATAGTTTACATAACTTTTACGAACGCTATAGTTCATTAATAACATTTGTTAACGCTATAAATATGTTATGGCGTTCCTGAACGCTGTTTATTTTTAATTGCGTTCATGTATGTTATTGTTTGTTAATAGCATTTCGATATATATCTTCTTTTTATAGCATTTCTTTTCTGCTATTATATGTACAACAATAGCATGTCAGAATGCTATTGCAGAGTCAAAATTCTATATTCAAAAATTTGCAGAATGCAGCACATTCGAATACTATTGCAGACCACAGTTACACAAAATGCAGGTATTCAAAAATTTAAATGCGAATCAATCACAGAATGAATTCCGAACATAAGTAAATTTATTAATTTCACTGTCTAATATATGTAGAACAACCAAGTAGTACCAAACATTCAAAATCCTTAATTTCTCCATGTAGAACAACGAAGTAGTACCAAACATATGTCCAAAAATTAAACATTAACTGTGTAGTCAGCTACATATATCCCAAAATGTTGACTATCTAACATTTAACTCCCTTCGTGCCTATCCACAACCAAAACTCCTCAGAAAGCATCCTCTTCCTTCATCCAACCTATACAAAAATAGGGAGAAAATCATTAGTGTAAAGAAAAAAAACCATCTCGAGCCGATCCAGACAATTGACGAAAAGTAAATTATTGGGATAGGAAAAGTGATGCCTTACCAGTGCACTAATTGAGTCTTATGTGTTTATATATTCTGTTGTAATTGTAAGTGTTCTCAACTCTTCTTCTCGTTTTTTGACTGAAAGTTTGAAATGATTAATAAGTTCCAACTGAGTGCGTGCATTTTTTCATATAGATGAAGCTTGAAAGGATTAATTGTAAGTGTTCTCAACTTATGTGTTTATATAACATTTTACTATACAACCTTCAGAACGTGCACGATTTCTAACGTATCCTTTAAGGATCTTTATGTATCTACGAGAAAAAAATAATTTTTATTTAAAGTAAGCAAACGAATGAATGAAATCAATAAAAAGAAAACAAACGATCACCTTTCAAACGGATACATCCAACGATAATGGACTGGGCCACCTAATTTAGCTTCACATCCTAGATGGCTTGGCAAATGAATCATGATATCGAAAAATGAAGGAGAAAAATACCTTTCAACCAAACATAATATGTCAACAAGTAGCATTTTGCTATGGACGGATAAATACCAGGATATATATATTAAGTGCAAGTACCAGAACCATAATAAGAGATCAGTCATAAGAAGCAACAAATGCATATAGGTTGCAATAATGAGTTACTTGCTCAAAAGATGTACAGTAACATGGTCACTCTACAAGTCATGGATACCATCTTCTACAGCACAGAGGCAAGGAAGAATTTCCTTTTATCTCACCACCATTGGGGAAGAAACTATCAACATTGCCTCCGCAGTTGCACTCACTAGTGATGATGTCGTTCTCCCCCAGTACCTATGAGAGAACCAACATAATAAAATGTCACTTAAGTGAAGCTAACCAACCTGAAGCGTGAGGTATAAAAAATAGCCTAACTTCGAAAATTACAATGCTTAGAAAGAATCAAAGTGTCTACAACAAACATCCTCAAAACCTTTAAATTTTAAAACCAAGTTGTATTGAGAATCCATTGAACACGGATCTCTACGAATCCCAGTTAATTTCGATCAGAATAAAGGAACATGTAATACTAAGTTATTGTTATATATATATATATATATATATATATATATATATATATATATATATATATATATATATATATATATATATATATATATATATATATATATATATATATTATATATATATATATATATATTGACTAATAATTACAGAGTACATCATGTTAAAAGTGAAAAAGCAGCACCTTTCACTGGGCATCTGCCGAGTGTGTAGTTGTGTTTGGGCTGTTTGAAGCAGAATCACCCCCAATGAGTTTGCCCAATGGGTCCAGATGGAGTTAGCATTCTCGCAGCTGCAAGAGTCTGAAAAAGGGAAATTGTATCACTTTCTGCATAAAATCGTATCACTTGCTGCAATATATCAAGCGAGAGCATGTCTTATATATTACCTGGAGGTTAAGGTCAATGTAGGCAAGAATTATGGGTGTAGGTTCCATGTCTATTGGAACCATGGATAGGTGACCCTTTATTCCTGTCCCACGAAGCTTCACAAGTTCATGACGAACAGTTTTAACCATGTGCAATGGTCTATCATCAGCTCCAGTCCTAAATATAGTTCACATGCAAACCAAATAAATGATAAGAAAATACAGCCAGAAAGGTCCAAAAAAGGATAAAAAGCAATAAGATTAGGCACCTTCTCCGTATCTCCTCCATTCCAAGATCTTGCAAATAAACATGAATGCTTTGAAGGACACGATTAAGATCAATATCATGAATTGTAACCTGAAGAACCTGGAGAAATAGAGAACACATAAAATCCTGTGGAAAGGAAAAAAAAACCATCACAAGAATGGACTTGATGAACTACCTTTGTCAATTTAATCAAGCATTTAACAACTAGGTCTGAAAACTTCTGATTCCTTGTTCCAAAGTTCTCATTGGATGTGGGGGCCAGCAACCTTGAACAGTCCAACAACCTTAATAACTTAATCAGCACAACAAAGGATGATGTTCGTTTGACATTATCCTGCTCAGGTAAGGACCAATTATTATATAAAGTAACAAGGAAATATAGTGGATTGACAAGGGAGACATGACAACCAGAATCTTTAGCATCAAAACATTTAGTGCTTTAAGTAATTGGCTGCCATCATCCATCACAGGAACTCTTTCATCTAAGAGCCAGAGTAAAAGTTCAGTGATGAGATTGTCTAGCGTGCTCACCTTCATAGCATTAGCGAGTCTTTTAATCTGGAATGTCTACACAACAACTTAAGTAGCATGTTTTCCCTGGAATGTAATAGCTTACCAATTACTTATCATGCTGGAAAACAAATATCAAAAATGGACGCACACCTGCATAAGTGTATTGAGAACATATTTATAGGATCGTGAAGAACTCATAATATTTTCCAGAGCAAATTCCAAAAGCAAATTCCATTCCTTAACCGATTATGAAGTAAGTTTGTACATGCCAATATTCTAAAATTATAACAACAAGGTTACTAACCTTCAGAATCTTTGCTAAAACTCTATCACCAGCTTTATATTTAGTTTCAACATCATCAATGTGCTCATATGTGACTTCGAAGATCTGGCACAAACCAACCTGCACAAATAAGTGTGCATCAACTTAATGACTATATATAAAGACTATAAATTACTTGAAAGCAAAATACCAAACATATACCAAGCTAGTATTATCAATATTGATAAATAATCCATATGCCTCTGTCCTCTTAATCTTTCTATGAACGAAATCTCCAACTTGCAGAGTTGAAGAAGAACTTGCATCTTCAGTATCTTTCTTCAGTGTTACATCAACTCTCTTTGAAGAAGTATCCACAGATAACACCCTCAGGATAGTGTATTTTAGGACTGCATGGTCTGTTAGGCCTGACTGGAAAAAAAAAACTGTATTACAAAGAATTGATTTGTGCTTTTGACATGTGTGCTTCACCGAATCTCCGAAATGATATTTCTTTCTCACTGCTCGACCAAATAATGACCTTTGCATGTAGAGTAAAAAAAAATTAGGACCTAAGAACCCAATTAGCCCTTGCCTTTAGGAATTCTAGTCTATATCCTCCCCTCCAAAGTGGTTTACCATCCATGCTAATGCCACATTTTCTTAGTGGAGATTAACAAAGCATCCTTAGATTATGCCCATCCCTCTGTCTTTCTTTCTTTCAACACTATCAACATTGTCTGTAAGATTATTAGGGCACCAAGAAGGTATATTTTGGAAAGTGTGGCAAATTTCTCCATTGTTTATGTGACATTATTCTCTTACAAATTAAATTTAGGAGGACAGCTTCAAGGAAGCTGCTGAAAATGTTCCAATACACAAGTCTAGTTGGTGCCTCTTCTCTTATTTATAGAAGATCCATTCTTCTTATTGTATAATGCAGTCAGAGAGTACATGTATAATGCATTTATAATGTTTTGGGATGTTTGTACATTCCAAAAGGACATGCTTAAGAAATTTTATGGCTCATTACTAGTTAGCATCAACAAGGAACATAAAAGTAAACGAAAGAAATATTGAAATTACTATGGCTAACTGGCTCAAGTTTTCTGTAGGCTATGGTTTTAGGTTGGGTATGGCATAATGAGTTATAATATGGATCATATTGCAAAGCAGTGTCAGCAAACTGATAGAGATTCTTGCCTGAAGCCACGTCTCCTAATCCAAAGGATAAAAGTTGGAGGCCGATAGCAACTCTTGCCAACAGTTGCCACCTGTCCTGTGAAACTATTCCCTAGTAAATACCATGTCACAAATAAACTTAAAACTTTGTTCAACAGTCTTGATAGACACTTCAAACCCAAGCCTTCCGCTTGCTTGTCCATGAACACTTCCTCGTGCGAGTCCTATACCACTTCTTTCAATCTCCCTGAGTTAAGCATAAAAAGGGGTATATTATGACCATTATAAATGCCTCAGTTATAGTATAAAAAAGGAATAAGAATGCTTTCCAGTATGAGTTTGTTTAAGCAATTAGGAACATGTACCAAATGAAGCTCTAATGGAAGCAGACCTGGGTAGTTAGCTTGAGGTTCTGAGTTCCTCAAGGATTTAACATCCTAAATCTTTTTGTTGTTCTCTTGAAACTTCCTCTCAAGCATTGACATCTCCTTTTCCATCTTGACAATTTCTTGATCAATAACAAGGCTAGCAAGCTGAGATGCATCAAGCTTGTGTTCATTAGACATTTTAAACCGATTTTAGTACAACCAATTGCTTTCGACTGACTTCTTTCTGCATTGAAAACAAAGTATTCTTTAATATCGACACTCCATTAAACAAATTGGTGCTTAAACACACGGGTTAGATAGGTATTTATTCTATAAAATGAACGGTTTCGAAAACCTTTTCTTCATCAACTAAACTGCTGCTTAAATACGGGAATGTTACTTATCCATGGTAAAATGTCATTATATACCATACCACTTGGTTTAACAGTAAATTCCTTTATTATAAAAAAAGAAAGTAACACAATCAATTTCTCAGTATGAAAGATTTACCTAGACACCGAAAAAACATAGCAAAATTGTTGGCAAGTAATCAAATTATCCTTCATGCTCAATATTTTTATAATTCATCTCATCATCTCCATTCATCGTAAATCAAATGAACTAACATATACCTACCCTTACCAATTGACCTCATTCACCATGCATTAAGTTCATATAACACCTATATCCAATAAAATATTTTACCAGTAACCAATTTGACATATTCGACGGCGACCTCCTCCTAGCGTACCTCGTCCCGCGGCCTCGGACTCGCCATTTTGCTCCTCTTCCTCGACAACGAGATCGGGTGACTGCAACCTTGGTGTTTCGAACACCTCCTTGTCCTCCAATAAATATTTAACAATCAATATCCAAAATGTAAAATTTTACAAAACCCGAACAAACTAATAGAAAAATTAACAAGGAAAATCTTAAGTAACACTTTGAGGAATTTGGAATCACAATCGAAAAAAATAGAAAAGAAAACCTTCAAACATTGGAAAAGCCCTAACACTTTGAGGAATTGGAAAATTGATCTCGCACAGAAAATCTTCAAAAAATTGATCTCCCATTTAAAAAGAAATTAGAGAAGAAGAAATTGAGTGCGGGAGAGTTGGAAAATTAGAGAAGAAGAAAATGTGTGCAGGAGAATAAATTATATAAGAAGTTGACCTGAAATTTGCTGGAGGAAGCTCGAGAAGAGGGCTGGAAGAAAATAAGCATAGGTTTGAGAGTGGAGAATGCTCGAAAAGAGGGCTGGAGGAAGCTCTAGAGAGAAGGGAAGGAGGGAAAATGAAATCTCGAGAAGGGAAGGAGAGGGAAAATGAAAATGAGTGCGGGAGAGTTGGGAATTTTGTTTTGTTTCCTTCCCATGTTAAATTATTTGTAATGGTTTTTAATGTTATAAAAGTTACAAAAATTACAAAATTACAAAATTAAAATATTAGAAACGTTTTATTAACTGTTGTAATGGTTATTAGCGTTACAAGATTGTCACGATAATAATCGTTACTAATTAGAAAAAAAATTGTGTTACAAATTATATGTTTTGGTGTAGTGTTCTCTCGAGGATCGTCATGCTGAAGCCCTTCTTCCCTTCCTGGCAAATCGAAGACCCGAACAAATCAAATCAAGATCCAATCTTTAGGACCATGGTTAGGGTTTTCTTACGTACTAGAGATGCAAACTCGCCTAATTCGCCATGGGAGGGGACGGAGAGGAGAATTTGGCAAAAATTTGGAGGGGAGAGGGACCGAAGGGGGGCAAGAGTGCAAGAGAGCGGCGTCGACATGGAGATTGAAATTCCTCGACTCTGATATGGTGATGGGAATAGAATGGCACCATGAGGTATGCGTGGGAGGAAGAACCCGATCGTTTTGTTGGGAGGGAGAAGCGGAGGGAAAGTGAAAACTTTCGAGCAAAAGTGAAAAAGTGTGAAAATTTCAGAGGGAGATGAAAGGGGATTAGGGTTTATCATACTTTCTCCATGTCACATGCTTTGCATGTGACGCATATTTCGTAGAAAAAATAATTGTCCTCGCGGTTATTATTCTGACTATAATAAGAATAATAATAAAATATAAAATTTGATTTTTAGTAATAGTTTTTTAGCTATTGTAACAATTATTATTACTATTTTGCCACGGTAATAACCGTTACAAATTATTAAAAAAATTGTTACAAATTGTATATTTTGGTGTAGTGTCCATCGTCCAATTGCAACAACTTCATTCTTATTTTTCGTCCAATCGAGTAACTAAATATACAAAGATATATTTCGTATATATATTATTAAATTTTCTTATTCGGTTTACCAGGGAGAGAAATTTTAGATAAAATTTCTGAAAGGTTAGTGGGATTAAACCGAAACCGAATAAAATTTTTTAGTATTTTCGAAACCGAAATCGAAGCGAATTTTTTTCAAATTGAACCGAATCTCTTATTCGGTTAGGTTCGGTTCAGATTTCGGTCCAAAAATCGAATAATGCTCACCCCTAGACATACGGGCATAGCAACGTTCAGAAAAAAAAAACTATACCTTTAACAGCGTTCATAACACGCTATATAAAGTTATGTTAACAGCACTGCATAATGAACGTTATTGAAAATGACATTCTAATAGCATGGAGGCTTCAACGCTATAGATAAACTGCTATTGTATGAACGTTTAATAGCACTTCAATATGAATGCTATGGATGATTATATTATAATAGCAGGGAGGCTCGAACGCTATAGATAAACTGCTATTGTATTCTATTTTAATAGCACTGCGAAAGGAACGCTATTGATGATGACATTCTATAGCAGGGAGGCTTGAACGCTATAGATAAACTGCTATTGTATGCCCTATTTGTTGTAGTGGATTCAAACTTCACAAATGTATAAAAGATTCAAAAATTGTATGAAAACCAATTATCAATGTATGAAAGATTCAAACATCATAAGACCAATTATGAATGTATGAAAGATTCAAAAACATCAAAAAAATCAGCATAGAAAAGACCAAAAATAGCAACAAATTGGACCACAAATGGTTCATGAAATAATTGGCTCAAAGGATTCACCATGACACATCATTGCCAATTTGGTAGGGGATTTTAGACTCAACTATATATGAAGCCCAAAATACTAGAAGCAGTCTTGGCCTCCTATATAGGAAGCCCAAAATACCCACAGCAGCAGCATACCCAAAGGCAGCCATTAATGTTGTAGTCTTGCATACCCAAAATATTACAATCTTGGCCACATAGGAAGCCCAAAATATCCAAAATAACAGCAACAGCATACCCAAAATGTTATAGTCTTGGCCTCCTATATAGGAAGCCCCCAAAATGTTCTAGTCTTGCCACCCTCAGTTGTCCTCATTTTCCTCCTTGAAGCGGTCCAACCATTCTCGTTGGAATTCCTCCGGCAAGCCTACGAACTTCGAAGTCTCAAAATTATCATTGCAAAGATAATTGTAGGCCTTCTTAAGCACATGAGGCTCATAACCATCTAAAGCAAACAATTTTGCACATCTTCTCAATCGGGGTCATGAACCCCGTAGTAAGTGCACTTGCCATGGTAGACACATGATGAACCAAGTTGGATATGGCGTCACTAGCCACGTCCGGCTCTCTACGACGTTTTTTTCTTGAGGATTTGGAAGATTGGGACTTCCCAACCTTATTTTGTGAGACACTTGGGGCATTAAGATCAATGTAGTCGTCTTTTGATCCAAACATGTTACTATGAACTTTTGAATAGTCACCTCTAGCGTGGTCATCTCCACAAGCAAAACGGAGCAAGTCGTAGTTCCTTTAAAACTTCCATGTCATTGGCACAACCTTCCCACCCGGCGAGGATATACGTGAACATCTTGTTGGAGAACAAGCAGCTAACATATTTTGTGTTATTTGTTTTCTACCCCTAAACCTCGCTACTATGGAGGCTGGAAGGGTAGCCTGGACGTGGGTTCCATCTATCATTCCTATACAGTCCTATATTTGAATGAAATGTATCGTTAACGTATAGTACTACTAGATTACATTGATGAGAATAGGACTTCCATTGAATTAGCTTTACCTCAAAGTATGGAAACCATTCCACTGAATTCCTTATCTCCAATGGAGTTTTGGAACCGGGTTGCTTCACAAATTCTTCTGTAATGGTACATATAGCACCTAGAACTTTATCGAAGTACCGAGAAACTGTTTCTCCCGACCGAATAAATTCAATACCGCATACTCTATTTTTTGACTTATGTCCCAACATGTAAAGGAATAGGGCAAGTTGTTCCTCCACACAAACATATCTCGTGTCATGTAGCGACCCATTGGAACGAAGAATATGAACCAGACCGTAGAAAGTAGCATTACTCATCCTTAGATAATGGACACAATTATTTGGCCCTGCGGTCAAAATACGATACATGTGTGTTTGCCTCCACTGTTCTCTAATTAGGGAGGGTTCCCTTGCAATGCCTCATCGGTCTGTTTCCTCTCTTTCAATTAGGGTCATAATTATAGTTATGACCGTAATTATACTAGCAATTGCAGAATTAAGTAATGGATCATTGGGATTCGACAAATCCATCTGAAAAGTTCGAAAATACATCAGAATTAAGTAATATTTGCAAGACATTCAGATCTACAAACTTCGAAAATACACAGATCTGCAAATTTTCAGATCTACAAACTTCGAAAATGCACAGATCTGCAAATTTTCAGATCTACAAACTTCGAAAATACACAGATCTGCAAATTTTCAGATCTACAAACTTCGAAAATTCACAGATCTGCAAAGTTTCAGATCTAGAAATTTCGGATCGAAAATAATACGCAAGACATTCAGATCTACGAACTTTCTTCGGCTTTCCACACAGCTGGTGTATACTCACCATAGATCATGAGTAAAATTAAAATAACACGCAAAAATCTAACAAATTAGGTAGATCGAAGATGAAACACTCAAGAAATTACCAGATCTGGTTCATAGAACCCAAAAATAGAATGATTTCATCACGAAAATGTAAGGAAAAAATTAAATGGAAAAATAAAAGGGAATAGCAGATCTAGGTCGCATGTTCACAAAAATTTATGGAAAAAATGGTTTCACCTCAACGAAAATACCAGCGCAGCGTGGGAGGAAGGTGACCGGAGCTAGGGAAGGGGAAGAACTCGTCTTTTTCTTGCAAAAATGAGGGTCAAGTACACTTCCCGCACACTTCCCCCCCTTTTCGAGCGTAGTTGGGAGAGTAAAGATTGGAGGGGACAAGACACTGTGTGGTGGCAGAGATTCCCCACTTCCCGCTCCATCTCTCGAGCAACCAAACGGAGGAAGATCAGCAACTTCGGAGAAGAAATCCAGACACTTCCCTCAAAAACCCTCACTTCCCGCACACGTACGTCGAACCAAACAGCCCCTAACTGGAAGTGGGGTCCAAAAACTATATTGGCTTCTTCGTCACATGCCCTCTAACAACTAGTCCCGCGTTCATAACACTTAGACTTGGACACATGACATTCATCTGAATTCGTCGGTGAATTTGTTGAACTCCACCAGCGGCGTATATATGAAATCTAATAAGATATTGAGAGAACATTGTTATATCTTGGAATTAGGTTGAAGCACTAGCGGATCCAGGACTATAATTCATTGGAGACACAATTATAAAGGAGCTCGGGAACGATCCTTTCAAAAAAAAATTTGAAGTACAATAATGCATTAAAAAAAAATTCACTGGGGGCGCCCCCAGTGCCTCTCACATGGATCTGCCAATGGGTTGAAGAGTTGGTACGAGCTGCCACTTATAATTATTTCTTATGAAATTAGTAGAACCATTTTCAATATTCGCACTGGAGTAGGTCATATATATTGATCGAACAACATAAAACATTTTTATTACATTTTTATTTGTTGTATCTGTACCAGAGTAACAAGCATAACTGAACAAAGATTCAAATACATATGTGGAGCCTTAACGGAGGATAACATGCATGATGCATTATGGACCAACCCTGTCTGAAATCATTGGCCACATTCTTGGCTCATCAAATCCTCCCCAATAAGCAACAAATTTTTTCCCCCTCTTATAAGAAATATTCATAAGTCTTCCAAATCAACCTAAATCAAAGACAACAATTATAAGCTGAACTCACTCAGTCAACTGATTATAATACTACAACAAAACAGCCATTATCCCAAACTTTTGAGGTCTGCTAACCGAATCGTCTTTCCATCGTGCTCGAGTAACAACCATGTTGTCCTATTTAAAAAAATTTAACATCTTTTTTCTAGGTGTTCTATTTCTAGCAGATTTTTTTTTTCTCGTATTGTCTTGATTTGGCATCACCTCTTACTCTCTTTTTTTGGATACACAATCAATAATATTCTCCTAAAAAATATCCCATTCTGCTTGGGAAACAGATGGACCCGTCTGAGAAACGGGATGGCCTGGGAGAAAATATACAGTGGTCCGGGCTTACCACGTGGTTGTGGTGAGGCTTGACTCTCCAGTCTCCACCGATAGTGCTATGAAACATCACTCTCCTCCGCTCTTTCAATATCGCCATCCTCTGGTGTGTCATGACACTATTGACGGAGAGTCAAAACTCACCACCGCCACGTGATGAGTCCGGCCCACTGAATAATTTCTCCAGACCCGGTTCACTAGATCCGCAGGTTTGAAGCATCATCAGCATGCATTTGAAAGAAGATAAGGTATCTGGCATCCCTACATACGTTAGCCAAGCTGATGAAGGAAGCAAGAGAGGGGAAACAAAGAAGCATAAACACAAGAAATAGGTGCAGAGAGCAGAGAAGAAGAAGAAGAAGAAGAGTGTGTCATTACAACCACAAGATGGTTGTAAGCTTTTGGGTTGGGATCCCGACTGACACTGTCTTCACCTCCCTTCACCATCGCCATCCCCTCTGCTCGAAAAGAACGACGACGCAGACGAGCTGCAGCTTCGCTCCGGCTCTGCTTGCAGCTGCAGTGATCTTCTCCTCCGCGGTCGTGGACTCCCCCGAGACCCTCTCCAACATCCCACAAAATCTCTCCGGTAGTAACAGAATTCTTCTTCTTGTTGTTGTTGTTAGCACACTATAATCTAAAGTTTCTGCAAATGCAGGAGAAGGTGGCAAGCAAGCAAGGATTCAGAGGCCCAAGTCGAGAAAGGCGGAGTCCTGCACGAGCAAGTGCGTGGCCACCTGCACTCGCGGCGGAGATGGAGAAGGCCCTCTGAACGTGAGGAGGTACACCAACTAGTTTTTCTTTCTTTTCAATTTAGCCATTGTTGTTAGGTACAAGTACATAATCCTATGTCAAGCTTAATAAGGTCGGCCCAGGGTTGGGTTGTCCTATTTGGAGCTAGTTTTGGTTGTCCTTTGACCCTTATTGTATGCCTATTCTTGAGGGTCACTTGCGATCCAGACCTCTATAAGGATCATGCTGAGCCTAGAGGTTTCCCTAAGCAGAGGGGTGTTGCCCAAGCTCGAAGTCTTGTTTGACCTGTCTCTGGACCAGCCTGAGCTTAACCAAAATAGAAGCTAAAAGTTTCTGATCCAGAAGGCTATACCACACTTTGATGATTGCAGAAGGCTAAATATTAATAGAACTGATCAAGGGACTTCTAGGACACCTTATAATTGCGTATTTATTAGCAAAATGCCATAGTTTGCAGTATCGGCCAATACCTGTCCGATACGGTCAACACCGATTGTTTGGCATAACCAGATCTGATATCGATACCGACCAATACCGATGCTGAGGGTCTCTTTTCCCGTCAAAATCAGTAGAGAAAATTGAATAAAACATATCAATCGGCAAGGGTATAAAAGCATGTTAATGAAAAAAATAATATCGTAGGTAAATCAATCAGTAAGAGTGAGTGACTATTATTTCATTAAATTTCAGAATTATTTAAAAATAACACATAAAATACTTAAACTATGGCTAAATATAAAAAATAATTTTTAATAATTTATTAATATTTATTTGTTTTTCTATATAAAAAAATTTGACTGCCGAAACCGTCCATATTGATACTCATAGGAAGTGTCCGATGCCGATACTCTGAACCTTGGAAAATACATATTTGTTCCTCTGATGGAATATGCTTGAGGATCAATTGTTCATGTTAATTTTCTTAGACCCAGCATATGACTTCTGTCGATACAGGATCAGCTATGATCTTGTGTATATCAAGGGAAAAAAACAGAGTAATTTGACTGAGCATCGAATCTGCAAAGCTCCATGGACCATGGTGGTCTATAGCAACCTGTTATGATGGACGTAACGCAGATCCTTGGTCCAGTTTTGATATACTTGCTACGGAACTTTTTATCATAACTACTCAACACTTGAGAAGGGCAAATATTTGAATAGTGCTAACACCTACTAGTGATGTTATTTTATTATGCACCAGTGACACATACAATATATAGTTCTTGACTTTTGTGTTGACACATACAATATATAGTTCTTGATTTTTGTGTTTTTTGTCATGTATCTTTCTTTCTTTTTCTTTTTCTTTTTTTATCTATCAGAACGTACGGACTCAGTTAAATTGTGTGTCTTCCGTACACAATTTTTAGCCGGTCATCATATTATTTCGGACTCTTCGTGCGGATTTTGTCCACACTGGCTTTGTCATCATCACCCCACACGCACACTCCATGCACTCCTCGCGCTCCAGAGCTCCACGAGATGGCGATGACGTCTTTCAATGTCCGCAACTGAACGCCTTGCTTCGTCCACGACGCCGAAGGCACCCTCGGCGCCTTCACGATGCCTACGATAGCCGATGCCGTCCAGCCACCCGCTCTATGCGCACGACGTCCTTACGGCGGCGGCCGACCGACCGCGTGGTTGGCCGTCGTTTATACCCATGGTAGAATGGTGCCGGTCCTCGACCGTCTGCACGGCATTCTAGCCGTTGAGTTTTCATGCACGGACGCCCCTATTATGTCCCACGTCAGTTCAGATTGTGGTCATTTTTCGTTAGTCCTCCGACGTTGTTGATGCCTCGCATCGCGCACGTCAGGCTCATCATCGCCCTTGTATCTTTCTTTAGATGAACTTAATTTTGAGCATAATGAAATTGACCAATCCTTTCCAATTCGTAAACTTGAACTATGTCACCAAAACCATGGCCACATACTAACTCTAACCCTTCCTCCTCCCTAGCTGGATGCCTTCCATAGTCTAAACCTAACTCTACAGATGGTACCTTAAGTGTTCCTGTCTCGACTGATTTGGTTGATGTTAGGTTATGTGAAGTCTAATTGATTGAACCTCCCGAGTTTGATTGCTTAAGTGACTGGATCGTTTAGTCCACTGATCGCGAATCGACTTTGCGATAAGGTCGACAGGAAATCAGTGGTCCTCTTGTTCCGAAAGGGGAAGAGGGAGGGGAGTCGGGGTCAGTATCTTCCGCATTTTCTTTTCAAAATATGTTAGATATTTTACCTGTAATTAAGTCATCATAATATATTATGCCTATTAAAGAAGTATTAGGATGCAGCTGGTAAATAATTTTTAGGATACAGTAAATAAGTTGCCTGCAGCGGACGTGGACGTAGCTTCTCGATTTGAGAAGTGAACCACGTTAAACATTAAATTCTGCGTGTGTTCTTGTTGTTCTCCTTTCCTCTTTTCTATTGCTTTTCTTTCGTTACAAATCGAAAGGAAATCGTCATCCACCTGAAAATAAATCATTCTACATGCATGCATGTCGCCTACTCTTGAGACATCCTTGCCACTATATACATCTAGTAGCATGGAACCTCAATCCCAGATCAGGAAGTGGCAACATTTTATGTCAGATGAGCTTCGGCCTTCAACAAACTCACATCTTATCATCAATCAACTTAAATGGGTCTGCAGAATTAAGAATTTAGCATATTGTACAACGGATCTATACAAGACTATCTCATAGCTGGTGGTTTCTCTCATCAGCATGAAGTTGAGAGTACTACTATATATTTTTCACTGTGGTCAAGAGATGACAATGGTTCCTACACTTTTCGCACTTACGTCTGTCGTTGCCCTATATATATCAGGAGGAAAATACTAAAATGACTGCGGGAGGGGTACACCACCGAAAATTTCAGGCCTCCCTCAAATTGGGGTCGACACGTGGCTGCGGGCCAGGACCGTGGGCCATGTAGCACCGTCGATATAAAAAAGAGGTAAAAAAATGTTACGGCAGTGCTACATGGACCGCGGTCCTGGTCCGCAGCAACGTGTCGGCCCCCTATTGGAGGGGGGCCTGAAATTTTCAGTGGTAGGCCTATGTGGTGCAGGGGGACGAATGGGAGGGAGAACACGTAGGCACGGGCCAGGCCCGTGGTCACCCCTCCCGCGGTCATTTTATCATTTTCCAACATGTTATTGATTTCTCTTACAAGTCACAAGGACTAAACCAGAAACTATTGCAAATTCACAATCAAACAATGTGAACTGCTAAAGGAACATTGATCAGTAAAATACCGCAAAAGAGATGCTAATTGAATTAGCAAATCAGTTTGTTGGGATATGGTCAGAACCACCGTTGCTCTCAAAACGAGGTTCGACCGTTGTCCATCGATTAGTTTTCGGGGGCCAGCAAGTTCGAATTATACTGAGTTGCATAACATTAATCCTTCCATCGTCATCTCTTTGTCAGACAAAATGCTGATGCGCCGGAGAAAAGACACTCGAAGCAAGCGCTCGACGCTAAAGTATAAAGCACCAACTACTTGGAGATATTTCTCGTCCACTTGAAAAGACTTTTAGAGCCCGTCTCTGCCAAGAGCTGGTGCTTTTATTGAGTAACTCTTGCATGTGATAACACAGTTACCATAATTGAACAGCCAGCCGAGAGGCAACCAACAAAGCAACCGCATGGCACCTGCTAGGCTAACAGCGAAACTATTGCTGCAACCCGCACCAACTCCGCGCCCGACACAAATGTGAATAGGGAAAATTCGCCCATCAAAATGCCCACTAATTTTGCGTCCTTCGTCCACATCCGAGTCCGAGATAGGACTCCCAAGAGATAAACCTAAGAAATAGGTGATAAAAATAAATGTTGGTTGTGAAATTTGAACCTAGCCATTAGTAAAATCACCCACCCACCAACCATACATAGATTGGGCTAACACACTATATGTGTGTGCAAAGTCAATAAATAAATGAAGAATCAAATAATGAAATACACACGCATGGAGGCATGGAGTTTGTTCAAAAAATAGAATAGTAGAATCAGATTATTACTGGACTAGCCCTAAGAAAGAATGCCTTCTTCAGGCTTTGCTAATGTCCATCATTAATGATATGATCATCAATGCTTGTCATATCTAAATCAAAGAGGGTCACTTACGATCCCGACCTCTATAAGGATTATGTTGAGTCTGGAGGTTGCCTTAAGCAGATGGAGGGTTGTCTAAGCTGGATATCTTGTCTGACTTATCCCTGGACTTGAGCTTAACCAAAATAGAAGCTAAAAGTATCTGATCCAGAAGGTTATACAACACTTTGATGATTGCAGAAGGCTAAATATTAATAGAACGGCTCCTTAATTTCTCAAGAAGGAACAATTTTGATTGACGAGTGCTTCAAAGTTGGAGCATATGCTCTCTGACGCAAGCGTCGAACAAGGGACTTCTACGACACCTTCCAATTGCATATTTATTAGCAAAATGCCATAGTTTGCAGTATCGACGAATACTTGTCCGATATGGTCGACACCGATTGTTTGGCACACCCCGATCCGATATCGATACTGAACAATACCGACGTTGAGGTCTCTTTTTCCGTCAAATCAGTAGAGAAAACTCAATCGGCAAGGGTATAAAAGCATAGTAAGATTCTAAAAGCATGTAAATGGAAAAAATTATCGTAGGTAAATCAATCAGTAAGATCGATTGTTACTCCGTGCGAGACCATTATCTTTCTTTTTTTTTGAAACAAAAAGCTTTCATTCAAACAGTCAAATTACAGTGTGAAATGTCCAGATCAACATATTCAGAAATACAAGAGGGTATGCTATCATGGACAGTAAGAGTATTCACAGAATTGAAAAGCAGAGCATGTGAAGCCAGGTGATGTACACAGCTATTAGCAGATCTTCGAACAAATGAAAAAGAAATATTGTGTGAAGATTGTAGAAGGCGTCTTGCAGAGCAGATTGTGAGACGAGCTAACCATATGGCCGGAGCAAATTTGGATAAGATCGCTTCGATCAATGGCTTACAATTACCTTCAATCACAGTGTTGCTAAGAAATTTCCTTTCAACAAGTATCAGAGAAAGATGGACACCCAAGGCCTCAACTTCGATTGGTGATCCGCCATGTTGAGTCTTCGAAATAGCTCTGCAATTGCCATTTTCCCGTCAAGGAATGCTCCATCAAAGTTAATCTTCAAATTGTTGTTCAGTGGTGGCTACCAAGTTGAGATTGAATCAGTCATTACTGCTGAAGACTCCAGTGTAGGAGCCTCCAGATTGTAGCCTTCATATGTATCTTGCAATGTAGTTGCTTCAGAAGTAATCCGGTTGATGTCGATCTTCATATTCTCGAAAACAAATTTGTTTCTTGCTTTCCAAATAGCCCACATGAGGTAGAAACATGATGACAAAGATTTTCGATCACCCTCTTTGAGTAGAGAAGTAAGGAAAGTGGATATTGTCTAGTGGTGATGTAAAAGTCTCTTAAATGTAGAATTATAACACCAAGCTTGCCCTGTTATAGGACAATGCAAAAGAAGATGATCATTAGTTTCTTCACATACCTGACATAATGGGCATATTGCATCAACATGGCTGATCCTTCGATGAATATTTGAATTGGTAGGCAAGGAATTAGTAAGAGATCTCCAAGCAAATAGAAGGACACGAGGGCAGATATGAGTGTTCGACCAAAGCTTCTTCCACTCAGTAAATAAGGATGGTGCAGAGAGATTAGCCTCTCTATTAATAGATTCATGAATAACGCGATAGGCCGACTTTGTAGTAAGAGTGCCATCCGTAGTGTGCTTCCAATATAGAGTGTCAGACAATCCAGTATTTGATAATGGGATGTTCAATATAGCATCAGCTTCAAGGGAAGGAAATAATAGAAGTATCATGTTAACATTCCAGGTGAATGTAGTTGTATGAATCAATTCATTAACTGTAGTAACCTGATCCTTTGCAAATGGATAACCTGATACCCGATACTCTGGCAGTCCAGGCACCCAAGGATCTCTCTAAATATTTATATTAAAGCCATCACCCACAGACCAAATGATGTTGCCATGTAGAAACTTTCTACTAATCAAGATACTAGACCATACACAAGAAGCAGAGGATGATGGTGCCACCGACCAAAAACATGTAGAATGTAGGTATTTACTCGCAAGAAGTTGAACCCAAAGTGATTGTTTATCCGTTAAGAACTGCCAAGCCAATTTCAGAATAAGAGCCAAATTTGAGATATGAGGATCACGAATGCCAAGTCCTCCCTGAAACTTTGGTTTTGTAAAAGTAGACCAAGCAGTAAAATGTATCTTCATCTTGCTATCATCAGCTCCCCACCAAAAATCCCGTTGATGTTTAGAGATGGTATTTGTTACTTTCTTAGGAACAAGATAGGAAGATAGGTAATATGTAGGTATGGAGGAGAGTGTCGATTTGATTAAAACAGTTCGAGCAGCATGAGAGAGACGGCTCCTCTTCCATCCTTTGAGTTTGTAATTACTGCTATTAATCAAATCAGAGAATGTATTTGTTCTCTTTTTGGAAAGTTGGATTTTGTGACCAAGATATTTATCAGTGGAGGACATAGCTTTAACACCCAACAAATTTCGATACAATTGGCACATATATGGGTCAGTAGCTCTTGAAAAGAAGATTGATGACTTATCGAAATTGATATGTTGTCCAGACCATTGCTCAAAGGTTTGGGTAATATTTTTTGCTTGAAAAATATTATGCAAAGAACATCTCCCAAATAGAAAAATGTCGTCAGCAAAAGCTAAGTAAGAAAAGGACACAGGGCATCTAGGAATCTTGACACTATCATAAAATTCATTCATTTCCATTGTAATAATAAATCTTGAAAAAATCTCCATACTCATAATGAAAAGATAAGGGGAAAGAGGACAGCCTTGGCGAATGCCACAACTTGGTGTGAAGGATTTTGTTGGAATGCCATTAACAAGGATAGCAAAAGAGGTGGTGGTAATGCAGTTCATGATAAGAGCATGAGTTTTCCCAGTAATACCAAATCCAAACAAAGCTTGGCTAAGAAAATTCCAATCAAGCCTATCATAAGCCTTGGACAAATCCAGTTTTAAAGCAAAAGAACTATTAACAGGACTGAATTTTGAAATTGAATGGAAAAGCTCTTGAGCAATAATAACATTATCCCCAATGTGTCTCCCAGGAACAAATGCATTTTGTAGCAGATTTATGAGATGTGGAAGGAATGGGCGTAGTCGATTTGCAATAATTTTCGTAATCACTTTGTATAAGACATTACACAGAGCTATAGGTCAAAAATCATTAGCAGTAGAAGGACAGGATGATTTAGGAATAAGAGTAATATATGTATGATTCAACATTCTTGGCATAACTGTAGAAGAGAAATAATTCTGAATAAGTTTAATTACCTCTTCACCAATCATATCCCAATTTTTTTGATAGAAAGCAGCTGGATAGCCATCAGGACCCGGGGATTTATATGGTCCCATGCACATAATAGCCATTTTTATCTCTTCCTCATCAGGTATAGAGCATAACCCATCATTATCTGAAGTAGAGATCCTACTAAGTTCAGATAATATATGCAAAGGAACAGGGTGAGCAGTAGATTTAGTAAACCGAGTTTTGAACTGCGAAACAAATTCCTCTGCAATATCCTTCTGTGTAGACACAACATCTCCATTATCCTTTTTAATAGTATGAATGAGATTCCATGTGATGCCTTGCAGTTGCAGATAAGTGGAAAAAATGAGTGTTTTTGTCCCTCTCTCATAACCAAAAGATATGAGATCGTTGTTTCCAGCATAAATCTTTCTGCATATGGAGTTTGTTGAGCATAAATCTTGCGCTCTTCTTCATAGTTATCATCAGTACATGGAAGACTTTGGATAGAAAGGAGCTTTTCTTCATTAAGTTTGATAACCCTGTCAATATTCCCCATCCGAGAGTATCCCCAAGCTTTAAGTTTGGGAAGCAAGATGTTTAGCTTAGTACTAAAATCCGGCGAATGAATTTCCCCCCACAAATCAGCAAGCATCTTCTTAAACCCTGGCTCATAGGTCCAAGCAGCTTCATAACGGTTTGGGCGTCGACTTTTAATTGTGGAGGGTTCCAATAATAACAATATTGGATTGTGATCACTATTCAAATAGGGAAGATGAAGGATACAAGCTTTTGGATATATAGAGCGCCACTGGGAATTAGACATAGCCCTATCTAGCCTTTCAGCAATATTATACTTTGAATGTCTGCGGTTATTCCAAGTAAAAGCAGGTCCAGAATAGCCCAAGTCCATAGCAGCAATGTTATTGAACCATTGAATAAAGAACTTGTGGTGTTGATAATTGAAAGCATTACCTCCACATTTCTCTGAATCACAAAGAATAGCATTACAATCTCCCATGCAGATCCATGGCCCAGAAATTGATTGGATGGTTGATTCCAAGTTAACCCAGAAGTTCCTTCTATCAACCACATTTGGTGGACCATATAGAAATAAGATATTCCAAGAACAGTTAGAAGAAGAGATATGAATCTCACAATGAATACAGTTTCCTGAAGAAGATAAGATACTCAGATTAATATCAGACTTCCAACATAGCAGCAATCCACCAGACAAACCTCTAGAAGATATGGAACAGTAATGATCAAATCCAAGATCAAGTGCAATAGAACCAGCTATAGTTGACGAGCATCTTGTTTCAGATAGAAAGACAATGCCAGGCTTCGATGCACGAAGGAATGACTTAATTGTTCGAATTGTCGGGTCATTCCTCAAACCACGACAATTCCAAGAGAGAATCATAGTTCATGAGGCTGTTCAAGGCCAGCCGCGCCTATAACTTCATCAATATCTGAATTTAATATTTTACTTGGTCTGGTAACATCATGTTCAGTAGTCTCATCAGAGGAATAATCCCGATTCCGTTTACTGAGACTTCTAATAGCAGGATTTATCTGCATTGGGATTTCATTAGAAGATAGAGGTATGGTAGATGGGAACATGGGGGAAATTAATGAGGCCGAAGATGTAGTAGGTGAAGATGTGGAAGGAATTATGGATGAACAGGATATGGTGGATGGAGATGTGTTGGTACATATGGAGGACGGAGATGTGTTAAATGGAAATGTAGTGAGAATGATAGATGATAAAGGTGATGAAGAACAATAGATTGGTGGATGGTAAATGGAGGAAGATATAGTAGAAGTTGGAGGGCATGTATTTGGGATTAAGGAGGATAACAAAGATGTGAATGTGTGACTGAGGAGGGGATTGATATTGTTAGATATATGCTTACTTGGATTTGATTTAGTAGGAAATGGAATGTTGGAGTTAACATACGGATCAGTATTCACAGATGTGGAAGTAGTTGTAACATTAGGAATAGGTGGATGAGATAGACAGGTAGTAATTGATTCCATTTGATGAACAGGCTGAACAGGAGAATCAATCATAGTAGATGTTACAATGGCTTGATGAGAAACAATATTGGGTATTTCCACTAATGGGCTTGCCAAAGCGGGTATTGAATCAGAGGATTCACTTATAGGAGGTGGACTAGGAGATATAGTTACAGAAGTAATGGGAGGAAAAAATGGAGAATGAATGGAGGTAGTTATTGAAGTGGTGGTAGTGGATATGGTTCTGCGGAAATAACTGTCGCCGGAGTTGAATTTGCCGATGAAGAGATGTTTAGTTGTGTACTGGCAGGAGCAAGATCAGCAACTTTACTCGAATCCTAACCTTTAGATAATGAAGATGTAGGTTGAGCAGCCACCAATTGAGCATCAACATCCTTAGACACAGTCGATTCAGGATTTTGATTCCCTGAATGATGCGGATTAGAACTTGAAACTTTTGTAAATCTCATAGCATGTGACACACAGATTGAATGATCAAGTCTTCTATTAAGAAGTTGATTTATCTGATCTCTTTGGTCATCAGTCCAGGCAGCATTTTGTAAGACAGATAAATCCTTGTGTGTTTCACAATTTTTAACACCATGACCCAATTTACCACAAAATAAGCAGAATTTAGTAAGTCTTTCATACCTTAGCTCAACATAACAGTAAGTATTGTTACCCATTGGAACTCGAAGCTTCCTGATGAGTGGTATCGAAATATTGATTTTGATCTTAGCTCGGACAAAGAGACTCCAATTAGAAGCTTCAATGATGGATATAGGCTTCACAGAACCCACTTTTGCCGCCTGTGTTGAAATGAAGTCAATGGTGAGGAGGTTCACAGGAAGACCATGGAATTGGACCCAAAACTCTGTTCTATCAAACAAGTAATCGCCTGGCAATTTGTTGGGGAGACACCGCTCAAGAATGATGAGATGATTATTAAACTTCCATGGACCATTGTCCAGAACAAAATCAATATCATCAATAACATCAAATTTTGCAGAGAAGGATCCTTTGAAATATTCTGCAACCTTGATATTTCCTTTCCGTTTCCACAGCTTGGTAACAGTAGCAATGATGATATGAGGAGGATATTATTTTTTGGAGAGTACCTTGAAGAAAATATGTTGCTGCCATTCTGCTTGTGGATTTGAAACAGATGAAGGAGAGGGATGTTCGAAAGTTGAGGAAGACGTAGAGAAGAGGGTGTTGAATTTTTCTATTACTTCAAAAAAAGTAGAGGAAGGATCAGTATCCATTATAGGAGATGGAGGAGGATGAGAGGATTAGAATTACTGAAGAAAACTAGGTAGAATTGAGGGATGATTAGTAGAAAATCCTGAAGTAGAGGAAACTGATAATCGCCATCATGAGGAAACTGATAATCGTTGTTAAAAGCGAGACTATTATCTTGTTGAGGTAACATCTCGTCCATGCGTCATTTCCATGGGCGGAGCTAGAATAGGGCAAGTGGGGTCATATGACCCCAATCAAAAAACAAAAATTAGTGTGTGAATATATTATATATATATATATATATATATATATATATATATATATATATATATATAGCAAATGACCTCTAGCCCTCTAGCTTAGTGGTTAAGAGAGGCGGCCCAAGTGGTCAGGAAATCGATCCCCGGTGGGAGCGTTCACCACAATTACCTTCTTTCAATATATATATATATATATATATATATATATATATATATATATATATATATATATATATTCAAAATGGGGGCTCTCCTTTCATGTCGTTTTTGTCTTTGAGTCTCTCTCTCTCTCTCTCTCTCTCTCTCTCTCTCTCTCTCTCTCATGTCGTCTCTCTTTTCATTATTTATCATGTAACACCTCTAAATATATTTAATTTTCATCCTATTTTTTTTAAAAAAAAAAATTATCCTCTAATTGATTCATGTCCAAATTGATTTTGTCATTATTTGCTCTTAGATGAATATATTTAATTTGCTCTTGATGGAATACAATTATTTTCTAGTATAATATTCTTCGATTAAGAAAATATTTAAAAAATATGAAGTGAAAGTAAATTAGTTTGGAAATAAAATATTTTAATCATGTTTTTACTTACGAATTTTTTTTTTAATCATCGTAAGATCCTAGGAAGGGCCGGACCTGAACTCATGGGGGTCCAAGGCGAACTTCCAAAATGAGCCTCTCATACATAATGTAAAAAAATTAAGAAACTAAATAAAAGAAAAAATTTAAAAAAATGTTGCTGCCAAGAATTGAACTGAGAACACTAATGTGCAAGTCTGACATAATAACCACTACATCACAAATGTTTCATGTTAAGTGAGACCCATGATAAATATTAGTTCTATTTTAGATACAATATTATTAATATATTTATGTTTAAACTAATTTTTTGTGGCCCCCTAGTCCATGGGCCCTGGGCGGCCGCCCTGGCTGCCTTCGGCCAGGGTTGGCCCAGATCCTATGATGGAAAGGTTCATGACTAAAATTGTAGGATTAAAGTGTGGATTTTAAAATACATTGAATCTTCTCGATCAAATGGTAAAAATTTATAAAAAATTCTTGTATGACCTGACTAGAATGAGACTAAAGTTTAAGATTCTGATAATATTGGGTAAGAAATGTTTATTGCCAAAAGTATTTTGAACTGAATGAAAAAAAAATGTGCAGCTACATTAGGAAAACTAGAATAGACAACCAAGGTTACGTATAGAAAATATGATTTTGTGACTAATTCATGCAAAAAAAAATTCTTTATATTTTTTAATTTTTTTGGATTAAAAATTTACCCCGCTGTACTATGCTAGCTATTATATATTTATCTACTTTTGTCTTTATTGTTATATCTCTCTTTAAACAGCTTGATTTCGAGCCTAATGAAACCAATCCTTTTCTTTAACTTTAAAATGCATCAATTAGAGAATGTAATTTTAGTTCACATCCAGGGGCTAGTTTGGTTCTTGCTTGAAATTGGTGTTTACCTTTTCTGACAGCATTTTGGCCAAAATAGCAAACTTAAACTCGTCCACATTTTATGTTTTCACCATACAAAATTGGCCAAGCATCAATCTTCAATCTCTCCACCATTTGGTGTTTGCTATTTGACATAGAGAGTTTTTTAATTTCAAATTGGAACCAAACTAGTACTAATTCGCAATCCTAATTATTGCTACTTCAAATATTCATTGTGAGGACGGAAAGCTTATATTTCATAATTCCTTGAAGAATACAATTGATAATTTATAGAATGAATCATGAAATTATTGTGCAGGCCAATTGTGGTTTTCAAACAAGGATTCCGAAGTCGGCAATATTGGTAAGATTGCTTAATTTCTCCCCTTTTATTTTTCCTTTTACTTCCCCTTCTCTCAAATGAATGTTGCAACATATTTTACTGCAATTGCTGCTGATTTTGGAGTTCTTTATGTATAGTCTGGTGGAGTGCTCAGACATCTGCAACCTAATCAAAGATGGAGATGATGGGTTTTAAAGAAAACATGCAGAAGACGAGTCTACACAAACAAACAAACAAAAAAACCAAGATAATACACATTGCATTTCTGAATAGATATGTTAGTGGCATACCTGTCTAATTAAGATTCAATTCTCCACTTGAAAGAGTTTTTCTGATTGGTACTGTTTCGGGGTTCTGCTTAGTACTCTAGCAGATTTCTTGAGGCTATGTACATCATGAAAACAAGTCTTTGACATCTAATAAGAAGAGTTGCATATGTTGTACAGGTTTTCCTTGTAAGTTTTACTAATCAGAAGCCATTTCGGTTTTAAAGAACATATGACCTCATAGCTACTCCATCTCTCTGCAATCTGTTCAAATTTTATTGCTATAGAGAAACTGAACATATATCAATAAATGTGTATGCTTTTGAATTTGGTTTTGTCTGCTGAAACTACTAACTTTCAATAATGATACATAATATTTTTGGTGTGCAAGGTGGCTACCTATGAGGAGGTGAGAAAGTGAAAGTTGTGGATCATAATAACAAAGAAAAGTATTAATTATATAACCAAATTGGTAATAATTTATTAATAGTAGTTATTTCACTTTTTATTTAATAATTAAAAATAATATCGCCAAAAATTTATTAAATAATTATGATATATTAAATAATATTGCTATTGTGCAGTATCGTTACTTATTTTAATTATTTAATATTAACTAAAAAATAATAATACTACATATTTAGTAATAATTACTAGTATTTAGTTAAATAAATAGTATTAATTATTTAATTATTTTATTGAATTTATTATTAATTATGTATTTAATACTAAAGAAAAACTGATAAATATAAGTACTAGTATTTAATATCCGTATTAATTTTTTTAATTAGTATTTATTATTATTTTAACTATTTAAATAATACTAATTATTTGACTAATATTAAATTAGTACTAGTTATTTAATAACATAACTAGTACTAATTTAATACAAAAAATGTTTGGAAACAACAGTATCGTGGTGACAAACAAAATAGTGCACAAGAACGCAACTTACAGTCTGGATTTTGTACATTGTACATTGTAGAAGAAGATATGCTATGACGAGAATTTTGTACATTGTAGAAGAAACTCCTGCCACAACAAACATCGTAAAACCTTATAGCACAAAGCGTAACTCTTAATTGATTCTTGTATTCTTCCATGTGCCTGTCCTTGTATTCCTTTTATGTGGCAATACAATCACAATAAAATAAAATATAGATATACTGGATTATATCCAAGAACGTTTTGATTTCCGAGTGCTCTTTCATCAAAGGAGTTCTTCAGATAAGTTGCCTCAAATAGAACCAGAACACAAACTTTCTGAACCTCAGTGATTTGATTGCCCTCAATAATCCTAGTTTCAACTACATGAATACATAATAATTATGGAAGCCAAAAGACTCCTCATCAGTCGAACATTATGAACACATTACAAACAAATTCTGAATAAATTCCATCAAATTTGATTCCATTGAAGCTCCTGGTTGATCGAAGAGTTCTGAGTAAATTCTTCTTGCAAGCAAATGATACGACCAACCATAAAAGCAAGAAAGTGGGGAAGGTAACACAGATTTGCTGATAGAACAATTCACAAAAATACACCGATATTGGCTTAACACAATCAGAATATTTATCTCCAGTTTTTACACCAAAAATTGCATAGTGATCAATATACAACTTAAAATCTCTTATATACAGGGCATGGCATGAAGTTCACATCAGAGGTCTTTGTAGCACTGCCATGCCCTTACTAATTACAGAATTCCACATCACCTCATGACCTTCAGCAACATTCCTCGGGTGCCCAAGCATGAGTACAACAGCCACTTTTGTCCATCAGTTTAGTTTGTCCCTGGATTTTCAAAGACAAATTTACAGGTCTACAAGGAGAAGACCGAAAATCTAGACTATCAGTTTCTTGCTGACAATTAACTGCTAGTCTTCAAATCAGGAACAGGCCATCCATGCTGAGCACTTTCCCGTGAAACATTTTTGCAAAGGTTATTGTTTGTACGAATCCTTCACCTGGAATGAAGGTTACAATCCCTATATAGTTGATAACCAAGACAACCTCTGATGAAAAGAGTCAAGCTGGAAGGGAGCTGGATACTTCAGGGCAATGTATCAGGCAAGAAAAGATAACGAAATCGAGAATCAAATGGAAGGACACCACAATTTCGGGAGCCAAGGAATCCCTGCCTTCTCTGTGAAATGCATTGTTCAACGAAGGCTGCTTGCTGTTGCGGAAGGAAACGGGATATCCAGATTGCTAGCTTGGAATCATCAACAAAACCTCGGGCAAAACAGTGAAGCATCTTTGGCACCAGAAGCTTCCCTTTACTAGTTAATCCAACGGAGGCCTGGACGAAATCACGCTGAGCCTCCTGGAGCTCCTCTTTCACATTGCTGGTGGTATAGACTTTAACCTGCACATCCAAACCTTGCATGTTAGAATAACATAATTAATTTTTCTCAAGTCTTATGAAACTTGTCTTCCCAGCTGTTTGGTTGGCTGTAAGTAGTGTTGCTGTAAGTGGTGTTGCAATTCCAGTGTTTGTTTTGTTGCAAATGGGCATTTGCTGCAACAAACTGCATTAAATGCCCAATTTTCTGCAGCTCTGCAACACCATTTACAGCAGGAAAAGCTGCATGCATTCCTAATAGAAATAGTTTCACTGGACAACAACAGCCACCTAAAGAGAGAAAAAAAAAATTAACTGCACTTTTGAGGTTCTTCAAAGCAAACAATTTGCTTTGCAGTTTTCAAATAATAATAAATAGTTTATTTCATTTTAAATAGCTGCCCATTTTTATTATTAGGAGTCAACTTTGTCAGTCGTTAATAGTAAGCGATTTGTATCAACCACTGCCGTTCGTTCACTGCAAATTTTCAAATCATTCCCCTCCCCTTGTCACCCTGGAAATTAGTTTTCTGTTTAAACCAATAGCACAAATTTAAATATCTCACTAAGATATCGTTCAGCATTCCTAAACCTTGCGGGAGGTTCTCCATTTTCCCACCGTCTATTTGTGCTCTATTCAGTATTCATATGCTTCTCCTTCTGCTCCTAACCTGATCGTCCCTATAGAGGAACAGGAGTTGAGCGGCTGGAAGTTGCGGCAGCAGACAAGTTGACCTGTCTTCGCCCACCTGCAATGTTCGGTCAAGTCTGCCAGGAAACTGCAGTAGACCAGTCGAGCAGTCTGAGTCTACCTGCACTATCTGGACTCTGCCTGAGCTACTGTTCAGCCCACATATCCAGTTTAGGTGGCAATTAGCATGTAGATATTTGTAAAATTTGGTTATCAAGAAGCGAAGAAACATTTCTGTCCTCTTCTCCTTTCTCTCCCAAAATCCTAATTTTCTACAAAAACTACTGCAGTTTCCAACATAAGACATTTGTCCTTGTTTGTTTGCTTCTAGGATATTTTCCCACAGCATAACATTGTAATTGTTGGCAAACATCGTACATAGCTTTATTAATTGGATGCTAACTATCGGTACTGCACTCTTAGATTAGTTAGATAATTTTGGTTATTGAGAAAAAGAGGATGACAACAGTAAGAGAAGATGAAAGCATGTTAATACAAAGTTCATAAGCAACTTCTACAAGATGAATCAGCAGTGCCTGTCACAAATTTATAACATTATATTAACCAAATCCTGTGGGTTGATTAGAAATTAAAGTTCGTGCCAAGTCTACTTTGCGATTGTTTCAGTGTAAAAGAGTCACTTAAAGGTCAAAAGTAGGATAAAATCATATAGGATATTAACAAAATTACCGCAGGAGAAGAGTATGTCCCAGAGCTCAAAGCAAATGCCACAAGTGGCTCAGCTGTTTCAATTGCAAACTTCTTCTGCTCCTCAGAAACCTTCAGCTTGTGAATGGCAAGAAGTAAAGCCTGAAACAGGAAATTCTAATGTTAACTAGAATTTATCATTATGAAATGCTCATCAAGTAATAAAATGCAAGCAATGGACACAAATTTAACAACAACAAAGTTCCATACAGTTTGTGGTCTATGTGCTGGTGGCTTCATTTTCAAAATTACGTACTCAATGCAAGCTGCACTGAATGAGTGTCCTCCAACTGTATATGCAGCCTGAAATAAGCATACACCAAGCAATTTACAGCCTTGTAGCAGATATAATCCTCTGAATAATTAATAAGCACTTTTACAATGAAAATTCATATTTGCAGTAAAAAATTGTTTATCTTGGCTAATATAGATAAAATTTGATGGAATTGGTTACAAAGCAGTAAAAATACCACAGATGCCCTCATAGCATCACGTGAACATCCTTTTTGCTACTTTTGTAATTTAAGGTGATTTTATTATCATCATTATTCATGATCATCATCGTCGTCGTCATTATCATCGCCGTTATCCCTTTTCCCGTCAGAATGGGTTTTCTCATGACTTCGGACTTTGGAGCACAGTTCCAGAATTGTAAATATTCTGGCAGTTGATCTACCAAAACCCACCAGCTTGATGCATTGGGTCCAAGCCTCCCTCAGAAGAGAGCAGCTTGCCGATGCAACTCTAGAAGACCACTTGTGATAAAAGAAAATTACTGATTAAATTAGAAAACATCTCTTTGGGGTTTGGCAGTAGTTTTAGCATACTGTAAATTTATCATTATTGTGGATCTTTATAGAAGGAACTAATTTCTGGTAACTCTATAATATCACTTCCCTATAGAATGGTACGTCACAGTGTTAATAGTTTTCTGATCCCGATTATTCAGCTGTTGTTCTCTAATAAACTAAAAAAGGGCATACAAGTTCCACAAGGCTTCTGCTAATGCAGGGTCTTCAACAAGATGTACACAGCTTTATCCTAAATATATAGAGAGAGTATTTTTGCGACTCGAACTGGCATCCTCCAGGATAAGCAACAAACCTTAGTGCGTGCCACCGTCTTCTCTTAAAATTTTCTGTTGGAACTTGCTCATGAAAACTACTGCAGAACTACTGCAGAACTACATGTCAATGTGAAGAATGAAGGCTTCAAAGAATTCAAATCATGACTTGATTGATTCCTTCATGACCTCCATACTGTTGGGAAGGTGAACCAGCACAGAAACCATGTTGAGGCAGGATGCAGGATCTGACCCATATGATTTAAAAAGGAACGCCTTATCAAGATAAAGAACAACCCCAAATATAGATAGTGTCCAATGCAGTACTAAACATTGGCCCAACTTCCTCTCATCAACCCAACTGATGAGAGACACTCCAAAAGGTCTCCACTTAGCGCACATTTACTCGAGGCTGATTTTCACCAAATATAGATAGTGTCCCCATCAGACACTACATCTAACCAGAGTACAGCTCCACTTTAATGCCCAAACCTTGGGCTCAAAAGCCAAAACTCAATCATCAACTGGGAGATGAAACCAGAGATGAAAAAAATATGATATGACAAACATATTTCAAGCAAGTTTGGGATGTATTGTAATGCCCCGCTCCTCGCGATAGCATTGTGTTGGCTTGTTGACTTGAATAGCCTAGTTGGACTCTTCATGACCAGAGAAAGGACAATTCGTCAAAAGGTGGGTGGGGTTGATTCTTCTTCCCTTTATCTTCACACTTAATAAAAGAATTTCTTTTTTTCTTTTGCAACGCCTTTATGATGCGCTAATAAGAGAAGGAAGATAAAGAAATCACTTGTATGTTATTATTGTCGTAGTTTTGAAATGTGGGATAGGTAAACTGTTGGTGCACTTAAGCACGAGAATGAGATAGTAGGCTTTTAAAAGTGAAATTTAAGAGATTGTATTATGAGCCTTTGCAGGAAAAGTGTTATGGAAATGGTTTGGTACCATGTAATAGTTGGCAATGTTTTGGGACCAATGGGTTGCCACTTATGAGAACACTGAAACGGAAAGATGTGTTATGACCATAGAGCTCGGGAAATGAGAAACATAATGGAGATTACATTGAAATCAATTTCAAACATTTCCACGCATATTATGCTTTGAAGCTAGAGCGCATGCATTGCAGGGTCATGGACAACTTATGCACAAGATTTGGCATTCCTCGGACGGTAATCGGGGTATCGGAACCGTATCGGCCTAGGAGAAAATTATGAATGTGCATTCTTCTCCCCATGAAAATAGCACTGGTGCATTCTTCGAGAGAAAAGAATAGCACGAGCGCATGGCTTCGAGAGAGAAGACGGGCACGAGTATTAGCGACCTCCGGTAAGGTTAGCTATCTATATACTGGAGGGATGTCGTAATACTGTAGATAGTCCAAAATGGTGTTTCAACAATGACCGCCATGTAGTTAGGCTGCATACTAATGACAATTGTTTTGCATACATAATCAATTGATGCAGGGATGGACTGAGAATACTTAAAAATGTGACTCTAATGTTGTTTTACAGTGAGGGCAAAATATAACTAGATTATTGTATTCTAATCCTTGTTGTGCAGGTCAGGGAAGTTGCAGGATAGTAAAATCACTGTGGAGTGATATTTATTATTTATGTTTATGTTTCAAACTTGTTAATCGACCCTAGAGAAAGTAGAAAAGCATCTAATAATTGTACTTATTCTCACATGATTACAATGTTGATTTAGGTGAATCGGGTTGAAACCGCTCATCAATACGCTCCCTAATGTGCTGACCCTTTCCTCCACAGGTGCGAAGAGTGACTTGGATCTTTCTGAGACGTGGAGAAATCGTTTGGCGAACTGAAGCAATTATTTTGGAAAAATGCTACCTTTGCTATAAACGGTATAATGTATGGAACGTTGTATATCATTTGTAATCGTGAATTGTAAGCCAAGTAGGCATTTCAATTGGCTATTGAGAGTCGTATGTATTCGTCTGCAAAGTTTATCAATAAAAGAGACTATTTTCATTTACTTCTTGTGATTCAATTTGTTTGCTGATTTTCGCTACATTGACCATGATTTGCAATCATTTATCAATTGTGCACATCCATACCTTGTACAACTGCAATTTAGATTTATACGACATCACGTCCAGTGGCAACTTATCGGTTCTGGAGAAGCGGGACATGACATATACAAGTGTAACACCCATATCTCGGAATACGTATTTTTGTCAAGCTTGCATGTATTTCAGACCTGTATTTATTTTCTCGAATTTTGGCATGTACTTGTAATTGGCTTGACTTGCAGATTTTGGTTCTCGTAATTGGGTTTTACCTGGCTTGGTTTATTTTATGGAGGAGAATTGGTTTGATTTGGTTTGGTTTGGTTTAGCATGCATTGGAACACCTCAGCCTATGTTCAACCCTCAACACACCACAACCACCCTCATTAAATCCCACCTAACTTTTCTCTCTCCTCTTTATTTCCATTAACTTCTCCATCTCCTTCTTCTTCCTTCCTCTACACAACTCACCATCACCCATAGGCAAGTGCACCTTGCCACCACATGAGAACCACTTTTTATTTGTCCATTAGCTAGATTAGGCCGTGGAGATCAACATTAGTGCTTGACATTTTGTGATTTGGAGTCTCCATTGTTCTAGATCTAGGTTTTAACTATTTTCGGATTTACATGGTTTTGATCTATTTTGGTTGGATTTTTGTGGGTTTTGATGCTTCCATGTGGAAGAGAATTCAATTTTACTCAAGTTAGACCTTTGAAAATCTAGATTTGGTTTTGATTTGACCAAGATATGAAGAATGGAATTTTTGGTGTTCTTGAGCTTCTTCTCGGCCTGGAGTAGCAGGCTGCAGCCTGCGCTCTTTAGCGCAGTGCTGGACTGCGCATCCCCTCTCGGCCTGCGCTCTTTAGCGCAGCGCCGACCGCGCTGCTTGCCCCTTGGCGAACTGCGCTCAGCCCCATGCGCCAACCCTTCCTGCGCACTTCACCCTGCGCAGCTCACTCCTGCGCAGTCTGCTCATGCGCAATCCACCCCTGCGCAGTTCACTCCTGCACAGTCTGCTCATGCGCAATCTAACCCTGCGCACTTCACTCCTGCGCAATCTGACCCATGCTTCATCCCTCCTGCGCACTTCACTCATGCGCAATCTGACTCCTGCGCACTTGACCCATGCGCCATCTGCCCCTGTGCCCTGTGCCCCTGCGCACTTGGCACCCAACGCAGCTGACACCCTGCGCAATCCAACCCCTGACCCCTTGCGCAAACCATTGGCTCTTGGAGTTTTGGTTTAATTTCTTTAAGCTTGGCTCTTCTTTAGCCCTATTACTTGATATGTTTGGAATGACTATTGTACATGGCATGGTATGACAAAGAACTAGCATAACACGACAGTGATCCGTAGTGGTGCACTCCTGACATGACCAACCTGACATGATAGTGGCCCGTCGTGGCGCACTCCTGACAAGTACCCTGACATGATTTATCTTGATGCTGTTGCGACGGCTAACTTGACTCGTATAATCAAATTGACACCGTGGGTGTTCCTGCTTGCTTGCTTGTGCAATCCACTTGTCTTGTCTTGCATCATGTCTAGGACGTGACTCCCTGGTTCCCACGGTCAGGGATTCATACTGAATATGGATTAGGCTAATGACTAGATCAAACTATAGTTCATGGAGAATTTTCAGTCACAGGCAATCTTGTTATCTAGGCGCTCTTAATTGGACTTGTAACTTGCCGACGAGTAGAGCACATTTCCAGCGCACTGTCATGTGTTGCACCCTCTAAGTCACCTAAGGGTATATCGTCTCCTGGGCGATGTACCCAACCATACTCTCAACCCGTGGAAGGATAACTGGATGGTCTGCAGGGCTTGGGACTGGGAATTTCTCACTTGCATCTTGTTAGTAATTAAGGCTTGTGATAACCCTAGTTAGTTAAAGTAGTAAGCCGTAGTAATTGCTTGGCCGCTTGTGAATGAATAATGTCTAGCCCTGTCTAGGTCTTGTCTAGTTCCTGTACCCTGGTACTCCTGAACATGATTGTTTTACTTGCTTTAACAATAATTGGGTAGGGACAAGGAGATATTCAGGCGAAGGTTACAACCCCGGTCCTTGTTTGGTTTACGGGTTGTAACCTGGCTCCCAGAATGGTTCCACATCCCTAGTCGTTTATTGTCCGGACGTGCTCTTGATTACTTGTACTTTTCTTTTATTTTCTTATGTTCTGATATGCTGGCTTTTGTTCTTATTTCGTGGCCTCCCTTGTGGCACTTGCTCTTTCTGGGGTTTGACCCAGCTGGTTTTGTGTGGCCAGATTTCGGAGCAGCTCCCGAGGATCTTCCGAACCTACAGCCCGATGGTGGCGACTAGAAGGAACCCGGGCTACGAGTGGGTTTTCTATTTTGTTTCGCTCACTCTATTGTGAAGTTATTCTTTTGAGGCGTTTAGCCGACGAGCACCTGTTAGCTCGATGCACTTTACTTACTGTCTGCCTACGGGCTGTAAACATGTTTGACAAATCCTAGGGTTGATCATGTATGACTTAACTCTTGCTAGTCCCAGCATTTTGTACGACTAGCTTCATGATCAGCTGATATGTAATATTTGGGACGCCTTTTATTGTATATTTGGTGGTCAAACATCTTGTGATCATATTACTTGCTTGAGATTAAGACAATAGGCTTGACCATAAGAGACCGTTGGCTTGTAGTAAACCCTCATATCTAGACAGCCGTGACCGTATAGTTGAGATGTATTCTATTTCAATATACGTAGCTGGCTATGTACGCCCCCGCTCTCCAGTATTCTGGTTCTGGGGCGTGACATGGTTTAAGTGGTGGCCCATGCAGGTCTTGTAAATCAAGAAATGTGAGGGTTTACCTAATAGATGTCTCAATCAGTATTCGCCCTTGATCTCCGCCCGTATTTTCAATCCCTGAAATTCTTGACCTGATCACATGCTTGTATCGTTGATCTGTCCTGGTCCTTCCTTATTGTTTTCCCTGTGTCGTCTTCTTCAGCGGCACTGTACCTGACCCCGCCGATCAGCAAGGTGGAGCACCTCCCGTGGACCAGCAACCTGGAGATCAAGCCCAGCATTCCGGAGTCGCCTCCAGAGTTGTACCTTCTGGAGGAGAGCCCCCAGTTCAGCCTGTTCAGCCTGCTGAGCCGGATGATGGCACTTTGGTAGGTCTTATCAGGACCTTGATAGCTTTCCAGGATCGTCGAGGAGACGCCTTGCACCAGACTGTGGCAGATGCCTTGACCAGAGGCGGTCATCCAGGGACCAGCGCGGCCAACAACTTCAAGCGCTTGAACCCTCCTTTCTTCGACGGCAGCGAGGATGCGATTGTCGCGGACGCTTGGCTTCAGGATACCGAGGTGGTTCTGGAAGCAGCTAGGACACCTGAGAATGAGAAGGTGGCGGTGGTACGCCTGTAGTTGTTGGACTTAGCTCGCAGTTGGTGGGCAGCGCAAGCCATGGGATTAGTGGCACCCATTGCTTGGGCAGCGTTTAGAGAGAGATTCCAGACGAAGTATTTCGATGATGTGGCTCGGTACGACCTGCAGACCAGATTTACCAACTTGAAGCAAGGAGGCAGAACAGTTGACAGTTATGCATCTGAGTTTTCTAGGCTCAGTAGGGACTGCATTTGGAGATCTTGTTGGCAGTCGAGCAGTTCGAGCACCAGACGTTCGATGCAGTATTGAGGGCAGCTAGGAGGCATTAGTACACCTCCCAGCGAATCGTGGATAGGACCGGAGGCAGGAAGCGGTCCCACAGTCAGATGCACCAATCATCAGCCCCAGCCCCGGCAGCTAGAAGTTTGACCATTGGAACACCGAGGCGGGCGGCCTCAGTGACGTCGGTTCAGCATTCGACCCCGACGTACCCGCAGCAGCAGAAGCAGAAGCAGACTTCGGCAATGGGATGTTCTCATTGCGGGAAGACAGGCCATGTAGTGGCAGATTGTCGTAGGGCGCAAGGATTGTGCCTAGCTTGTGGAGCGGCAGATCAGAAGATAGGAGCCTGCCCGAATAGGGGTAGTTCGTCCTCTTCCAGCCTAACCAGTCCATCGGTTAGGGGACCAGCACCTGTGTAGCAGCAGCAGTACCCAAGGCCATTGTTGCCTCAGGCCCAAGCATTCCAGCAGCAGTGTGCCCAGGCTCCAGTGCAGAGCAGGCAGAGAGGTTTCCAGCAGAGGGGACCCGCAGCTAGAGGTCAGGCCATGATGATGGCTATGGAAGAAGAAGTTGCACCAGGTGAGGTAGTGGCAGGTACTATTCTCGTCAACTCCTTTCCAGCTTCAGTATTATTTGATTCTGGTGCATCGCATTCATTCATGTCTGCACGATTCGCGACACGGATAGGATTGGAGCCCGAGTCATTATCAGTGAGGCTCAATATACTTACTGGTAATGGTCTTGTGGGAGTAGATCGAGTGTTTTTCTCGTGTCGGATCGTAGTTAGCGGTAGAGAGTTCCCCGCTAGATTCATAGAATTCCCTATGGCAGACTATGATGTAGTCCTAGGCATGGATTGGTTGAGGAACCAGTATGCTAGGATAGACTGCCATGTTGGCAGAGTTGTTTTCAGCATTCCAGGAGAGCCAGAGTTTTCCTTTTCCAGAGGCGCGGTGGAGCCATCCTCCCCAGTGTTGCGGATGGCAGTAGCAGCAGTACAGTTGCCCAGGATAGTTGAAGAGTTTCCAGATGTCTTCCCAGAGGAGCTTCCAGGGATGCCGCCAGAGCGGGAGATCGAGTTCACTATAGACTTGATCCCCGGGACAGCACCAGTATCAGAGAGTCTACAGAATGGCGCCTTCAGAGTTGGAGATTTTGTACAAGATGATTGAAGAACTCAGGACCAAGGGATTCATTCGTGCAAGTGGATCGCCTTGGGGAGCCTCGATGCTTCTTGTGAAAAAGAAGGATGGTACGTCCAGGTTATGTGTAGATTATCGTACCTTGAACTCAGTGACAATCAAGAACAGATACCCTCTCCCGAGGATAGATGACTTGTTTGATCAACTCAAAGGGGCTTCAGTGTTCTCGAAGATAGACTTGCGGTCAGGATACCACCAGATCAGAGTCAGAGAGCAGGACATCCCGAAGACAGCATTCAGATCGAGGTATGGACATTGGGAGTTCCTTGTTATGCCATTTGGAGCGACCAATGCGCCGGCCGTATTCATGGACCTCATGAATCGTATCTTCATGCCCTACTTGGATCAGTTTGTGATTGGGTTCTTGGATGACATTCTGGTCTACAGCAAGAGTGAGGCGGAGCATGAACAGCATCTCCGTATAGTTCTTCAGATCCTCAGAGAGCACCAGTTATATGCCAAGTTCAGTAAATGCGAGTTCTGGCTCGATCGCATTTCGTACTTGGGTCATATCATCACTCGAGGAGGAGTAGAAGTAGATCCCCAGATGATTGTGGCTATTGAGTCATGGCCAGTGCCCAGCACAGTTGCAGAGGTTCGTAGTTTTCTTGGATTGGCCGGATACTACCGGCGGTTTGTTTCAGATTTTGCAAGGATTTCAGCGCCGATGACCCAGTTGACCCGCAAGGATGTGCAGTTTGCTTGGACAGCAGAGTGTCAGGAATCATTTGAGAAGTTGAAGCCAGGTTTGATAACGGCTCCCATTCTCACACTTCCAGATGGGACCGAAGGATTCACAGTTTATTGCGACGCTTCAGGCAGAGGATTGGGATGTGTCTTGATGCAGCATGGGAAGGTAATATCTTATGCATCACGCCAACTTCGTGACCATGAGAAGAGTTACCCGACCCACGACTTGGAACTGGCAGCAGTAGTGTTTGCACTTAAGTTGTGGAGACACTACTTGTACGAGGATAGAGTGGAGATATTTACTGATCACAAGAGCCTGAAGTATGTTTTCACCCAGAAGGACCTTAATATGCGGCAGAGAAGATGGCTCGAGCTACTGGTGGACTACGATGTGGATTTGCAGTATCACCCAGGGAAGGCCAACGTTGTAGCAGATGCGTTGAGCCGGAGAGCCGGAGTTTATTTCCCGACGGCGCAACCAGAGTTATTGGCAGATCTTCAGAGGATGGGAGTTGAAGTGGTTCTTCCTTCCAGTGTGGCATTGATGGCCAGTCTACAGGTTCAGTCCAGCATAGTTGAGAGGATCCGGACGGCGCAATCTACAGATTCCAAGCTTCAGCAGCTCAGAGCGGAGTGTGAGACAGGAAGAAGGCCAGAGTTATGTATTCATGAGGATGGTACACTTCGGCACGGTACTCGTCTTTGTGTACCCAGTGGAGATATCAGACAGGAAGTCATAGCAGAAGCTCACATCTCGCAGTATTCTATTCATCCCGGTGGTACGAAGATGTACCGTGATATTCGTCAGCATTTCTGGTGGAATGGCATGAAGAGGGAGATAGCCCGGTTTGTCTCTCGGTGTTTGGTTTGCCAGCAGGTTAAAGCTGAACATCAGAGGCCCGCTGGACTTCTTCTGCCTTTGTCGATTCCAGAATGGAAGTGGGAGCATGTGACCATGGATTTTGTGACTGGATTGCCATAGATCCCCAGCTGGTAGAGATGCTATTTGGGTTATAGTTGACAGGCTCACGAAGGTGGCTCACTTTCTTCCATTCAGAGTTGGGCAGTCAACGGCTCAGTTGGCAGAGATGTACCTCAAGCAGATTGTCAGACTTCACGGTGTACCCGTCAGTATCACCTCGGACCGAGATTCAAGGTTTACATCGCACTTTTGGCGTAGCTTGCAAGAGAGTTTGGGAACTCGTCTCCAGTTCAGTTCGGCATATCATCCGCAAACGGATGGCCAGTCAGAGCGCACAATCCAGACTCTTGAAGACATGTTGAGGTCTTGCACACTTGACTTCGGTGGTTCGTGGGAGGATCACCTGCATCTTGCGGAATTCTCGTACAACAATAGTTTCCAGGCTAGTATCCAGATGGCTCCGTTCGAGGCTCTGTATGGCAGGAAGTGCAGGTCCCCGCTAGCATGGGATGATGTCGGAGAGAGGCAGATGCTCGGTCCAGAAATGATTGTCCAGACAGTTGAAGTGGTCAGAAGGATCAGAGATCGTCTTCGAGTTGCCCAAGACCGCCAGCGACATTGGGCCGATGCCCATCGGCGTCCCTTGGAGTTTGCTATCGGCGACCATGTATTCCTTAGGATCTCGCCTAACAGCGGCGTCATTCGCTTTGGCGTGCGGGAAAAGCTTAGTCCTAGGTATATAGAGCCGTTCGATATCCTGGAGCGAGTAGGAGATGTATCCTATCGTCTTGCTCTTCCGCCGTCGCTAAGTAAGGTGCATGATGTATTCCATGTGTCCCAATTACGACGGTATATCCCGGACCCGAGCCATATCCTAGACCATTCGGAACTGGTTGTTTGTCACCCTTATTTCCCGTATTTCACGTATTTCGTATTTATACTCGTATCTGGATTTTGGCATGTATTTTTATTTTTCTCAACTTGTGGAATTTCGGTATTTCTCGTATTTTGGGTTTTGACATGGCTCGGTTTTAATTGGATTGGGTTGGTTTGGTTTGATTTATTGTGTATTGGAACACCTTAGCCTATGCTCCACCCTCAACACACCACATCCCACCCTCTTTAAAACTCCACCAACTTTTTCTCTCTCCTCATAAACCTCCAATAATTTCTTCTCCTCCTTCCTCTACACAACACTCTTCTCCTTCCTCTCCACAACACCCACCCATAGGCAAGTGCACCTTGCCACCACATGAGAACCCTCTTTTATTTGTTCATTTGCTAGTTTAGGAGATGGTGATCAACATTAGAACTTGGTATTTTGTGATTTGGAGTCTCCATTGTTCTAGATCTAAGTTTTTCTTATTTTCGGTTTTGCATGGTTTTGATCTCTTTAAGTTGGATTTTTATGGGTTTTGATGTTTCCATATGGAAGAGAGTTCAATTCCACCCTTGTTGGAGCTTTGGAAATCCGGATTTGGAGTTCGGATGGCCAGGTTGTGATGCCTTGAAGTTCAGGGAGCCATTGGAGCTTCTTCTCGGCCATGGAGAAGAAGACCCTTTCCCCTGCGTGCGTGTCTTTACGCGTACGCAGCTCTCCTGCATGCGTACTTTTGTGCGTACGCAGCTCTCCTGCGTGCGTGTCTTTACGCGTACGCAGCTCCTGCGTGCGTGACTTTTGTTCGTATGCAGCTCCTGTTTGCGTGACTTTTGTTCGTACGCAGCTCCTGCGTGCGTGACTTTTGTTCGTACGCAGCTCTCCTGCGTGCGTGACTTTTGAGCGTACGCAGCTCTCCTGCGTGCATGACTTTTGAGCGTACGCAGCTCTCCTGCGTGCGTGACTTTTGAGCGTACGCAGCCCTCCTGCGTGCGTGACTTTTGAGCGTACGCAGCTCTCCTGCGTGCGTGATTTTTGAGCGTACGCAGCTCCCCTGCGTGCGTGCCCTTGTGCGTACGCTGCTCCCCTGACCCCTTTGCTTAACCCATTGGCTCTTGGAGTATTAGTTTTATTTCTCGACTTGGTTTCTCTTTTTTGGATTGGCTTTTCCTGAGATCTGTTTAACACAGCAGTACTATCTTGACTCGACACGGCCTAACACGGTTTTCAAGTAATTGTTTATGACTAGTACGATTCTCGAGATTTTCTGTGAATTATGATTTTGGTATTCTCTGATTTCCTTGCTAGTGACCCAGTGGGGTGCACACCTAACTTGTAACTTGTAATTAATCCTTGTGACCTGATAACTTGATAGTGGCCCGTGGCGGCGCACTCCTGACTTGTAGCATGACTTGATAACTTAACGCTGTTGCGACGGCTAACTTAACTTGACCTGCCTTGACACCGTGGGTAGTTATTTCTTGCTTGCTTGTTAAATCCACTTGTCCTGTCTTGCATCATGTCTAGGATGGGACTCCTGAGTACCACGGTCAGGAGTACCTACTAAAATGGATTATGGTTAATAACTAGAATAACTCAGTAGTCATGAAGAGATGACACAGCTACAGGCAATCCCGTTACCTGGGCGCTCTTGGGATCTGTAGCCTGCCGACGAGTAGGGCGCATTTCCAGCACACTGTCATGTGTTGCACCTTCTAAGTCACCTAAGGGTATATACGTTCCTGGACGATGTACCCACCTGAATTCAACCCCTAATTTTCGACCTGGGTAACCTGGATGGTCTGCAGGGCTTGTGGCTGTGGAACAATCTCATTGCATCTTGTCAGTAATTAGGCCTGTGATAACCGTAGTTAGTTAAAGTAGTAAGCCGTAGTATCTGCTTGGCCGTGATTGATTGAATGAAGTATAACCAGTCTAGCCATGTCTAGATCCAGTACAAGATTGCTTCCTGTCTTGATTTCTTACATTATTATCTTGTCGATAAATGGTGGAAAACCAAGTTCTGTTCAGACGAAGGGTTACAACCCCGGTCCTTGTTTGGTTTACGGGTTGTAACCTGGTTACCGGAATAGTTCCATGGTTATCTCGTCGTATATCATCCTGACATGTTTTCGTAAATTCTAGTTTTAATATTAGATTTTCTTGTGCTAATTGCTGGCTTTTGTTCTTATTTCGTGGCCCCCTTGTGGCACTTGCTCTTTCTGGGGTTGACCCGGCTGGTTTTGTGTGGCCAGATTTTGGAGCAGCTCCCGAGGATCTACCAAGCTTCCAGCCCAATGGTGACAACTAGACGGAACCCGGGCCAAGAGTGGGTTTTTCTTTTTGTCTTGCCCACTTCATTGTAAAACTATTCTTTTGAGACGTTTAGCCGACGAGCACCTGTTAGCTCGATGCACTTTACTTACTGTCTGCCTACGGGCTGTGATCATGATTAACAAATCCTAGGATTGATCATGTACGACTAAACTCTTGCTAGTCCTAACATTTTGTAACGACTAGCTTCATGATCAGCTGAATATGTAATATTTGGGACGCCTTATTATTGTATATTTAATGATCATACATCTTGCGACCTTACTTACTTGCTTGTGATTGAGACACTAGGCTTGTTATTGACCCTAAGAGACTGATGGCTTGTAGATAAACCCTCATATATCTAGACAGCCGTGACCGTATATCGAGGTGGTTACCATTTCAATATACGTAGCTGGCTATGTCTGCCCTCGCTCTCCAGTATTCTGGTTCTGGGGCGTGACACGGTTTAAGTGGTGGCCTATGCAGGTCTTGTCAATCAAGATATGTGAGGGTTACCAGATAGATGTCTCAATCAGTACTCGTCCTTGATCTCTGTTCGTATCTTCTGAATCCCTGGATTCTTGCCCTGATCCTGTGCTTATATCATTGATCTGTCCTGGTCCTTTCCTTATTGTTCCCTGTGTCGTCTTCTTCAGCGGCACTGTACCTGGTCCTACCGATCAACGAGGTGGAGTACTTCCCGTGGGTCAGCAGCAACCCGGAGATCAAGCCCAGCATTCCGGGGTAGCCTCCAGAGTCGTGCCTACTGGAGGAGAGTCACCAGTTCGGCCCGTCCAGCCCGCAGAGCCAGATGATGGTACCTTAGTAGGCCTCATCAGAACCTTGATAGCTTCCCAGGATCGTCGGAGCGACGCCCTGCACCAGACAGTTCAAGATGCTTTGACCCGAGGCGGACATCCAGGGAACCAGGCGACAAACAGCTTCAAGCGATTGAACCCTCCTTTCTTCGACGGCACTGAGGATGCGATTGCCGCGGATGCATGGCTTCAGGATACCGAGGTAATTCTGGAAGCAGCTAGGACACCCGAGAATGAGAAGGTAGCGGTGGTACGCCTGCAGTTGTTGGACTTGGCTCGCAGTTGGTTGGCGGCGCAAGCCATGGGATTAGTGGCACCCATTGCTTGGGCAGTGTTTAGAGAGAGATTCCAGACGAAGTATTTCGATGCTGTGGCTCGGTACGACCTGCAGACCAGATTTACCAACTTGAAGCAAGGAGGCAGAACAGTCGACAGTTATGCATTGGAGTTTTCTAGACTTAGTAGGTTTGCCCCCACCTTGGTGGCAACCGAGTTTGATAGGGCCCAGCGGTTCCAGCAAGGACTGCATTTGGAGATCTTGTTGGCGGTTGAGCAGTTCGAGCACCAGACATATGATGCAGTCTTGAGAGCAGCTAGAAGGCATGAATACACCTCCCAGAGGATCGTGGATAGGACCGGAGGTAGGAAGCGGTCCCACAGTCAGATGCACCAATCATCAGCTCCAGCCCCGGCAGCTAGGGGATTGACCATTGGAACTCCGAGGCGGACGGCCTCAGTAACGTCGGTTCAGCATTCGACCCCGACGTACCCGCAGCAGCAGAAGCAGAAGCAGACTTCCGCGATGGGATGTTCTCATTGCGGGAAGCCAGGACATGTGGTGGCAGACCGTCGCAGGGCGCAGGGATTGTGCCTGGCTTGTGGAGCAGCAGATCATAGGATAGGGGCTTGCCCGAATAGGGGTGGTTCATCAGCATCCAACCCTTCTAGCTCTTCGGTGAGAGGACCGGCCCCAGCACCAGTTCAGCAGCAGCAGTATCAGTCTTCGAGGCCCTTGCCGCTTCAGTCTCAGGCATTCCAGCAACAACACCCCCAGCAGTATGCACAAGCCCAAGCTCAGACCCAGAATAGGCAGAGAGGTTTCCAGCAGAGGGGACCAGCAGCCAGAGGACAAGGTCAGGCCATGATGATGGCTATGGAAGAAGAAGTTGCCCCAGGTGAGGTTGTGGCAGGTACTATTCTCGTCAACTCCTCTCCAGCGTCTGTATTATTTGATTCTGGTGCATCGCATTCATTTATGTCTGTACGATTCGCGACACGGATAGGATTGGAGCCCGAGTCATTATCAGTGAGGCTCAATATACTTACTGGTAATGGCCTTGTGGGAGTAGATCGAGTGTTTTTCTCGTGTCGGATCGTAGTTAGCGGTAGGGAGTTCCCCGCTAGATTCATAGAGTTTCCTATGGCAGACTATGATGTAGTCCTAGGCATGGATTGGTTGAGGAACCAGTATGCTAGGATAGACTGCCATATTGGCAGAGTTGTCTTTAGTATCCCCGGCGAGCCAGAGTTTTCGTTTTCCAGAGGCGCAGTGGAGCCATCTTCCCCAGCATTGCGTATGGCAGTAGCAGCAGTGCAGTTATCCCGGATAGTTGAAGAGTTTTCAGATGTCTTTCCAGAGGAGCTTCCAGGGATGCCGCCGTAGCGGGAGATTGAGTTCACTATAGACTTGATTCCCGGGACAGTACCAGTATCAGAGCGAGTCTACAGGATGGCGCCTTCAGAGTTGAAAATTTTATACAAGATGATTGAAGAACTGAGGACCAAGGGATTCATCCGTGCAAGTGGATCGCCTTGGGGAGCCCCGATGCTTCTTGTGAAAAAGAAGGATGGTACGTCCAGGCTATGTGTTGATTATCGTACCTTGAATTCGGTGACAATCAAGAACAGATACTCTCTTCCGAGGATAGATGACTTGTTTGATCAGCTCAGAGGGGCTTCAGTGTTCTCGAAGATCGACTTGCGGTCAGGATACCACCAGATCAGAGTCAGAGAGCAGGACATCCCGAAGACAGCATTCAGATCGAGGTATGGACATTGGGAGTTCCTTGTTATGCCCTTTGGAGCGACCAATGCGCCGGCCGTATTCATAGACCTCATGAATCGCATTTTCATGCCTTACTTGGACCAATTTGTGATCGTGTTCCTAGATGACATCGTGGTCTATAGCAAGAGTGAAGCAGAGCATGAGCAGCATCTCAGAGTCGTCCTCCAGACACTTAGGGAGCATCAGTTGTACGCCAAGTTCAGTAAATGCGAGTTCTGGCTCGATCGTATTTCATACTTGGGTCACATCATTACCCGAGGAGGAGTAGAAGTGGATCCCCAGAAGATTGTGCCCATCGAGTCATGGTCGGTACCCAGCTCGGTGGCAGAGGTTCGCAGCTTCCTTGGATTGGCTGGCTACTACCGACGGTTCGTTTCAGATTTCGTAAGGATTTCAGCGCCGATGACCCAGTTGACCCGCAAGGATGTGCCGTTTGTTTGGACAGCAGAGTGTCAGGAATCATTTGAGAAGTTGAAGCAAGGTTTGATAACGGCTCCCATTCTCACCCTTCCAGATGGGACCGGAGGATTCACAGTTTATTGCGACGCTTCAGGCAGAGGATTGGGGTGTGTCTTGATGCAGCATGGGAAGGTAATATCTTATGCGTCACGTCTACTACGTGATCATGAGAAGAATTATCCGACCCACGACTTGGAATTGGCGGCGGTAGTGTTTGCCTTGAAGTTGTGGAGACACTACTTGTACGGAGATAGAGTGGAGATCTTTACTGATCATAAGAGCATGAAGTACGTTTTCACCCAGAAGGACCTTAATATGCGGCAGAGAAGATGGCTCGAGCTACTGGTGAACTATGATGTGGATTTACAGTATCATCCCGGGAAGGCCAATGTTGTAGCAGATGCATTGAACAGGAGAGCCGGAGTTTATTTCCTGACGGCGCAACCAGAATTATTGGCAGATCTTCAGAAGATGGGAATTGAAGTGGTTCTTCCAACCAGCGTGGCATTGATGGCCAGCCTACAGGTTCAGTCCAGCATAGTTGAGAGAATCCGGGTGGCGCAGTCAACAGATTCCAAGATCCAGCGACTCAGAGCAGAGTGTGAAGCAGGAAGAAGGCCAGAGTTATGTATTCATGAAGACGGTACACTTCGGCACGGCACTCGTCTTTGTGTACCCAGTAGAGATATCAGACAGGAAGTCATGGCAGAAGCCCACAGTTCGCAATATTCTATTCATCCGGGTGGTACGAAGATGTACCGTGATATTCGTCAGCATTTCTGGTGGAATGGCATGAAGAGGGAGATAGCCCGGTTTGTCTCTCGGTGTTTGGTTTGCCAACAGGTTAAAGCTGAACATCAGAGGCCCGCTAGACTTCTTCAACCTTTACCGATCCCAGAATGGAAATGGGAACATATAACCATGGATTTCGTGACCGGATTGCCCAGATCTCCGGCCGGCAGAGATGCTATTTGGGTAATTGTGGACAGGCTTACCAAGGTGGCACACTTTCTCCCGTTCAGAGTTGGACAGTCGACGGCGCAGTTAGCAGAGATGTACCTCAGACAGATCGTCAGGCTTCACGGTGTGCCAGTCAGCATCACCTCGGACAGGGATTCAAGATTCACATCACATTTTTGGCACAGCTTGCAGAATAGTTTGGGGACTCGGCTTCAATTCAGCTCAGCTTATCACCCGCAGACGGATGGTCAATCAGAGAGCACAATCCAGACTCTCGAAGATATGTTGAGATCCTGTACCCTTGACTTCGGTGGTTCATGGGAGAATTATCTGCACCTGGTGGAATTCTCGTACAACAACAGTTATCAGGCCAGTATCCAGATGGCACCTTTCGAGGCTCTTTATGGCAGGAAGTACAGATCCCCGCTAGCATGGGACGATGTCGGGGAGAGGCAGATGCTCGGACCCGAATTGATTTCCCAGACGGTTGAAGTGGTCAGGAAGGTCAGAGATCACCTCCGAGTTTCCCAGGACCGCCAGCGCCATTAGGCCGATGCTCATCGGCGTTCCTTAGAATTTGCTGTCGGCGACCATGTATTCCTTAGGATCTCACCTAACCGCGGCGTCATTCGCTTTGGCGTGCGAGAAAAGCTTAGTCCTAGGTATATAGGGCCGTTCGATATTCTAGAGCGAGTAGGAGATGTATCCTATCGTCTCGCTCTTCCGCCGTCGCTAAGTGAGGTGCATGATGTATTCCATGTGTCCCAATTACGACGGTATATTCCGGACCCGAGCCACATCCTAGACCATTCGGAATTGGTTGTTGGTACTAACCTTTCGTATGAGGAGAGGCCCGTGTCTATATTGGACCGGAGGGAGAAGATACTCAAGAACAAGACTATTAAATTAGTCCGTGTTGCTTGGGGTCATCACTCTCTAGGTGAGTCAACGTGGGAGCGTGAGGACGACATCCGATCGCGATATCCCTACCTGTTTGACTCGTGAGGTATAATGTCTTTCGTATGCCTTACGTTTTCCCTTCCTTGCTTGCATTGTATGATTGTATGATTGAACTGCTTAGTGTAACTTGTCTGTGCTTAATGTAGCTTGTCGTGACAATCTCTAGCTCCTTGATTAAATTCCGAAGACGGAATTCTTTTAAGGTGGGTAGAGTTGTCACCCTCATTTTCCGTATTTCCCGTATTTCGTATTTATACTCGTATCTAGATTTTGGCATGTATTTTTATTTTTCTCAACTTGTGGAATTTCGGTATTTCTCGTATTTTGGGTTTTGACATGGCTCGGTTTTAATTGGATTGGGTTGGTTTGGTTTGGTTTGGTTTATTGTGTATTGGAACACCTTAGCCAATGCTCCACCCTCAACACACCACATCCCACCCTCTTTAAAACTCTACCAACTTTTTCTCTCTCCTCATAAACCTCCATTAATTTCTTCTTCTCCTTCCTCTACACAACACTCTTCTCCTTCCTCTCCACAACACCCACCCATAGGCAAGTGCACCTTGCCACCACATGAGAACCCTCTTTTATTTGTTCATTTGCTAGTTTAGGACATGGTGATCAACATTAGAACTTGGTATTTTGTGATTTGGAGTCTCCATTGTTCTAGATCTAAGTTTTCCCTATTTTCGATTTTGCATGGTTTTGATCTCTTTAAGTTGGATTTTTATGGGTTTTGATGTTTCCATGTGGAAGAGAGTTCAATTCCACCCTTGTTAGACCTTTGGAAATCCGGATTTGGAGTTCGGATGGCCAGGTTGTGATGCCTTGAAGTTCAGGGAGCCATTGGAGCTTCTTCTCGGCCATGGAGAAGAAGACCCTTTCCCCTGCGTGCGTGTCTTTACGCGTACGCAGCTCTCCTACGGGCGTACTTTTGTGCGTACGCAGCTCTCCTGCATGCGTGTCTTTACGCGTACGCAGCTCCTGCGTGCGTGACTTTTGTTCGTACGCAGCTCCTGCGTGCGTGACTTTTGTTCGTACGCAGCTCCTGCATGCGTGACTTTTGTTCGTACGCAGCTCTCCTGCGTGCGTGACTTTTGAGCGTACGCAGCTCTCCTGCGTGCGTGACTTTTGAGCGTACGCAGCTCTCCTGCGTGCGTGATTTTTGAGCGTACACAGCTCCCCTGCGTGCGTGCCCTTGTGCGTACGCTGCTCCCCTGACCCATTTGCTTAACCCATTGGCTCTTGGAGTATTGGTTTTATTTCTCGACTTGGTTTCTCTTTTGTGGATTGGCTTTTCCTGAGATCTGTTCAACACAGCACTACTATCTTGACTCGACACGGCCTAACAGGGTTTTCAAGTAATTGTTTATGACTAGTACGATTCTCGGGATTTTCTGTTAATTATGATTTTGGTATTCTCTGATTTCCTTGCTAGTGATCCAGTGGGGTGCACACCTAACTTGTAACTTGTAATTAATCCTCGTGACCTGATAACTTGATAGTGGCCCGTGGCGTCGCACTCCTGACTTGTAGCATGACTTGATAACTTAACGCTGTTGCGACGGCTAACTTAACTTGACCTGCCTTGACACCGTGGGTAGTTCTTTCTTGCTTGCTTGTTAAATCCACTTGTCCTGTCTTGCATCATGTCTAGGATGGGACTCCTGAGTACCACGGTCAGGAGTACCTACTAAAATGGATTAAGGTTAATAACTAGAATAACTCAGTAGTCATGAAGAGATGACACAGCTACAGGCAATCCCGTTACCTGGGCGCTCTTAGGATCTGTAGCCTGCCGACGAGTATGGCACATTTCCAGCACACTGTCATGTGTTGCACCTTCTAAGTCACCTAAGGGTACATGCGTTCCTGGACGATGTACCCACCTGAATTCAACCCCTAATTTTCGACCTGGGTAACCTGGATGGTCTGCAGGGCTTGTGGCTGTAGAACAATCTCATTGCATCTTGTTAGTAATTAGGCCTGTGATAACCCTAGTTAGTTAAAGTAGTAAGCCGTAGTATCTGCTTGGCCGTGATTGATTGAATGAAGTATAACCAGTCTAGCCATGTCTAGATCCAGTACAAGATTGCTTCCTGTCTTGATTTCTTACATTATTATCTTGCCGATAAATGGTGGGAAACCAAGTTCTGTTCAGACGAAGGGTTACAACCCCGGTCCTTGTTCGGTTTACGGGTTATAACCTGGTTACCGGAATAGTTCCATGGTTATCTCGTCGTATATCATCCTGACATGTTTTCGTAAATTCTAGTTTTAATATTAGATTTTCTTGTGCTAATTGCTGGCTTTTGTTCTTATTTCGTGGCCCCCTTGTGGCACTTGCTCTTTCTGGGGTTGACCCAGCTGGTTTTGTGTGGCCAGATTTCGGAGCAGCTCCCGAGGATCTACCAAGCTTCCAGCCCAATGGTGACAACTAGACGGAACCCGGGCCAAGAGTGGGTTTTCCTTTTTGTCTTGTCCACTTCATTGTAAAACTATTCTTTTGAGGCGTTTAGCCGACGAGCACCTGTTAGCTCGATGCACTTTACTTACTGTCTGCCTACGGGCTGTGATCATGATTAACAAATCCTAGGGTTGATCATGTACGACTAAACTCTTGCTAGTCCTAACATTTTGTAACGACTAGCTTCATGATCAGCTGAATATGTAATATTTGGGACGCCTTATTATTGTATATTTAATGATAATACATCTTGCGACCTTACTTACTTGCTTGTGATTGAGACACTAGGCTTGTTATTGACCCTAAGAGACTGATGGCTTGTAGATAAACCCTCATATATCTAGACAGCCGTGACCGTATATCGAGGTGGTTACCATTTCAATATACGTAGCTGGCTATGTCTGCCCCCGCTCTCCGGTATTCTGGTTCTGGGGCGTGACATTGTTGGTACCAACCTTTCGTATGAGGAGAGGCCCGTGTCTATATTGGACCGGAGAGAAAAGATACTCAAGAACAAGACTATTAGTTTAGTCCGGGTTGCTTGGGGTCATCACTCTCTAGGTGAGTCAACGTGGGAGCGTGAGGACGACATCCGATCGCGATATCCCTACCTGTTTGACTCATAAGGTATAATGTCTTCCGTATGCCTTATGCCTTCCGTCCTTGCTTGCATGCGTGATTGTTTGATTGACTGCTTAGTATAGCTTGCATATGAATAATATAGCTTGTCCTTGTCTCTCTAGCCTCCTAATTAAATTTCGAGGACGGAATTCTTTTAAGGTGGGTAGAGTTGTAACACCCATATCTCGGAATACGCATTTTTGTCAAGCTTGCATGTATTTCATACCTGTATTTATTTTTTCAGATTTTGGCATGTACTTGTAATTGGCTTGACTTGCAGATTTTGGTTCTCGTAATTGGGTTTTACCTGGCTTGGTTTATTTTATGGAGGGGAATTGGTTTGATTTGGCTTGGTTTGGTTTAGCATGCATTGGAACACCTCAGCCTATGTTCAACCCTCAACACACCACAACCACCCTCATTAAATTCCACCTAACTTTTCTCTCTCCTCTTTATTTCCATTAACTTCTCCATCTCCTTCTTCTTCCTTCCTCTACACAACTCACCATCACCCATAGGCAAGTGCACCTTGCCACCACATGAGAACCACTTTTTATTTGTCCATTAGCTAGATTAGGCCGTGGAGATCAACATTAGTGCTTGACATTTTGTGATTTGGAGTCTCCATTGTTCTAGATCTAGGTTTTAACTATTTTCGGATTTACATGGTTTTGATCTATTTTGGTTGGATTTTTGTGGGTTTTGATGCTTCCATGTGGAAGAAAATTCAATTTTACTCAAGTTAGACCTTTGAAAATCTAGATTTGGTTTTGATTTGACCAAGATATGAAGAATGAAATTTTTGGTGTTCTTGAGCTTCTTCTCGGCCTGGAGTAGCAGGCTGCAGCCTGCGCTCTTTAGCGCAGTGCTGGACTGCGCATCCCCTCTCGGCCTGCGCTCTTTAGCGCAGCGCCAACCGCGCTGCTTGCCCCTTGGCGAACTGCGCTCAGCCCCATGCGCCAACCCTTCCTGCGCACTTCACCCTGCGCAGCTCACTCCTGCGCAGTCTGCTCATGCGCAATCCACCCCTGCGCAGTTCACTCCTGCACAGTCTGCTCATGGGCAATCTAACCCTGCGCACTTCACTCCTGCGCAATCTGACCCATGCTTCATCCCTCCTGCGCACTTCACTCATGCGCAATCTGACTCCTGCGCACTTGACCCATGCGCCATCTGCCCCTGTGCCCTGTGCCCCTGCGCACTTGGCACCCAACGCAGCTGACACCCTGCGCAATCCAACCCCTGACCCCTTGCGCAAACCATTGGCTCTTGGAGTTTTGGTTTAATTTCTTTAAGCTTGGCTCTTCTTTAGCCCTATTACTTGATATGTTTGGAATGACTATTGTACATGGCATGGTATGACAAGGAACTAGCATAACACGACAGTGATCCGTAGTGGTGCACTCCTGACATGACCAACCTGACATGATAGTGGTCCGTCGTGGCGCACTCCTGACAAGTACCCTGACATGATTTATCTTGATGCTGTTGCGACGGCTAACTTGACTCGTATAATCAAATTGACACCGTGGGTGTTCCTGCTTGCTTGCTTGTGCAATCCACTTGTCTTGTCTTGCATCATGTCTAGGACGTGACTCCCTGGTTCCCACGGTCAGGGATTCATACTGAATATGGATTAGGCTAATGACTAGATCAAACTATAGTTCATGGAGAATTTCCAGTCACAGGCAATCTTGTTATCTGAGCGCTCTTAATTGGACTTGTAGCTTGCCGACGAGTAGAGCACATTTCCAGCGCACTGTCATGTGTTGCACCCTCTAAGTCACCTAAGGGTATATCGTCTCCTGGGCGATGTACCCAACCATACTCTCAACCCGCGGAAGGATAACTGGATGGTCTGCAGGGCTTGGGACTGGGAATTTCTCACTTGCTTCTTGTTAGTAATTAAGGCTTGTGATAACCCTAGTTAGTTAAAGTAGTAAGCCGTAGTAATTGCTTGGCCGCTTGTGAATGAATGATGTCTAGCCCTGTCTAAGTCTTGTCTAGTTCTTGTACCCTGGTACTCCTGAACATGATTGTTTTACTTGCTTTAACAATAATTGGGTAGGGACAAGGAGATATTCAGGCGAAGGTTACAACCCCGGTCCTTGTTTGGTTTACGGGTTGTAACCTGGCTCCCAGAATGGTTCCACATCCCTAGTCGTTTATTGTCCTGACGTGCTCTTGATTACTTGTACTTTTCTTTTATTTTCTTATGTTCTGATATGCTGGCTTTTGTTCTTATTTCGTGGCCTCCCTTGTGGCACTTGCTCTTTCTGGGGTTTGACCCAGCTGGTTTTGTGTGGCCAGATTTCGGAGCAGCTCCCGAGGATCTTCCGAACCTCCAGCCCGATGGTGGCGACTAGAAGGAACCCAGGCTACGAGTGGGTTTTCTATTTTGTTACGCTCACTCTATTGTGAAGTTATTCTTTTGAGGCGTTTAGCCGACGAGCACCTGTTAGCTCGATGCACTTTACTTACTGTCTGCCTACGGGCTGTAAACATGATTGACAAATCCTAGGGTTGATCATGTATAACTTAACTCTTGCTAGTCCCAGCATTTTGTACGACTAGCTTCATGATCAGCTGATATGTAATATTTGGGACGCCTTTTATTGTATATTTGGTGGTCAAACATCTTGTGATCATATTACTTGCTTGAGATTGAGACAATAGGCTTGACCATAAGAGACCGTTGGCTTGTAGTAAACCCTCATATCTAGACAGCCGTGACCGTATAGTTGAGATGCATTCTATTTCAATATACGTAGCTGGCTATGTACGCCCCCGCTCTCCAGTATTCTGGTTCTGGGGCGTGACAACAAGCATCCAAAAAGGCAGAAATGAAAACATAGGCACCGATACCAATTGCTATTAGGGGTGCAACTTGGGCGGGCTAAACCCGAACCCGATGGGGTAAACCCGTTAATGGGTTGGGTAGGGTTGAAGATACTCGGGCTCGGGTATGGATTAAAATATTTGAACCCGATCAAAAATTGGGTTGGGCTCGGGTTCATGTGTCGGGTTACCCGAAGAACCCGAAATGTTTTATATTTCTTAAATAAGAAGTTTAAATCCTAAATTTCTCTACCCAAACTCTTCAACTCCTTATCATAAATCTTATTTTAGTTTGTAATTTTCAATGATCAATACTTTATTGGTATTTGATTATGTGTTTAATATTACTTTTGTTTAAAACTATTTCAAATATTATATTAGAGTCCGATAAACTCGATGGACCCGACCCAACCCGAGGCAAACCCGATCCTCCGGGCTTGGTCTTGGGCTTCATATGTTTAACCCGAGGTCGGGCCGGACTTGGGCTCGGACTAGGCTTATAATTCATCGGGTTGGGCTCGGATTGACCTCAAGCCCGACCCAACCCGCCCGAGTTGCACCCCTAATTGCTATGAAGGTGGATTACACAGAAAAGATCAACCCGAGTTGCAGCACGATATAAGGCCGATCCATATGACTTAAAAAAGGAAACCCCTTATTAAGTCAAGGGACAACCCCATATAATAAAGCCTTTAACATTAAACATCATATAAGTTATATGGGACTAAACTTTGTTGTAGCCTCTGTTGGTATATTAGATTGTATTAAGGGGTTTTATGTAAGATGGAGGGTTGTAAGGCTATATATAGCCAAGAGATTATCAATAAACAAATTTATTACTACTAATATTCTACATGGTATCAGAGTCCAAACCCTCGCCGCCATCTCCACTCCCAATCACTAGCCGCCACCACCACTCCCAAACCCCAGCCGCCACCATCGCCGCCGCGCCACCACCGTTGTCGCCGCCACTATCACCGCGAAGCCGCGACTCCCGCTGGAGCCTTCTGTCGCAGTTCCCAACGTCTCCCTCAGGTCATTTCGGACGTTAACATCGAAGGCCTGATCCGATCGGGGAGAGACATGATCGGGTCTAGGAGAGGACGAAGAGGATGAACATGGATCGTAGGACGGGTGTGAGGTGATCGAAGAAGAGGAGAATCGATGGAGGAGATCATCAAGAAGTTGAACTGTGCGGAGGTCGCAACGTTGATGAAGCTGATGAAACTTTCGACTAGTAAGAACGGGACACGAACACCGGCGAAGTTGGAGCTTCCCTCCATCGATCTGAAGCTTGATGGACCAGATACCTCCCTGAGTTGTTCACAACGGGTGAGGAAAACTCTCGCAGGAAAGAACCTGGAGGGTTTCTTGTCAGGAGAGAACAGAGTCGGATGAGGGCTCGGCAGAACACGACGAGAGGAACTCCACTCATATGGTGATATATATATTTGGCTACTCATTTAGTCCAGTCGATCGTCGCCACAGTGGATGGCCTTGAAATGGTAAAGGACGTGTGGGAGAAATTGAGGAGGACCTACAATGGTGTAGGAAATAACTTGAGAATTTTTCAGATAAAAGGGGAGATCAACGACACCGTACAGGGGAAGAAGACGGTGCAGGAATATGCCACGGAATTGGAGCGTCTGTGGTTGGATTACGATCACTCCTTAGACCGGGCGAGCTGTGAGGACCCGAAGTGTAAGGAGAGACATGTATGTCTACAGGAGAGGACGATGAAGTTTCTTAAGGGACTGGCCGCAGTGTTTGCTCTGAGGATAGTACTACTTCTAGCGCAACCAAAGATCCCTACTTGAGCAAGCTATCACGACCATGATCCAGGAGGAGACTCGCATCAAGCTGCAGGCAGGGACAGGCGGTCCTCTTGAAGTAAAGTCAGCACCGGCGGTTACCAATTCAGGCGACACAGGACCTAAGGAAGAACCTCGACAGTGCTAAAGCTAGGTCATCTGAGGTATGCTTGTACCAATCCACCCAAGAAGGGAGATTCGGGTGGTGGACATGGACAGTTTCAAGGACGTGGCCGTGGTCCTGGGATCGACGGGGTGGTTGAGAAGGTAATCGGGCGAACCTACTAGTAGCAGAAGGCGATGAGGGAGTTGATGTTGCATATACTGAGGAGGATCAGGTACTGCTGGGCATGCTGAAGGTACTCGAAAGGAAACAGAGAGCGTCACGCGATGGAAACAGGAGGAGTGGAACTGAGGAAGCATCCACCTCATTCTTCGCCAGAGACAACGCTACCATGTATGCCCATCCATCGGAAAGTACTGACGACTCACTCGCCCTTGCATCTATGTCTTTCCTTAGATCGTCGGACTGGATTGTCGATTCGGGTGCGTCTCGATACGTGACAGGAAATGCTAGTGAGTTCTCTTCCTACACTCACCTAGCATCAGCTGACAGCATTCAAACAGCCGATGGTACTTTTCAGCCAGTGGTCGGTAAGGGTACTATCGATTGTATAGGTTCAGAGAAATTATCTAATGTTTTGCATGCTCCTTTTTTTCAGTCAGTCTTTTGTCCATTAGTTCTATAATCCTCCAACTAAAATGCATCATTTCTTTTAATATTCCTAAGGTGATCTTCAAGGAGAAGGAGACGGGATGAAAACTTGGGACTGACACTTGGCATGATGGATTGTGGTACCTGGATCGGGAAGGGTTGGATTCTGCATTGGTGTCTGTGGCAGAGAGGACAAGAATGGGAGGACCGAAGATGAGTGTCGAGAATACACTAATACTCTACCACAGGCGGTTGGGACACTCCTCTTTTGGTATTTTGAGTAGGTTGTATCCATCTATTTATGAGAAAACAAATAAGGAGAAACTAGTATGTGATGCATGTGATTTAGGCAAACTTACTAGGAGCTCATATGTTAGTTCGGGCCACAAGAGCTCTTCTGTTTTTGATATTATACATTCTGATGTTTGGGGGCCGTGCGCTACAACTACTATGAATGGTTACAAGTATTTCGTTTCATTTATTGATTGTTCCTCACTTGTCACCTGGATGTATTTGATGAAGAATAAGAGTGATATTTTTGCTTGTTTTCGGGACTTTCATAAACATGTCCAGATTCAATACAGAGCAGTGGTAAAGGTACTGAGGTCTGACAATGGGACATAGTATACCAACAAAGCACTTGAGAAATACCTGTCAATCTACGGGATACAGCATCAGACCACCTGTGCATACACACCAACACAGAATGGAGTGGCAGAAAGAAATAACAGACACCTTCTGGAGGTGACAAGGAGCATGATGATCGCCATGGATATCCCACAGAGTCTGTGGGGGCATGCATTGTTGACATCAACTCAACTGATCAATATGATGCATTCGAAGGTACTTGGATGGAAGTCTCCATGTGAGATATTGCAAGAAAATTATAGTGGAATACTCCCGTTGAAGGTGTTTGGTTGCGTATGTTTTGTTTAGGACAACAGACCATCTATTTGAAAACTTGACCCGAGAGCAGTCAAGTGTGCCTTCGTGGGCTATTCGACGACTAAGAAGGGGTACGTGTGCTGGAGCCCAGTAGAGAAGAAGAGGTTTGTGAGCATGTATGTTCACTTCAGGAAGCATGAGCCATACTACCGTCAGGAGTGAACCTCATCCATGGACAACTCATCTTATACTGAGAGTATGAGGCAAGAGAGGGAGATTGTGAGAGTGTGGTGACCGATTTAGGAGTATGGCATGGAGACACGGTTGAGGAGGAGCAGGAGAGTTAAGAGAAACAGGGGAAAGAGATGAGAGGTGTTAGGGCCACGGCTCAGAGGAAGTTACTTACCTACAGCAGAAAAGGAAAGCAAACTGCAGGACCAGTACCTATAGTGCCAGCGCCAAGTCCCTTGCCTGCATCCGTCTCGACTCCTGAGACACCTACACCACCCCACCAGATTCTCCTTCAGGTGATATCATTCTTCCTACTCCTACCACACAATTATCAGTACGAAGGATCACTCGCAGCAATGCAAAAAATCTTCCTGATAGATATATTTGGAACTTTGCTCAGTTTGTTTCATATGATAACATCTCTTCTTCTCGTGAAGCATTTATTGCGTCTTTGGATAGTATTATTGTACCTAACAATTGGCAGGTTGCCAAGAACGATCCAAAGTGGAAAGCGGCGATGCACGAATTAGGGGCTTTTGAGAAGAACCACACTTGGAAACTGGTAAAACTGCTAGAGGGGAAGAAGGCAGTCGGATGCAAGTGGGTCTTTTCTGTAAAGCAGAACCCAGATGGACAGGTTGAGCACTGCAAGGCTCAACTGGTGGCAAAAGGATACAATCAGACGTACGACATTGACTACGACGAGACCTTTGCACCAATGGCGAAGATGAGCACCGTCAGGACCCCGATTTCTTTGGCAGCGAATGGTGGATAAAAGCTACATCAACTGGATGCGAAGAATATGTTTCTTCATGGGGATCTAGTTGAGGAGGTGTACATGGAGATACCACCAGGATTTTGCATCGATAAGACAGTGGACAAGGTCTGCAGGTTGAAGAAATCTCTCTATGGACTTAAGCAGTCTCCAGGGCAATGATAAGGATGGGATATCGGCAGATCAATGTCGATCATAATGTGTTCTTCCGTCAAAATGGAGGCCACATCACCATGCTTGCGGTGTATGTGGACAATATGATTATCTCAGAAGATGATGAGCAGGAGATTACCCGACTCAAGGGTAAGCTTGGCAAGGAGTTCGAGGTGAAGGACCTTGACCTTCTTCGGTACTTCCTTGGGATTGAGATTGCTCGAGGAGCAAAAGGAATTGTTCTTTCTCAGAGGATGTATGCACTGGACCTTCTCACAGAGAGGGATATTGAGATGCAAACCTACAGCAACGCCGATCAACCAGAGGTTCAAGCTGGGTGCTGAGGGTGGAGAACCAGTTAATCGAAACTGATATCAGAGACTGGTGGGCAAGTTGATCTATTTGAGCTACACACGTCATGATATCTGCTTTGTAGCGAGTGTGGTGAGCCGCTACATACATGACCCAAGGAAGGGTCATATGAACGCAGAGTACCAGATTCTGAGATACTTGAAGAGTGCCCCCGAAAAGAGACTGATATTCAGAAAGAATGATCATGTGAGCATCGAGGGCTACTGTGACTCTGACTGGACTAGTTGTGCTGATGATAGGAGGTCTACCTTAGGCTATTGTATATTATATGAGGCAACTTGGTCTCTTGGAGGAGTAAGAAGCAGTCAGTAATGGCCAAATCGACAGCTAAAGCAGAGTACAGAGCTATGGCCTTGGGAGTTGCAGAACTGTTATGACTGAAGAGTATGTTGGTGGAGCTGAAGCTGGATCAAGAAGCCAGGATGAAGCTGTGGTGTGACAACCAGTCAGCCATCAGTATCGCCAACAATCCAGTGCAACATGACAGGATCAAACACATCGAGATCGGTAGGTTCTTCATCAAGGAGAAGTTGGACAATGGGCTGCTAGAGGTAGGCCGTTCCAACCAAGGATCAGGTAGCAGACAGTATGACCAAGGGACTTAGCTCTGGAGATATGATTAGAGGATGTGAAAAGATTGGCTTAGTGAATATCTTCCGCCCATCTTGAGGAGAAGTGTTGGTATATTAGAATGTATTAAGGGATTTTATGTAAGATGGAGGGTTGTAAGGCTATATATAACCAAGAGATTATCAATAAACAGATTCATTACTCATAATATTCTACAACCTCTTCCCATCAACCAACGGAAGCAAGACACAATAAAGGATTCCATCACATAGGTCCTGGTAGGGGTGTTAACGAACGAAGGTATTCACGAGTTGGCTCGAGCTCCGCTCGCTGAAAAACTCTTGTACCAAACTTTTTGAGCTCAAGAACACGAGATTTAGCCTAAGTAAGAATATGCTAGTTAGATAAAAAGAGCCCAAACACGAGCTTAGAGATATTCGAATCGTGAGCTCGCAAGTCGGCTCATTTTATTATATACTTAATAAAAATATATTTTACTAATAGACTTCCAATTTGATATGAAGTTCATTTAAACACTTTCAATATGATAGTATGCTTATTGAGCTAACTTTGGTTTTGGACAAGCTCGTGAGCTTATGACACAAGCTCAATTTAAGATTAAGCTTGTCAATAATTCAAGCTCATCAAGGTTTCGAGTTTAAACGAGCGGCTCGCTACGAATATTTTAGTGAGCCGAGCTTGAGCTTAATTTTAGGCTTGTCTTCAAGCTCGAGCTAAGGTTGAGCTCTATTTTTCCCCTTAAAGGGTCAACCCAAGCGGCGGGTGCTCGCTCAAAGCTCGGCTCGTTAACGCCCCTTATATCCTGGTGCACTTATTTGAATCATTACCTTAGTTGAATGCCAAGAAATCAAAATCACGCCCTCAGGAGCAATCATCAAGATCTTCCTTTATCATGGTGCAAAATTGGGATTTAAGAAGAGAGCGAAGACAACCTATGTCAACCATCCAGCCCCCAAATAAATTCTTCTTATTATCATTCATCAATGTAAGGGAGGTATATCATGCTTCTGTAGAAAGCACTAAGTACTCAACATTATTACTGTAGTGGAACTAGATATTTCATTCAGATTTCCCTTCTAATTGTTGAAATTTCTTACATATGTCCCTACACTTTTTTCATGTTTCGTTTTAGTATTTTCAAATGCTGCAGCTGTATGCCTGATAATCATTTTCATAAGCTGCTGTTGTATAGCTAGGAATGTTTAGGGTGATGCGGTCCGATCCTCCTTCTCGGATCTTGGTCTGCGTAAGGTCAAACAAAGAACAACACGATGGGATTCCCGACAATGCTCTCTCCAAAGATTAAATCACCAAAAAGAATTAGCAAACAGAAAGGTGAAGAAGAATAGAATAAGAGTACCTACCTGATAATAAAGACTTTCCTCTGTTTATGTGAAGGACAGTGTTAGTGCAACAATTCCACCAATAGGGTCGTTAGCAAGGAGATATCCAACAACAACCTCCTATGATACCCGTTAGAGTATAGGCTTGTCTCCTACATGTCACGGACAGTGTTTAAATATTGTGCGTGACATACAGCCCTTGACTACTATGCACTGAGGAGTGGAGAGGGAAATTGTGAGCCATGATTTATGCAAAAGGAAGCTTCCAAACACCTCTCTTCTGACACCTATAGGGTTCCCTAAGGGTGAACGTTGAAGTTCCTCTAAAAACCAATCACCAATTAAGGACTGGACATAACTTTCCCTTTGGTCAGTCCTTATCTCGGACGGGGCCAGACTGGTACCTACTTCATCATAGTAGATTTTGTAAGTTTCTTTGGCACAAGGACGTCGAGGACCTAGAAACGAAAGGGAGACAAATTATTGGTTAATGGTCGCAATCATGAGGCCTCTACCAAAGGTGGAGGTGGATGCCACACGAGATAACTATCACGGGGTGCATCCTACAATTAAGAGAGAACCTACCACTCCCCCATAAAGCTATTGGCCCGTATGACTAAGTGCACAATCAACAATAACTTGAGGACATCAAGTCTTGCTTTAAAATCTGCGTAATTTTTGATATGCCGTTTGTCGTAATTCAAAGTAGGTACCAGTCTGACAGCCCATCCTAGGATGAAGCTGAGCCACGAAAAAGAAACAAGAATATTCTTCGTCCCTTGTGGCGATCGACATTTAGGGGACCTTAGCATCCCCATGAAGAAGCCATGTAGATGTTAGAAGGAAGTTGTCTGGAAGCTTCCTCTTGTAAAGATCGTGGAGTGACAACTTCTTCTATAACCCTCTGCATGTAGTAGCTAAGGACTACAGGGAACACGCATGCACATTAGCGCCGATTATAAGAGCTAATATGACTTGCTTGTCCTTTCTGATAAAGAACCTATTGGTTGAACACCGAGACTACTCCTGACCTTAGCGTAAAATAGAAGAATGTCTATTATCAAGTACGCACACTTGTTCTATTCTCCTTCACCACTGTCTCTGCAAGGATTTTTGACTAACTTGATTGTTAGAGTGAGCATCGGCAGGAACTCCCTCTCAATGTGCTCTTCTTTGCAGCTCCTTAAGTGGACCTTTATCTGGCAAGGAGGACTGAAGTCGAACAGTGTCACTCAAGCTTTCTAAGCTTTACAATACATCACATACAATAATGTTTGGGTTGCAATCTTGTGATATAGAGAACTCTTTCTTTACCACTCTTATCACATGGACAGAGCAGTGCAACAGCAGCAAGAGAAGTCAATCGAAAACAGAACACATCAAAGAAGCATTAGATGCCACCTGCGAAAGTGTAACTCTCAAATGAACAATCAAGGCATTATTCTTCACCTTCAAGTTCTTCAAGGCAGCCCAAAAGTCCATACCCTCCAATTTTCACCAGTCAAAATATGTTGTAAAATTATCTGAGGTTACATAGATGTGAATGAGAACAGAAGAACTGTTCACATATATACTCATGTGTAAAATTTTACATATTGTTGGCTACACAGGCTATTGTCTTCTCTAGGTGATTCTCTTAACTCTTAGCAAGCCATTTTTTTCTTTTTGCAATTGATAGGAAATGTATTTTTGACTGAATAATTGACGCAGTTTGTCTTTACTCAAGAGTCAAGAGTAGAAATGTGATCGAGGAAGATGAAGAAAAAGTGGTGGCCAACAAAAGAGACGAGGATTTCATCAAGGGGATCAAGATTGTACACGTGACAGTCAAGACTAAAAGGATCAAGCTCACTAACCAAATAAATCACCATGTAACAAGAGGGAGGGGCGGCTAGGGTTTGTGTGATGGTGGTGATGAGGAAATAGGATTATAGTAATATAGTTTAAGGTTTTGGGAGAGTGTAAGGAACATTTACAGTACAAAGAGGAGAGTTTGGATTCATAAAAATTCCTGCTCTTATACCATATAGAAGAATACAGAGTAATGAGATGCTTTAGTGAGGGGTCATGTATACCCTTATTTAAAGGATTAGATTAACCATGTGGGACTTAATGAGACTGTCTAACAACGAAATAAAAAGAGATACATAATACTCTATTACAAGTACCTACATGATTTTTATTGTCATTAACTAGTATCAACTAGGCAAAAAAAAAATTATTCATATAGGACCTAAACCCAAATACTTAAATTGTTCTATTTTAAAGGAACAATGAAAACATATGAACAATAGCCCAGTAACCATATGAAAAACAAGGAGAACTTAATAGCCCTCGGGAATGATAATATCTTGTATATCAAAGTCTATGACATGCAAAAAACATTAATGCCTTGATTAAAATAAGCTGTTTAAAGGGAGGAAGAGGGAGTGCAGATATATATGAGCAAACCTTCTGCATAAGATAAAATAGCTTCATGTCACTCTTTGGAACTCCATAAGCTAGATATGCCTACAGCAGAGAATGAAGTTATAAAATTATCCGAAGAAATTCATACAATTATGATCATCGATATATATGGGCTACATGTTTTTAATTTATGTAACTTACCTAAAAAAGACTTCCTAATTTTCATATACTAGCAACAATAATTAAGTACAGAAATCAACTTTAATGACATTACATGCATAATAAGTGCATTGTATAAGTTGATCCAAAAGGCCAGCTTCTCCTTATCACTCAAGTGGATAGGATTTACTTCTGCCAGTTGCTCAACTAGTAACCTGTCCTCGTAACAAAAGGAATAGTTGTTAGCTAATTATATCCTTGAGAGGTGAAGAAACAACAACATTGCGTACTATAATAAATCCACCGATCTATAATTTGCTTGAAAAACACAAATCCGTGCCCAGTATAATAGGCAATACTTTATTTTAAGTATAGCAACGCTAAAACATACTTGATGAACAATAAAGGTATAAAAAACAGTTTGTCATAAAAACTTTAGGAATTTCATTAGGAAACAAACTATCATGCCATGCGAATGTATCCTTCAACTACGGGATCATAAAACTCCTTATACATAATGCAAATACGGAACCAAAAAAAACTAGCTATCAGAACAAGTGGTGATCTACATTGCATAGACAAGAATATAGATTTGGATACGGACACGTGGATTCAAAATTTTTAGAAAATTTAGGATACGGGTACAACATGGATATGGTTATATATATAAATTATAAGGGCACAACACATTTTGATCAGGGCTGTCCAAGTATTAGTTTTCCATTATTTACAAGTTTGCCACTGAAAAAATTACTCAGGACTATCCAAGTGGTAGGTATAAAAGATAAGTGTTGTAGTTTTTGTTTTCTTCCTCACTCTCCATTCCTCACAAGAAGAAGAAGAACAAGAAGAAAAAAAACAAGAACAAGAACATCAATTTTTGCAAACCTAGTTTATTTTGATTTTTTGCTCTCTTCTAATTTCTCAGATCTCTTCTAATTTCTCAGATCTCTTTCTCCAAATCCTACTTTATTTTTCTTCTTCTTGTTTGAGCATTATGGATGAAATCCTAGTTGTAGAAGAAATTGGGTTATCAAATCTATCAAATTTATTAATATATTAGTCTATTAACCAATTTTTCTTTATTAATAGAAGAATTGTGCATGAAATCCTAGTTGTAGAAAAAAACTATGGAAGAAATCCTAGTTGTAGAATAATTGGGTTCATATCAGGACTGTCACAATTTCTGACAGTCCTAGAAGTATTGAGGACTGCCAGAAATTGTGACAGTCTTGAAATAGACTCGATGTACAACAGGATTGTCACAATTGCTGGCAGTCCTAGAAGTAATGAGGACTGCCAGGAATTGTGGCAGTCTTGAAATAGACTCGATGTACAACAGGACTGCCACAATTGCTGGCAGTCCTAGAAGTAATGAGGACTGCCAGGAATTGTGGCAGTCTTGAAATAGACTGTGACAGTCCTGAAAGGGACATGCTCTACAACAGGACTGCCACAATTTCTGGCAGTCCTAGACATATTGAGTACTGCCAGAAATTGAGGCAGTCCGGAAAGATACTTGCTGTACAGCAAGTTCCTTTCAGGACTGCCACAATTTCTGGCAGTCCTAAAGTCGACATTCCCGAATGAAAAAAAAACATGTTAGGGTTTATTTCAATCTTGATAATAGAGTGAAATGTGCATTTTAGGATTTATTTTCATGCATTCTTTTTGAGAAAAAAAGTATTTAACCTTTATTTCCATACATTTTATGGTTTATTTAATTTTTTGGGTGCCATCGAAATTGGAAAAGAGAAGGAAACTAGGGTTTTGATGGAGATGGTGACGATGGAAATGGTGGAGAAGAAGATGATGATGATGATGAGAAAAAAAATTAGGGTTTTGATGAAGATGTGAGAATGGAAATGGTGGAGAAGAAGATGGATAGAAGAAGAAGAAGAAAGCTAGGGTTTGTGAAGAGAGAGAGAGAGAGAGTGAAATTTAGAAATGAGAGTGATTTTTTGGATTTGGGGGGCTGTGGGCTTTGGACAGCCCCCTGAGTGAAATATTTTGATAGCCCTAGTAAAAGTTCCTCCCAACCTGGCTAGCCCTAATCCTGGCTAGCCCCGATCAAAAAAATATGTGCCCTTATAATTAGCCTTATATATAGACATGAAAACAAATTTACATACATTCTTTATAGATTAGATCTTAATTGTATCTATTTTTTTGCATACTTTTGTATTATTTACGTTCCATAAAGTTAGAGAAAGATCCGCAACAAAGAAATGTTACTTTCTCATATCCCAACTAGGTTCGGCATGATCATGCACATCCTAAACATTTTCAACCATGTTTTGAGTCCCTTTGGAGTTTGGAGTTTGGAGCTTAAACATGGGTGGGCAATATCTCACGTGAGTGTCCAGGAAGTATCGTGTCAGATATGGACATGGACAAAGTCCTATGGAGGAGTATACATACAAGATAGGTAGCGCTCGAAGAATGATACAAAATTATCTAAAAACTTCATAATTTAATTAACTGGCATGATAAAATGTCTACATAGGCTTGAGATTATTTCCCTCATAATACACAATCCTCAAGGTATTTCCACAGCATTATCCAATATTTAGAATAGTAGTCAGATCCATATTCAACTTGTGTTATTTTCTAAAAACAGGTGCCTCAACTTATGTAAAAATGCGTGAGGTAAATTACATTAGAAATAACACACTTCAACATATTCAGGCCAGTGACAAACTGCTGAAACGAAAAGGCATTACTAGAAAGTAGAAACATACAATAAGAAACAAAAAATTAAAGATAAAAAAATATACACATCGAAGTATTTCACAAGACAATGAGACATTCTCCGGAAAATTACCTGAATCTCCCGAGTGCATCAGCAGCATCCACAAGTTGTTTTTTCCCCACTGACATCCAGGAAACCTCTTTTGCTAAACTATAAACACCAATATGACTCCAGCTTAATTTACCACGAACTTTGTAAGGGTCAAATACATCACCAGAGGCTATAGTTTCATTGCTACACTGCATATCAATCTGAGGACTCTGTCCCCATGATGAAACTGCAGCCAGTTCAGATAGTGACCAACGAGAAGAATTTGAGAGTTGCCCACATGGAGATGTTGAAGGGAAACGGGTCTCCGAGGAGGGAGACTTGGAAGAGAAAGAAGAAGAATCTGCTAGTGATATGAATATGTTCTTCATGCACCGAACAATTTCCTCTGAAAGCTGATTAGGGTGGTTCCAGAGACCCTTCACAAGGATTTGGCTTTTAAACCTTCCAACTCCCACATAATGAAATATTGCAGAACTTTTCTCTTCTTGCATGAATCTTTCATCTGTATTATCCTGACACAACGATATTCTTTAGTGCCAATTACAGCTTATAATTTAAACTTCAAAGCGCACAATCGCAGTATATTATGAGTTCATAGTATAAGAAACTTGGGGTTGTCATTTCTTTACTCTTTAGCACAATGTGTCAGAGATGAATGCAATTCCCAACAGCAAATTGTATCATCTTACCTCGTCGACTCTTTATAGTCTAGAGGAACTTAGAGGGTGCACCTTGGCTGCATAAGGTTAAACTGCAATGCAATCCAAAAGGTAGGCTTACCTACTTGTCAACTACCCACATAGGTTTTATGGCATGACTCTCTCATGCTTTTAGCTACCCTAGCCAATTTGGCACCAACATAGAGGCTTGACGTCAGGTCGACATGCGACCAGTCATAAAATTTGTGTATGGTTCTTTCTTATGCTCCATAGTCGACCACATTCTGATGGGCGAATGCTTGGAGGATGATGATGATGATAGTATACGAAACTTGAAATGTTAAGTGTCAAACGAGAAATATTTTTGGATAACTATGATAATAAACTATTCAATTAATAAGAAGATTAATGAGAAACTGTAGAGAGAAGGTGGATCTACTTATGTTGTTGACTTCGAAAATACTCATGATAGGATCCCTAGCGAGATAAAGTGGGAGGTTTTGGAGAAAAACATTCCCTAATAGCTATATTGAGATAATCATTGATATGAATGATGGATTTAATTATGATTATTCAGTGGACAGTTGGAGAAGATATATGTTTCCTCATCAGCATCAGTTTAAATCAAGGTCATCATTGAGCCCTTTCAACCTATTCACTAGTTATGGATGAACTCACAAGGCACATTTAGGATGGAGAAACATGCATGCTGATGAACTTACATAAGTTACAAAATTGTAAAATATCTCAAATGGATGATAAACTAGAAGTGCAATAGAACTTTGTGATGAAACTTTTACTATTCTATGCTCACTGTTGTCTGTCCATGCTTTATTTATTTAATCTTATGTAATAAGGTGTGGAACTTATATATTTCCTGACGGGCATGTTTTAGACAGTTACAAATCATATGAGGAAAATTAAGGAGAGTGCTGGTACATTTAATTTTTCTGAGTAACAGAAAATCTGTTGCTGGGGAGGCAATTGTTTCAAACGATACTCAGCAAGTCTTCTCTCGTTTCTTTCTTGAATAAGCTGAAAATGCAAGGAAACCATCTCTTCTTCAAGCCTTGAAATACTATTCGCCGATGTGGAAATATTAGACAAAAGCTCCTGGGCCTGTACATACAAAAGAACAAAAAAAGATTCAAATTCAGGGTGACGAAGTCACTTCGCAAGAATATAGATCAAAGAAAATCTAAATAACCCACTAATTAGTTTTGAGAAATAATTAACAGGCTTCAGCTTCAGTTAATCAGCTCAATTTAAAGCAAGCTTCAGTTAACAGACAATCACTTTTTATGATTGGAAAAGTTTTAATGGAAAACATTATCCCCTAAAAGCTATTGTTTCTGCACTTTAGTAGTTCTTGAGTGCAAGCAAGAAAAAGTAAATATTGGAGTGAAAGTATCGTGCATGGAAAACAAATATTTGGCAATGAAGAACAGTATCTGGAAGAAAAATAATGTACATCATAGTCAACATGCAAGTAAAAATTCATCAAAAATAGCAAAATGGATGAGATTGGTACCGACATATACGGTAAACTCTCCCCCTCAAGTTAAGCATGCCAAGCATGTCCAACTTTGAAGATGATATTTTTTTCAATATCAAGAATATAGACATAACAGCAAGTTTGGGGACATGAAATAAGACAAAGGAAAACAGGAAATATCGGAATGTACAACATTCAAAAGAGATAAGAAATGTAATTACTTAGTGGTCAGAGGGTTGTTGACGAGAGCAGATAAGTTAGCAGTCAGGGAGGTTAAGAGGGGTTCTTGTTGTTTGGAACGCGGTGATACCCGAAACAGACTTGATCCATGAGGTATGACATTGGACTTGGCCAATATAACTTGAATGGGAACCCCTTACTAAGTTCAAGACTAATCTCATGTATCTATATCTCATCCTCTCACTTAGACTTAAGTTGTACAAATCCCTTTTCTATCATCACAAAACTTGTGAACTTTGAACGTTATGAGACACAATCCAACAATCTCTACCTTAGCTCGTATAACATTCGCTTCCCAAGAATCCCTAATAGAATAATAGAACAATGAAATTTAAAATGGGTATTTTTCGTATGAAATTGGGTAGCGGAACGTCCCTAAGCGTTTTAACTAACCAACTAGTATGTAATAGCCTAGAAAGGTCGCCTAAGATCCAAAATAGCCGATAATACTCACAATTAACATAATAGGATTTTTAGAAAATTTTCTAACGTCATTTGTTTTTTCTTTGAAGAAGGAAAATATTTATAGAGAAACACGAAGATTACAACTATGATCTAGCCCCGATTACAAAATGGTTATCTGGGGTCTAGAATATCAATATCAGCTTGTATATTCCTTTGTACATCTAAGTTATTGAGGGAAAGACTCTCAAAGATGCAACAATTTCGTTCCCTCCAAACATACCAAACCACCGCTCCAAAGCTAAGACATAGACGTCATTTGGTATTTTCTAGGGCCTGAAATATAGTTTTGTATTACATAAATGTTTTAAAATTTAATTTTTAATTATTATAACCCATGTACTTGGATGTGTGCCAAATCCTAGTAATCAATTTATTAATTAAATATGTATAGAAAATTTAAGCGTCATTATCTATAACAAACATTTCCGTATTTGGAAACTACCATATATACTCATACAATCAAATCTAAGTAGACCATATTCAAATCAAATTAAATCTATTTAAATAATATCATCCCCTAATTAACCTAATCATAATCCTATTGAACCTATTAAAATGCAAATCTACATCTAATCTCTTTACAAGTCTATCATTTACTATCTACTACTCAAATTTAAGTAACAATCATATTCCTATCATTATTAACCATTCCCTACCTATCCTATATATAACATACTAAATTATGAAATTAAACATAACCCCCTCCTAGTTCTCTACCTAGCAGCCAATCATGTCCCCTCTTTCCCATCTAAAACAGCCTCCAAAACAATCCCCACCCCACCCCCAAGTGACCAAATTCAGCAGCATTTTTTCGTTAAATATATTTTGTTCGTAAATCAAGCAAAACTAATCATATCCTTTGTGCATGTTATTCCCCGAAAAAGTCTTTTTTTTTTTTCCTTTTTTTCAACCATTGGAAATATGATAACTTTAGCTTAGTATCCTTGACTTTTCAGACAAACCTTACTTTCTTCTCCTGGATTATCTAGACCATACTCTCAGTCAAATCTATCCTTCAGAGTCACTCGTAAGGGTAAAATACCAGACTATGTTGTCATATCATGTTACAAATGAAATTATGTTAAAGTGTTTGTAATAAAAACTACAGCATCATATACATTCTTATTGAGAAATAATTTACATAGAGGGAAAAACTACAAATACATAGATAGGGATTTCTCCCTTTCGGGAATCCCTTTTTAAAGAAAAGAGGAGGAGGAGATCTTAAAGAGGCTATCTGCCGGAGGACTTGACTAATTTCCTACAGGAGGTTGCTTCTCAAGGGTGGAAGAGGATGGTGGTGGAAGAGTGCCAGAAGGAAGTAGAGAGATAGTGTGTCATTTTTTTAGTTCAAAGAGTGTTCTATTTATAGCATGTTCTGGTGTGTAAATGGACCGATTTTTGTCCTGAAAGAGAAACATAGTGAGGGCAAAAAGGATATCTGGCCCATTTAAAGATAGGGGTCCAGATTTGCCTAGGTCTGACAAAAGATGTCAAGCTTATAGAAGTGTAGGGGTCTGGATTGGGCGTGGCCCTTTGTTCTGAAGAGAGAAAAGATAAATGGTAGGGGTCTGGCCATCTATAACATATTGAAGGACACATGTTTCTTTGTAGGGGTCTGATACATGTTTCTAGATAAGAAAGAGTCAAAGTAGTCAGCAAATAGTATCTAGGTTATGCTCTGCTATGTTGTCAAAAGACATGGGTGACATGTCCGTATCAGAAGTCATGTCAGCAGTTGAGCTTCCTGGAGAAACTTGTCATGGTACTGGAGAATCTTGTCTTGGTATTTTTCTTTATTCTCCTTTAAAAAAAATCTTTTACTCATGACTCAATAGCTTTGGATATTTCCATCATATTCTTTGCTTTAGACTTCTTTTTCTAGCAATCTTGGTGTTAGCTGATCTAGTCTTCTCTTCTTTGCTTTAGACTTCTTTTTTTTCTAGCAATCTTGATCTATCACTTGTCAGTTATATCTCAGGTTTCAACTGTAAGTTCAAGATAATTTGTATCGCTTCGAAGTTAAATAGACCAATGGAAGTATCAGGGAACAAAAGAAAAACAATAGCGACAAAAAGGGTAAACTACATCTAAAAAGAAATTTCTGATACATAGTTATTTGAGCAAACACATTATAGCCATTGACAAAAGAATGCTTGATTGCTAGTAATCACCTTCGGACAAGCATATGCAAGAAATTAAGTGAGTTGAGATCTCAGACTCTTTGGCAGAAATGAAGCAAGATTTGTTGGCACATTTTATTTTGATTATTAACAGCATCTTCGTAGTTTAGTCTTCTGTTCTTCAGATTCATATTTTCTCAGAAGATCTACTACATGGAGTTCTTCCGTTCAAGCGCAATCTCTTTTACATTGAAGACTGAAGCAGTTACCGGCGTTCCCTGCATAAGACAGCGTCTTCCTGCTTAGAGTCTATGTGTCTGTACAAGTCTAGGTATATTTGTAAACACCTAAGGACGGATGACAAGTAAAAAGAACAAGTCAAAAATCAAATACATACAGAGCGGCATACCGGCGGCATGCTCCGGGATACCGGCGGTATACCGTTTTTGGAGCTCAGAAAGTTGATGTGACAAATTGTCGGCATACCAGCGGCATGCTCCGGCATACCGGCGGTATACCGATTTTTATGTCCAGAAAGTTGCTGTGACAAATTGTCGGCATACCGACGGCATGCTCCGGCATACCGGCGGTATACCGTTTTTAGCAACCCAAAAGTTGCTGTGACAAATTGTCGGCATACCGACGGCATGCTCCGGCATACCGGCGGTATACCGGTTTGAGCAAACCAAAACTTGATGTGACCTTTTGTCGGCATACCGGCGGCATGCTCCGGCATACCGACGGTATACCGAGTTTCAAATGTTTGATTTTTGAATTGCCCTGACTAGCATTAATGGCAGCATTTAATGCTCTCAAACGGTCATTAATATGACCGTTACTATTTGACCGGTATACAGACGGTATGCCGCTGCATACTGACGGCATGCCGGTCTGTCTGTATTCAGAGCATTAAATGCCACCAACTCTTGGTTCTTCTATAAAAGAAAGCTCTCTCTCTCTCTTGAGCTTTCTCACCAACTCTTACCATAAATTTTCCAACAACCAAGAGCTCCACCATTAATACTCTTCCAAGCTTTTCATTGTCATCCTCTCCCAAAGTGCTAGAGTATTAAAGAGTTGTACATTTCGATCTTCACGTGTTTAGAAGATCAACAAGTTCTCGTTCTCTTTTGTTTGAAGTTGGCGAGCCTTCGTAAGAAAACTCGTGTGTAGAAGTTGGCGAGTCTTCGGATCCAAACTCGTGTTGAAGTTGACGAGTTCTTCGGATCCAAACTCGTGTGTACTATTTGGTTAAATAGTGGATTAAAGCCGGAGAAAGTTCCGGGACTGGACTGCCTCAAAAGAGGATACCAGGATACATCCTTGCGTTTGATCTTTCTACTCTTTACTTTCAATTGTCTTTATTGCATCAATTGTTGTAGTTAATTTTTAATTACCCTATTCACCCCCTCTAGGATTCTAAAATTGGTATCAGAGCTTTGTTCTCTTGATTTGGATTTACACCCTTGAGTAATCCATGGCCTCTAACCCTAGTATCAACACGTTTCACAATGAGGGGCACTCCACAAATAGGCCTCCCCTATTTGATGGTACCAACTACAACTACTGGAAGATTAGGATGAGCATTTATCTAAAGTCCGTAGATTTCGACTTATGGGATTGCGTGATAAATGGTCTTCCTACTCCTTCCAGAGCTATTGAGGATATTGCTTCTGACACTCTTCGGGACACTCTTTCTGAAAACATCAAGAAGCTTGCAAGTCGAGATGCCAAGGCAATGAATGCTCTTTATTGTGTTATCGACAGTAGTGAATTCAACCGAATCTCTACTTGCAAGACTTCCAATGAGATTTGGAAATTACTTGAAGTCACACACGAGGGAACTTCACAAGTGAAGGAGTCTAAGATTAGTAGACTCACGCAAGAATATGAGTCTTTTAAAATGAAGCATGATGAATCTATTACTTCTATGTTTACTCGATTTGGTGATATTATTAATCCTCTCTCCTCTCTTGGTAAGGAATATCCGGCTCATGAAAAGATCAGAAAAATCCTTAGAGGATTGACGAAAGTTTGGAGTCCTAAAGCTACCGCAATTATTGAGGGGAACAATCTAACTGTCATGAACCTTGAGACCCTCATGGGTAAGCTTATGACTCACGAGCTCGATATGAAGGATCAAAAGGAATCCTCCACACAAGAGAAGGAGAAGGAGAAGACCAAAGAGAAGGAGAAGACTCTTGCTCTCAAAGCTACAAAGTCTTACTCCAAGGAGAGCTCCGACGACAATGAGTCGGATGATGATGAAGAAATAGCTCTCACAGCTAAGCACTTCCGGAAATTCCTCAAATTCAACAAAGCCAATCGCTCCAGACGGGGAAATGAGGAAGATCCGGCGTGCTATCAATGTAGAAGACCCGGACATATCAAGAGGGACTGTCCGATGATAAGAAGAGATTCAAGCAAGTACGAGAAGCCAAGCAGAGGAAGCTCGTCCTCTAAAAAATTCGCCAACACTAGCATTTGGTGTGAGAGTGATGCTAGTGACTCCGACAATGACAAGGAGTGCAAACACAATGCAAATGTTTGCCTCATGGCAACTGATGAGGTACTTGATGATCTTTCCTTAAACACTCTTACTTATGATGATTTGGAAAAAGCTATCCTTGAATTACACGAAGAACACAAAGGTGTTAGAAGTAAATACAAGAAGTCTCTAAAAGATATTGATGCCCTTCAACTTGAAGTAGAGAGACTCTCTAATATCATTATTGATATAAAAGGGAAATCTTCCGCATCTGACACGGATGAGATAGAGTCCTTAAGACTCAAATATCTAGAATCTCTTGACACCATCAAGAAAAGGGATGATGAGATTCTATACATGAGAAGTTCTTATGAATTTGCTATGCGCAAATGTCAAAATGCTAATAGAAGAGAATATGACACTTCTATTAAGTATAATGATCTTCTTACACGGAGTAAGAATTTAGGTAATAAGAAAACCACTCACATGCATGCTCCAAGACACCCCCACACTCATCACAATGCTAGGCATACACCTTTCATGAACACTACACACAACTCCTTCTCTAACACGAGAAAAGGACCTTTTGTTAAGAAGAACACCTCACATCATGTTTTTTACTATCATCCTCATAACACTCATGGTAGAACTTCTCACACTAGAAACTCACACATGCACAACACTCACACTTCTTCTTCTAAATCTTCTTTGATGTGCAATTATTGTGGTTTGATCGGACATACTTCTAATTTTTGTTATACAAGGAAACAAGTTGACATGAAAGTTCTTAAATGGGTTCCTAGAACTAACAATCAAGGACCCAAACAATCATGGGTACCAAATCGTTCATCTTAAACTTATGTTGTAGGTGACGAATCCTTCTCATGCTAGAAGCAAGTGGATTCTCGATAGCGGTTGTTCACGGCACATGACCGGTGATGCTTCACTTTTTACAACGCTATCGATGAAGAAGGAAGGACACGTCTCCTTCGGTAACAATCTTAAAGGTTATATTATTGGAAATGATAATATCGGTTCTCCTCCCTATCCTTGTATTAATAATGTATGTCTTGTTACTAATCTCAAGCATAACCTCCTCAGCATTAGCCATCTTACCGATAATGGCTATGATATCAAGTTTGTTAAACTCAAATGCTACATTACCGATAGTTCTAATGGAACTATTGTTTATGAATGCATTAGAGAAAACAACATTTATGTTCTTTATCTTGTTGAAGGTACTAACAATGACAGATGCCTAGTTGCAAAGAACGATGAGAGTTGGCTTTGGCACATGAGGCTTGGACACGCAAACATGGATACCATCTCTCGCCTCGCATCCAAGAAGCTTGTACGAGAACTCCCAAGTATCCCATTCAAAAAGGATATGGTATGTGAAGAATGCGAGAAAAGTAAGTTGACCAAGTCATCCTTCAAATCAATCAACTCTGTAAGTACTTCTAGACCCCTTCAACTTATCCATATGGATCTTTTTGGGCCTAGTAGAGTTGCTAGCCTTGGAGGCAAGCTTTATGCTTTTGTTTTAGTTGATAATTTTTCGAGATTTACTTGGGTTATTTTTCTTGCTTGCAAAAGTGATACTTTTCGTGAATTTGTTGCTTTTTGTAAACATGTTCAAAATGAGAAAAGTTTTTCTATCAACAAAATTAGGAGTGATCACGGAGGGGAATTTGATAATGCCGATTTCAAAAGATTTTGTGAAAAGAATGGTTTTGGACATGATTTTGCTTGCCCACGTACTCCTCAACAAAATGGTGTTGTAGAGAGAAAGAATAGAACCCTTGGCGATATGGCCCGGGTTATGTTAAACCAATATAAGCTCTCCCAATATTTTTGGGCGGAAGCCGTTAATACGGCTTGTCATGTTATAAATAGAGTCTTAATTAGACCTATTTCTAAGAAGACTCCTTATGAGCTTTGGTTTGACAAAATTCCCTCAATTGAATATTTCAAAGTTTTTGGTTGCAATTGTTTTATTTTGAATACCAAGGATAACCTAGGCAAGTTTGAAGAAAAAGCCTATGAAGGAATATTCCTTGGATACTCTACTCATAGTAAAGGTTTTCGTGTTTTTAACAAAAGAAGTCTTGTTGTCGAAGAGTCAATCAATGTCTCTTTTAATGAACTCAACTCTTCTACATTCTCCTCTTCCGAGGATATTGATGACATCTCGTTTGGGTTGGAGAACTCCTCTATTGAGGATCGTCCCTCTTCATCTAACAATGAAGTTGTGACCCCATCAAAAGAGTCTCCTCCTCTCGAGCCTCCTCAAAAGGATCTCCCAAAAGAATGGAGATTTGTCACCAATCATCCTAAGGAGCTTATCATTGGGGATCCTTCCTCCAGTGTTAGCACAAGATCCACCACTCGTGATCTTTGTGCAAATGTGGCTTTTATCTCTCAAATATAGCCTAAAAATGTTAATGATGCTTTCCTTGATGAGTTTTGGATGATAGCTATGCAAGAGGAGCTTAATCAATTTAAGCGAAGCAAGGTTTGGAAACTTGTCAAAAAACCTAGCAATCATCCCATTATTGGAACAAAATGGGTGTTTCGTAACAAGCTTAATGAAGATGGGTTAGTGACTCGTAACAAAGCCCGATTGGTTGCTCAAGGCTATAACCAAGAGGAAGACATTGACTACGACGAAACCTATGCTCCGGTTGCACGTCTTGAATCCATTCGTATGTTTTGTGCTTTTGCTTGTTTTAATGACGTTAAGCTATTTCAAATGGATGTTAAGAGTACTTTTCTAAATGGTATCATTAAAGAGGAAGTTTATGTTAAACAACCTCCCGGCTTTGAAGATTTTCATTTTCCTAATCACGTGTTCAAACTCCATAAAGTCCTTTATGGCCTCAAACAAGCTCCCCATGCTTGGTATGAGCGTCTTAGCTCTTTTCTTGTTTCTCACAATTTTTCAAAGGGAAAAGTTGACACAACACTTTTTATTAAATCCCATGATGGGACTCTCTTGTTGGTTCAAATTTATGTCGATGATATTATTTTTGGTTCTGCTAACAACACACTTTGTGTAGAATTTGCTAAAGTTATGCAGGAAGAGTTTGCAATGAGTATAATGGGTGAATTTTCCTTCTTCTTGGGGTTACAAATCAAGCAAGGACCCAAAGGAACCTTCATCAATCAAGAAAAATATACAAAGGACCTCCTCAAGCGTTTCGACCTTGACTCATCCAAATCAATGAGGACTCCTATGGCCACAACGACAAAGCTTGACAATGATGAAGATGGCACCTCGGTTGACATTCGTAAGTATAGAGGTATGATCGGTAGCTTATTTTATTTAACTGCTAGCCGTCCTGATATCATGTTTAGTGTTTGCTTGTGTGCACGATATCAAGCCAATCCAAAGGAATCACATTTGAGTGCCGTTAAGCGCATTTTTCGTTATCTCAAAGGCACCATTAACATAGGCCTTTGGTATCCGAAATCCTCATCCTTTGAGCTTCACGGCTTTTCGGATGCAGATTTTGCCGGATGCAAGATAGACCGAAAAAGCACTAGTGGCACATGTCAATTCCTCGGAAAGTCTTTGGTATCGTGGTTTAGTAAGAAGCAAAATTCTGTTGCCCTTTCAACCACTGAGGCAGAATATATTGCGGCTGGTTGTTGTTGTGCACAAATTCTTTGGATGTCACAAACACTTTTAGATTATGGCATATCTCATTCTTGCGCCCCTATTAAATGTGATAACACTAGCTCTATTAATCTCACGAAAAATCCGATTTGTCACTCACGCACGAAGCACATTGAAATTAGACACCATTTTCTTCGTGACCATCAAGAAAAGTGAGACATCCTTCTTGAGTTTATTGAGACCAATTCTCAATTAGCCGATATCTTCACCAAACCACTCCCGGAAGATCGCTTCTCCTTTCTTTGCCAAGAATTAGGCATCTTATCCTTTGACCCTTAAAACTGTTCTTTGATCGGCACACCGGCGGTATACGGCGGTATACCGGCGGCATGCCGTTTTTCGTTTCAGAATTTGGTTCTGTCTCGAAACTCGGCATTCCGTCGGTATATGCCGGCATACCGACGGTATGCCGGTCCGTGGCGGACAGGACATCAAATCAGGGTCCGGGCCCACCTTTCTTCTCCACTTCCTTTATTCTTTATTAAACTACTTTTATTCCCTCTCATCCATCCAATCTATCTTAACTACCCATCTCTTCACCTCCCATCTCATTTATTACTCTCCTCTCACATCCCACCTTTCACTCCTCTTTTTACTCCACCCTCATAAATTCCAACCCACTTTCTTTTCAACTCCCCTCTTTAAACCTCCTCTACAACCGTTCCCACCCTCCCCACCCTTTCAAACTCCATCTCTTCATCTTCCTCCTCCTCATTAAAAACCTCTTTCCTCCATTACTTCCCCTACTCCTCCTTCATCCACTCCAAAACTCTAGTCTCTCCTCATGGCAAACCCTAAGCGTCCCCGCTCCTCCTCCTCCTCCTTGTTCAACCCCTTCATCCCGGTGGTCCAACCTCACGGTTACGACCAACGGATCTTTTCCAACTCTTTGGCGGCCGAGCTATGGTTCCAGCACTTCGTGCATCACAATGTCTTCAAAGGACGGGCGATAAATTGGAACCTCTTCCCCTGTCACGTCTCCTTGTTTGACGAGGCCGGACTCTCCTCTCTACTTCGGCGCCAAATACCCGTCTACCCCGCTGCTGTCCGACTATTCTATTGCAACTTGGTCGGGGACGACGATCACCCTGCCATTCAGTCTATGGTCAATGACCGTCACTTCCGTCTCACTTCTCGGGACATCGGACACATCCTCGGCATCCCGGACAAAGGGGTAGCCTTGCCATCCTTGGCTGCTCTTCATTCCTCGGCGGCGTCACCATTCGACGAGTTCTGCCGTATCATCTGCAAGGGCCCCAACCCTCCTGCCATCCCAGCCCTCTCTGCACAGCTGGAGCCGTTTTACTACGAGCTCCATAGGATAGTGTGCCATACACTATTTCCTAAGGGCGGGAACTACGACGCCATTACCGGCGATGCCCTCGTCTGCATGTATTATCTCTATGCCCGGAAGCCCTTCTCCTTCCCGAGGACTCTCCTTCTGCTCTTCCGGCGTGTCATGCCCGCGGGAAAGCAGAACCTCTACTACGGCTTCCTTTATCACTTTACTTCTGGAAGCCCGACAAGTTAACCTATCTCTTTGCTCCTCGGATGGCGTCCCCTCCTATCTTGCTGTCTTCCGTTCCCTTACTGGCGCATCTACATCTCGTGCCTAGTCTTCCCAAGAGCCACCGGCATCCTCTCCTGCTGCCCCCACACCTACTCCTCCCGCTTCGGGCCGTTATATGCCGCTGACTCAGCAGCACTTTGATATGCGGATGGCCCAAGCAGAGGAGCAGATGCGGGCCAACACTCGTAGCCTTGGCGCCCTGATCCAGTCCCGTTTCCACGATCAGGGGTACTTTATTCAGCGCACTCTCCAGGACCGGAATGCTTTTCTGGATCTTAATCTTCAGGATCCTATGTACCGGGCACTGCGCTTCTCTGATCCCAATACCTATGGGTTTATGTACCCTGACGGCATTGATCCTTTTGGCGCCTTCCAGCAGGCTCAGGGTGATGGCGACGATCCGGCCGATAAGTAGGGATGGATTCCCGTTTGGATGATGGTCTCGTGTTATGCGTGTTTTAGTTTTATGTGTTTGTTTTTATGTTGTCTTTTGTGGTCCTTCGGGGACCGGTGTGTGGTTGGTACCAGTTATTTGCAGTCCTTCGGGGACTTTATCTGTGGTTATCTCTAGTATCTGGCTCTCGTTGTAGAGTCTTTTACCTTATGCTCTGTATGTGTCGGGCATGTATTCACTTTCACTTCAAATTATTAATACATGTTTTTCTTTATATACTCTTTTCATTATCATTATGCACTTTTTCTATTATTATCTTCATCCTTGTCTAACTGACAAAGGGGGAGAAATCGTATTGAGGGGGAGCTGTCTACCTACGGGGGAGCTACTCCCTGAAGATGCTATCTCTCTATTTTGTCAATTATCAAAATGGGGGAGTTTGTTGGCACATTTTATTTTGATTATTAACAGCATCTTCGTAGTTTAGTCTTCTGTTCTTCAGATTCATATTTTCTCAGAAGATCTACTACATGGAGTTCTTCCGTTCAAGCGCAATCTCTTTTACATTGAAGACTGAAGCAGTTACCGGCGTTCCCTGCATAAGACGGCGTCTTCCTGCTTAGAGTCTCTGTGTCTGTACAAGTCTAGGTATATTTGTAAACACCTAAAGACGGATGACAAGTAAAAAGAACAAGTCAAAAATTAAATACATACAGAGCGGCATACCGGCGGCATGCTCCGGCATACCGGCGGTATACCGTTTTTGGAGCTCAGAAAGTTGCTGTGACAAATTATCGGCATACCGGCGGCATGCTCCGGCATACCGACGGTATACCGATTTTTATGTCCAGAAAGTTGCTGTGACAAATTGTCGGCATACCGACGGCATGCTCCGGCATACCGACGGTATACCGTTTTTAGCAACCCAAAAGTTGCTGTGACAAATTGTCGGCATACCGACGGCATGCTCCGGCATACCGGCGGTATACCGGCTTGAGCAAACCAAAACTTGTTGTGACCTTTTGTCGGCATACCGGCGGCATGCTCCGGCATACCGACGGTATACCGAGTTTCAAATGTTTGGTTTTTGAATTGCCCTGACTAGCATTAATGGCAGCATTTAATGCTCTCAAACGGTCATTAATATGACCGTTACTATTTGACCGGTATACCGACAGTATGCCGCTGCATACCGACGGCATGCCGGTCTGTCTGTATTCAGAGCATTAAATGCCACCAACTCTTGGTTCTTCTATAAAAGAAAGCTCTCTCTCTCTTGAGCTTTCTCACCAACTCTTACCATAAATTTTCCAACAACCAAGAGCTCCACCATTAATACTCTTCCAAGCTTTTCATTGTCATCCTCTCCCAAAGTGCTAGAGTATTAAAGAGTTGTACATTTCGATCTTCACGTGTTTAGAAGATCAACAAGTTCTCATTCTCTTTTGTTTGAAGTTGGCGAGCCTTCGTAAGAAAACTCGTGTGTAGAAGTTGGCGAGTCTTCGGATCCAAACTCGTGTTGAAGTTGGCAAATTCTTCGGATCCAAATCGTGTGTACTATTTGGTTAAATAGTGGATTAAAGCCGGAGAGAGTTCCGGGACTGGACTGCCTCAAAAGAGGATACCAGGATACATTCTTGCGTTTAATCTTTCTACTCTTTACTTTCAATTGTCTTTATTGCATCAATTGTTGTAGTTAATTTTTAATTACCCTATTCACCCCCCCTCTAGGGTTCTAAAATTGGTATCAGAGCTTTGTTCTCTTGATTTGGATTTACACCCTTGAGTGATCCATGGCCTCTAACCCTAGTATCAATACGTTTCACAATGAGGGGCACTCCACAAATAGGCCTCCCCTATTTGATGGTACCAACTACAACTACTGGAAGGTTAGGATGAGCATTTATCTAAAGTCCGTAGATTTCGACTTATGGGATTGCGTGATAAATGGTCTTCCTACTCCTTCCAGAGCTATTGAGGATATTGCTTCTGACACCCTTCGGGACACTCTTTCTGAAAACATCAAGAAGCTTGCAAGTCGAGATGCCAAGGCAATGAATGCTCTTTATTGTGCTCTCGACAGTAGTGAATTCAACCGAATCTCTACTTGCAAGGCTTCTAATGAGATTTGGAAATTACTTGAAGTCACACACGAGGGAACTTCACAAGTGAAGGAGTCTAAGATTAGTAGACTCACGCAAGAATATGAGTCTTTTAAAATGAAGCATGATGAATCTATTACTTCTATATTTACTCGATTTGGTGATATTATTAATCCTCTCTCCTCTCTTGGTAAGGAATATCCGGCTCTTGGTAAGGAATCTATTACTTCTATGTTTACTCGATTTGGTGATATTATGAATCTACTCGATTTGTTTAATAGATTCATAATAGTCTGATCTTTTCATGAGCCGGATATTCCTTACCAAGAGAGGAGAGAGGATTAATAATATCACCAAATCGAGTAAACATAGAAGTAATAGATTCATCATGCTTCATTTTAAAAGACTCATATTCTTGCGTGAGTCTACTAATCTTAGACTCCTTCACTTGTGAAGTTCCCTCGTGTGTGACTTCAAGTAATTTCCAAATCTCATTGGAAGTCTTGCAAGTAGAGATTTGGTTGAATTCACTACTGTCGAGAGCACAATAAAGAGCATTCATTGCCTTGGCATCTCGACTTGCAAGCTTCTTGATGTTTTCAGAAAGAGTGTCCCGAAGGGTGTCAGAAGCAATATCCTCAATAGCTCTGGAAGGAGTAGGAAGACCATTTATCACGCAATCCCATAAGTCGAAATCTACGGACTTTAGATAAATGCTCATCCTAATCTTTCAGTAGTTGTAGTTGGTACCATCAAATAGGGGAGGCCTATTTGTGGAGTGCCCCTCATTGTGAAACGTGTTGATACTAGGGTTAGAGGCCATGGATCACTCAAGGGTGTAAATCCAAATCAAGAGAACAAAGCTCTGATACCAATTTTAGAACCCTAGAGGGGGGTGAATAGGGTAATTAAAAATTAACTACAACAATTGATGCAATAAAGACAATTGAAAGTAAAGAGTAGAAAGATCAAACGCAAGAATGTATCCTGGTATCCTCTTTTGAGGCAGTCCAGTCCCGGAACTCTCTCCGGCTTTAATCCACTATTTAGCCAAATAGTACATACGAGTTTGGATCCGAAGAACTCGCCAACTTCAACACGAGTTTGGATCCGAAGACTCGCCAACTTCTACACACGAGTTTTCTTACGAAGGCTCGCCAACTTCAAACAAAAGAGAATGAAAACTTGTTGATCTTCTAAACGCGTGAAGATCGAAATGTACAACTCTTTAATACTCTAGCACTTTGGGAGAGGATGACAATGAAAAGCTTGGAAGAGTATTAATGGTGGAGCTCTTGGTTGTTGGAAAATTTATGGTAAGAGTTGGTGAGAAAGCTCAAGAGAGAGAGAGTTGGTGGCATTTAATGCTCTGAATACAGACAGACCGGCATGTCATCGGTATGCAGCGGCATACCGTCGGTATACCGGTCAAATAGTAACGGTCATATTAATGACCGTTTGAGAGTATTAAATGCTGCCATTAATGCTAGTCAGGGCGATTCAAAAACCAAACATTTGAAACTCGGTATACCGCCGGTATGTCGGAGCATGCCGACGGTATGCCGACAAAAGGTCACAGCAAGTTTTGGTTTGCTCAAACCGGTATACCGCCGGTATGCCGGAGCATACCGTCGGTATGCCGACAATTTGTCACAGCAACTTTTGGGTTGCTAAAAACGGTATACCGCCGGTATGCCGGAGCATGCCGTCGGTATGCCGACAATTTGTCACAGCAACTTTCTGGACATAAAAATCGGTATACCGCCGGTATGCCGGAGCATGCCGCCGGTATGCCGACAATTTGTCACAGCAACTTTCTGAGCTCCAAAAACGTTATACCGCCGGTATGCCGGAGCATGCCGCCGGTATGCCGCTCTGTATGTATTTGATTTTTGACTTGTTCTTTTTACTTGTCATCCGTCCTTAGGTGTTTACAAATATACCTAGACTTGTACAGACACAGAGACTCTAAGCAGGAAGACGTCGTCTTATGCAGGGAACGCCGGTAACTGCTTCAGTCTTCAATGTAAAAGAGATTGCGCTTGAACGGAAGAACTCCATGTAGTAGATCTTCTGAGAAAATATGAATCTGAAGAACAGAAGACTAAACTACGAAGATGCTGTTAATAATCAAAATAAAATATGCCAACAAACTCCCCCATTTTGATAATTGACAAAATAAAGAGATAGCATCTTCAGGGAGTAGCTCCCCCGTAGGTAGACAGCTCCCCCTCAATACGATTTCTCCCCCTTTGTCAGTTAGTCAAGGATGGAGATAATAATAGAAAAAGTGCATAATGATAATGACAAGAGTATATAAAGAAAAGCATGTATTAATAATTTGAAGTGAAAGTGAATACATGCCCGACACATACATAGCATAAGGTAAAAGACTCTCCACAACGAGAGCCAGATACTAGAGATAACCACAGATAAAGTCCCCGAAGGACTGCAAATAACTGGTACCAACCACACACCGGTCCCCGAAGGACCACAAAAGACAACATAAAAACAAACACATAAAACTAAAACACGCATAACACGAGACAATCATCCAAACGGGAATCCATCCCTACTTATCGGTCGGATCGTCGCCATCACCCTGAGCCTGCTGGAAGGCGCCAAAAGGATCAATGCCGTCAGGGTACATAAACCCATAGGCATTGGGATCAGAGAAGCGCGGTGCCCGGTACATAGGATCCTGAAGATTAAGATCCAGAAAAGCATCCCGGTCTTGGAGAGTGCGCTGAATAAAGTACCCCTGATCGTGGAAACGGGACTGAATCAGGACGCCAAGGCCACGAGTGTTGGCCCGCATCTGCTCCTCTGCTTGGGCCATCCGCATATCAAAGTGCTGCTGAATCAGCGGCATATAACGGCCCGAAGCGGAAGGAGTAGGTATGGGGGCAGCAGGAGAGGATGCCGGTGGCTCTTGGGAAGACGAGGCACGAGATGTAGATGCGCCAGTAAGGGAACGGGAGACAGCAAGATAGGAGGAGACGCCATCCGAGGAGCAAAGAGATAGGTCAACTTGTCGGGCTTCCAGAAGTAAAGTGATAAAGGAGCCGTAGTAGAGGTTCTGCTTTCCCGCGGGCATGACACGCCGGAAGAGCAGAAGGAGAGTCTTCGGGAAGGAGAAGGGCTTCCGGGCATAGAGATAATACATGCAGACGAGGGCATCGCCGGTAATGGCGTCGTAGTTCCCGCCCTTAGGAAATAGTGTATGGCACACTATCCTATGGAGCTCGTAGTAAAACGGCTCCAGCTGTGCAGAGAGGGCTGGGATGGCAGGAGGGTTGGGGCCCTTGCAGATGATACGGCAGAACTCGTCGAATGGTGACGCCGCCGAGGAATGAAGAGCAGCCAAGGATGGCAAGGCTTCCCCTTTGTCCGGGATGCCGAGGATGTGCCCGATTTCCCGAGAAGTGAGACGGAAGTGACGGTCATTGACCATAGACTGAATGGCAGGGTGATCGTCGTCCCCGACCAAGTTGCAATAGAATAGTCGGACAGCAGCGGGGTAGACAGGTATTTGGCGCCGAAGTAGAGAGGAGAGTCCGGCCTCGTCAAACAAGGAGACGTTACCGGGAAAGAGGTTCCAATTTATCGCCCGTCCTTTGAAGACATTGTGATGCACGAAGTGCTGGAACCATAGCTCGGCCGCCAAAGAGTTGGAAAAGATCCGTTGGTCGTACCCGTGAGGTTGGGCCACCGGGATGAAGGGGTTGAACAAGGAGGAGGAGGAGGAGCGGGGACGCTTAGGGTTTGCCATGAGGAGAGACTAGAGTTTTGGAGTGGATGATGGAGGAGTAGGGGAAATAATGGAGGAAAGAGGTTTTTAAAGAGGAGGAAGATGAAAAGATGGAGTTTGAAAGGGTGGGGAAGGTGGGAACGGTTGTAGAGGAGGTTTAAAGAGGTGAGTTGAAAAGAAAGTGGGTTGGAATTTATGAGGGTGGAGTAAAAAGAGGAGTGAAAGGTGGGATGTGAGAGGAGAGTAATAAATGAGATGAGAGGTGAAGAGATGGGTAGTTAAGATAGATTGGATGGATGAGAGGGAATAAAAGTAGTTTAATAAAGAATAAAGGAAGTGGAGAAGAAAGGTGGGCCCGGACCGTGATTTGATGTCCTGTCCGCCACGGACCGGCATACCGTCGGTATGCCGGCGTATACCGACGGAATGCCGAGTTTCGAGACAGAACCAAATTCTGAAACGAAAAACGGCATGCCGCCGGTATACCGCCATATACCGCCGGTGTGCCGATCAAAGAACAGTTTTAAGGGTCAAAGGATAAGATGCCTAATTCTTGGCAAAGAAAGGAGAAGCGATCTTCCGGGAGTGGTTTGGTGAAGATATCGGCTAATTGAGAATTGGTCTCAATAAACTCAAGACGGATGTCTCCCTTTTGTTGATGGTCACGAAGAAAATGGTGTCTAATTTCAATGTGCTTCGTGCGTGAGTGACAAATCGGATTTTTTGTGAGATTAATAGAGCTAGTGTTATCACATTTAATAGGGATGCAAGAATGAGATATGCCATAATCTAAAAGTGTTTGTGACATCCAAAGAATTTGTGCACAACAACAACCAGCCGCAATATATTCTGCCTCAGTGGTTGAAAGGGCAACAGAATTTTGCTTCTTACTAAACCACGATACCAAAGACTTTCCGAGAAATTGACATGTGCCACTAGTGCTTTTTCGATCTATCTTGCATCCGGCAAAATTCGCATCCGAAAAGCCGTGAAGCTCAAGGATGAGGATTTCGGATACCAAAGGCCCATGTTAATGGTGCCTTTGATATAACGAAAAATGCGCTTAACGGCACTTAAATGTGATTCCTTTGGATTGGCTTGATATCGTGCACACAAGCAAACACTAAACATGATATCAGGACGGCTAGCAGTTAAATAAAGTATGCTACCGATCATACCTCTATACTTACAAATGTCAACCGATGTGCCATCTTCATCATTGTCAAGCTTTGTCGTTGTGGCCATAGGAGTCCTCATTGATTTGAATGAGTCAAGGTCGAAACGCTTGAGGAGGTCCTTTGTATATTTTGCTTGATTGATAAAGGTTCCTTTGGGTCCTTGCTTGATTTGTAACCCCAAGAAGAAGAAAAGTTCACCCATCATACTCATTTCAAACTCTTCCTGCATAACTTTAGCAAATTCTACACAAAGTGTGTTGTTAGTAGAACCAAAAATAATATCATCGACATAAATTTGAAACAACAAGAGAGTCCCATCATGGGATTTAATAAAAAGTGTTGTGTCAACTTTTTCCTTTGAAAAATTGTGAGAAACAAGAAAAGAGCTAAGACGCTCATACCAAGCACGGGGAGCTTGTTTGAGGCCATAAAGGGCTTTATGGAGTTTGAACACGTGATTAGAAAAATGAAAATCTTCAAAGCCGGGAGGTTGTTTAACATAAACTTTCTCTTTAATGATACCATTTAGAAAAGCACTCTTAACATCCATTTGAAATAGCTTAACGTCATTAAAACAAGCAAAAGCACAAAACATACGAATGGATTCAAGACGTGCAACCGGAGCATAGGTTTCGTCGTAGTCAATGCCTTCCTCTTGGTTATAGCCTTGAGCAACCAATCGGGCTTTGTTACGAGTCACTAACCCATCTTCATTAAGCTTGTTACGAAACACCCATTTTGTTCCAATAATGGGATGATTGCTAGGTTTTTTGACAAGTTCCCAAACCTTGCTTCGCTCAAATTGATTAAGCTCCTCTTGCATAGCTATCATCTAAAACTCATCAAGGAAAGCATCATTAACATTTTTAGGCTATATTTGAGAGATAAAAGCCATATTTGCACAAAGATCACGAGTGGTGGATCTTGTGCTAACACTGGAGGAAGGATCCCCAATGATAAGCTCCTTAGGATGATTGGTGACAAATCTCCATTCTTTTGGGAGATCCTTTTGAGGAGGCTCGAGAGGAGGAGACTCTTTTGATGGGGTCACAACTTTATTGTTAGATGAAGAGGGACGATCCTCAATAGAGGAGTTCTCCAACCCAAACGAGATGTCATCAATATCCTCGGAAGAGGAGAATGTAGAAGAGTTGAGTTCATTAAAAGAGACATTGATTGACTCTTCGACAACAAGACTTCTTTTGTTAAAAACACGAAAACCTTTACTATGAGTAGAGTATCCAAGGAATATTCCTTCATAGGCTTTTTCTTCAAACTTGCCTAGGTTATCCTTGGTATTCAAAATAAAACAATTGCAACCAAAAACTTTGAAATATTCAATTGAGGGAATTTTGTCAAACCAAAGCTCATAAGGAGTCTTCTTAGAAATAGGTCTAATTAAGACTCTATTTATAACATGACAAGCCGTATTAACGGCTTCCGCCCAAAAATATTGGGGGAGCTTATATTGGTTTAACATAACCCGGGCCATATCGCCAAGGATTCTATTCTTTCTCTCCACAACACTATTTTGTTGAGGAGTACGTGGGCAAGCAAAATCATGTCCAAAACCATTCTTTTCACAAAATCTTTTGAAATCGGCATTATCAAATTCCCCTCCGTGATCACTCCTAATTTTGTTGATAGAAAAACATTTCTCATTTTGAACATGTTTACAAAAAGCAACAAATTCACGAAAAGTATCACTTTTGCAAGCAAGAAAAATAACCCAAGTAAATCTCGAAAAATTGTCAACTAAAACAAAAGCATAAAACTTGCCTCCAAGGCTAGCAACTCTACTAGGCCCAAAAAGATCCATATGGATAAGTTGAAGGGGTCTAGAAGTACTTACAGAGTTGATTGATTTGAAGGATGACTTGGTCAACTTACTTTTCTCGCATTCTTCACATACCATATCCTTTTTGAATGGGATACTTGGGAGTCCTCGTACAAGCTTCTTGGATGCGAGACGAGAGATGGTATCCATGTTTGCGTGTCCAAGCCTCATGTGCCAAAGCCAACTCTCATCGTTCTTTGCAACTAGGCATCTGTCATTGTTAGTACCTTCAACAAGATAAAGAACATAAATGTTGTTTTCTCTAATGCCTTCATAAACAATAGTTCCATTATAACTATCGGTAATGTAGCATTTGAGTTTAACAAACTTGATATCATAGCCATTATCGGTAAGATGGCTAATGCTAAGGAGGTTATGCTTGAGATTAGTAACAAGACATACATTATTAATACAAGGATAGGGAGGAGAACCGATATTACCATTTCCAATAATATAACCTTTAAGATTGTTACCGAAGGAGACGTGTCCTTCCTTCTTCATCGATAGCGTTGTAAAAAGTGAAGCATCACCGGTCATGTGCCGTGAACAACCGCTATCGAGAATCCACTTGCTTCTAGCATGAGAAGGATTCGTCACCTACAACATAAGTTGAAGATGAACGATTTGGTACCCATGATTGTTTGGGTCCTTGATTGTTAGTTCTAGGAACCCATTTAAGAACTTTCATGTCAACTTGTTTCCTTGTATAACAAAAATTAGAAGTATGTCCGATCAAACCACAATAATTGCACATCAAAGAAGATTTAGAAGAAGAAGTGTGAGTGTTGTGCATATGTGAGTTTCTAGTGTGAGAAGTTCTACCATGAGTGTTATGAGGATGATAGTAAAAAGCATGATGTGAGGTGTTCTTCTTAACAAAAGGTTCTTTTCTCGTGTTAGAGAAGGAGTTGTGTGTAGTGTTCATGAAAGGTGTATGCCTAGCATTGTGATGAGTGTGGGGGTGTCTTGGAGCATGCATGTGAGTGGTTTTCTTATTACCTAAATTCTTACTCCGTGTAAGAAGATCATTATACTTAATAGAAGTGTCATATTCTCTTCTATTAGCATCTTGACATTTGCGCATAGCAAATTCATAAGAACTTCTCATGGATAGAATCTCATCATCCCTTTTCTTGATGGTGTCAAGAGATTCTAGATATTTGAGTCTTAAGGACTCTATCTCATCCGTGTCAGATACGGGAGATTTCCCTTTTATATCAATAATGATATTAGAGAGTCTCTCTACTTCAAGTTGAAGGGCATCAATATCTTTTAGAGACTTCTTGTATTTACTCCTAACACCTTTGTGTTCTTCGTGTAATTCAAGGATAGCTTTTTCCAAATCATCATAAGTAAGAGTGTTTAAGGAAAGATCATCAAGTACCTCATCAGTTGCCATGAGACAAACATTTGCATTGTGTTTGCACTCCTTGTCATTGTCGGAGTCACTAGCATCACTCTCACACCAAATGCTAGTGTTGGCGAATTTTCTAGAGGACGAGCTTCCTCTGCTTGGCTTCTCGTACTTGCTTGAATCTCTTCTTATCATCGGACAGTCCCTCTTGATATGTCCGGGTCTTCTACATTGATAGCACGCCGGATCTTCCTCATTTTCCCGTCTGGAGCGATTGGCTTTGTTGAATTTGAGGAATTTTCGGAAGTGCTTAGCTGTGAGAGCTATTTCTTCATCATCATCCGACTCATTGTCGTCGGAGCTCTCCTTGGAGTAAGACTTTGTAGCTTTGAAAGCAAGAGTCTTCTCCTTCTCTTTGGTCTTCTTCTTCTCCTTCTCTTGTGTGGAGGATTCCTCTTGATCCTTCATATCGAGCTCATGAGTCATAAGCTTACCCATGAGGGTCTCAAGGTTCATGACAGTTAGATCGTTCCCCTCAATAATTGCGGTAGCTTTAGGACTCCAAACTTTCGTCAATCCTCTAAGGATTTTTCTGATCTTTTCATGAGCCGGATATTCCTTACCAAGAGAGGAGAGAGGATTAATAATATCACCAAATCGAGTAAACATAGAAGTAATAGATTCATCATGCTTCATTTTAAAAGACTCATATTCTTGCGTGAGTCTACTAATCTTAGACTCCTTCACTTGTGAAGTTCCCTCGTGTGTGACTTCAAGTAATTTCCAAATCTCATTGGAAGTCTTGCAAGTAGAGATTCGGTTGAATTCACTACTGTCGAGAGCACAATAAAGAGCATTCATTGCATTGGCATCTCGACTTGCAAGCTTCTTGATGTTTTTAGAAAGAGTGTCCCGAAGGGTGTCAAAAGCAATATCCTCAATAGCTCTGGAAGGAGTAGGAAGATCATTTATCACGCAATCCCATAAGTCGAAATCTATGGACTTTAGATAAATGCTCATCCTAATCTTCCAGTAGTTGTAGTTGGTACCATCAAATAGGGGAGGCCTATTTGTGTAGTGTCCGTCATTGTGAAACGTGTTGATACTAGGGTTAGAGGCCATGGATCACTCAAGAGTGTAAATCCAAATCAAGAGAACAAAGCTCTGATACCAATTTTAGAACCCTAGAGGGGGGTGAATAGGGTAATTAAAAATTAACTACAACAATTGATGCAATAAAGACAATTGAAAGTAAAGAGTAGAAAGATCAAACGCAAGAATGTATCCTGGTATCCTCTTTTGAGGCAATCCAGTCTCGGAACTCTCTCCGGCTTTAATCCACTATTTAACCAAATAATACACACGAGTTTGGATCCGAAGAATTCGCCAACTTCAACACGAGTTTGGATCCGAAGACTCGCCAACTTCTACACACGAGTTTTCTTACGAAGGCTCGCCAACTTCAAACAAAAGAGAATGAGAACTTGTTGATCTTCTAAACACGTGAAGATCGAAATGTACAACTCTTTAATACTCTAGCACTTTGGGAGAGGATGACAATGAAAAGCTTGGAAGAGTATTAATGGTGGAGCTCTTGGTTGTTGGAAAATTTATAGTAAGAGTTGGTGAGAAAGCTCAAAAGAGAGAGAGCTTTCTTTTATAGAAGAACCAAGAGTTGGTGGCATTTAATGCTCTGAATACAGACAGACCGGCATGCCGTCGGTATGCAGCGGCATACCGTCGGTATACCGATCAAATAGTAACGGTCATATTAATGACCGTTTGAGAGCATTAAATGCTGCCATTAATGCTAGTCAGGGCAATTCAAAAACCAAACATTTGAAATTCGGTATACCGTCGGTATGTCGGAGCATGCCGCCGGTATGCCGACAAAAGGTCACAGCAAGTTTTGGTTTGCTCAAACCGGTATACCGTCGGTATGCCGGAGCATGCCGTCAGTATGTCGACAATTTGTCACAGCAACTTTTGGGTTGCTAAAAACGGTATACCGCCGGTATGCCGGAGCATGCCGTCGGTATGCCGACAATTTGTCACAGTAACTTTCTGGACATAAAAATCGGTATACCGCCGGTATGCCGGAGCATGCCGCCGGTATGCCGACAATTTGTCACAGCAACTTTCTGAGCTCCAAAAACGGTATACCGCCGGTATGCCGGAGCATGCCGCTGGTATGCCGCTCTGTATGTATTTGATTTTTGACTTGTTCTTTTTACTTGTCATCCGTCATTAGGTGTTTACAAATATACCTAGACTTGTACAGACACAGAGACTCTAAGCAGGAAGACGCCGTCTTATGCAGGGAACGCCGGTAACTGCTTCAGTCTTCAATGTAAAAGAGATTGCGCTTGAACGGAAGAACTCCATGTAGTAGATCTTCTGAGAAAATATGAATCTGAAGAACAGAAGACTAAACTACGAAAATGCTGTTAATAATCAAAATAAAATGTGCCAACAAAATATGCTAAAGCAAAAAGAAAGGACAGACAAGTATTCTAACTAGCAAGACAAAAGCACATAGTTAATTTTATAGGAAAAATATTGATCAAGCATTCGTATCGAATTTTCAAGCTTGAAATGCGTACTCGAATGTTGTAAGCACAAAGATAGGGCGAGGAAAAGAATACCTCGTTTGGAAGGCATGACAAATCAGACAGTTCTACTGCAACATTCTCCAAGGCATTCTCTAACACCACACGTAATTGCATTTCTTCTTGTAGCAATTTTTGAAGCCTTTCGACCTGAAACAATGACACCAACAACAAGAAATGAATTGTATCATTGTATGCAACAGGAATTATGAGTTTGCTTGTGAATGAGTGAATTACTATGAAAGAAAATAATGCCTCAGGCCCACAGGTAAAGATAAATGCTAACCTAAGCAAAATTCTACTTTCTTTGTCAATAACATTGTTGTGGTTAAAGAAGATATACAAGTTTTATTTCTTTCTCTAGCACTGTAGTTGAACTGTTAAAATGAAGTATCAGAGTAGGCATGTCTCGCATCAAGAATTCGATACCCACTAGAACGAAAACAACAACAAAAAGCTCAATTTTCAAAACTTTTCGGCTCAGTTACATGAATCCATTTCCTCTACATGGCTCTATTATGGGTCATGTCCTAAGCTACATTAGTCACAGCATATCATTTTAACAGCTTAATCCATGGTTGCTTTGGTCAAAATTGTATACACACACACAAAAATAACTATCATTATCATAACAATCAAGAATTCTCAGGAGAATTAGGATCCTACTACAGAACCTTAGAACAGAGGGACTAGTGCAAGAACTCAGCAATGGTACAAAAGCAAATTGCACGTGTGACAGATAAGAATAAGAAATAACAATATCAAGTTCTAAAGCAGGTTAAACAGCTGCATAGCATTATTGGGACAAGGAATTAGTGCAAGAACCTAGCAATTATATTGTTACAAAAGCAAAGTGTTGATGTGAAAGATAAGGATAAGAAACAACAATATCAAGTTGCAAAGCAAGTTAAACAGCTAAGTAGCATGATATGATAGTTATTTGTCAAAATCTCAAGTCATACATAGATTATCAACCTTTTCTATTAAAGCCAGTTCACTTCAGTGGCTAGAACGTTGTCTCATTCAGATTCAACAAGACTAAAACAACATTACTTAATCTAAAGCTACAACAAGAAGGCAAGCCTGCTTTTCCAGCAGAAAGATGGATGAAATTTGGTAACCGTAAAAACTAAGGTGCACTTACATCCTGTTCAAGTTGGAATCTGCAAGAAGTGTTTGAGAAATTTCCATAGTGTGTTGCTTGCATTTGAACATCTCCAATATAACTGTTTACCTGGAAGAGAAAAATGCCTCTCACAATGATATAATGGATATGATAATACAGACCAAACTTTTGACTGTTTCTCTAGTGATCAACAGTAAGGAACGGAACACAACTTCAACTTCCAAATAAGGTTCGCAGTGTCGGTATCGTAATCAGTATCGGAAACTTCATCTGAGTATCATAATTGGCAGTCAGCAGAATAAGTGGTTTTGGATGGGAGTATTGGATTTTTTTGGTATCGAAAAGTAAATGATTATTAGTAAATTATTAAAAATTAAGGAAAAAATATTTTACATTTAGTATTTTATGAGTTATTTCTTAGTAGTTTTGAAAATGAATGAAATATTAGTCGCCCATGCTAATTGGTTTACTTGTACTATATTTGACACATTTAGAGTCTTAGACATAAATTTTTATATTAATGTTTCTTCTAAATAGTTTTAAACAAAATAATATTAATATGAATGGCTCTATGAATTTATAGATATACAACTTCGACAAATGGCAACGGTTACATATTATCAATAAGGAATCATATTGAATGATACACTAACATTATCCGTGAATCATTGTACTGACACTATTTTTTCCATTTTCAAGCTTATTTTGTTCAATTTTCTCCACCGAATTCACTGAAAAAGAGAGCCCCAATGTTGGGAGCGGTTAATATCAGTAGTGATCGGCATCGGATCGGAATATGGCAAACTGTGTCAATATCAGTCGTATCATATCGGTAACATCTGATACTGCAAACTGTAGTTTCAATCTTTGACAAAAAAAATCTAACCGAAATTGCATATATGTCAAATCAAGATAACAGAGCAACCCATGACTCGCACCATGAATCTCATGTCTTGTGCTTATCATGTGCCTCCGACCTCAAACATGATCGTAGATTTAGAGGTGGTGGCAGGGACTTTGACATGATAATAGAGCAACCCATGACTCGCACCCTGAATCTTATGTCTTGTGCTTATCATGTGCCTCCACCCTCAACACATATATATAGGTTGAGAAACCCTATTTTAGCTCATAGAAAATTCGTACAATAGTCCAGGACTAATTAAGTCCGTCCAAATTAGATCACAATAATAGTTGATGCTAATTTGGCCCTACATATGCGTTGTTTCGCCGACAGACCAACCCTGACCGAATTCAGTCAGGCTAGTCCCAATATGTTTTGTTAGAATGTGATAGAGTTCGGACCGAATTTGTCTGGATCGAATTCATCCAGACCGAATTCGGACCGGACTCGGTCTCTTCTCAACAGAACTTCTCCTATGAGTCTATGACTCCGACGACTCTTTGCAATGCCCAGACTGTCCTTCTAGCACCTCGAATCGAGATTGGACCCCAACAAAAGTTGCAAAAGAACTCTTCACTATCACTAATCAAATGAAGAATAAGGTCATCGCACCATCATCAACACAGGCAACTAGAAGAACCATCTCTACAATCCTTGTGTAGAGGCTTGTCCTGATGATGACACATCCTCTGCATGCATATCCTCTAGGGTAGATAACGAAGGACGTGGGACAATGGTGAATCGTCAATGCAAACTTTGATTTGCACTTACCGGACACTACATTGACGAGGTAATGTTCAAGGTTGTTCCACTAGAGATCTGTCAAGTAAACTTGGGCAGTTCATTCATATACAATAGAGATGCTCAATACCATCGACATCGACTTGCTCAAGAGTATGTTCTTACCAAGTACGGGAGGGAATTCATCATCACCCCAGAGCAAACTAACCAACTGGCTGATATGATAACGATCTGCCAAGCTAAGCATCTCGTAGAGGTTTGCCGAAAGTTCAACTGGGTGATGATTCACCCTATGTTCCAGACATCGGAGATAAATCTAGTCTAACATTCTCTTGCATGAAACAGGAGAATGAGATGACTTGACTTCTTGGCAAACAACCAAGGGTTTTTAGGAGACCTGCAAGTTCCCACCAAGCCGAGCAATAGAGCACAAGATTCAACATCCAAGCAAGGCAAAGTGGTTCAATCAGGAAATCGGTCAAGTCGAGTTTCCCCACCTCTAGTTCTAGATCCAGCAGGAGTTGGCTCCTTTCAAAGAGGGGAAGACATAACCCGGGAGGGCGGAGTGGGGGGCATGTCTAATCCACTCCCCTAACCCCCCCCCCCCCCCCCCCCCCACACACACCCACCCTACCCCGACTTCCAAAGTTCGAATTTTTTAAATAATTGTTGTATTGGCCCCTAGTTTTGGATACGATGAGAAAGTGGCTAAACCTTGGAGAGACAAATAACCTGATACAGAAACCAAATATTACCTCCTACAGGGGAATTGGTTCTGTCTATAATGGTGAAGAAGTACACGTACAATCAAGCAAATACCTGTAAAAACCTAGAAAAAGAACTCTAAAAAACGTCCAGGAAAAATTCTAGTTTACATGAACTAGAGCTCTGCGAAATTGCAATTCCACTTCCTAGTGTATTGACACCAGAATTTTAAGGGGCGATTTCCCTATTGCTTGGATCATATTCTTCAAAACTGTACAACTAAGAAATTGCAAAATTTTACTCTCAACAGTACATACATGAGTACATACCCAGGCTACTTAATTCCTATACATTATCACATATGATTTAATTTCCTCAACATGAGGTAGAGGTAGAAACCCACATTTGCAAAAGTGTCAATCTCTGGCCTTATATATATCAGAATATGCTTAAATTAATTAAGGATAAAATTTAAAATACACGCCTCCCATTAACATAATTATTAACCACTAATAATTACACTCCAACTAAAATAAATGTTCATCATCTAAAAAAAATACTTCAAAATATTTCATACTATTTCAAGGGTGTTGTTATTGACACTCATAAAAGTCATCTTACACTCATTTTCTAATTGTATTCATTCAAATTCCAAATCTGCCCCTGCATTAAATCTGACATTAATTTGAAATTTGAATGAATAAAATTGGAGGAGTGCAGGATTACATTTTAGGAGTGTCATAAATTAATGTCAGATTTAATGCAGGGGCAGATTTGAGTGCCAACGGCATGCTATTTCAAAATGGATTGTCATGCAAGTATATATTTTAAATAGTGAGAAAAAAAATGCTAAATTACAACTTAATACCCTCAACTATTTCAGTTTTTCAACTTGATATCCTCAACTTTGATAGGTACTAACTTGATACCCTTTAAAAAATTGGACAAAATTGTCCCTCCCCTCCAACCCCCACCCCCCCCCCTCTCCCGCCTCCGACCTCCACCCCCCCCCCCTCTCCCGCCGGCGACCTTCCCCCCCCTCCCTCCGGCCGACGACCTCCCCCCCCCCCTCCCGCCGGTGACCTTCCCCACCCCCCCCCCTCCCGTCGGCGACCTCCCCTCCCCCTCCAGCTCGCGAACTCCCCTCCCCCCACCCCGCGTTGGCCTGCCCGGAGTTGCGCGAGGCGGCGGGATCGCGCTCTTGGGAAGCAGCCAGAGGCACGCCACGGGAAGGGGTGCACGGGGGCGGCGGCGGGGGGTGCTCGCGGGGCGCGCGGGGGACGGGGCGGCTGGGGCGCGGCGTTCGCCGGGGCTGGTATGGGAGTCGGTCGCGGTCGGAGGGATGCTGCTGGAGGAGGAGGGAGGGGTAATTTTGTCATTTTTAAAATTTTGGGTATCAATATAAAATTATTATATAGTTGAGGGTATTAAGTTATCAAGTTGAACATTTTAGATAGTTGAGGGTATCAAGTTGTAATTTAGCCAAAAAAAACACAGACAAAAGACACCGCAACATACGTGCGCAAACTTCTAGTAGTAAAGCTAAGATTTATTTCGGCGAAGACTATAAGAAGAAAAAGAGAGAACAAATGGGACGATCATGTGTTGTAAAAGGGGATAGAATGCACCTCCATATGGGAATCTTGCTTCCTCCCTCTGCATACAAACACAAGAGAGATGCACAATGTGTGTGAGTGGGTGACTGTGTGAGTGACTTCAAAGAACACAGAAACAAAACGCAAATAATGAGCATAAAAACGCTTACAGACTGATGGTGTTTCTGATGATAGGCATCTCGATCAAACTTTTGCTCCAACTGGTTTTGCACAACCCTTCTTATTTTCTGTACAAGTGAGGTCTTCAAGGAAAATTTTGAAATTCAAAAAAGAAGCGGTGGAGAGTGATGCGATGCCAAATGCCAATGGGGGCAGGTAGGTAGGTGGGGATTTAATAGAAATATAAAATAAAATAAAGACAAAAGAGAGAGAGAAAGAGGGAGCTGGTAAAAGTTTTTTAAAAGAAGAGGTTAAAAAAGCAAAGCAACCACAGAGTTCAGTGGCCTTTAAAAGCGTAATTAAATTTTTTAGGGGAGATGGGACCAAGGAAAAATGTGCCACAACACTTTGCACGTGCGCCCCGCTCGTGGAGATCTCACTTATGTAGGGGTGAGCATATAATGGTTGAAAACCGAAAACTGAATCGAATCGAACCGAACCGAAATATGACAAACGGTTCGATTTTTCGGTTATCGGTTCGGTTTACGGTTTAAAATTTTGAAAATTTGAAATAACGGTTCGGTTTTCGGTTCTTCATCCGAAAAATCGAACCGAACCGAAAACCGATTTAGATTTAGTAATTTATCAAACTACCCACAATATACATATACTAATGTTTATTAATTTCTAACAGAGCGCACTCTCTTCTCCTATTTTATGTCGGTGCTTCTTTGAGCACTCTCTCTATCTACCCTCAATCTAGATATACTAATATCTTTCACTTTATGTAATATAACAATTCATAAATACAATAATGTCATATATATTTTAAATTTTTTTTATTTAAATAGGCTCATTTTGCTAAAAACTTGAAGGCCATGCACATTGGTCCATGAAACCGAACCGACCGAAAATCGAACCGAATTAATTCGGTTCGGTTTTGTTCGGTTTTTATAAAAACGGTTCGGTTTTCGGTTTTGAGAAATACAATTTACGGTTATTACGGTTTTCACATATTCGGTTCGGTTTGAACCGAACCGAAACGATGCTCACCCCTACACTTGTGGGATCTTGGCCTCTTGAGTCGCATGTTAATAATCCCATTTTTAGACTTGCCCTCTACTGATGAAGACTCCAAAAAAGTTTATGGTTTTGGAAATAGCAATTTATGGTTTAAGAGATTTGTTGGGGTCCAACAACTGAATCGATATATGAAAGGACAATTTGAGCATTATGGAGTGTTGACGAATCGAAGGCGATTGAGAATCGATGACTGAACCATGGCTCAAAACAGAGCCAAAATAGTAACAGTAGCATATCGGTAATATACTGTGGATATTTCGAATTTAAGAATTTCATTCCATCACCGAATTTGGAGGTTTGGTGGTGTATCGCCTTCGAATTTTCAATCAAGTTCAAATTCCGATCAACATAGTTTTTGGACCGTTGGATTGGATCGACGACCATGATTGCTGTTAGACTAATTTAGGAATTTATTAATCCTAAATTAGACCTATTTAAAGAAACCAAGGGAGCAGTCAAAAGGAGGACTCAAAGGAGATATTTGAGGAGGCACTCCACAAAATTTAATAGAAAGTTTATAATTGGCTCTTAGGGCCAGCTCTTCAAGACAATTAGGATGAGAGATTAATCTATTTCGTTTAGGGAGATCGTAATAGAGTTAGTGAGTGAGTTCGTGTGAAATATTCTTCTCATTTTCGAAATTTGTGTGGGATTGATTCTTGGAACAAATGAACCAATTATTATTTTAATCAATTTTATACTTTGAAAAATATATATATTCTTAGGTTCTGCTCTGTGGTTTTAAGAGGGTTTGAGCCGCCTTCCCCCCCCCCCCCCCCCCCCCCCCCCCCCCAAAAAAAAATATATTTATATATATATATATATAGCAAATGACCTCTAGCCTAGTGGTTAAGAGAGATGCATGCGGCCCAAGTGGTCAGAGTTCGAGCCCCAGTGGAGGCGAGTTCGCAACAATTACCCATTGCTTCAAAAAAAAAAAAAAAAAAAAAATATATATATATATATATATATATATATATATATATATATATATATATTCTTAGGTTCTGCTTGATGGTTTAATTTTAGGCTTTTTCTATGGGCACCACAACAATTACTTGGGGCTATCCCAAATTTTTTTTGAAAAAATTACAAGTTTGCCATCAAAAAATTTTGCTTGGGGCTAGCCCAAGATATCATATAAATACCAACCTAATTTTATTTCCCTTATTCTCTCTCTACTCTTTCCTTCTCCTCCACTCTTTTCTCTAACCCTAAGAATTTCTATGTCATAAATTTGTAAACCCTAACCCAAATTGTCTCCCAACCAAGACATTGTGAAGATTTAGGGTCCAAATTTTTGTTACAGTGTCATCGACTTCATCCGTTAATGGGTATGTCATCTAATTAATATATTTGTAGACTATCTCACAATAATTTCACATATAAATAATAATTTATATGTGTTTAATTTAGAAAAAAGGAACATGGAAGAACCCGGGTCAACGAATGTAGCAGACTCTCGTCCCGATATGTCCGAAGAACACATTCTTGCTTCGGATGCACTCTTGGTAAGCCAATTGTAACATTCATGTCGGGTGAAATTCGGGGCTGTAACGGACAGGACTGCCAATACTCTGGCAGTCCACCTCTACATACAGGACTGCCCAAACTGCGGTAGTCCTTTAAAACATAAGGACTGCCAGAGTTGTGACAGTCCTGATTATTGAAAGGACTGCCAGTGAATTGGGGTCCAAATTTTTGTTACAGTGTCATCGACTTCATCCGTTAATGGGTATGTCATCTAATTAATATATTTGTAGACTATCTCACAATAATTTCACATATAAATAATAATTTATATGTGTTTAATTTAGAAAAAAGGAACATGGAAGAACCCGGGTCATCGAATGTAGCAGACTCTCGTCTCGATATGTCCGAAGAACACATTCTTGCTTCGGATGCACTCTTGGTAAGCCAATTGTAACATTCATGTCGGGTGAAATTCGAGACTGTTACGGACAGGACTGCCAATACTCTGGCAGTCCACCTCTACATACAGGACTGCCCAAACCGCGGCAGTCCTTTAAAACATAAGGACTGCCAGAGTTGTGGCAGTCCTGATTATTGAAAGGACTGCCAGTGAATTGGCAGTCCTGATTATTGCAAGGACTGCCTTGCCTTCTGCAGTCCTACATTTTGGCAGCAGTTTGCACATTTTTGGTGTTGTGTTATTTTCTTTTATTAACTTTAAGTTATATTGTAGGACTTATCATCTTCCGGTATCGAGGTAGCTGCTCCAATTGGCGTCGATGTAGGCCATTTATTCAGGACCGATATTGTTTTGAATCATACGAAGGTGTGCTAAATTGGTGCCGAGAAGTTGGACGGGCAAACAAAATAGTTCTTGTGATATCAAGATCGGCCCGAAACCGTCCGGGACAACAAAACAATGTGGTTTCATGTGAACGAGGTGGTGTGTTTAGAAGCCATAAGAAAGATAAAGTTATCCAAAGTAAAGTTTCAAAGAGAAATGTTGGAACGAGAAAATGTGGTTGTCCGTTCAAAATCTATATTAGAAAGGATGAAGAAGCAAAGTGGACAGTCCAAGTCATGAATGGAATCCACAACCACGAGATTGCCGAAACACTATTGGGTCATCCGTATGTCGGACGGTTGAACATTACGGAGAAGAAGATAGTGGAAGACTTGTCCAATTCTGGAGTTACACCGAGACAAATATATTCCGTCACACGACATGAAGATGAGAAGAACAAATCTACAATGAAGTCAATATACAACGCCCTATCTTCTTCTAACGCCATTTGGTCGAAATCGAGAATGGCGATGCAAGAAGTGATGAAGTTGCTTGGAGATAATCATTATGTTGAGCACCATAGAAGACATCCCCAGAGCAATGAAGTCATTTCACTCTTTTGGGCTCATCCCGATTGCACACATTTGGCTCGGTCTTTCGCCGACGTGTTAGTTCTTGATTGCACGTACAAGACCAATAAGTTCAAGATGCCTCTCTTTCATGTTGTCGGCTTCACCTCTACATGGAAAACATTTCAAGTTGCTTTTTGCTTCATGAAGAGTGAGAAAGTTGAAGACTACACATGGGCGTTGGAGAAACTGAAAACCCTTTACACCGGTCAGAGAGAGCCCTCGGTTTTTGTTACCGACAGAGAGTATGCTCTAATGAATGCTATTCGGATTGTGTTTCCTCAAGCGAATACATTGCTATGCACTTTTCATGTAAATCGTAATATACAATCCCAATGTAAGTTGAAGTTCGAAAAAGTGGATGGTAAACTTGACATGCAAGTTTTTGACGACAACATAAAGCAAAAGTGTGTCTATGCACTCATCACTGTGTGTGTGTTTTATCAGGACTGCCAGACCACTGGCAGTCCTAATGTGAGTGAGGACTACCAGTGGGCTGGCAGTCCTAAGCAAAACTCACTTTGTGTGAGTTTTGAACTCACACAGTGAGTTTTGATGAGGACTGCCAGACCAATGGCAATCCTCATTCACACCAGGACTGCCAGTGGTCTGGCAGTCATAATCAAAACAGTTTTGAACTCACACACAGTGAGTTTTCATCAGGACTGCCAGACCACTGGCAGTCCTCATTCACACTAGGACTGCCAGTGGTCTGGCAGTCCTCATTCACAACATCACAATTATGAATGTACATGACAATTAAACATCATAATCAAATCAGTTAAATATCACAATATCCAACAAGTTAAACATCATAATATCCAACAAGTTAAACATCATAATATCCACAATTTCCTCAAATCATAATCATGAAAGGAAAATCGACAGAGAGTAGGACTGCCAGGAGGGTGGCAGTCCTATTTGTAAGTCTCTGTGATGAGAGTTTTGAAACTCTATATCACAGAGAGTTTCAATTAGGACTGTCACACCCCTGGCAGTCCTACACAAGAGGAGGACTGCCAGGTTGCTGGCAGTCCTAATTGAAACTTGCTGTTATATAAATGACCATTCTCCTGTGTTTTAGCACGAAGAATGGCCATTCTTCGTGTAATTTAGCACGGAGAATGGTCATTCCAGTGTTAAAACGCAGGAGAATGACCATTCTCCGTATAAATTAACACGGAGAATGACATTCTCCGTGTTTCTAACACGGAGAATGGCATTCTCCGTGTAAATTAATACGGAGAATGACCATTCTCCGTGCTAAATTACACGGAGAATGGCCATTCTCCGTGTAAATTAAGACGGAGAATGGCTATTCTCCGTAAAAATTACACGGAGAATGACCATTCTCCGTGCTAAATTACACGGAGAATGGCCATTCTCCGTATAAATTAAGACGGAGAATGGCCATTCTCCGTGAAAATTACACGGAGAATGACTATTCTCCGTGCTAAATTACACGGAGAATGGCCATTCTCCGTGTAAATTAAGACGGAGAATTGTCATTCTCCTGCGTTTTAACACTGTAATGACCATTCTCCGTGTAAATTAAGACGGAGAATGTCCATTCTCCATGTTAGAAACACGGAGAATGCCATTCTCGGTGTTAATTTACACGGAGAATGGTCATTCTCCTGCATTTTATGGTCAGTTGAAACTTTGGAATGCCATAACTTTTGACTGGGAGGTCGAAACGAAGCCCGGTTTGTCGCAAAATGAGCGTATTATCGAGGAGCCTGAGATTAACAAGTTCACCGTTAGACGGCCTTCCAAAATTTTAGAATCGCAAAAAAATGATGTTTGGACCTCCGTTTTAGCACTTTTGCTGAAATTTTAGAATCGCAAACAAATATTAATTCAATGACTTACAAATAGGACTGCCACCCCCTGGCAGTCCTACACTTATGAAGGACTGCCAGAGTACTGGCAATCCTAATTGAAACTTGCTGTAACAGCAAGTTTTAATTAGGACTGCCAACACCCTGGCAGTCCTCCTTTTGTATAGGACTGCCAGGGGGGTGGCAGCCCTAATTGAAACTCTCTGTGACAGAGAATTTCACTTTCAAACTCTTATCACAGAGAGTTATTGTCACGACCCGCTCCCGAATAATCGGACACGAGTCGGACACGCCCAGCCTTCGTCGTTAGACACGACGAAGTAAGCTGTACCAAGCTAGGGAAAACTAACCAGATAATCATGAAAATATAGAATCACAGCATCTAAAAACGTATCCCAGAATGATCACCATAATCCACAAATCTAGATATCATAATGTACGAATCATCAAGAATGAAATGTACATGAATTCTAAAGACAATATCTAAGAGTAAGCTAACAGTCTAAACCTGAAACCTCAAGCTAAGCCTCATCCTGCTCAGCTAATCCTGGGCTCTGGCCCATAGAGTAGAACAATGTCCTGCAAGCATACCTGCAACATATCCTATTCAGGAGCGGAGCAAAGTACAGTTCTAGGTAATGAACAATAACATCATGGTATGGAAAATAAATGCTGAAAGAACAGGATAAGAACAAGGTATGTAAAGAATATGAAGAACATGAACTACTGCTATAAAGATACATGAAAGATCATGACTATGTAAAGATGCAGGAAAGATCACGACGATAGCTAAAATCAAGATCAGGATCATGGGAAACTAATGTAAGAACAAAATCCTGAATATGTGTGTTAAAATTTTGAAATACTTCTATAATATGTGACCGGCTTGGGTAAGACCATGAAAGAACATGAAAAGATCCTGAAAGATCATATAAGGTACGGCTTAGGACCCGCGTGCACTGTGCGAGGCCTAAGCTAAAGATCATGAATAAGTATCCGGGTTTGGTCACATATCTAGAGTATTTCCCCCACCCCAAGATGCAAGTAAGATCATGAAAGAACAAGTAAGATCATGAAAGAACAAGCCAGAAAAGATCATGAACGTGTCGCAGTGTGTCAGCAATAAAGAACAAGAAAATGCACTGATCAAAACCATAGAGTGTACTTGCCTTTCTCCAGTAAAGTATGAGTAGGTAAAAGAGCTAGGTATCCTCCTGTCATGATAATGATGTGTACAAGTTGGTTAATACATAGCTAAATTAGTTTATCAAAACTTCTATTCATAATAATCTCTAATGTAACTTAGTCCTAGGATTCCTATAAAGTGTCAATATTATAGACTATAGTACAGTAATAATCATGGTTCCTATGAAATAAGTGTACAAGGTTTATTTAACAATAGTAGAAATTCTTAATCTTAATTTACCTTATCATTAAAAGTTCTGTATGAACCCTCCTAAGCCATTGAGCTAGCAACATGGTTTCACTAAATCATAGGTGTAATCAATTATACAATTTACAATTCAGTTCTTCCAAGTCTCCACAGGACCTATGTTACACATAATCCTGATAACCCAAAGCCTCAGACCTAAAAACATTCCTAAACTGGAATTGACTTCTCAGTTTGTACTGAGAAGTACATCCCAAAATCCTCCACTGAAACAGTTGAATGAATACCCAGGTTTAAGAACATCTAACTTACCCAGATGCAAAATAAGGATTTAAACATAAGTTGTCCTTGACTCAACTGTCATACACCCCATATTCCTGGAACAGGAATAAAATTAATGTCCCAGGTTCGATCCCATCCCTGCAATTTAAATGGAATCAACTACCCAGGTTTATCACTTGGAATAAGCTGGAAATAGCAATCCAAAGTCTCACAGTTCCCAGGAATTACTGAGCTACACTGCAATGTTACTAAGTATCTCAAATCTCAGGAAACATGGTAATCAGTACCTAGAATGGACTGAATAATTTGTTCTGTCCATCCTACACTCAAACATAATGTTATTCACCATTCCAGCAGTCCCTAGGCTGGACACTACTGTCAATAAGAATGAATCCCAACTTATCAGGATTTCCTATTTATGAATAGCAGTTGCAACCCTCACATTGGAAGTCATCAACTCAGATTACCCAGCCTTTGTTTAAGCCAGCAGCCTCCAGTCCAGACTTCATCATTTCCAAGTTAAATACTTAGTCAAGTGCAAGGGACATAAAGTATTCAACTAGGAAATGATATAGCAGCAAGATTGGCAGGAAACTGCAAAATACATCCTTAAACTCAGTCCTGGATCAGGACAACAGTAATTTGTTAAGCCAAAACCAAATTGAAACCTTGGTGACAACCTACCAGTACTACACAGGAACTCTAAGACAAGGTTTCAATGTAACCCAAACTCAAAACAACTGGCATCAGTCTGAATTAACAGGGAATGGCTCAGCAGTACTGAAAATGAGTGGTATTCTCACTAAACTGAGATTCCACTCCTGGAATTGAGTCCAACAGAAATCCAGTTGCAGCAAGCCACATAGGAACATTCCCCCATCATATGTAAGGTAACCAAGGCTTAAGGAATTTTATAAACAACCTCAGATTTCAACTAGCTCGAAATCATCATAGGTTGTTTGAAGTTTGATCTCAGCCATCCCCAAAATTGATGTTAACCCAACCAGACATTCTCAAGGGACTGAGATTGATTCCTCAGTCACCACAACACCAAGTTATACCAATGGCTGCTAGGTAGCCATTGAAAAAGTATTCCCAAGCACAGTATCCCATTGGCATAAGTCCATTGAATCAATATGGAAATAGGAATACCCAAGCATAAATGGCTCAGTCACATAGTCTCCAGTTCATCCATTACTCAGACAGTATATGGAATCCCCAGTGAAAATATAGCCTCAGGATATGCATCCCAACCACACAACTGCCCTCATATTAACCAAATGTTGCATGTGCAAAACCAAACACAACACCATACGATTTGCTCATACCATCTCAGGTTCAAATAATGAACTGAGTATGGTACAAGAGTATCGTACTCAAGCCAACATAATATGAAATCTCCGAGTCACAAGACTGTCCCTGAGAATCATTCAATGGAAATACCCAGGTTCAGTTTGATGAATCGAAACTCCATACTATGACTGGTACAACAATTTCACTCTTAGATAATATTCACACCAGAACTATATTATCAAAGAAATTTACCTGCAGTGTGATGTTTGTATCCCTGAAACCAATCGAGAAGTGGACAAGGATCTCTGCAACATTCCATCGAACAGTGGGTGACTATGAGAAGAAAAATCTAATTCATCCCCACAACTCATTCCAATTGACTTGAACGTTCAAAGATCAAAGACAGAGCAACTTAAACTAAATTGAACAAAATTACTGAACTGGGAAAAACTCACCTCAGATTAAATTAATCGGATGAGAGATCTCAATCAATACTCGAAAGATCCACCAATTGTTCATTGATCAATCATCACGATTGCAACTACTCTGGTTTAAATCAGAACAAAAATTACTAGAATCGATCTTGATCCAAATCTAGATCACTACTCGATCCAAAACAATTTGAAAGTGAAGATTGGTTCGATGAAGAAATTCAGCTCACCTCAGCTTATCTCGTGTCGACGACGATCACCACAGTCATGGCTACCCCTCCTTCTTCCTCAGCTTCTTCTTCTTTCTCTCCTTCTTCTGATCGGGATTGGAAACAGTGGTGCTCTGTGGAAACTTGGAGAAGAGGAAATTCTAGATCTGAATGAAATAGAGGGAATAGGGCTGCTTAAATAGGCAGTTAGAGAGAGAATTGGCGGGCTCTAGAATTGTCAGGAGTTGTTACTCCACATGGTCGAGGTGGCAGTAGTATCGAATTTGAATTTGCAAGGGAAGAAGATCGGCAGGGAAGAATGAAGAATTATAATGTAGTTCACAGAAGTGAAAAATAGCCCTGGCTTTATACCAGGCTTAGTCTTGGGCTTGTCCAGCCCATGGACAATTTGAGTGGATCGAAATTTTAAGAAGAAAAAAAAAGAAGGAATCAAAGAAAAGAATTAAATTTTAGTTATAAGATATTAACAATTAAAAATGGTTAAGTCAAAATAAGATAAGGCTAAATGAAAATTTTAAATTTTTAGGGAAGTGGAGTTACAAATACCTCCCCCTTAAAAAATTTTGTCCTCGAAATTGGAATGTAGACACAGATAATCAAGAATAGTGAATCCAAAGAGTTGTTTATTGAATTCAAAAAAATGTATAAAATACAAAGCACTCAAGTGAACAAACTAGGATATCGCTCACGCATCTCATCCTCACGCTCCCATGTGGACTCTCCCGGAGAGTGGTGTCTCCACATGACGCGAGCGAGAGGAATGATCTGGTTTTGCAGATGCTTCTCCCTCCGGTCCAAGATCTCTACTGGCTGTTTCTCGTAAGTCAATCTCGGGCCCACCTCCAGCTCAGAATAGTCCACCACATGGCTCGGGTCTGGAATGTATCATCGAAGCTGGGATATGTGGAAAACGTGCACTCCCTCCAATCTAGCTGGAAGCGCTAGTCGATATGCCACCTCGCCAATCCGTGCCGTCACGTCGAAAGGTCCGATGAATCTCGGACTGAGCTTCCCACCTCTGCCGAACCGAATGACGCCTCTGGTTGGTGAGATCTTCAGGAACACTCTGTCTCCAACCTCGAACTCAAGTGGCCGTCTGGTGCTGTCCGCCCAATGCTTCTGCCGATCCTGCGCAACCCTGAGACGCTCTGAGCCCTTGAGATCAAATACGATAATTACACACAAGAAAAATAATACTATCTAACAATGATCAAGGATTTAATAGGCACGAATGGAATGAAGTTTCGATTACAACTTAGAGGAGCAAAATCATGAAGACAACTATTAGGTACGATCAAAAATTGATGGTTTAACACAAGTGGGCTAGGACAAGATAGGAGAACATGGTCAAATAGACATGATTTAAGATTAAAGTTTAGACAAGACACAACGAAGTATGGAATCAAAATCTGGCAACATATAATTTGAGGAAATCAATGATCTAACGATACAATACTAGAAGGTAATTAGTAAGGGTTGATTTGAGGAACGTACGAAATACTCAGGAGATACAGTATCAAATCAGGGTGAATATGCAAGAATTTGTGATTCTCGAAAACCAATAATCATACGAAAAAGGAATATAATTTCCATGATACCCGAGAACATATAGGTATTTGAAATCACTTTGCTTAGAATCCCTACCTCGCCAGTATATATCTGACTGCAGTGGACTTTCGGCTCCATGACTCAAATAATAATATGTCTCCAAATACTCTATCAACCTTATCCATTTTCCAACAATCATTGACGAAACAACCCAAGGGATCAAGATATGAAGAATATGACAAGTCTCGACAATACTCGAAAACCTATGGGTGTCTGAAATCACTTCAACTTAGAGTTCCTGTCTCGCCAGTGTGCTACTGGCTGCAGTGAGCCCTCAGTCTCCATAATCCAGCTAATGGCTGCAGCGCGCAACTGTCATGCCATAGTAGGTCATCGAATAGCCTCTCGACTTTATCCCTAGGAATTTCAAAAGAGTTTCAAGGAATTCAAAATGAGTTTCAATAGTCCAAGTCACGGAATGGTGAAGTTACCTGACTGTTGAATACAAGGATTTATTAGGTACTAAGAGACGACAAGGGATCCAATCAGTGAGTACAAAAGGGCAGCCAGGGAGATTTAAAATTTCAGACAGGGAGCGAAGTTTCAAATTATAATAGAATTTCAACTGATATCTGAAATGGTAACAAGATTTCATATATGGGACATTATCCCGAAAGGATAACAGAGTCTCGAAGGATGAACAGCAGCAAAGTATCAGATAGGAGACAAAGTTTCAAATTAAGAAATAAAATCTTGAATAGAAAATTTCAACAAGGAAACAAGGTTTAGAATAGTGACTAGAAAACAGGTTCTAATAGAAGTCAAGGTATAGGATTGTAAACATGAAACAAGCGAATCTCAATAGCAACAAAATCTTAAATAGAGACAAGTCCCGAACAAAGTCAAGAATAGGAAATAGAATCTCAAACAAGAATCAATAGAAGCGAAAGTTCAAACAAGGTTTCAGAATAATATTTCAAGTAGGAATAATTCTGGAATAGTACAAGTTCGATTAGCGAACAGAATATCAATAAACGAGTAGGAACAAGTATCTATGAAACAAGCAAAATGTTGGATAGGAGACAAGATCGAACAAAAATAGTAGACCAACAACTCTCGACTAAAAATCAAAGTCATGAATGAGGTAACAAGTCTCGAATAGAAAACGAAATCTTCAAAACCCTCAAAGGTATCCTCAACAGTGTCCTAAGTAGGACGAAGCTTAAACAAGTTTCGAATAAGGAACAGGATTTCAAAATAAAATCTCGAGAAACGATTAAATATCAATTAACATGAAGTTTGATAAAAGAACAAAATTTACAAATATGAGCCATTACTAGAAAACAAGATCAGGAATGATGAATATGCCAACGGTATCGAATAATGAATTTCAAACAATTATCGATTTGTGGATCTGAAACAAGTTTGCCAAAATAAGAAACAATATCTCGAAATAAGTTTCGACATCAACCAAGGTTCCAAAATAGAAGCAAGAAGTTTTGAAGAAATGATCTAGGTGCTAAGAGGATTTTAAAGAGAGGCTGGATTGCTAATCAGATACATGGTTTTCCCAACCATGCAAAAGAAATCTTCTGTCTTCAATCTATCTTCAGTGTTTCTCCGGAACTGGAATCACTTCAATTCTTCAGCTGTCCTGATATAGGCTGATCCTTGCGGCAGTGCTCCATGTGTTTGCTGATTCTGAGAAGGTGGTTCCCTTTTACAGTAGTCTGATGCTTCTCGCACTTGTTCTCGGGCAGTGTGATCAACGTTCTCCAGCAGTCTTGACTTGGTGGACAGGCGATCCGTAGTATAGCCTCCGTCTTTTGCGGCACTCTTCATAGTGGCATCCTGAGAGGTGGCAGAAATTGTAAATGATCGTTGGCTGGATCTGAATCTGGATCTCTCGCTGGGGCTGAAGTGCAGGGCTCTGGCAGGAATATATGGCTGCTGGCGTGCTGGCTGCTGAGATCTACTCCTGATGATGCGACTGGTGGTGTGACCGAAGAAACGCTGACTGAGTGTTGTGACGCTTTGCGGGTCCAGGGTAGTTGTTGTCTTTGTCATAAATCTTCATGTCTTTCATGAGCTTCAGCTTCTCGTTTCGTTCCATTGTCTGTGCTACATTCTGAATCTCCAGGCTGGTGGCTCTAATCTTCAGAGAAGTCGGATCCTCACATGCTGAGATGATCTTCAGTGGCGGCTTCAGGTTCTCGATCGGCTCTCTGGTGCAAGATATGCGCTCGGTGTCGGAAAAGTCCAAGTGTCTGTGCGTATGGAAATCAGAAGTCCTTCCTGGCTCGAAGAGTGTTTCCACAAGTCTGACTTGGAAAGGGTGGCCTGCTTCCTCTGGTTGTCAAGGGATTCTTCAGACGTCTCCGTCAACTACGTACTACCCATGGGGATAGTAGAGTGATAGAAGGTAGTGGAAGCTCGAAAACGTCAAGTGCAGGTGAATTGACAGTTCTGGTGTCACATGTTTTTGAACTATCTGCAAAACAGAAAACTTGTTAAAATAACCTAGACTTACATACAACAAGTGTTTATAGAATATTAAAATACCTGATACACCTGATATACCTGATATACCCTTATTTTCCGATTTTCCTATGCTGTGATCAAGTTTTCCTAGTGTAATCAAGTCCCCCAATAGTACGCTAAGACCTAGGTACCATTAGGATGGACCTGCATGGGCCACCACTAAAAACATGTCACGACCCGCTCCCGAATAATCGGACACGAGTCGGACACGCCCAGCCTTCGTCGTTAGACACGACGAAGTAAGCTGTACCAAGCTAGGGAAAACTAACCAGATAATCATGAAAATATAGAATCACAGCATCTAAAAACGTATCCCAGAATGATCACCATAATCCACAAATCTAGATATCATAATGTACGAATCATCAAGAATGAAATGTACATGAATTCTAAAGACAATATCTAAGAGTAAGCTAACAGTCTAAACCTGAAACCTCAAGCTAAGCCTCATCCTGCTCAGCTAATCCTGGGCTCTGGCCCATAGAGTAGAACAATGTCCTGCAAGCATACCTGCAACATATCCTATTCAGGAGCGGAGCAAAGTACAGTTCTAGGTAATGAACAATAACATTATGGTATGGAAAATAAATGCTGAAAGAACAGGATAAGAACAAGGTATGTAAAGAACATGAAGAACATGAACTACTGCTATAAAGATACATGAAAGATCATGACTATGTAAAGATGCAGGAAAGATCACGACTATAGCTAAAATCAAGATCAGGATCATGGAAAACTAATGTAAGAACAAAATCCTGAATATGTGTGTTAAAATTTTGAAATACTTCTATAATATGTGACCGGCTTGGGTAAGACCATGAAAGAACATGAAAAGATCCTGAAAGATCATATAAGGTACGGCTTAGGACCCGCGTGCACTGTGCGAGGCCTAAGCTAAAGATCATGAATAAGTATCCGGGTTTGGTCACATATCTAGAGTATTTCCTCCACCCCAAGATGCAAGTAAGATCATGAAAGAACAAGTAAGATCATGAAAGAACAAGCCAGAAAAGATCATGAACGTGTCGCAGTGTGTCAGCAATAAAGAACAAGAAAATGCACTAATCAAAACCATAGAGTGTACTTGCCTTTCTCCAGTAAAGTATGAGTAGGTAAAAGAGCTAGGTATCCTCCTGTCATGATAATGATGTGTACAAGTTGGTTAATACATAGCTAAATTAGTTTATCAAAACTTCTATTCACAATAATCTCTAATGTAACTTAGTCCTAGGATTCCTATAAAGTGTCAATATTATAGACTATAGTACAGTAATAATCATGGTTCCTATGAAATAAGTGTACAAGGTTTATTTAACAATAGTAGAAATTCTTAATCTTAATTTACCTTATCATTAAAAGTTCTGTATGAACCCTCCTAAGCCATTGAGCTAGCAACATGGTTTCACTAAATCATAGGTGTAATTAATTATACAATTTACAATTCAGTTCTTCCAAGTCTCCACAGGACCTATGTTACACATAATCCTGATAACCCAAAGCCTCAGACCTAAAAACATTCCTAAACTGGAATTGACTTCTCAGTTTGTACTGAGAAGTACATCCCAAAATCCTCCACTGAAACAGTTGAATGAATACCCAGGTTTAAGAACATCTAACTTACCCAGATGCAAAATAAGGATTTAAACATAAGTTGTCCTTGACTCAACTGTCATACACCCTATATTCCTGGAACAGGAATAAAATTAATGTCCCAGGTTCGATCCCATCCCTGCAATTTAAATGGAATCAACTACCCAGGTTTATCACTTGGAATAAGCTGGAAATAGCAATCCAAAGTCTCACAGTTCCCAGGAATTACTGAGCTACACTGCAATGTTACTAAGTATCTCAAATCTCAGGAAACATGGTAATCAGTACCTAGAATGGACTGAATAATTTGTTCTGTCCATCCTACACTCAAACATAAATGTTATTCACCATTCCAGCAGTCCCTAGGCTGGACACTACTGTCAATAAGAATGAATCCCAACTTATCAGGATTTCCTATTTATGAATAGCAGTTGCAACCCTCACATTGGAAGTCATCAACTCAGATTACCCAGCCTTTGTTTAAGCCAGCAGCCTCCAGTCCAGACTTCATCATTTCCAAGTTAAATACTTAGTCAAGTGCAAGGGACATAAAGTATTCAACTAGGAAATGATATAGCAGCAAGATTGGCAGGAAACTGCAAAATACATCCTTAAACTCAGTCCTGGATCAGGACAACAGTAATTTGTTAAGCCAAAACCAAATTGAAACCTTGGTGACAACCTACCAGTACTACACAGGAACTCTAAGACAAGGTTTCAATGTAACCCAAACTCAAAACAACTGGCATCAGTCTGAATTAACAGGGAATGGCTCAGCAGCACTGAAAATGAGTGGTATTCTCACTAAACTGAGATTCCACTCCTGGAATTGAGTCCAACAGAAATCCAGTTGCAGCAAGCCACATAGGAACATTCCCCCATCATATGTAAGGTAACCAAGGCTTAAGGAATTTTATAAACAACCTCAGATTTCAACTAGCTCGAAATCATCATAGGTTGTTTGAAGTTTGATCTCAGCCATCCCCAAAATTGATGTTAACCCAACCAGACATTCTTAAGGGACTGAGATTGATTCCTCAGTCACCACAACACCAAGTTATACCAATGGCTGCTAGGTAGCCATTGAAAAAGTATTCCCAAGCACAGTATCCCATTGGCACATAAGTCCATTGAATCAATATGGAAATAGGAATACCCAAGCATAAATGGCTCAGTCACATAGTCTCCAGTTCATCCATTACTCAGACAGTATATGGAATCCCCAGTGAAAATATAGCCTCAGGATATGCATCCCAACCACACAACTGCCCTCATATCAACCAAATGTTGCATGTGCAAAACCAAACACAACACCATACGATTTGCTCATACCATCTCAGGTTCAAATAATGAACTGAGTATGGTACAAGAGTATCGTACTCAAGCCAACATAATATGAAATCTCCGAGTCACAAGACTGTCCCTGAGAATCATTCAATGGAAATACCCAGGTTTAGTTTGATGAATCGAAACTCCATACTATGACTGGTACAACAATTTCACTCTTAGATAATATTCACACCAGAACTATATTATCAAAGAAATTTACCTGCAGTGTGATGTTTGTATCCCTGAAACCAATCGAGAAGTGGACAAGGATCTCTGCAACATTCCATCGAACAGTGGATGACTATGAGAAGAAAAATCTAATTCATCCCCACAACTCATTCCAATTGACTTGAACGTTCAAAGATCAAAGACAGAGCAACTTAAACTAAATTGAACAAAATTACTGAACTGGGAAAAACTCACCTCAGATTAAATTAATCGGATGAGAGATCTCAATCAATACTCGAAAGATCCACCAATTGTTCATTGATCAATCATCACGATTGCAACTACTCTGGTTTAAATCAGAACAAAAATTACTAGAATCGATCTCGATCCAAATCTAGATCACTACTCGATCCAAAACAATTTGAAAGTGAAGATTGGTTCGATGAAGAAATTCAGCTCACCTCAGCTTATCTCGTGTCGACGACGATCACCACAGTCATGGCTACCCCTCCTTCTTCCTCAGCTTCTTCTTCTTCCTCTCCTTCTTCTGATCGGGATTGGAAACAGTGGTGCTCTGTGGAAACTTGGAGAAGAGGAAATTCTAGATCTGAATGAAATAGAGGGAATGGGGCTGCTTAAATAGGCAGTTAGAGAGAGAATTGGCGCGCTCTAGAATTGTCAGGAGCTGTTACTCCACATGGTCGAGGTGGCAGTAGTATCGAATTTGAATTTGCAAGGGAAGAAGATCGGCAGGGAAGAATGAAGAATTATAATGCAGTTCACAGAAGTGAAAAATAGCCCTGGCTTTATACCAGGCTTAGTCTTGGGCTTGTCCAGCCCATGGACAATTTGAGTGGATCGAAATTTTAAGAAGAAAAAAAAATAAGAAGGAATCAAAGAAAAGAATTAAATTTTAGTTATAAGATATTAACAATTAAAAATGGTTAAGTCAAAATAAGATAAGGCTAAATGAAAATTTTAAATTTTTAGGGAAGTGGAGTTACAGTTATAAACAACAAAAGTCTTCCCAACAACTTAAGTTTTCAAACAACAAATATATTCTTCAAGTTTCAAACAACAAAAACATCTTTACAAAAATATCCAGATTACATCCAACTAATGATCATTCCACATCCAACTACATCATGTCGGGCCTTTGAACGAGATTCCATATTATTCATGAAGGGGAACTCGACCACGTCGTCGATGCGATCAAGCTCGTTGGCGACCGCGACACTAGTGTCACTTTGGCAACCTCTCCGGAGTGTCTGGGCCAATTCCTTCACCTTTTAAGACTATAAATGAAAGTATAAGTGAATTAAGTCTACAAACATGGAAATCTCAGTCTAATTACAAATACGGAATGACAACATACATTTTTTAAATAATAGAAACAACATGCATTATCCACCCCCATATGTCATAACAGTAGGACTACCAGGCCTGTGGCAGTCCTACTAAAAATCAGGACTGCCAGAGTCCTGGCAGTCCTCTTTCACAAGAGGACTGCCAGGACTCTGGCAGTCCTGATTTTCAGTAGGACTGCCACAGGCCTGGCAGTCCTACTGTTATGAGACCCGAATTGCCACAATGATATGCTAGTTTATCGTGTTCTAGGGTTAGGGTTTCAACATAAAATGTGGGTTTCTTGTGTTCGAAAATTAGGGAAGAGAATGTGAAAGAGATTCTAAACCTATTTTATCAAAAAAAATTCAAAATTTAAAAATATTCTAGGGTTTCGAATAGAATGTACAAAACTCTCAAATAAATTAGGGAAGAACGTACCTGGATTCCGGTTGCTTTGACTTGCGTGTCATCTCTTCGAGAAGGTTGTGGAAGAAATCTTGGTGGAGGAATTGGGAGTGGAGTGGTGGAGAAGAAGAAATTAGGGTTTTAAGAGAGGGAGAGGGATAGCTCTTTTTTTTCTTGAGGAGAGAGAATGTAGAATGTAAATGAAAGTGAAAAGAAGGGTTTGGGGGGTTGGGCTGCCCCCTAGCAAATTCTCCACCTTCTTGGGCTGCCCCCAAGTAAGTGATGCCCCCTAGCAATTTTGGTAGTGCCCTTAGAAAAAGCCTTCTATGAAGTATTTTAAAAAAGTGTCTGGTAATTTTTTGAATCACTAGTTTTGATCGGCTCAAAAATCCTTCAAAACTAGTACAATATAATATTAGATGTCTTTATAAGCTGTCACATTCCGCTCTCAAAATACTGAAAAAATACGAGGACGGACTAGGCTAACTACACCGTACAAAGTATGAACATGGTACGGCCATCGCAACTGCCTAGAAGATGTGGGTGGACTCTAACATGCAAATGATGTCAGTCTTAAAGGCCGACAATCATATCATCTCAATCCAACAACAAGAAGTAGCAAGAGTATACCATACATGAAAAGTGACAGGGCGTCTCAAATACTATATCATATATTACAATGAAGCTAGTGAATACAAAATGCTGCACTAGCAAATATAATATGCATGATCACAAATACCAGTCATGGTCTAATATATACAATCAAACTAATCGAAGTTAGGGAACAATCAAAAGAATACAGCTAACACATGCCCTGGCTAATGCCACAAAATAAAATGAGAACTACGATTGGTAAGGAAAAGAAACCCACTCATGAAAGGCCGCAGATCTATGGATACGGGCCATCCAGCTGGAGGTACGGAAGATCCTCTGGCTTCTTGGATAAATCTGATAAAAAAAAAACTAGTAGGGTCAGTAACCCAAGCAACAAGTATCATAAAAGAGGCCTAAGGTGAATGACAAAAATTCCACAACAATCAACAACGAATAAATAGTCAAAAATAAATAAATGTTGGTAGAGACTTGTGCAGTACTAATATAGGCGTCTCAAGAACTTAAAAAAAAAGACAACAAAAATTAAATACTAAAGAAGAAATAACTGAAGTGCATAATAAGATGACGGGCGACGGGAGAGCATCGAAACTATACTAGATTAGGTCTACAACTAAACACCAGGATTGCAGACCATTACCGAGCAGAACTTAGCCTCTAACCACGTACCGACAAATAAACTAAATGTGAGCATAAAGATAAGGCAACTAACAGAGCACAATGAAGCATTCCTAGAGTTTGATACAACTTAACTAACTAGGGTTATTATAAGACATAATTACTAACAAATGCAAGTCAAGAAATTTTGCTACCACTTGCACTACAGGTACTTAGATCGCCAAGGGGTCGAGTACACGCTATATAGCATATAACATAAACAATTAACTGAAGAAACATAACATATGAAAAAAAAAACTAAAAGTGCCGCAACAAACGAACTTGGTAGGTCATGGAGTATAAGCCTATAGGGGTTGTCCATGTTTCATGGGGCTCTTAGCAATACGAGTTGCTGGTAGTGCGACTATCCTCCCCTCCCCATGTACTAAGTGAAATTAACTAGTCAATTATTCTATAATTTTCTTTTCGATTCTCAGGTCGTAGACACAAGAGAATCGTCCTAGAATGACGACCAATGAGTACGAGCTATTCACGAGTTATCATTGGCGAACTTATCATAACTCACAACACGTGATACACTGGACAATACTCACACTCAATTATCCAATTCAACGGTGTTAACTCGTGCCATAGCATATGAAAACAAAATGGTTAAACAAAATCAAAGAATACACAAAAAAGGGTATCAGATCAGTATACCGGCGGTATGCCACGATATACCGGAAAAACATAACATGTTTTCACCACAAACGAAATGGTATACCGGCGGTAAGTCATTCAGCCTGAAAAAGCACAGTAAACTCCAAAAATCAAAATTTTGAGAACCAAACTTGTCCCGGTTCCACCAAACCAAAAATCAATAAGACATAAAGCTAGGGGTAGATCTCCTACATCATATAAAGCTAAGTTTTGAAGTGAAAATCCATGTATCACAAACAATACTGAATTTCTCTACGGTATCACACGATACTACCTTAAAAACGTGTATCTACACAAACCCACCGATCAAAATCAAATAAACCATATACAAAAGATCAAAACAATTTGAAGAGAGACATTTTAGACCAAAGTACTTAACATACCAAAGTAAACAAAATCCAAAGAAAAACCAAGGTTGTATTCACAGAACAAGATGTACTTGCCTAAATCTCAAGCAATCAAGCCTAAGCTTCTACTCCTCCTCTATGGGGGTTAGACTGTCACGCCCTGACCCGGAAAATCATTCGTCCTCGCATCGATTTAACTTGAATCGTTCGTCCTCGCTGGGGCATGATGCCGTACGAGTCTGGAGTTGCACTCGTACAAGACAAGATGACAAGTTCTCAAACGGTTATCTTTGATATTGATATTTAGCAGCAGAATGAAACAGAGTATACGAAACAATTCTCTTTATTGATAAATGAACTGAGGTTACAAAGGCTTTCAATAGCCCAACTAAATTTGTCGGATTGGCTTACAACACTCAGGTTCTCTCTTGCCCATAAAGGATTTTACTGTTCCATACATCATGTCTTCTATATCTCGGTCACATCATCCCGTTGTAAGGCCGAGCGTCATTACAGTCGCACACCTCAATATGCTACGGCATTCTATGCCTCAGCGCGTTCAAGCGAAGCTCCGTCGCGAGCATCCGTTACATGCATCCTGCAAGCAATCTGGTGGAGGATCAACACTAATCATCTCGTGTGCTGATATTGACCCACTTTACTAAACTGACATTAAGTAGATATATTGAATCATGCAGCATACAATTTAGTGATCTTTCTATCCTTGTCTTAGGATCAGTTTCATGGCATATTCGAAAGCAGTAAAGCATGTTATCATAGCAAGCATGTTATTTGATTCGCATAAGCAAACAGGCAACCAATATCAATCTCGTGTTGTTTCGTGACTTCTTACCAACATCGACGCGCTCACCCTTGCCCGATGCAAGGTGAATACGCCTACAATCTTTTCTTGTCATGTAAGTGATCTTGTGCAGGATCTTTGTGTGCCTGCACTTTCGACCCACCGTTCTTTAAACTAAATGAAGGTCGATGTCATTCCAAGCCAAATGGACTCTACTACATCAAATCACATATGTAAGACAATGATCGCTCCGTTTGAGAGTGCTAATCCCTTATCCGGAGGACCCCAAATTACTCGGTAAGTGGCTTATCACATCAATAGTAGGTCGCAAGCCGTCTTAATGAGTGCACCATCAATACCGATATTATCAAACCGTATCCCTCCTAGGTCGAACGGTCCCAACGTCCTGGCATACCACGTTCGAGGGAGCCTTCACATACCCGTGCACGAGCTATATCTTAAGTCCATTCGACCATGCAACGCGTCTTATTTTCATACAACCAAGCAATTCACATATCTCTATTTCCATTGGCACAATGCCCCAACTCAATGTTCATCAACGGACGTCCCGAAGGCCATAAACATTTCGAGGCACCATGCCACCTTCGTTAGTCGTCATATTCATGTCATAACTGTTTTCTTTACAACAAAGCCATCCTTTATGATTCTCGTGCACGTACGCACGCTTTGACACATTTTTCTCTTTTCTTCGAGTCGTGCATTTGATGCACGTCTCGATACTGTATTTCTATGTTCTCTGTCTTAGTGTTTAATGTTATAGCTCGTGTACTAGGGCACTCGCCTCAATTGTCTTTCAATGTTCTAGCCTTCTAACTCGTGCTCAGGGGCACGAATGACTCGTGCACTGAGGCACTTGTCGATACAGTTATCCCATGTTCTTATGGCTTGCGCACCGAGGCGCTCATCGTTATGGTGTTTCGATGTTCGATAGCAACTTGTGCATTTGATGCACATTTTATTTCAATTGTTCTATCTAGAGTTCGACACGCACTACGATCTCTCCTTTGAGCTACGCTCGTGGATTCGATAGGATAATTTAGAATACAACGATACATTTTACTTAGGCATGACGGAGTAGGAAAGAAGGGTCAAAGTCCTCCCATCTTAAGCCGATATGCCTTATCGTTTTGTCGAGCCGATGCGGCTCGATTTCATAACTTTGTTGCATGGCCAACTCTTCTGACTTAGCCATTTGAGCACTTCGCGCTTCGTTGAATTATCCGACCGATTTTCCTTACCGTGCCTATGCCTTAGTCCGTTGCGAGGCGGTGATTTAGTTTTGCGGACTCCGTTGCAAATAAGACAAAATATCGACCTCTTATATTTCAGCATAAACGTATAGTCTGCACACGAAACCAACTAAAATCAATACTCGATCGAATCTGACTTGTGCATTGCATCGATTCGATTTCTTAGAATCTTCGAACCGACTCAATGCTTTCTCTCGGGCCAACTTAACACTTGCATCGATCTTACTCGATGCATTCCTCGGGTCAACATAACTTTTTGCATCGATTCGCATCGATACATATTTCGGGTCAACGCAACTCTTCGAGTTAATGACTCAGCATAATGTACCGTACGGAGCGAGACATTACATAGACATCACACCTAACGCCTCAAGGCCAACTCCAAGCAACAACCCAAGGGGGAGAGAAGAGAAATGAAGAGAGAGAAATGGAAGAGAAAAAAAAACAGAAATGAGAGTGGCTTATATAGAGCCACCTCATCAATCCCTGACTCCATCCATTCATCTCAACCACTCAAACAAAACTAAGAAACCATTGGACGAAAGAAGGGCATGGATAATAACCAATGGGATGAGTCATTGTCAGCTGATCGATATATAGACAGTATGCTGCGGTATAGTAGTCTGACTTTCAATTCCCCTTTTTTCAAAAAATTCTGAGATTTCGTTTTACGTACAGGTCCTAGCATGAATCTATGACAATGCTAATGGGCATTCTACAAGTGGAAGGTAGTCTCTATCATGCTAAACAAAATCCAAGCGCCAAAATATCATAAACAAGACAGACGAAAATACGAAATACATCATAAGCTTAAGTCTACAAACAAATTTTAAATATCGAAAATTCAGAAATACAAAACCGTGAATGGATGTGACATAAACACCTCAAATCGGGTTATTTTGAGAGAGTATTTTTCTCCATTTATGTCCTTATCCAAAAATAACTACAACTACTAATATCCTACCATATTCTTTTTTCTCATCTTTTTTTTTTTTGAGGTCCCTTCTGACGACTATTTTTTCTAAAATGTGAGTTTTTAAATTTTGCAGTCCATTTGATTTAGTAGTGAATTATTGTTATTGAATTTTACGGTCCATTTGATGTGGTAGTAAATGATTTTCTCTCAACGTTTATGATTTACTACTTGCCAAACCATTTTATGCTTGCAAGTTATATGAGTATATAGGTTATTATTTAGGAGGACAAGGATAATCTTTCTTTGGGAGGATTTTTGTTTATATATAGATATGTAAGTAATTTTGTTATTTTAAAGAACTTTAAAGGAATACTCGCTAATAGGTTACTAAGCATGAATTAGATTGGTTTAAAAACCGCTACTTAAAACCACTCAAATCTGACCCCTGCTCAAGACTTTATGTTGTGTAACAAACACAGATTTTTTTTCTAGTATTTAGTTTCTTTTGTATTCATGAGGTTAGTTTGGTTTGTCGATCATTCTTAAATTTCTTTTGATGACACCATCACACCACATATAGAAGAAAATATTTCCGATTTCTATTTGCATTAGAACCTGATTTTCTCGGTACAGATATTTCAATTTTTTTGTTCCAATTGCTGATAAAATTTTTTGTTTCTATGTTTATGGTTGTGTATGCCAAAATATCAGGTGGAATATTCATAAATCCATTGGGTTCTCAACCACTGCCAATAATTGCATGCCTTGACTAGAAAAATCTTAGTAACTCATGAGTTCTTAATTTTTAAAACTCGGCCATAAAAAGTGTTAGATTATGATGCACCTTCTCCATCTGTTTTTATAAGGCACTAAGAAAAAAAGGTACAGTTTTAATGTTAATAAAATCTACATGTCATATCCATATTGCAAGGTGCTAGCCGACCCACGTGATTGGATTGTCCTATCCAGAGCTAGTTTTGGTTGCCCCTTGATCTTTATTGTAGGTCGATCCTGGAGAATCACTCGTGATCCCGACCTCTATTGGGATCACAATAAGCCTGGAAATTGTCCTAAGCAGAGGGGGGTTGTCCAAGTCTAAGTCTTGTCTGACTTATCCCAGCACCGGCCCTAGGTGCCACCATGCCAAAGATTGCCTTCAGCCAATGGCAAAGAGGATCAAGCTCGATCCAAGATCACCTGCTGCATCATCTGTACCTAATTATACTATCTGTAGCTCTGCCCCATTGGTGTTGAAGTTCAAATTATGCCCTTTGATTTATTTTAATTTCCAGATTCTTTTATTAATTCAATTTTGTATCAGCTCATACATTGTTAACAAGAACTTTCTATCGATCAGTGTTTTCCTTTTTACAAAAGAAAATGTGTTTTTGTGGGTTCTGCTTATTAGAATTCTTGGTTCTGGCATCTAATTATTTGGATTTGATTCCTATTTCCATATTTTAGAGTGGTCTTTGATTAGATGTTAAAAGGTCAGCCAGGAGATCGACCTAATAAAATTGTAATTTGCAGCTGCTTGCAGTGTGTGTTATTTGATCTTCCGTGTTCCATGTATCCCTATATTTCTTTAGAACAACCGGCCAGTTCTACTGTGTCGAACCCAGGATGGACTCGTAGATACATATTTCTAACCCAGTAGTTTATGTTCACGATAACGAGGTTTGACAAAATTATGTAAGAATACCAAAAGTTTGGGAAATAGAACTGAAATGATAAATGACCCGCGGACCTACGTGGCTGAACTCCATTCGTCTAAGGCTGTCACATGAGCTGCGGACCAAAACTGCAGGCCAAAAGCGACGGTCCACATAGCAGCGTCCTAAATAGAAACATAAATAGAAACAGAAAGACATAAAAGCAGCAGTTCTTGTTCCTAATTTCACTCGAATGTATCATAACGCACTGTGCAGTTGTCGAGGACTACTTTTGCCCCAACGGCAGTCTGGCAGTTGGCAGTCAAGTAGCCGAGCGCAGATTTTAGACAGGAAGCGCATCCATCCTAGGCGATGCTGGCGGAGCAGTTGGCGTAGCCGAAGACGTCTGGCCTGGGCAAGTGAAATTTAGAGACTCCTCCTCCAACTTGGCCGCAGGTTGCCGCTGCCACCTCCTCCTGCAGATGAAGCAGAACTGCGTCTACATTGACCGCGAACCGGGAGCCGAGATCGTACTTCGCCACGTTGCAGAACCATACAGGATTGCCAAGATCATACTGAGCATCAACAACAATCATTCCTACAGCGATGAGCGAAATCATGATCTTAATAGTCTTTGTAGAAAATAATGGTGGGATAAATTTTATTGATGGACTACTACACTACTTATAGGGAGTCTAGCTCCTCTACATACTACATATTCCGATGTGGGACTAAAAGTCCCTTATTGACTCTCAACACTCCCCCTCAAGATGGGCGATAGATATTGATCATCCCCATCTTGTTACATAGCTTCGACAGACTTAATGAACTAAGACCCTTAGTCAGACAGTCTGCAACTTGTTCTTCTGAGCGGACATGGTCAATCTTCAGTATCCCTTGTTCCAGCTTCTCCTTGATGAAGAATCGATCAATCTCGATGTGCTTCGTTCTGTCGTGCTGGACTGGATTGTTAGCTATACTTATTGCAGCTTGACTATCGCTCAGAAGACGCAATGGTGCTCCCTTATCCAGCTTCAACTCTGTCAGCAATGCTTTCACCCATAGCAACTCTGACACTCCCAGAGCCATTGCTCTGTATTCTGCTTCAGCTGTCGACCGTGCTACCACAGACTGTTTCTTGCTTCTCCATGAGACCAGATTTCCTCCTACAAAAACACAGTATCCTGTGGTAGACCTTCTGTCGTCTATGCAGCTCGCCCAGTCTGCATCACAGTATCCCTCAACTTCTATGCGTCCATTCTTCTTGAACCATAGCCCCTTTCCCGGCGTTCCTTTCAGATATCTCAAGATCTGAAATATTGCGTCCATATGACCCGTTCTTGGATCATGCATGTAGCGACTCACTACACTCACCGCAAATGAAATATCAGGGCGAGTGTGTCCCAGATAAATCAACCTTCCTACAAGCCTTTGATACCTTTCACGATCAACAGACTCTCCTGCTTCTGCTCCCAATTTGCACTTCTGGTCAATGGGAGTGACGGCTACTCTGCATCCCAGCATCCCTGTCTCCTTCAGCAGATCTAGTACGTACTTTCTTTGTGAGAGAACAATTCCCTGTTCTCCCTCACACACTTCGATACCTAGAAAGTACCTCATCGCTCCTAAGTCCTTCACCTCAAACTCCTTCGCGAGTTTTGACTTCAGCTTAGCGATCTCGACTTCATCATCACCTGTGATCACTATATCATCCACATATACAGCAAGTATAGTGATGTGGCCTCTTGCATGCTGGAGGAAGACCGTATGGTCTGCATTTGTTTGACGGTATCCCATGCCCGTAACAGCCTTTCTGAATCTGTCAAACCAGGCTCGAGGAGACTGCTTGAGCCCGTATAATGACTTCTTCAGTTTGCACACCTTTCCATGCGACGTCCCTCCTTCTGATTCCGTCGCATAGCATCCTGGCGGGAGTTCCATGTATACCTCCTCTTGCAGGTCCCCATGAAGAAAGGCATTCTTCACATCCAGCTGGTATAGCTTCCACCCATAGTTGGCTGCAATGGAGACCAGAGTTCTTACGGTGCTCATTTTTGCTACTGGGGCAAACGTCTCATCATAGTCTATGCCATATGACTGTGTGAATCCTTTTGCAACCAACCTCGCCTTGTACCGCTCTACTTTTCCTTCTGGCGTCTCCTTTACTGTGTACACCCATTTGCACCCCACGGCTTTCTTCCCTTTGGGTAAGGGAACCAGCTCCCATGTCTTATTTTTCTCCAGTGCCCCAAGTTCTTCCATCATTGCAGCTTTCCACCTTGGATCTTTCTTTGCTTCCTGCCAACACTTGGGCAACGAAGTAGAGTCTAATGATGCAATAAAGGCTCGATAATTCGAAGAAATGTTAGAATAAGACAAGTAGTTGGCAATGTCATGTTCATAATCATCAAAACGACTAGGAGGTTTACCCGCATTGCTGCGAGAAGATCTCCTTACGGGAGCAATAGGTGGTGAAGGGATCGTACCATCCGAGTCAGAGAGGTCCGCATCGGAATCAGAGTGATTCAGGGCGGGGGCAACATCTTCAAGAGTTGGGGCAGGAGTAGACGAGGGACTTGGTACGGTAGGCACAGGGCACGGCACAGGCACAGTACTGGACTTCTGCTGTCTCCTTCTGTAGACTTGGAGTTCCTTTTCCCTTGTCTGCTGGAGCTCCTTTTCCTTTGTCTGCTGCTCCCCCTGCGTAATATATGTATCTTCTTCATTCTCTGTATCGGAGTCACTGCTTTCTCCTCCCCCTTTCGTCCAGTTTTCTATGACCGGACACGGGACTGATCCGACTACCACATTTGGGCTTATTATCTCCCCCTCACATCTAACACCCTCTGTGTTAGGTGTGTCACCAAATGCTGAACCTTCATCCGAACCATAGTATGGTTCCAGCTCTCTGAATGTAACGTCCATGCTTACGAACATCTTCCGCTCAACTGGGCTCCAACAGGCATATCCCTTCTGAGTTGCCGTGTAACCGACAAATACACATTTAACTGCTCGAGGATCCAGTTTGCCAACTCCTGGCCTATTATCTTGGACAAAACACACACACCCAAATACTTTCGGAGGAACAGTGTATGTGGTTGCCCCAGTAAGCATCTCCAACGGTGTCTTCCAGTCTAAGACTTGAGATGGCATTCTGTTGATGAGATAGGAGGCCGTCAATACAGCCTGCCCCCATAAGTGTTTCGGGACATTCATAGCTAGCATCATCGTCCGTGCAACCTCCAGCAGATGTCTGTTCTTCCGTTCGGCTACACCATTTTGTGCCGGCGTATAAGCATACGAAGTTTGATGTAGTATTCCATGAGTGGAAAAATACTCAGCAACCCTCTTGTTCGTATACTCCGTTCCATTGTCAGACCGGAAACACTTAATTTTAGCGCCATATTGTGTTTCCACTCGGCGATGAAAATCCCGAAAAGCTTCAAGGACATCACTTTTATTCTTCATAAGGTAAACCCATGTTACCCGGGTATAACAGTCAATAAAAGTGACGAACCATCGAAAACCGTTAATACCGATTGTAGGACAAGGGCCCCATACGTCCGAATGTATCATGTCAAAGGCAACTGAACTCTTATTGCCCGAGCTCACATACGAGCTTCTGGTATGCTTCCCCAACTCACAAGCATTACAAAATAACTTCTCCTTATTCGCCCTTTGATATAAGGACGGATACATTCGACTAATAACTTGAAAAGAAGAATGGCCGACACGCTGGTGGTGGAGTAGCAGTTCGTCTTCTACACTACGTCGTAAAACTTCCGGTTGTGTGCCCGCTACAAGAGATGCCAATGCTTTGTCCAGTCCAGTCCTGTCCAAGTACCACAACCCTTTATGCCATGTGCCAGTCCCAAGTCGTCGTCCTGTCCCCTTCTCCTGAAAAGTCACCGTGGGAATGTCAAAGGAAACAGTGCAGTTAAGATCATGGATAATGGCACTAATAGAGAGAAGATTGACAGGAAAAGACGGAGCATGTAAGACATCAGTGAGAGTGATGGAAGGGGTGCATGCGACAGTGCCTTTACCCAGTACTGGTCTGGAGGTACCATCAGCAGTCTGAATACTCTCCGGCAACGGTAGGTGAGTATAGTCCTGAAACTCACCACGGGACCCCGTGACATGGCGGGATGCCCCAGAGTCCATAATCCAGCCTGGCTGATGGACAGACGCAAGAGCACGTGCAGGTATACCTGTGCTGGTTTGGGCAAAGCAAGTGATATGGTCCCCCGAGGTAGAGGACGCCCCAGGACTGTCGGGCGAACCCATCTTAGTGCCTCGCAACTGCTCAAGGAATTCCCGCTCAAGCGGGGTTATTTCGGCCAGTTGACTTTCTCCTCCTTCCTCCACCAGATTTGCTTTGTGTCCTCCCCTTCTACCAGCATATCCCCCTCTACCACCACGTCGTCCTCCACGACCCCGTCCGCGATCACCAGACTGAGTCCGCAAGGGTTTCGGACAAAATCTGATGTAATGGCCGGAGTCACCACAATTGTGGCAAACACCACCTACAGATGGAGGCTGATTGAATGCAGCAAGGGCAGACTTTTCAACCACAGCTTGCTCCCCCTGAGAGGAGCCTTTGTTGGGCATCAACTTCAAGCGAGCTTCTTCCTGTGTCATGACAGCGATAGCTTCTTCCAAGGTCGGAAGTGTTGATTGGGATAGGAGAATATTCCTTCTCTGCTCAAACACAGGGTTTAGCCCCTTCAGAAATTTCATCATACGCTGCCGCGAAATATAAGCCAGGAACGTCTGAAAGTACTTCGCAAATGCTGGTTCGACCTGTGCATCTTCCATCCCAAGAGGATCATAGTGATCCAGATCCGACCAGTACTTCTTCAACAGTGCTGCGTACTCAGAGATGGTTCGTTCGTCCTGGGCCACCCTATCGAGTTCGTCCTGCAGTTGGAAGACCCGCATAGGGTTGCCCGAGCCTGAGTACATATCCTTTAAAGTCTGCCATATATCAGCAGCAGCCTCCATCGCCTCTACATTGTCCGACACCTGGTCGGTTAATGAGGCTGTCAACCACCCAGCTACTACATTGTTGACAATCTCCCAAACAGCAAACTCCTTCGAGGAGTGATCGGCTGGCACCTTGGTTTGGCCATTGACATAGCCAACCAATCCACGTCCCTTCAGCGTCCGCATCGCCTGCCGCGACCACTTCAAGTAGTTAGACGTGCCGTCCAACTTCGTCTCCAGCTTCTCCAGCTTCCCCATTTTGTAGGGTGACGGATCCACATCAGTATGGACCACACGCGGGGTTCCCTCGGTTAATCTCTTTGATAAGATATCATCAACCAAGGCCTTCATCTCTTCGGCTGTCAGTTTGCCACTGATCTTTTCCATCGCTGCTTCAACTGTTGAACCCTGTTCGTCGTCTTCTTCGTCTTTTTCGGCGTCTTCTTCGTCGTCAGTTTCCCAACGTCGTCGGCGTCGTCGTCGTCGTCTTCGGCTTCTTGGTCGTCGTCGTCTTCGACGTCTTCCTCGACTTTACGAATGCGCTATCATCTGTACCAGCACCGGCGCGCGCATGTAAAGTGAACACGTCAGGATACCAGAGAAGACATGAACAGTCTCTGTATAGATCCTGATGTGAAGGAACAACAAATAAAGCATTTGTTTATTCCAAACAGCGCAATCTAAGAATCATAGAAGGTGCAAATAAATCATTTGACAGCCTTCTTATTTATGATTCGAATGACGCTTTTTTTTTTTTTTTTGGAAAATAAAAGAGGTGGCTAGCTAGGGTTAGGGTTTGTAGACATGGCGGCTAGGGTTAGGGTTAGGGAAGGAGGGGGGGGGGGGCTGCTGGTGGAGGAGAGGGAGGGGGGGGTCGTCGGGTCAGGGGGGGCCGGCAGGGTGGGATGAGGGGGGGGGTCGTCGGCAGGGGAGGGGGGAGGGGGGCGTCTGGTGGGAGGGCAGGGTGGAGGTCGGCGGCAGGGGAGGGAGGGGGGGGTCGTCGGCAGGGGAGGGGGGGGGGGCTTCGGCAGGGGAGGGGGGGGGGGTGACTTCGGCAGCAGGGGAGGGGGGGGGGCTTCGGCAGGGGAGGGGGGGGGGGGGGGGGGGCTTCGGCAGGGGAGGGGGGGGGGGCTTCGGCAGGGGAGGGGAGGGGAGGCTTCGGCAGGGAATTTTTTTTTTTTTTTTTTTTTTTTTTTTTTTTTTTGTGTGGGAGGAGAGAGAGAGAGAGGTTATGGCTCTGATACCATGTAGAAAATAATGGTGGGATAAATTTTATTGATGGACTACTACACTACTTATAGGGAGTCTAGCTCCTCTACATACTACATATTTCGATGTGGGACTAAAAGTCCCTTATTGACTCTCAACAGTCTTTCTCACGGCTGAGGAGTTCATTTTCACAAGCTCCAAGCTCCTACTCTTGTTTCTCTCCTTTTCTTGTTTCTCCAGCCACTTCGGCTCATATCAAGTATATATAGTAGTACTTGGAGACGTCGCCGGCTGGCCGGCATAGTTTGAGTATTACTAAATGCACTACAAAATTACTCGAAACTGTCCCATTTTTTTTCATTTACAAGTTTGTTATTCCAATTTTTTTATTAAAGGGTTTGTCCACTATATAATGGGCTGTCAATTTTTTTGACATTCCTAAACGAACATACAGGATTGTAAAATAAAAAATGTTTGACAAGTCCAGTCCTTAAAAAATTCTGACAGTTTTAAAGAAAATATGTTGTTCATTTAGGACTGTCAGACCATTATGTAATGAACAGTTTCTTAGTATTTTTTTTTTGCGTGGCAGATTCGTAAACAAAAAAAAAAAAAAAAAATTGGGCAGCCCCAAAAGTTTTTGTACCACCTTGAGTAATATTCCATAGGTTTGGACCGAAAGACATCAAGTTTTAATCAGGTAACTCCGAGGGAGAAGGGGACAATAGCATTTGGACATAACCCTAAGGTTCAGAAATTTTGTCACAGGTCAACTAGCTACTGGTATTAATGATTTAATAACACTTGAATTCAATTTAGAAGAGGCTACTTACAGAGGACAAATGCTTTGTTGTTGGATTGTTCAACCACTGATGATTGCACCATAATACTTATTCAAGGTTATGAATCAAAATCCAAGCTGAAGAAACAGTGCTTGCACTTGCACCTCTATTGTTGGACTTCCCAACCTGGACTTAGTACGTATATAAAGTATATCAACAAACAACCAAACCAGCAACAAAAGACCACAACAACAGAACAAAGGACAATTTCACCAAACCAACTCAAAAACAAAATACGAACATCAAGAAAGGTTTTTAGAAGCTCCTTAATTAATCTTACAGTTCTTCAATCCTTCCTCACATCACAATGTCAACTACTAATTAGCATATATCTTCACATCACAATGTCAAGTACTAATTAGCATATACCTTGTAAAAAAAAAGCAGCCATTTTCCTAGCCTTCAACCGGAATAATTTCTCTCGGACAACCATACATGTTCAGCTCAAAAATATCAAAGTAGGAGAAAGGAAATCAACATAGAACAGAGTCACCTACATATGAAGCCAATATCACGAAAATATTAAGATGATGATACGTTCCCTTTGTAATCAGCTCACAAATGCAGAATGACAAGAGCGAAGAGTGAAGTGAGAAGGAGGAGCTGTTTAGTTAGCAAACAGTAAAGGTTTCATCAATTGGTCTCAAATCCATGGCTGGAAGTTTGACAAAAGAAGGGATACTTCGGAGGGATGAATATCTGTTTGTGGTAGGTACTTATAAGGCTATTTGAATGCTGTTGTCTCACAAGTAATCTCTCTCAGTAGTTTTTTCCGACATTCTTGATGAATTGAGAGTACTACATATTAGTGTTTCCTGGATGGAGTCATTTCTATTGTCAAAAAATTTAAGTAGCTACTGCATAACACAGTTTCATATAGTGGGATTATTTGGCATCTTATTCCAAAGCTTCCTCAAATGAAGTATTTAGCATGAACTGGTTAGAGACATGGAGGATTCAACTCTAATTGGGTTTGATCTACATAACGACGACAAGCCTGTATCAATCTAGGTTGAGGGCCTTCTTCTTAGATGGCTACAGCTAAATCATCATCTTTTCCATTAATCTCCATTGTTATCAACCATCCTATATCACTTTTACTGTATCAATCTAGGTTATGTTTGGTTTGCAGTGCTCATGTTTAAAGGACACCGGTTTTATTCTTCTCTTTGAATTGAACCATCCCTTGAACTGGCTCAGTTCTTAGTTTATGTACTGTCAGTCGTCCATCTTAACATTCTCATATTTGTTTTTCTCCTGTGTTTTCCGACTGCTCAACCTTCTGATCTGCTTTGAATTTTCTTATATGTTCTCTCTGCAGATTCCATTCTGTGGTAGTTGGATCGATGATGGGAAAACCTATGGATTTAGAAAACTTTAACCTTTTTGAGATGGCCACACTCTTCATAACAGTTGTGTCGTGGCCTTTATATTGCAGGTTTGTAATATAGCAACCAAAATTTAAGAGTATTTACAGAATTCAGAAGAACAGCTTGAAAGACCTCAAGATATTGAAGTTTAAAATTCAAGAAGATGTCAATAATATATAAATAAATTTTTTTTACTAGGTTCTACATCATCTTTTGGAAATTTCTGGTAGTATGTACTCTCGTGTCATAAAAACGTCTCTCTCATCTGAGTGAACTGGTTCTAGCTTACTTGTTTCATTACCTTTAGACTCCTTTCAAGAATAGGAATTGCCTTATATCTAAACGAAAATGATATTTTGCCCACGGGGCCACGTGACAGCCAACCCTTGCCCCCCCCCCCCCCCCCCCCCCCCTTTATCACCGGACCCCACCCCCTTAAAGCCCGGACAGGGGGCCAATGGAAGGCCGCCACGTGGCCTGCGGTCATGCCCGCGGTCACAAACCGCGGGCAACGTAGCAGCTCCGATATCTAAATGCTGATTTCACAGTTCAGTTATTTCATTCTTGAGTTAAAAGGATCTTTAAGGCTGAGATTTTGATCTAGACTGATAGTTATCATCTCAATTGCCAAACTCCTACATGAGTAAATCAATAATCGAGTAAACATCAATAGTATTTTTTTTTTCCCTCCCTCTTGTTTTTATCTTTCTGATTCTCTAAGCCAAATGAGATTGTGGTTTTGCAGATGATAAGCGTCAGGGAGGGTAGGTAAGGAATGAATTTATGGGGGTGAAAAAGCTCATGATGTATAGCTTTCCTGCTAGACTTGCATCTGCAACAATTGGTAATATACAAGTTGTTTTTGTTCCTATTTGGTGTGGCTCTTGGTAATACTCAACTCACATAGGCTGTTGTACCTATTTTTAGGTTGGCTACTTATGTTCACAAAGAAAGTCTGTTCTGAATTGAAGAATGTTGAAATTTTTAATCATCAAGATCCAGTCCCTTCTATGAATATCATTTTCTGGCCCATTGTTTCAGGTTTCTACAACTTACACATATTTGGGCAAATACTTGAACATGTTTCATACACTGAAGAAATAAATCAAATCAAGCTTTGACATCAGCTTATAATTTCTATTTCAATGTGATTTTCTATCATACATCAAGACCCGCTAATCCTTAATAATCAATATAATCCTTTACAAACTCATTCTCAACTATGACGATGAGGAAGTTGTTTCCAGGTCGTCGTCAAGTCTCAGCCTTTTCTGTGATTCTGTAGGAATGGGATCGTTTTGTGAATCTGCACCTTTACGCTTTGTATGACACGGTGAAGAGGTGGAATCGTCTTTTGATTCAGCTTCCACGGATGAGATTTGATCGGTGGACTCTAGCTGCGATTCCGAGCCAGGTGCTTCCTTCGAGGAGACAATGGAATGGATGGCTTTGTTTTGCTCTTCCAAAATCTTTTGCAAATACCTTGCATGTTCCTCTATACGCAACTGAAGAGCCCTTTGTACCTATAATGAGCAAAAAGAGAAGCATGGTCAGAGCAATATAAACAACTAAGAGGAGGCAATCTTACAAAAAGAACAGATCCTTAAGGGAATATAGACATTGTTGATCCCTAGCCTTCCATTACAAGAGTGTTGCATCTACATAAGTCGGCACACCAGAATGATTTATAGTATTATCAATACAATTTGTACGCTTCACAAATGATAGTGTTGAAGAATAAATTATTTATCTTATTTTTCTGTATTTGTTATTTTATGTATTTTTCATTTTTAGTTAGGAGTAATGATGTCATTTTATATGCTTTGTATTTTCTATACTGGCTAAGAGTCCTAATAAAATTTGATGTCATTTTGTTAACTGTGTAGTATCCACTTTCTACAAATTGGCTATATTAGCCACAATAACTAGTATTTATCACCTAATTTCCTACATGATATTAAATTTCCAAGTTAAATCCTTAGTAGTACTTGTTACTTGTGATCATTATGTTATTACATGCGTGTGCGTGTATTGTGCATGTGTTTATGTCAGGGCCGGCCCTAGGGTAAGCCAGGGTAAGCCAGACAAGCCATCGGTCTTGGGAAACCCTCCGGTTAGGGCACCCTCAGGCCCTTAAGTCCCCAGCTCTCCGCCAATAGAATCTTTGCGGTCCACCCCAACTGATCCTCCATGTTAGTTGAACTGGCAATCCCCCATGCGAGATTCCACTAGGAAGGCCTCTATTAACTTAGGAGTCAGGAGAGGAACTCGGAATCCGAGCTCCACGCCGTCGTCAGAACCGGGGACAACCAGGGCCGGTCCAAAAGTTTTCGGGACCCAAGGCAAAATATAAAATAGGACCCCTTTTAATAAAAACTAAAACATTTTATAAAAGAAAATAGCTTCCACTAGGCCTTCAACCCATGACCTTATACATAACAGTTATAAGTGAAAATCAACTATACTAAGTAAGTTAGTATGTTATTTGTATGAATACCAATATTTAACATACTACAAAGGTTATATATATACAAAAAATAATTATTTTTGAGGCCCTCCTAGTTCGTGGGCCCTTGGCTGTCGTCTTGCTCGTCCTGGGCGAGGGCCGGCCCTGGAGACAACTAGCTTCCTAGTATTTGTCAAAAATCATTGGTCTTATTTTTGCCACAACATTTATAGCTTTCAGCTTATTGTAATTTTTTTGATATCCTTTTTTGGAGTCAAGGGACAAGGGGCAACCAACTTGACTAGGGCAACCCAATCCCCTGGGCCTGCCATGGTTTATGTCCATCTTTTTACTAATTTGTTATGCCCTTGTCATGTCCCAGGTCTCTGTCTATCATAGATTCACAGGAACCGTAGAGCTCTAAAACCTAGTTATCAGATAAATTGACTTAAACTGAAAATATTTAAGTTGTGGGCAAATGTTAGTCAAGCCAACATAAACTTTACCATATTTATTTTACGGTTTTTCCAAAACATTTTCCTCTTTCTTTCACCATCATGTTCTACAAAAATATCCATGTGACAACTTCAGATAATCCTCATATGAATCTATGATTAGCACAAATGTCGCAGCTGAGGTGTAATAGGCTATAAAATGTATTGTGTCAGATGACACTTCTCAAAATATTATTTTTAGAATTATTTTATTTGATCTAGATGACACTTCTCAAAGCAAAAATGTACTCTATTAATTGTTTATTGAATGTAGATGGCGATTTTTAAAGCAAAAAGCTATCTATTAATTATTCTTAACATGTGCCCTTAGTGCACATGTTAACAAAACATTAGAAGTTAATTGAAGGTGGAAACCAAACATCATGCCAAGCAATGAGGCCTCATGGTGATCCATAAATGAGGTCAAAACAAACATCATGCCAAACTGGTAAGTTTTTTTTAACACGTATACTTCTAGCTGGGAATGCAAAATGCTCCTTTGCAAAGCATGCAAAATAACTGGGTACTAACGAATATAGATCATATGCTAAAATGAATCTTTGAATGAAAAGCATATGAGGTGGACATTGAACAGGCAATTTTGTACTATTCATGTAGGGCACAAATTTCGTAGCTGGAATGGGACAATATACGTGAACGTCAAGCTTACAATATTCAAAGCCAACGTGATACAGTTATTGCTCACCTCAAGCTGTTCATGTAACTGTTTCTGAACCTCTATTTGCAGTCGCAAAGCCTCTGTGACTTGCTTGCTTCTAACCAAAAAAACAAATGAATTCTTTATGGTACCGAATGCATATATGGACCTGCACACAGATACAGATGCACACTAGTGCATGCATTGTCCTGCACACACACACACACACACACACACACACACACACACACAGAGTGGCATACCGCTCGCTGCCTGCATCACTTTCATTGCTAACTGATGGTGCTTTCTTATCCTCGGAACTTGAAGCAGTTTTGCCTCCATAAGCAAGTATCATAATTAAGGAGGAAATCAGCATGTTCAATTTCACCGACTTTAAGTAGTTTGACAATAATCAGATATAAGCAGATAAGTTAGTTATATAGATTTTATAGAATAAAATGTATATATGTATAAGAATGGTCATTGTATAATTCCATATAGTTGTAGGCATGAAGGTAGTAGGAGAGAAGAGGTGGCTTGGTAGATTTGACTCTTATTTGGTTTCCTGTTAAGAGAATTAACTTTTATATATATTTCGTTTTTGGATTCAGAAGTCTATATTAGTTTCTTGGTGTTTAAGAAATATTGGAAGGCTATTTTTTAAAGGTAGGTTTTAGGCTATAAATATAGATGCCTCTTTTGAGAAGAAAAAGAGAGAAAAATGTAGGATTTTAGGTTTTGAGTGTTTGGTGAGGATTATGAGATTGTAATCCATATTTATGGATATCTAGTGATTTGTTGGTTTATAAATGAATTGTTTATCTTGAAACTAAGATTCTCCGCCCTTCCAAGACAACTATCCGTTGCTCTCCAAACAACCAAAATATTTACTCACTGTAGCAATCTTCACCGTTCTAAGATTTTCTCCATTATGGAAGATCTATGAACTTCGCTCAAAAACTTCAGGTCTATAAACAGCCATCCAACCCAAAAAATTGACCTCAAACTAAGCTTCTTGTGGTGTTAGGTAACCGACCAGTAGCCTAAGGCTACACTTGAGAGACTACAAAACATCCTTAAGTTGCCATCTGCTCATGTTTCTGTAAATAAACCTTGCATTGGACACAAAAACCCAAGCCTATATCCATTCTAGTACAGATTTACAACAAGATCAACCTAATCATGATTTATTTGGTATGAAGTCTATTTAATGAACTTAAGCATCCTTAAATTGCCATCTCCTCATGTTTCTGTAAATAAACCTTGTATTGGACCCAGAAACCCAAGCCTATATCCACTCTAGTCCAGATTTACAACAAGATCAACCTAATCATGATCTATTTGGTGTGAAGTCTATTTAATGAACTTAAGCATAGGTCCAAATTACTTGCTTGACCACTTTCCATTGACTTTGTTTAACAGCTCCAACAAGACATCATCACAAGTTGCCTCCACACTGTACTCATTTGATCTCAATGTTCACTATCATGTCGACTACTATCACTGCTAGAATATGATGTATGAATATAGACACGGATAAGGACACGACAGGGATACGAGATACGCACATTTCAGATCGATACAATACAGTCACACACATTGTATGAATATGGACATAATACTGACACCATTTTCCTGTGTCCGTTCAACATAGTTGCTCGATCTTCAGTCCTTGACAAATTTCTATCCTGATGCTGTCACCACCAAGTCTCCATATGGGACGTCTTAGAAACACATTGGACCACTTTCGACAATGCACCTCTATAATTTAGATGTGAGTAACAAAAGGCTATTCTCATAATCTTCTTATGAAGCTCATAGAATTACCCCAGTCACACTACCTCCATTAATGCTGTCATGTCATGGAAGATTATACTACTTGAGCCATCCTCAATAACCAACATGGGTCCTAGAATCTTCAATAATACTCCTTTTTTGCTCCAACAACACCCAAAACCACCCCCCCCCCCACAAAAAAAAAAAAAAAAAAACCACCCCAAACTCTCCCCCCCACCCCCACCCACCCGCCCACACCCCACCGCCACCCATCCACCCACCCCACCACTTTGGAGGAGGTTATGTACTTCCCTTTTACCTTGTCCTTAGATCGACCTTTTCCAGATTCATGAAGCAACTCCTATGTTTAGCGAACATACCACCATCAAAAGATGAATCAGCCATTGATGATGTTGCAACTCAGCATCTACTTCAACGATTATTTGGCCTCCGAGTTTCCATGCTCCTGCTGTGTAGTGTTTCATGTAACTATAAGCACGGAAATTTATGGTGGCCAACACTTTGGGAGTTCTAGATATAATAAAATTCTACTTATTGCATTAGCTGTAGTAATCTATTATAACAAACTATGGTCACTAGCATAGGCTCTGTATACATGATTCAGCTGCAAGGAAATTGGCATCATTGCTTTGTTGAAGGAAAAGGATTTATGATAACCTATGTTGCACGGACACAAATATGACACGACACGGCCACACTATTGGAGTGTCTCCACTTCCTAGCTGATCACAAATGATGATGTTGACATATACATAAGAATAGGCCTTCCATGTGGTTTCCTTATTAAACTCAATTTAGAACATTGACAGTAGTTCTAACATTGATTAGTTGATAATCAAGGTTCAAATATCGGTATCATAATTGGTTTCAGATCCTTCCTATGAGTATCAATATCAGTGATTCGGCTCTTTCGGAGTATCAGATTCTTCATTTCAGAAACCCAAAAATGATAAAAAAAAAATTCTTTTAAAAAGCTAAAAAATATTTGATACATTTAGACATAATTTTGTATATTATATGTTGTTTTTCGTTATTTTTAAATGGAATAATATTCACTTGTAATACATATTATTGTCTATTTATTTAACTTTAGACATAGTGTAATCATAATAAATAGTTATGAATGAAATAATATTAAGATTGATGAATGTTGTGATGACTTGGACAAAAAAAGAAGTGACTTGGACAAAAAAGAAACGAAGTGATTTAGACAAATCTTGTTTGTTGATAGCCTCGGACCAATCAATCGAATATTGGTTAATACATAATCGATCGAACCCCCCCCCCCCCCCCCCCCCAACCCCCCCCCCCCCCCCCCCCACCCAAATGAAGAAGTAGTGGGGCCGCCTTCCCGCCCATGTATGCACCTTTATTTAGATTCACAATATTGGACTCTGGTCTAAAAAGTCCATCTAGCAAACGCAATTAGTCGATTTCAATCCAAGGTGCACCTTGCCTCCAATTGCCAGTAACATATAATAGATAGAGCGGAAGAAGGGTATTATTACCTAAAAATGAGGATCTATCGATCTATCATAGACCTTTAAGATTGATGAATGTTGTAAATTTATAGATATACAACTTCGACAAATAGTAATGGTTACGGATTATCAATAAGGGATCATATTGATACATTTTAACATTATTGGTCTTTGGCACAAATGAATCATTATGTTGACACTAATTTTCGTTTCCTCTCCTTTTCGTTAATTTTTTTTTCCAGTGAAATTGTGTGAAAAAGAAAGCCCCAACGTCAATATTGGTTAGGATCGATTGCGGTCAGCATTGGATCGGAACATGTCATAATCATATCGTATCGAACGTATCATATAGGTATTGACCGTATCGTATCACTATCAGCCGATACCGCAAATTATGTTGATAATTCATCCATATTAACTTATTTCGTTAGCGTAAGAAAAATGCCTCGTATATAACGATAGGGTAAATATAGGAAACCCCCTGAAGTTTGCCCCAACATCAGGAACCCTGCTAATATTTTCATTTTATCAAATATACTCTGCAGTTAGACCTGCCATAGGTTAAATTTTTTTCTTTAAACAAAATATCCTGTCCTCTTCTCCACACTAACCCTAAGCTAAACCCTGACCCACACAGCCACGGAAGCCCACATGGTAGATGGCACGTGCAGGGGCACCATGGCCGGCCTCTGCCGCTGCTGCACGCGGGACCGACAATGATGGCTGCTGCATATTTGGTCATTGCCCCTGCTGCGTGTGTCACCAGCCGTGGCGGCTACTGCTCGTGCGACGAATCATTCTCGCGTGGGTTCGTGGTTTAGGCTTATAGGGTTTGGGTTAGGGTTGTGATGAAGGAGAACATAAGGTTTTTTTTAAAAATTTAACCCCAGTTGGACACATTTTTACAACAGATGGCTAATTGATGGGGAAAAAAAACATTACGGGGTTTTCATGATGCCTGGCCAAAGTTTAGGGGATGTTCTCATATTTTATATTCTGAGCATACCTTCTTTTGTCTCTGGAAGATACCTGGCTAGGCGGTATTTCTGCAAGTTAAAATATCTATTTATTATCGTGTCTAGCAAAACGAGGTAAGAGAACAATCCAATATGGCGTACACTGATAATACCTGCAAGTGACTCTTCACATGATATATGTTTAAACTTTCAACGTTCATAAGCTTTAAAACACCCTTCGGAGTTGCCTCTGCATGAGAAGAGTATAACCCAGATGAGAAAATTATCGCGTGTTGTTACTAATGTACAAGTGCAAACTTACTTTCAGCCCCATCTAGCTTCTCCACTGCTTCTACAAAACGTTCATGAAGTTCTGAAGTCCACCTCAATCTCGGTTTATTTGCAGCAGCAGCAGCTCCATATGCAGATGGAGTTGAATGTAGCTCAACTTTAGCAGGAGGAGCCAATTGTCGGCGTGTCTGCTTGAATTTGGACATGGAGGCCAGAGGATTGGTGATCTGAGGTGGCTCGTATATATCCTGAATACAAATGTTAAAGAAAGTTACATTGTATCACAGATCTGGCTGGCATGCCTATACTCATCTTTGTCCAAAGAGGAACTTTCAGAAACTTTTGATTGCCAAGAATCTACCATTTCTATCTTAATTTTTACACCTAGGCATGCCTACTTGGACCTAACAAGCATTTGCGTGGCCATCCAGTTCTGTCTGGAGCAAGATGAATCCCTTTTGCATAAACTTAGTCGAGTTCATTGAATCGAACTAAAACTAGTTCTGTGTAGAGTGAGATGGAGCTTTCTTCATAAATGTAGTTTCTTGAGCTTCTAAAATAAGACGCAAAAATTGTAAAAGACGGGAAGAGGAGGAAATAAAATTGTACTTACATCTAAGTGAGTGCTTTCTCCATTGTCTGCGATAGCTCTACCGAGTTGCTCGGACAACATCTGTAAGTCAATTTGCTCTTTGTATGCTGTGTTGTTGTGATTATAACTATCTCCATGTAGACTACCATCTGAAGCATCTCCAGACATATTAAGAAAGTCCACCAGATCATCTGAGTGCTCACCCTCACTATGCATGCTTCTTACATCCCCACTAGAAAGCAATGAGTTTGATGATTGACCAGTAGATGTTAGAGGCTCACTTTTGGGAGGATGTGGGAGGAAGGGTAAGTTACTGAGTTGCCGACATGTCATCGAGTTTGTTGAAGATGACAAGTATAGCCTAGTACAAAATGTAGAAGAACGAGAAAACTTGGGTTCTGAATATTGATGACTAGACACATGAGAAAGAGAACTTCTGATATCAGAGTCTGGGTATAATTTTCCTTCGTTACAAAAAAGACCGTCCTGGAGACTGGATGAACTGCTCACAACTGTTTGAATTCGAGGACAGAGTTTCGGTTGATATGGACTGTTAATGAATAACTTTTTGCAGTCTGATTGGGAACTGAACAAGGTATGAATTGAAGACGGTGAAGCCTGATGGGAACTTCTTGCACCATCAGGAGATTTGCTTTGTTTCACTGTAATGACACTCTGGCTATTCATTGTACTTTTACATTTGAATGCAATAAGTAGTCAGGTGACACTGGCTAACAGATTGCCAACAACAATTGGAAAAACTGCAATATGTAGAATTTGAAGAATAGATCAATTTGTTGTGCAGTATGATCATAGACGAATAAGAGATAACCATACATATTACAGGGCTGTAGTCTGATTTTGTTCCGTGTCTTCACAGGAGAACTATTGGGAATGGTTAATTATTCTAGAGTAGAGATCCACAGAGAGGAAATTTACAAGTTCTAGTTCAATGAAACTGATGCACTAAACTAACAGGCTCAGGTCAACACACTCTTTAAGGCACTGGCACATTGTTACTGAAGATCGTACAAGTCAGCCTTCACAAAAAGGCTTAAATATCATGCTACGAATACAAACATTTCATTTCTTGATTGAAATGGGAAAGATACTTGTCAGTCCAAATTTAGATGCTGATGAGTAAAAGCTGTCTAACAAAGCCAGACCTGCAAGAAAAAGAAAGAAATTCATCAATTTTCTTTTTGAAAAAATAGTTACGATTGAAATTTCATGCATTAAAGTGAAGTCTAAAGCATCAAGTTAATGTGGAGTTGGCCGATGAGAACTTGTTAACAAGAAAGAAGCATCAGAGAGCTCCTTCACGAAATTAAGATAAGAATTTGAACTGTTTTCTCACTTATGATTTAGTGCCGGAACAGCTATTACATGGCCGTTTATGCTGGTTTTTCTCAACTTTGCAAACACTAAATCATAAACCCTATACATAGGTTTTCTTAGCAGTTCTAGAGTTGTGAGTAGAGAGTAGGGACATTGGTGGATCTCGATTCCCAGTGCTTGTACTATTCAATTTTATCCCTAGTTTTGGACCAAAACTAAAGTCGAAGACATCATCACTTGTGTGTCAAGGTTTTTAAGTATCGGCTGAAACCGATACATTTTTAAAACCACTGAAACACTACCCAAAACTGACCAATTCAAAACCACTGAAACCCTTCAAGAGTTTAAACTACAGAAACCGGTACTCATAAGAGAAGTATGAACCAATACTTATTTTTTGGGCTTGTTGAGTATGCCCATGGACTTCTTCTGCTCAGTGCATGATTGTATCCACTCGTGTCATGTCTCTGTAATCTCTATTATAGACATGAGTACTATTTCTCTTCTTGTTTGCCATTTTTTTTTTTTTTTTTTTTTACTTCTTTTATGTTTAAGTTGTGCATAAGGATTCTGATAGACCTCCACGTACGTACCAAAATTCCTCCATACATCGCACCACATCCCGACTAAATACCGTAGCGAAGATTGGTGGTGACGGGATTTCCTCCTATGCTCACGCGACACTCACATACATTTGGGTGGATTCTCCCTTGATTCTTTCTTGAGAGCAAGGAGTCCCAAAAATTTAACTGTGCGACACTCACATACATTTCGCCTATAGAAGAACCACCCGTTGCCAAATTTGGCACCGGCTAAGATCTCATATTGCAACCTTACCTTTTACATTACAAAGACTATACCTCCTCTACCTCTAGAACTTGGTAATAACTTGTAACAGCTATTAGTTTAAGATGTAAATCTATTATATGATGAGAAGAAACTAGAATTAAAACAAATATATTAACAAAACCAAGGCAGAAGAATTGCAAGTTTCAAGTGTCCTGAGAAAAGAGAAAGTAGGGCTAATTAGAGTTTAGACCCTGCAGTTCAGAGTTTGAGCCCTCACATGTCCAATTGGAGAATTTAGATCCTGAAGTTTTTTTTTTTTTTTTTTCCATTATACCCTCCTAACCTATATATTAAAATTTTATTATCAAACATAAAGGAAGGGTATAATAGAAAAAAAAAATTCAGGATCAACTCTCCAATTGACCATGTTAGAAGTTAAACTCTAAACTGATATAAATCCAAGATTTAAAACACTAATTAGCCCGAAAAAGTATTGCTTATTAATAATAGAAAGGAGGCCAAACACCGTAGCAGTATGAAACATATGCAAGAATGTAGAGATCAAGATATCAGAAACCAGCATGTACTCTTTTGGCACAAATTAAGGGGTTAGATTAGATTGGATACCAGTGAATCCCAAGTTCTCGCCATAGAGAAGAGCTACTACTGATAGATAGACCCAGCTCTCTCTCTCTCTCTCTCTCTCTCTCTTCTCTCTCTCTCTCCTCTCCTGGGGGGGAATAAATGATTGTGTTATGTTCCTCTTTCCTGGTGTCTTGACAAGTTCAAAAAAAAAGACGGCACACTCATCATATATAATTATTATATGCAATACCAAAAAAAAAGACGGCACACTCATCGTATATAATTAGGGACCGGCTATATACACCCCATGACTTGCTAAGAACACCCCACATAACTTAAATGTCATGTTAAAAGACCAATATACCCCCAAAACTTTCTAAGAACACCCCACCAAAAAAAAAAATTCTGCGACAAACACGACAAATACTTGTCGAACGGACAATGGTCTGTTCGACAAGTATTGGTCGAACATGTCTTATTCTGTTCGACAAACACTGGTCGAACGTGTCTTTTTGTGTTCGACAAACACTGGTCGAACATATTATAATCGAACATGCCATCTTCTGTTCGACATATTCTGGTCAAACGTACACACTATAGTTCGACTGTCGCGGGTCGAACATTGCTCTGTGAGTTCGACAAACCAGGGTCGAACCTACCCGTGAATACACCCAAATTTTTTTCTATTTTTTTTTTGTTTTAACAACAATTTATGGTCGACGGAGGGGGAATCGGAAAGCGGAGGGAGGAGGAGGAGGAGGCGGGTCCGAGGGGGTCGGTGGAGGCGGGTTGGGGGAGGAGGAGGGTCGGCGGAGGGGGGAAGGGAAGGGGAGGGGAGGGGAGTATGGGGTGTGCTCAGCAGCAAGGGTAGAATAGGGAAAAAAAAATTTTTTTTTTTTTTTTTTTTTTTTTGAAATGGGGTGTCCTTAGCAGGTCATGGGGTGTGTATAGCCGGCCCCATATAATTATTATATGCAATACCAAAAAATGCCACCATTCCTCCTCTGTGGTGCACAGTAAATTCTTCCATATCTAGAAATATAATTTATTTCATAAATTTGTAGATTCCCTCCGTGGATTTGAAATAACAAGTTGTGACCCTTGTTAGCTATTCGGCAAACGGAAAAAATTCGGAACGCCAAAATGACGAATATAAATCGGCACAATATAAGTAAAATACGGTCAAAAATTCGTCTAACGAAAAATATTCGGATCAGATTTAATTTGTGTTTAGTACGTTTCATATGAACCAATTCAGCATATATATAGGGCCCACCCACCTCTACTCCTTCATAAACAAGGGTTCAGTGTGAGAATAAAAAAAGGTTGGATGATGAAAAATCGAAAGATTTTTCTTTAATTGTTGCAAGTAACATGTGCAAAGACTCTTGGGTTTCTTTTTTTCGTTACTGTGAGACTTTTTCTTCTTTTCTTTTGATAATTTTTGAGAATTGTGCCAGTCTTAATATCTAATAGCAGCAAGACTGTTGGATTTCTTGGTCACATTTTTTTGGCCATTTTTTTAAAAAAATCGTACGGTACGCATTTAAAACGCCACAGGCTTAAAATTCGCGTACAAATCCGAATTTTTCAAAAGTACGTAAGTATTATACTTTTATGTAAGATACGGAAAAATTTGCGTATAATACGCGTTTTATTCGGATGATTGCTAACAAGGGTTGTGACACATTTTATACTAGGATTGGATAATAAATTGTACGTATGATACTATTTTAGATGGTGTCTAAAAACCAGTTTGGAATATCTAATACAGTTTTCGTCAAGAAACCTTGGGAGATGACGTTCAGACTTATGTATATTTAAAATGGGACTTATGAAATGTTGGATCTCTGCTATTGGACGATTCAACTTCTTAAGGGACTTCTTCCCGACTATCTCAAAGTGTGTATAATGGATAGTCGAAAATTCGAATCCGGTTCGATTTCGTATCCGAACTTTTGGATATTATTCAAAATTTCGAATATCGGATTTGGATATCCGAATATTTTTCGGATATTATCTTTATTCGGATATTAAGATATTCGTATCAGTTAATATCCGATCCGACTTTAAATTACAAATTTCGGATATCGAATTCGGATATCCAAAATTTTATATATAATATAGTATAATATATATGTAATATATATATTAATTACTAGAGAAGACTAAAGGATTTTATTCTTAAGTGAGTTTTATATAATTCAATTCATACTCTATAATATATATATATATATATATATATATATATATATATATATATATATATATATATATATATATATATATATATATATATATATTGGAACAAGGTAAATTGTTTATGGAATCGCTTCCACTGGAATTCGAACTCCTGACCACTTGGGCCGCATGCATCTCTCTTAACCACTAGGCTAGAGGTCATTTGCATATATATATATATATATATATATATATATATATATATATATATATATATATTTGAAAATTGTAATAAAGATGAAAGGGTTCAAATAGAGCAATATGTAGAACAAGTCAGTTGAGCATTCTTGAAAATTTTAACAGAAGAAGAAATTGCTTAAATAGAGCAATTGACTTTGGTTTCCAGATATTCGGATAATAACTAATTTTTTAATATTTCGGATTTCGGATATGCGAATAATAACATTCGAAAAAATTTAGTTGATCGGATCGGATATTATCCGATATCCGTTAAACTAAACGGATACGGATTTGGAGTGTCAAAAGAGACATTTGTTCGGATATTGGATCGGATTCGGATATTACAAAAAAAAAATCGGATACAGATACAGATATTGTCCTATCCGTACCAAGCATCCGTTGACATCCCTAGGTGTATATGTATTCGGCCGGTCCGAACCTGATTTTGACTGGACTAGAGCTAGGCCGAGCCAACCCGAGTTTAGGCTGGGCCTAGAGTTCTTGAACCCAAAACCATCCCGACCCAGTACCTAGAAATTTTCGGGTTGAGCTTAACCAAGTTGGGTCCGAGATGGTTCGAGGTTGACCAGGATTTTTAAAAAATGGGCTTTAGCTTATGGGCCAAGCCCGTTGGATTTAAAAATATAAACAAAGAAGACTCTGGGCTTATAAAAAAATAATATAAATTAAAAAAATTACTAATTATATTTATTTGAGAAATTTAATATGATTTTTTAAATTTCTTTTTCGGAAAGTTGAAAAGTGAAAGTACAGATTTTATCCTCGATTTGATCTCCAGTTTTCGATCTTCATGTCCAACTTCCTTTGAATCTTTGTTGCGGTCTTCGATATCTTCAAATCTTCAATTTATAGAAAAATTGATCCAACTCTGCAAGACTTAGTTGCTTCTTTGTTTAGCTCCAATAGAGTCGTTCATAGTAATAAATTGAAAGTCCAGTTCATTAATGTCGACATCTTCATCTCTCAAGTGGTAAATTCGTTTTTCTGCACGTACTCACTTGAACGCAAATGCAGAATTTTAAAATATTCAATAGCATCAAGCTTCTCTTCTTACTTAGCATTCTTGAACATGCACTAAAACAAGATTACACTACTAAAATACCCCATATTAGCGACGTTAGAATACGTCGCTAAATGAGGAAAATCCGTCGCTAAACATAAACTGCGACGGATTTAGCGACGAAAATTTGACGTCGCGTAATGGCTTGTCGCAGATGACTAATTCGTCGCAGTTCGTCGCTATTTGCGACGTAAGCTAACTTGTCGCTAGACGTCGCAAAATTAGCGACGTCTAGCGACTATAGAGTATGTCGCCAGATTGGCGACGTAGGGCGACAACTTAGCGACGCATTGAACTTTAGATATGATGACATGGCATGTCAGCCACGTCAGCACGTTAGCGACGTCTAGCGACAAAGTTATCGACGTCCGCACTTTAGCGACGTCTAGCGACAAAGATATGATGATATCCCACGTCAGCACTTTAGCGACGTATAGCGACATCACGTCGCAAGTTAGCGACGTATAGCGACGTTCACTCTCCGTCGCTAGACGTCGCAGAACGTCGCTATACGTCGCAGACTGTATATAAAAAATTATAAAAAAAATAATTGCTATTTTTGTTATGCTGTGTGTCTGTGTTTACAGTGTGTGTGAAGTGCAATGTTCGAACCATCGACAGTTTCGCTTACTGTTCTATATTTTATCTTGGATAGAAAGAGCAACAGTTCAGGGTGCACTTCTCAGAGCTTCCTCTTCACGTCCTTCACCTTCTCGGGATCCTTTACGACGTCCCGAGAAAGTGAAGGCCGTGAAAATGAAGCTCTCAGAAGTACACCCTGAACTGTTGCTCTTTCTATCCAAGATAAAACATACAACAGTAATCGAAATTGTCGATGGTTCCGAACACTGTATTTCACATTCACTGTAAACACAGACACACATCATCACAAAAATACACATTATATTTTTTAAAAATTTGGGCAGCACCTCCTTTGTATATCAGATCATCGCTTATAACCCAGCGTAGGTATATTCGTCATCCCCGTCGCAGATAAATGGCAAAACAAGTCTACAACCAATAAAAGTTTACAATCAATAAAAGTCTACAAACAATAAAAGTCTAACAAGCAATACAACCAATAAAAGACGATGGAGCAATATCATCACCCAATACAACTAATAAAAGTCTCGCAAGCAGAGAAAGAAGTATCTCAACCAATACAAGTCAACCACAAATAAGAGTCTCACAAACAGAGAAACAAGTGTATCAACAACAAATAATGTTTGCTGGCGCACTAGCAGCAGCAGCAGCAGCAGCCGCCTCCTCTTGTAGCCGAAGAAACTTGGCCTAGAATAATGTTTGCTAACGTCTAAGTGTTTGCTAAAGTCTATATTGATATCTATTTTCCTGTTTTCTAAGTTATAGTAAATTAATATAAAGGATAGAACGTACATATGCCTGCGTCGCCCTCTCGTCAATGAACTCCCCAGCCCTCCGATGGGTGACCAGGAAGACGGTCACCATGTTGGGGTCCTCACCCTTTTTTACCTGTTAAAATATATATTTATCTATTATTAGTATTAAACATTCTTTCCAACTATATATAAAATGATGTCCGTCATAGAAAACGTACCAGACGACGAAAATGCTCCGTCATAGGAATGGAGCCACCACACCACTTACCGGCGCTCGACCGCGCCATCTTGGCCTTCTCAGACCGCTCCCGGTACCCGTCCTCGTCGAATCTAGCCTTCATCGCAGTCCACTGCTCTGGCGTGATCCAACCTTGGATCGGCTTTCCGGCGCGGTCACGATCCTTCTGGTCGCGGATCGCATCACGAATGAGCTTGCCTGCGACGGCAGGAAATTGGCCCTCGATCTTCGCCGCCCGGTGTGGTGGATAGAAGTAGGTCCTCTACGAGAAGTCAAATAGAAAAGTTGTATAATATACAAAAATGATTATTAAAATTTAAAAATAAATAAATTTTTTACCTTGAAGTGGGCCAACCAAAAGGCCTTCCTATCGGCGGGAGCATCTGAGTAGTTAATCCAAGGCCCACCATAGTTCTCCCTCAGAAATCTTCCCAGCGCTCTCTGTACTGCAGGAGGCCGATATCTATAAAATAATAAATTTTATGAATATATATGTACATATAATCATTTGAGAAATATATATTAACTAATTAACTTACTTCGTAGGCCCGTCCGTCCAAATCTCCATCCGCGTCTCGTCCGGTGGAGCGCATGGAGGGTCGCTATCACCTCCTGCCTGGTCAGGATCAGTCTCATCCCCGTCCTCCATATGCTGGGCGTCGGCTCTCCCCATGGAGCCGTCGGCAGGAGGAGTGCTGGACGCAGGAGGAATGCTGGACGCCGGAGGAATGCTGGACGACGATGGTGGAATGCTGGACGACGAGGGAAGATCAGTCGCCAACCTGCTGGAACTGCCCTGTCCCGGTAATGGACCGGGAACAGTACTGTACACTGGCGTACTCGGAGATGAGGATGAGGGTACGGAATCTGCCTCCCTATCCCGAGGCACACGGGACTGACTCGTATGATGACGTCCTCCGCGTCGTCCTCCTGCCATACCTGATAATAACATATTTATATGATAGACATCACAAATTTTTGAAAAATATCATAGTCCCAAAAGTGTCACTAAATATATCACAGATTTTTGAAAAATATCATAGTCCCAAAAGTGTCACTAAATACATCACAGATTTTTGAAAAATATCATAGTCCCAAAAGTGTCACTAAATATATCACAGATTTTTGGAAAATATCTGTCACAAAAGTGTCACTAAAGATAACGTCCTCCGCGACGTCCTCCGCGTCGTACATATTTAATCCTCTTCTGAAAATTCATCTTGTTCGTTTAGCTCTTCTTCTTCTTCTTCTTCTTCTTCTTCTTCTTCTTCTTCTTCCTCCTCCTCTACATCTTCACTTTCATCTGCATCTTCCTCTTCGAATAATTCTACTTCTTCTACACAATTAGATGTGTAATGAGGAACTTCCGTATTGTCCACTTCTATATTATTTGTTACAAGAGGTAGTTCATCCTCTTGATAAGCTATATCGTCAACCTCAAAGGTATTTCTAGCTTTGGTCTTGCATACTGCCCACCAGTCCGACCTTGTTGTTCCCCGTTTAGGATAACTTGTGAAGTACACGAGCTGAGCCTGACTTGATAGGACAAATGGTTCATAGGCTTGATATCGACGCCGATAGTTTATATCCACAAGACCGTGCTTGTCTACTTTCCAACCTTGACCTTCAATCGGATCGAACCAATCACACCTGAATAACACAATCTTAGCAGGCTCTATTCCATAACTATATGTCAGCTCCACAATCTCCCGTAGGATGCCGTAGAAATCGTTGTCCGCATCAACATCTTTGTAGTTCGAAGATCTGATACACAAACAGCTGTTTTTGGTGGAGTCGAGATCCACAAAGTTGTCTCTGATCGGGCAAGTTGTTGACCTGAACCTGAACCCATTAACACAGTAGCTTGGCCATATTTTTGCAGCATAAATTGGTCCCTTGGCTAGCGTTCTAATGGACTCATTCTCAAGTCTTGCGTATGGACTATCGACCTAAATACCACGAAAAAATAAATTAAGCTCATTCTCAATCAAGTGCATATACTGAAAGGTAATTACAGAGTTCTCAAGTCTTACATATGCACTCAACCATGATGGAAAATAACGCCTCATTTCTTGTTCTAGTTCTTCTTCTGTTATGTGTGGCCTACCTGACCTCACTTCATCATTAAATATGCTGAAAACAACATCGTTCAATTAATGTAATAGTCTAATAATCAACACTATTAAAATAATGTAAACGTATTAATTACTTACCCCTCCAGCTTCTCTACTTCATCCTCATCGCAGTTGAGTAATACATACACCTGAGCAGCCCTTAGCTCATCATCGTTCAGATATCTCTTCTTCATTTTACCCGACGGCTTTCCTGAAGCATTGAATACCTTTAGTATTGTATCATTACATTCATGATCTCCGTCGTCGTTTCTGGAAGCTCTCGTTCTATTAGTTGCAACATGAGGCTTGAAATACATCGAACAAAAGTTTGTAATCTCCTCGAGAACATAGGCTTCACAAATAGAACCCTCGACCCGTGCCTTATTTTTCACCTTTCTTTTTAGGTGATTCAAATGTCGCTCGAACGGGTACATCCATCGATATTCGACGGGTCCACCAACACGTGCCTCATAGGATAGATGAATCGGCAAATGCTCCATAGAGTCGAAGAATCCAGGAGGGAACACCCTCTCTAGCTTGCACAGTGTTACCGCAATGTCCTTCTCTTGCTTTTCTAGACGATCAACGAGCAATTTCTTAGAACAAAGGTCCCTGAAGAATATGCTAAGCTCCGTCAATGGATCCCAAACTGCATGCGGTAAGAATTCCCGAAATGCAATCGGAATTAACCTCTCCATGAATACGTGACAATCGTGGCTCTTCATACCCGTCAATTTATTTTCCTTCGGATCGACACATCTTCTCAGATTTGACACATATCCGTCTGGAAATTTTAGGCCCTGGATCCACCGACAAAGTCTCACTTTATCCTCCTTGTCCAGTGAGAAGATTGACTTCGGCAGGAACTGTTTTCCATTCTGCTCTATCAAATGCAACGCAGGACATTTGCATATTTCTGCTAAGTCCAACCTGGCCTTGGGATTGTCTTTCGTTTTTCCCTTTACGTCCATCACAGTATTAATTATGTTATCAAACACATTCTTCTCAATATGCATGACATCAAGATTATTTCTGATCAGATTACTACATAGGAGCTTGTAATCTTGCATTTCTTTATGAAGCTCAAGACGGCATATTTTTTCATAGTCAGCTGCTTGTCACCTTCATTTGAACATGATGTTGAAGGCACGACTAAACATGGGAGCTCAGGGTCGATCTATTTAACAAATAGCCAAGATGTGGTTATTTCAAACGATAGGAGTCGCTATATTCCTTAGAATAGACTTGGAATATTCTCTAGAATATTCTTGGAATATGCCTTGTAGCCAAGTGCTAATTAGATCTAGATCTAATTACTCCTATAATTACCTCTCCTGCCCCCATTAGTGCTAATCACTACAAGTGGGGGGCCATGGGGGTGCTACTGCTGATGTAAACTGCTGCTACAACAGCTGTTCTTGCTGCTGCTGTTGCTGGAATGGGGGCAGCAGCTCCCCTTCTACTCCCCATCCATCTATCCACCTATCCATCCAACTATCTATCTAATATATATCTACACATACCAATAGCTAACTAGTATCCTATTTCTAACCCCAACTTGGTATCCCAAACCAAGGCTCTAACACTCTAGGATACTAACAACTACATATCTAACTAGGATATGGCCTAAGATGCTAACCTATATCTAACACATTTAACCTCACACTCATCCACACAACTCACTCACATATATCACCCATGATACCACACTCATAAGCTCTCACCTAGGCTTACATATAGGCTAACACACACACACACATATAGGCATATATAGGACACATATAAATAGGATTATAGGTCCACTAATCCTTCCTATCATCCTTACATCCATTCCATTTATCAATTCCCACACTATCACCACACTACAATATAACCACAACACTACAACATGAATATTATACCAAGAGACACACACACATATATATCTATATATAACCACATATATATAACATGTAGGTATATATATATAGGTGACATGTGTGTGTGTGTCTGTGTGTGTCTGTGTGTGTGTGTCTGTGTGTGTGTGTCCGTGTGTGTGTGTCCAACTAAAGGCTAATAAGTAGGCTAACTAATGGCTAAAAGATAGGCTAAAAGGATGGGCTAATAAGTAGGCTAACTAATGTCAAGTGGGGGGCACACTGCTGCAAATTTCAGCAGCATATAGCTGCTGTCCCCCCCCCCCCAAAACTGCTGAAAACAGCAGCCCAGGCTGCTGGTTGCTGTCCAAAACCCCCTCCCCATAAGCACACTTCTATCCTCCTTCAATCTCCATCATTTCCTCATCCTTTCATTGATTTCCATCCTACTTCCCACACAACAACAACAACAACAACAACAACAACAAGAACAACAACTACACAACAATCAAAACCTCTCAACATTCCCACAACCATAACCCCAAATAAATATACAACCACACACAAATATATATATAAATATATATATATACATGTAAAGAGATACAACATATAAATAACACATGAATAATAATATGAAAAAGAGCACAAGAAGAATATGATAAAATCTGTGTCAGTGTGTGTGTGTGTCTGTGTGTGTGTCTGTGTGTGTGTGTGTGTCTGTGTGTGTGTGTGTGTGTCCGTGTGTGTGTGTGTCTGTGTGTGTGTGTCCGTGTGTGTGTGTCCGTGTGTGTGTGAGAGAGGAGGAGGAGGAGGAGGAGGAGGGAAAGGAGTTAGGGTTAGGGTTAGGGTTTACCTTAGGAAGAGGGAGGAGGAGGAGGAGCTAGGGAGAGGAGGAGGATCTCGGATTGGGGGAGGAGGAGCTCGTCGGAGCGGGAGGGAGTCGCCGGGGGCGGGGGGAGCGAGTCGCCGGGGGCGGGGGGAGAGAGTCGCCGGGGGGGAGAGTCGCGGGGGGGGGGGGGGGGGGGGGGGGAGAGGGATTCTGAAAATTTTGGAAATTTTCGAGTGAGGGGGAAAAGGAAACAGCGTGCCCTAAGTAAAACATTTAGCGACGTCAACTAAAGACGTCGCTAAACGTCGCAAAATTTTATTATATGGCGACATATATTAATACTCTGCCGCTGAACGTCGCTGTTCTGCGACGTAATTTATGTAATGTCGCTGAACGTCGCTAGTTAGCGACGATTTGCGACGTCACATGACGGGAGTCGCTATATTACATATATAGCGACGTTATTTTCTTACGTCGCTAAAACACGTCGCTAATATAGCATATTTTAGTAGTGTTACGATGGTGTCGTGGACAACGAAACTATTAAAAGATTACGTGCCAATTTTTTTAAAGATTTTCTCCAAAGCCGGATGTAGGATTATTGTAGCTTGGTGGTGGTCGATCAAGTTGAAGTATTCAAATTTTTTGAACACTTGTAATTTTTCTTGCACTTCTGTCTCCAGAAAATAGCTACTTCACCAAATATAATGCGAGTTTGCTTTTAAGTATTAGAAGAGAGAAAATAATTTCATTTTGGTAAATTTTGATGAATTAAGTTCTATTTATAAGATTTTTTTGTGCAAAATGATCACATCCTTAGAATATATATGTTATAGGAGTATTTTGGTTATTTTCAACAAAATGACCAAAATGTTTCCTATTAATGTTCACAAACGGCTAAAAAATTGGACTATTTTGGTACCAAATACCTCCAAAATACTAATATGATTGTTGGGTTATCAAAATACCCTTCAACGTTTATCTAATGGTTAATAGGAGTAAAATCGTCAAACAACCTCCTCCAAAATTATAATTTAACAAACTAGTGGGTCCATAGGGAAATAATCGAGGCGACTCAGGTTTGGGGCCGGGTCACCGTCTGGACCGAGTTAATCGAGTTTTTAAGGTAGGCCAGGCTCAGACTGGTTGGGGGAGTCAGTCCGAGACTATGGGCCTAGACAGTAAACACAGCCCAAAATCGATCGGATGAAGAGTGGGTCAGACTCAATGTTTTAAAAATCGGACAGGAGATCGACCCGATGACGACACTGAATTGGGTTAAACCGGTTCAATCAGTGGTTTAACTCGGGTTGAACCAGTTTCATAGGCTTATAATTTCATTGAATATATTACATAGTACACAACTACACATATATTACTTATGCTAAAATTAGTCAGGAATCATACATATAAACTCTCTCATTGCATGTAAAGTCCAAACCAAAAGTCATAAAAGTCAATCCTAAAAAAAAAAGTTGAATTGGAAAACACATGTTCAGACCGGTTTAAAACCAAATCGGACCAGACGGTTCAGTGGTCTAACATGCCGAGTCGACCGGGTTACATAAAAGAAACCTGTTTTTGGAAGAAGAAAAAAATAGTGGGTCGGTATTAAACCAGTCCAGAAAAATTACCGATTTACGGGTTATCCGGATCAACCGGCCGGTCCAGTCCGATTTTTAAAACAATGGTTGTACTAATCCGTTGACTAGGTCCAAGCCTACGAGCCTAGGCAGTATACAGACCAAATAGACATATTCAAAATGCAAACCAACTCGAAAGTAGAGTTTTGAGTGAACATTCATCCCCAAACTACAAAACAGAGCCTAAATGTTAAAAGTGTATAGGATAATAGCTATATCAAAAGAGAAAATTATAAATGCTTTTTATATGTTCTACATATCTAGAATACTTGTCCTAGAGCGAAATTGAAATGCCAGAGAGAAAGAGAGAAATTGAAAGGATGTTTTTCTTTAAATAAATTTATGCAGGGCCAACTCAGAGGGTTGGTTTGTCATATACGGAGATAGTTTTGATTGTCCCTTATGATATTGTTAAGCATGGGGGTTATTCCAAGTACAAGAAGAAGGTTGTTCAAGTTCAAAATCTTGTTGGCTTATTCGTGGACGGGCTCCGGATCCATGACATATCTTGACAATGTCCTCATCGCGAAAATCCACCATCAAAACTATATATTACGGACGGATGTTTGTTGATAAAGAAAAGTTTGAGTGTCGTTTACAAACAACCTATCTAGAAAATAAGTTTGAGTGTCGTCTACAAACAACTTACATAGACTTAAGTTTGAGTGTCGTCTACAAACAACTTACATAGACTTGGTGGTCATGATCACACTTCTAATCCTACTATCCACGTGGCACATGTGTTATCGTTACTACATAGAATAATATGATTTGTGTAATTAATGACAAACTGGATATTCCAAATTAGGAGGAGGTCAGTCGTGGTAATCGAGGCGAAGAAGGACAAGCGAATAAAATAAGACTATTTATAAGGGCACATAAGAACTTGATCAAGACTAGCCAAAAGCAAATTTTGATTTATTTACAAGTTTGTCATTAAAAAAACTACTCAGGACTAGCCAACATGTGAGTATATAAGTCAACTTTTTTTTTTTTTTTTTTGCTCTCATCTCTTTCCTCACAAGAAGAAGAAGAAGAAAAAAAAAAGAAGAACAAGAACAACAAGAACATGAACATCAATTTTTTCAAACCTAGTTTATTTTGATTTTTTGCTCTCTTCTAATTTCTCAGATCTCTTTCTCCAAACCCTAGTTTATTTTTCTTCTTCTTGTTTGGACATTATTGATGATACCCTAGTTGTAAAAGAAATTGGGTTATCAAATCTATCAAATCTATTAATCTATTAACCAATTTTTCTAAGAATTATGCATGAAATCCTAGTTGTAGAAGAAAATTATGGAAAAAATTCTAGTTGTAGAAGAATTGGGTTCATATCAGGACTGCCACAATTTCTGACAGTCCTAGAAGTATTGAGGACTGCCAGAAATTGTGGCAGTCTTGAAATAGACTCGATGTACAACAGGACTGCCATAATTGCTGGCAGTCCTAGAAGTACTGAGGACTGCCAGAAATTGTGACAGTCCTGAAAGGGACATGCTTTACAGCAGGACTGCCACAATTTCTGGCAGTCCTCAATATTGGCAGTCCTAGACATATTGAGGACTGCCAGAAATTGTGGCAGTCCTGAAAGGGACTTGCTGTACAGCAAGTTCCTTTCAGGACTGCCACAATTTCTGGCAGTCCTAAAGTCGAAATTTCCGAATGAAAAAAACATGTTACGGTTTATTTCAATCTTGATAATAGAGTGAAATATTCATTTTAGGGTTTATTTCCATGCATTCTTTGTGAGGAAAGAAGTATTTAAGCTTCATTTTCATGCATTTAGGGTTTATTTAATTTTTTGGGTGCCAACGGAATTGGGAATGAGAAGGAAACTAGGATTTTGATGGAGATGGTGATGATGAAAATGGTGGAGAAGAAGAAAAAGAAGATGAGAAGAAAACTAGGGTTTTGATGGAGATGTGAGAATGGAAATGGTGGAGAAGAAGAAGAAGAAGATGGATAGAAGAAGAAGAAGAAGAGGAGGAAAAATATGGTTTGTGAAGAGAGAGAGTGAAATTTTGAAATGAGATTGATTTTTGGGGTTTGGGGAGGTGTGGGATTTGGACAGCCCCCTGAGTGGAATATTTGGATAGTCCGAGTAAAATCTCCTCAAACATTGGCTAGTCCTAATCCTGGCTAGCCCTGATCAAATTCTTATGTGCCCTTATAAATAGCGTAAAATAAGGGTTAGGAGTCGACGACGACTTTTGCAAAAAATAAAATAAAAATATTATGTTAATATACATGTATGTGTGTCTTAAGGATACATAATAACACATAAATAAATATATATTTTACATGAATATTTCCATCACAACATTGATAATATACATTTTAAGTAAAATATTATTTTGTTTAATGTATTTGTGAGAATATTTATGTAAAATATATATTTATCGATGTATTTTATTATATAGGCTAAATTTTAACTTGATACCCTCAACTATCCATGTTTGACAATCTCATATCCTAAACTTTTAAAATAGTCAACTTAATACCACCAACTATTGAATATTTTCAACTTCATACCATAAAACCAAAAAAATCTCAAAAATATCCATGCCCCATCCATTCTTTCCCCCCACTTCCTATCCGACGATCTCCCCTCTCTCCCGGCGAGGAGCGGTGGGTTGGTGGCGGCAGAAGTGGGCGCAGCAGCAGCCGACGCACACGGGCGAGGCGCGGCGGGCCAGGCGAGCGGTGCGCCGGAACAGCAACGACGGGCGGTACGCTCCCACGGGCGCAACAACGCAGCGGGAGGGGACAACCGAGCGGGTGGCGTGCGGTCGGCGTGGGAGGACGGTCGGCACGGGCTCGAGGGCGGCGCGCGCGGACGGGGTGTGGCGCGGGTGGGGGCCGCGATCGTTGGCTGGCGGCGCGCACGGGGGGCTGCGCGCACAGGAGGCAAGGTGGGAGGGGGGGGGGGGGTGTGCTGGGGAGTGTTAGGGGTAGGGCTTGGGGAAGAGAGAGAGTTGATGGGGGGGGGGGGGGGAGGGTATTTATGAAAATATATTTTTCAAGGTATCAAATTGGCTATTTTAAAAGTTTAGGATATTAAGTTACAAAATATGAATAGTTGAGGGTATCAAGTTAAAATTTAGCATATTACTATTTTATATATATATAACATGTTAATTAAATCCATAAAATAAAAATGGATTAGCCGTTGCACGTCAATTGGTGGAGATGTGGCGGACAGAGATCGATCTACTCCATTCTTGGCCGCTAGTAGCTCTATTGTGGGCTTTCTTCTTCTTCATATTGGATCATCTGTTGCAAAAAGTACTCAACAATAAGGTTCATTTCAATTTCGAGATTCTATACTCAGAATATAGAGCTCATTTTGTAGAATAGTAAAGCTCAAATTGAGCCTAATGATAGTTTTCCGGCCATAGGAGCTGCAACCTTGGTCTGAGAATTTCTACGTTAGAATATATAAGTTTATTTTGTAGAATAGTAAAACTTAATTGGAGCACCACGATGGTCCAACCTATTTTGGTTTTGAAAATAAATGAAAACTAAATGAGGAAAAATAGTTCAAATTTGTCCTCAATCCATTTTTTTTAATTATTCCCACATGATCCTAACCCATTATAGATTTTTTATTTATTATAAATTTATGCCAGTGATGAAATTTTTAGCCCTTAGAGCACCAATAGTAAGGCTCATCCCAATTTCTAGATTATAGTTCAGAATGTATGAGCTGATTTTGTAGAATAGTAAGATTCAATTGAAGCACCATGATGGTCTATTCCAGCCACAGGAGCTATAACTTGTGCCTGAGAATTTCTACATTCAGAATGTAGGAACTCATTTTGTAGAATATTAAGGCTCGATTTGGAATCTCATTTTCTAAATTCCAGATTTCAATTTTTTTTTTACCATAATATTTTTTGACCACAGAACCTGTCACTAAAGATTGTTTTATGTTGTTGGATCATTTTCTAATATTCTCATACTGACGCAACTCCATCTATTGTGCATACTCTTAAGTAGCCTCTATGCTTCCCATAAAATCTAAATTTAATGAAAAAATAACTAACAAAATTTAATTAACAAAATCTATTCATTAATATTAATTATCAAAATAAATTAAGTAACAAAATGAATTCTTTAATAAAAATATTAATTGCCGAATATATATTAAATAACAAAAAATTAAATAATAATAGATTAAAATTAATGAAATTTAATTAACAAAATTTTACTTAACAAAAATTTAATTAACAAAAAACTAAAATCTCTAATTAACATAAAATGAACTAAAATTAATTTTTAATTAACGAAAAATATTAATTATCAAAATATATTAAAGAAACTTTAATTAATAATAGATTCCATAAGTGTGTTCTAACAAAAATCTAGTAATTAACAAATAAATTATATATTTGAATTAATAAAGAAGAAAAAATAGCAATAAAACTCTTCACTTGCAACGAGTTCCACTCATTTTCTCCTACAACTCATAAACTCTCAACTTTAACAAAACTCTCCACTTTTAATTAACTTGCAATGGCTAGCCAAATATCGCAACTGTCATATCCTGGGAGGAGATGCATTGAAAGTGGCACTTCTGATACACTTACAAGTTACAACCACCAAAACGCGCGAGGTAAACTAAAAAAGAGGTCACTTGCAACGCCCTTGCAAGCAACCAAACAATCCCTAAGAGAGAAGAAAAGGGAAGTGCAGCAGTAGCAACAACGACCTTGTTCATGCTCAGTCCGAGTTCAAGGAGGTGACAGTTTTGAGCATTCCAAAAATTCTACAAAACTTGTTGATTCCTGGAAACATATCGACAAAAAATATCAAATCTTGCTTTAAACAACGGTAATTTCATCATCCTATTAATAAATTTTGTTCAATTTTTTTTTTTTATGCTTTTCAGGGTTTTTTTTTGAATATCTTAACAACTCGGTTGCTTTTTACATTCCGTACCAATACTGTTGCTAGGCCTAGAAGTGCACTCAGTCCCCAGAAAGTCTGAGATTCCGCATCAATTCTGCTGATAGTGCAACTCAGTTCACCTCACCTCACCAACGTTATAAATTTCCCCTATTTCAGAGGCGAAAAGTTGGCAGAAAACCGGAAGCAAGTTTAAACAGAGCAACAGTTGCCAGCGACAGGCTTCGTTTGGTTCGAGGAAAGGAATGGAAAGAAAATCATTTCCTTGACAATTTTTTTTTTCTTTAAAAAATTTATAATTTTCATTTCAGATGTTTAGAAATGCCAAACAATTTGGAAAGAATAAATGAATACTTCAAGATAAGAAAGTAACTCCTTGCCTAGATGGAATCATTCTCTCCTCTAATTTTTCTTCTATTAGAATTCACTTTCCTTTTCTCCTCATTTCCTTTGGCACTCAAACTTAACAACTTCGTGATGAACTGTGGCGACTCCGTTACTCTCCTACAGAGCCACTGCATACTGGTAGGAGCATATATACAACTTAAAAAATCTTCCCTTTTCCCTGTTTTTGATGCTAACTGCAGCGCCAGCACCAGCACCACATGCTAATGCATCAAAGCATATTGTCAGCACAACAATAATAAGGATAATAGGCAATGTTTTAAAAACCGGACCGGACCGGCCAGTTCAACCGATTCACCCATGAACCGGTTGTTTTTCCGGTCCGATTCAGTATTGACCCAATGTATTTTAAAAATTAGTACTTTTATAAAAAATTTAATATCCATAAAGGATTAATTTGGACTACTTAGATTAACCCAGTAGTTGAACCAGTGGTTGAACCAACTTGAACCAATTTGCCCCGACCCAGTGCCTTGACTGGGTCAAGCACCGGTCCGATTTTTAAAACATTTTTAATAGGAATAACCATACAAATGCCAATCTGTTTCATGATCAATTATCCTTCTCAAATTACTCGACTCGAACCAGAATTGCATCTCAAGTCATGAATTTTTCAGATGAGCAAAACTATCTATAAGAGAGTTTAAGAACTTTCAAGCTCATCTCGAAAGCATAATTTCTCATCATCATCATTTATCATCCCTAGAAGGCATAAGACGCATTTTGAATCTTACATGACAAGAGGAAAATGAAAAATCAGTATTTTGTAGCTAGAAAAATGTAGCTTATATCCTGAACAAAGAGCTTGCACAACATCAGATCGCATAGCCCAATAAAGGCGACCATGCAAGCCCTACCTATCTTTCAGCTCTTGTTCAAATTCTCGGAGTTTCTCACGAATAGGTGCCAAAAATGAACTCAGATCCTTCCGGATTTGCAATTTGTCATCCGACGACAGATCCTTGTCTTCACTGAGCCTTGATTCAATCTGCAGAATAGGAAGAGAGCACAAAATGCAAATGAGGGGGGAAATGCAACTTTCTGGTTTCTAAATCAGTATCTTGATAGCATGTACATGCTCATCATATCGTGTCAACTGCATCTTCTGCTGCAGTCCTATGTAGAATAGTCCACTATCATACTATCGTTCTCACCTGCAGGTCATCCAGTTCACCAAATGAAAATTCAGGGATATCAAGATGCCCCTTGATCTTCTTTTTATCCTCTTTGATTAACCATTCCCCTGTTCAAAATACCAATCAGCTCGTCAGAAAATAAAAATGAAAATGAATAGCAAAGTAGTAAAACCAATCAAACAGCAATCAACAAACATCATTGTTATCAAATTTTGCAAATATACCTTTGAATTTCAGTGTCAGCTCGTAGGTGTACCCAACTCGCTTCTTATTGCGCACAGTTACCAAGAATGCCTGCTCAAAATCAACTAGGACCTTTAGTCAGGCTCTAATAATTTAGTATATGGCTATTTGTGTTTGTTGTTTCGGTTGAGATTTTCTAACAGTCCATACCAGTAGAAGGTTAACTCAAATTGGTCACAATAATCAATTTAAACCATCAAGGAAAAAAAACATAATTGTAAGTGGAGACTTCAGTATCAATTTAAACAACTTGGTCACAATAATCAGATCATCTCAAGCCGTATTAAGCATTGGATTTCCAAGGTAATCAGATCATCTAGACCCTATTGAAAATCCAACTCAGAAGGTAATAAGGAATGACAGAAGCAGCTGTCCAACATTGGAGGGGAGTTCCTTCCCTCTGACACATAAGAAGAGATTTTCCTTCCTTCTCTCTGATGTATTAAATATGGTATTTAAAAAGCAATATAGAACTTTGTGACAATGTGAGATATTGTATCAGAACTTCGAAAGATTGTCAAATACCCCTCAAACATCATTTGAGCATGCAAACAGGAAACCAAGCAAGTAACTAAATGGAAGTTCCAGCAACCACTAGAGAGAGGTATCCTTTTCCGTATTTCAATTTTGTTCGACCTCAACACTTGCTCGATCAAGAGAGGATGGAGACCGGAGAGAACATGTCGCAACCTTTTGCTCAGATGGGGTTGGCCCGATTGATGGGGGGTTGGAGAGGAAGCAAAAAAGGGGGCATGCAGTAAGGGTACAAAGCAAGGGTACAAAAGAAGTTGATGGAGAACTTCTAGTAGGGGATGTTTAGAGATTTTTTTTAATAGGATTACAGGTCCCACCAAACTTTTAGTCAAAGTTTTTTAGGAAGGAACGTATAAGATAAATGCCTTTTTTATTTGTAGGCTGATCTCGCCCATCTTGTCGTTGGTTACACAAAATTACACTTCTCTACAAAATACTCTTTCGAGGGGAGGACTACACTTCAATTAAAAATAGAAAAAGATTTACACTGTGTGCGCGCCGCTGGTAATGTCTACAAAACCAATGTGTCAAAAAGGCTCTCGTCTTCTTAACCTTTGAACTTATAAACATGAACATTTAATGTATCCCCTATGAAGAAATAATCTCTATTGCCATATCAAGCATCAATTTATTTACTATAAAATAATCGATTCATCATTTATTAACTTGTTCGTTAACTTGTTTCTACGACATCCACTTATTTATATACATTCTAATATTAAAGGAAAATTGCATAAGTCCAATGCTTTCACTTTGAGGCTTATACCTCACTTTGCTTGATGGTCAAGTACAAATTGTGAAAAGTGCGCCCAATACCAATCCCTTCCTAAAATTACTTTAACTGAAGGCTGGTGGGACCCGTAATTCCATATAAATAGAACTGCTCTTAAGCATTCCCTCCTAAAAATACTCCAGTAAATTCTTTTCTCCCTTAGTAGCTTATCCAAAAAATATCATGCTCTGTCAGAAACTCCCACCGACCAAGACCACCCCTACGAACAAAAGGTTGTGATGGTCTTTCCCTACGCTCCATCATCTTCCAACCGAGTCAATTTCGACGTTGAGTTCAAAGAAGATCATAATTTGGAAAGGGGTTCCCCCTCTAGTGATGGTTGGAAATTTTATTTCATTACTATATTTCCTTTTAGTATGCTTAAAGGATATTTGAACGTATAACTTTTTCAAGTTTTCACGCAAATTTATAGCATTGTCACCAAGTTTTATTCTGCTTTTTGGATATCATGATTATTTGCCAGAACGAAAGAAAAACTCTTCATCATACTTGGCTTTGGCCGGCCCCTTCAAGTTTAGATGATAGGTTCCGTCGTTGTTGACTACTTAATTTTGTTGACTCAACCACCTCCATGGATTTTTTATGTTTTAAGAAACTTTCAACATTCCTTACTCATATTATTCAATCAATCTAATGTTGTCTTCGGTGCTCCAGAAGTACTAACAAGTGCTTCAAGCAAAATATTTGGACTTCTGTTGTCACTGTTCCAAAATATCAACAAGATGTTTTAGCCAAATTATAGCTGCTCTGGCAGAAAAATTCAAAACCACTGACACCGTGTAGGCTTCTCAAATACCTCGGTGCTATCTACTGCAACAATGAAGCATGAACAAACCCAAAGGCAAGACAAAAGATGGTGGTTTCGGCCCACTACCACACAGGAACTCTTGTAAAAGGTCCAGTAAATCAGACAAGTGGATTAATCTATCCGGTTTTGATTTACTGGGCTCTTAAATGATTCAGTTAACCTTCTACGGGTTGGGTTAACAAGTTGGGTTCTTGGTACCACTCAAGAACTAGGGGCTGTCAATGGGTTGGGTCCGGGTCCGACTTGTTTAAAATACAAACCCGACGCGAATAAATTTCGGTTTCCAAATCTGGTACTCGAACCTGTTTTTTCAGACTTGTTTTAGCATCCGAACCCGATTTAAAATTGGGAAGGGTTGAAGTGTTACAAAAGAAAAAAAGTCTCACCCTTAGAGAGAGAGAGAGAGATCGGGGCAGGATGTATAGAGAGTAGAGAGAAACGAATTAAGAGAGAGAGAGAGAGACAAAAGAGAGTAGAGAAAAATAATCAAGAGGGTGCAATTGCGATAGAGAAATCCTATCATTTTTGGAGAGAAAGGAAAAGGAAATCTTAATGGTTAAGATTCTCACATTTTTATTTTTATTTTCCTTCCTTTTCATTCTTAACCAAACATACTAAATACAGTTTCTTTTCTTTTCTCTCATTTTCTCTCAAACTAAACACAACCTTAGTGTAGCTGGTGAGAATCGAACAAAGTGCTTCCAAGACAGAAACTCAACCTTTTACCAGCTGGTCATGCACCAGTTACTGTACATTAAAAAAAAAGAATTGTATATTACTTTACATCGAACCATACCCGAAATTCATTCAGATTTGATTTTTTACATCCAAACCCGATTTTTTAGTTACAATTTGGACCGGGTTACTATTGGATAATAATGGCAGGCCTATCGATAACTTGACCAATAACTAAATCCTTACCTTTTGCCCTCTCTTTTTACCTTTACCAATACCAAACCCTTATTCCTTAACCCCAAATTTCCTAGATGTTTCCCCCTTCCTGTGTAGCTTCTCTAGTCTTATTTCCTTTGGTATTCTCTCTTACTTCGTTCTTTTTGTTATTATCATATGTTGTTGTTGCTCTTTAAATGCCCACAAACTATCATTACTATTTGTTGTAAAATGCCAGGTCCAATTAATTATCGCAAGGTCCTCGACCAAGCACATAATGAACTAGCACATGTAAACATAGGGGGTGTTTTTTCAATAACTATATATTGATAGCACTTTAAAGTATTGAGCACTATTAGTGCTAGCAGTTTAAAGTGCAAAGGTGGTTTGTTGTATATAGTGCACTTTAAAGTGTTGATGTATATTTTTTCATTACTTTAAAGTGCATTATAAATGTATGAATCAACTTCCCCAAATACTATGACACAATTTCAAACACAAGTTCACCAGTACAAATGAAAAAAAGTCGAGTTCACCCTTAAATACTTCTATCAACGCAACATAAAACTATTTCATCCTCAAGTTCACCTTCAAATAACAAAAAAAAAAGAAATTATTTAATAATTTGGAAACAAGCTTTTTCTAGGCAATGAAAATGATTTAACTAATAATTTTCAAGTCAAATATCCATTTTGGGCACCAAAAATTGTTTGAGAACTTGGAAAGTTTGAAACTAGGTTATGTGTGTTTCTAAAACAAAAGAAACGGAAAGAAGAAAAAATTATGGTTGTTTGGACATGTTTTGTAATATTTAAATTTGTTGAAGGTTACAATTGCCTATTTTTGCACTAATAAGCTAAGTGGTAAATTACAAGCTCAAGCTTTGAGCTTACAATTTACCACTTATAAACGGCATCAGTATATAGTGATGAACACTTAAAGTGCAAAAAACAACCTGAAGTCGATAGATCCCACACAATGTCTGAGCACTTTAAAGTGTTAAAGACAATGTAGTGCAAAAAAAACAAACACCCTCTTAGTATATACATCATTAAGAAATGAATGAAAAGTAGTTGCATCACCTCATTATTTCATGCATTAGTTCCATGGTCAGAAGTTAGATGTTCGGGAATAATTTGACGAGGTTTAAAAGCTCGAATTTAGGAAATATTTTGAAAATTTGGCAGAAGTTCGACAAAAGTTTGGGTATATTATGTAGTAGATATGCATGCATATGCGTCAAAGTCAAAACAAATATCATTCATTAACCAAATGCATGTGTATTTGCAACTTAGCATGCATTTAAATTTAAATTTATTTTAAAATATTTCGGGGCTTCTTAACTTTTTTTTTGCCTTTTTTGGGTGTGACGATGGTCGAGGATTTTACCATACTATGACGAATGCAAAATTATATATATATATATATATATATATATAGAGAGAGAGAGAGAGAGAGAGAATATATATATATATATATATATATATATATATATATATATATATATATAGAGAGAGAGAGAGAGAGAGAGAGATAATATATATATATATATATATATATATATATATATATATATACATATATATATATATATATATATATATAGGGGGAAAGAGATGTCTCAAGGAATCCGCTTCATTAGCCGTCTTGTCGAGAAAGCTTTTATTGTTCTCGAATAAATGTCCACTCACTTTGTTTCCCTCATTTTGCTTGTCGCTCGCTTTGATGTCGTGCCTCACATCCTATGTCCCTAAACTCTAAATTCGTCTTTTACTCTAGTCCGGGCATCCAGTAGTTGTATGCAAAAGTTGGACAAATAGGTTGTCACATACAAGCAAAAGTCCCTCCTTGCCTAGAAGCCCAACCCCCGGTCTTAAAAGACGAATATGAGTTGGGACTTTTTTGTCCCCAACTTGTTCAATGGACATCTTAGATGAGAACAAAAAGAGTGCTTTCTTTTGTGCACGTGAAGTTGGCATATTGCGTACCCTCGAGGCATTCGGAACCTTTGGGTAGAGTTTAATTCATTATGCAGTCCATGAAAACTCCCAATTCAAGTCCCCTTAGGAGAGGTGAAATATGATGTCAAGTTCACTGAAGATGCAAGACTCTTAATTTATTTATCAGAGTCAAACTCGGTTCAACTCATAACATATAGGACAAGTAGTATAACATGTACATTCATAACAGGGTAACCACGAAACAAGCATGCAAATTGCTAGGCGAATAGAACCACATCGAAAACTAGACAGACTGCTTCGGAAAACTATTATTGTAGACAGTGTTCTAAAAGGCGCCATTAGGCGGCGCCTAGGCGCCGCCTAGGCGCTGGGCGGTGCGGTGGCGCCCAGATTTCGGGAGAAATCGGTCTCCAGGCGGGAGAGCCAAAAAGGCGGGCCTAGGCGGCTGCCTAGGCGGTCGAGACGGTGGGGCGGCCGCCTAGGCGAGCTTGCTCGAGGCGGGGGGCGGCCGCCTAGGCGGAGTCGAAAAAATTTGTGATTTTTTTTTTTTTTTTTTTGTTCTCTGCAGCAAAACTCGAGAGAGGAAGAAGAGGCAGCAGCAAAACTCGAGAGAGGAAGAAGGAGACGCAGCAGGAGGAAGGAGAAGACAGCAGGTTAGGGTTCTTACCTTCTTCTCCTCATCACTTCTTCTTCTTCTCAATCTTCTTCTCCTCTTCACTTCTTCTTCTCACTCTTCATCTTCTTCTCTCGAGCAGGGCTCAGATTAGGTTTTTTTTTTTTTTTTTTCCTTCCTGTTTCCAATTTTTTTCTCTTTCTTTCTTTTTTTCCCCTTTCTCGAGCGAGGCGGGGGTTCAAGAGAGAGGAAGAAGAGGCTATGTGGCTTTATTTTTTTTCCCTTTCTTTCTTTCTCTGTTTACTCACTTTATTTTTTCCTGTGCTTTGTGGCTGTCTTGAACTATGAATTTGTTTTTGCTTTTTTTCTTTCTCTCTGCTTTCTTTCTTTCTCGAGCAGATTTAGCTGAACTTTTTTTTTTCTTTCTTTCTTTCTCTGCTTTCTTTCTTTCTCTGGATTTTCTTTTCTGCACTGTTCTTCTCCACAGTGCTGCTTGCACATACACACAGTAAAAAGTGGAAAAAAATGTTAAAAGTTATGAAAGTAATAGTGAGAAACATATTTTTGTATAACATATTTTTTTGTATAATTTTTACTTTAGCATATTTTAATTCCTATGTTTTTTGCGGTGACCGCCTAATATTAGAAGGCCGCCTAGGCCCCGCCTAGGCGGCCTAGGCGCTAGGCGGTAGGTGGCCGCCCGCCTACCGTCTAGCGCCTTTTACAACCTTGATTGTAGATCGACGTAGAAGGTTGTCCAAACCTAGGCTATGATGCTTCTTCTTGAGTACAATTAGGACTTTTCTTTTACACAGAGAAAGCATGATGGAAAAATAGAGATATAAATGGATGAAGACATGAAGTTAATAGACATTTGTTTTGGTAAGTTCATTTTGGTCATTGATTTAATAGGAAGGACAACCATGCACGTTGAAAAAGAAAAACTTCTGACAAAAAATGATAGAACTCTTTATGGAATTCATTTGTAAGAGTACTTATCATTTACTCTCAAAAATCTTTCCTCATCATCTCCATGGCTAGTAGCCTTTCCTATTAAACCAATAACGAAAAAGAACTTACAAAAATCGATGACCATTATATTCATCCATTAACATCTCTATTTTCCAATCACTAGCTTTCCTTCCAAATTTCCCTCGACATTTAAACAGACCAAAACTAATGACCATCAACATCATCCAACTAATTCAAAATTTATATATGTGAATAATTCCTGACAGAATATACATATGTTTTACGTTCCCAAGGCTTTACCAACATGTGTATTGTCAAAAAAGAATGTGTTACTTTTAGCCGTTGGCAGGAGCTTGGGATGTAAATATGGTATGCCAAGTAAACACAGGTGTACGAGATAAAACTGTTGGGTTCATTTATTTAAGAAGTTTTAGTTGCAGACTAGAGGGATGGCAACACTTGGGTTCATTTATTAAGAAGTTTCAGTTACCTACTTCGTTAGATTTCATTTGCACATATTTTCCAATATGAACACTCATACAAACACTCTAATATCGTAATAGATAGACAATTGGGCCCCAAAGTATCCAACATTCCTCCATCCCCATATATAGTTTGAGACATCAGAGGTGATAGAATGTATATGTGTATTCTTTACTTAGAGAGGTACATGGCAGGTTGAACTTCCTAAAGAGCATGGAGGGGCAGGTTGTTTAGACAGGAGTCCGGGCTACAAAAAACAGTAGTGCCCCTTCTCCGATGTATGTCACTCCATTCTTTAATGTATCTTATTCAATTTCTCTTCAGGAACTATCCAACAAAAATTTAGGGCCTGTTTGCTTATAAGTTTAAAAGCAGTTTTCTACTTTTAAACTCGAAAACCACGGAAAAACTTGTTTGGCAGCCGAATGTTTAAAATTTCGTTTCCGAATTTTTTTTTTGAAATCAGAGTTATAACTCTGATTTCAGAGAACAGAAAAAATCTGTTTTCCCAAAGCACTCTCTGGTTTCAGCGGTGAAAAGAGTGGGCCCCACACCCCACATCCCCCCCCCAAGCACTCTCTCGATTCTCTCTCCTCCCTCATTATCTCAACCCTCTCCCTCTCCTTCTCACCCGCTCCTCCTCCTTCTCAGCTACTCCTTCCTCTCGGAGACCACGTCCAGCCCCCCGCTGCCCTTCAGCAGCTCCTGGATCCTCGCCACGTTCCCGTTGAAGTTCTCCTTGGACAGCTCCGTCGCCACCAGCGCCAGCCCCAGCACGTCCGCGCCCTCGGTGCCGGCGGCGGACTTGAGCGTGGAGACGCAGTAGCCGTAGTACTCCGAGCCCCGCGTCGCCTTCTCGCAAGTCTCTTCGATCGTCTTCGTCGAGGCGTAGGCGGTAGCTAGGAGGGCGAGAAGGAGCACTGCGAAGAAGCGAAAGGCCGCCATTATTTATTTATTTATTTGTCTTTGCTTCTCCGCTCAGCTTATTCTTGCTCCTCGGCGGACGGAGGAGGACGGAGGAGGACGAGGCCGCGAGGGTGGGGCGGCGGTCCTGGCACTCCTCGGCGGTGGCGTCGGAGGAGGACGAGGCCGCGAGGGTGGGGCGACGGAGGAGGACGAGGCCGCGAGGGTGGGGCGGCGGTCCTGGCACTGCTCGGCGGTGGCGTCGGAGGAGGACGAGGTCCTGGCACTCCTCTTCTTGCCGCCGCCGGCCCCTTCCCGTGCCTCCTCCACCTTCAAAAAAATTTGTTGGACACAGGGATACAAAATGGACACAGGAACACAGTTAAAAAAATAGTTTCTAAAAATATTTTACCAAACAAAATCTTCAAAATTTATTTTTAAAAATTATTTTCCAGATGAAAGTAACCAAACACAAAATTAGAAATTCTATACTCAGGAAACAGCTTTATAACTTACTCTCAGAAAACTGTTTTTAGAATAAAATTCCAGAAAGACTATCCAAACGGACCCTTAGTATCCCCCTATGCCCTATTTTTCATTAGTTATTTCAAAACCCACCATTTTATGTTATACAGATAAGTGCCTCTTAACTCCGCACTATTTATGGTGCACATCAATATTCTTGAACTGAGAAAAGGATTAAAAAGATGGAACCCAAAATTCTGGGATAAAGGTTTTAGTATTCTTAAAGTCCACTATACCGTGTGGTTATATTAGTATTTCATATACTTTTAATATTCTTAAGTCCACTTTACCATGTGGTTATATTAGTATTTCATATACTTAGTATTTCAACTAATAATAATAGTAGTAGTAGTAATAACTTAACACCATAACATACCATAAACATTCTACATGGTAAAAATAACGCAGCATATCTCTCTGACACCAAAATGGATTATAAAACCACATACCATATTTATTTCCACTTTCCAGTAAGTCCTAAATCAACCTTAGTCAATCAATATACCAACCATCTTCAGAATGACAAAGAAGAAAAAGTACTAGGAAATGACAAGGGCAGACACTCACCAACATGATAATTACACAACCTAAATTTCTTGGTCCACAAGAATTACCCGCCCCCCCTCTCAAACTTATTTCTAATGGCTACTCCTTTCACTTAGGCTCCGATTGGCAAGAATAATGGAAAAGTGGGAGGAAGGAAAAAGAGTAGAGATAGAGTTTCCATCCATATGGAAAGGAAACACCATTTCCTTCCTTTGTGTTTGGTAGGAGGGTTGGAAAATGGAAGGGATGCACTTTATGTTGTTTGGTATAGAAGGAAGAAATGAAAGAAAATAAAATAAAAATTATAGGCTTTACCAATCATATCCTCACCTAAAAACATTAATTTACCATTTGACTTCATTGAACAGTTTTTTAAATAATATGAATTTGTATGGGGTATAATTGTAGGTAAATATCACACAAGCCTTCACTTTTCCTTCCACTTTTCCTCCCATATCTGGAGGAACTGAATTTTGTAGGTTGGGAGGAAAAGTAACCCTCCCCTTTTCCTTCTCATACCAAAGAAGAAAAAATGCATCATTCCCTCCCATTGCCCTTCATTTTCCGTCCTCCCACTTTTCTCTCCTACCAAACAGACCCTTACTTCTAATAGCAATGAATAAACACACAAAAATACCAATCCGTCCTCCCACTTTTCTCTCCTACCAAACAGACCCTTATACTTCTAATAGCAATGAATAAACACACAAAAATACCAAAGTTTGTTACTTGAAGGGTATAAAATACTCACGTCGCCGGAGCATTTGGAGACTTCATCAATAACTGCACTACCACCAGAAAACTCCAAGGTGCCCAATGAGCTAAGCAACTCCTGAATTCAAGAGCAAAAAAAATGATGATAAATAAATAACATAACATAAAATCAACAAAATTGTAAAGCATTTCCACAATGACATTAACCTGCATGGCAAGATATATACATGTAAAATTTCTTACAAAAAAAATATATTGAATTTAGAATAAGTACTGATGCTAAACCTTTATTCTGTTGCTTGCCCACGAATTAAGGTTCTTTTCCTCCCAAGTTCCAGCCTGCAAATAAATTCAAAACAATTACTAACAAGGACAAAACAAGCAAGTTTAGATCATTAGCATCCACAAAAGATTCATCTGATTCCATCAACCAATAAATATGGCACATGTCAGGCATGTAGATAGTCAATAGGCAGTAAAGGAAGAAAAGTGGATTGGTGGGGCCAATAACAACTGTCTGACTAAAATCTAAGGAAGATCAGGGATGGGGCAAGCTGCTCAACTCAGTCAGCACATATTGTGTGCAAATTTTGTCTATAATTTAAGTGAAAAGTTGCATGCGACTATAGTAATGCCATTTAGTTACACTGCTACCCACTCAAATCAAACCCAAATATGATTTTTTTTTTTTTAAATCTAGGAAAGAGCTAATAGATTAAATAACAAAAGGAAAGGATAAAAACTGCTTTAATTGGAGAAAGAATGGTTATAGAAGGATTAAATAGAAGCAATATGTAACTGATTGGCTGGAGATCAGATCTGATTACTTATTTAGACTGATTATTTATTTAGACTGATAACAAAAGGACTGAATTGAAGGCTTACTTTCTTATTTAGGCTTGTGCATATTAAGATTAGGAGTGAGATCAGATCTGATTTAGCAATTATTTTACTGACTAATCAGGCAGCTGAATAGCTAGTCTTGACAGATTCATGATTAAACCATTACAGACCCAACCAACACCTTCTTTGGCCGCAACCACAATCAAGCGTTTTAAGATGACCAGAAAAGTTTTTGCTGAAGCAAGTGATTTGGTCAGTTTGGGGTGGGGTGGGAGTCTTGTCTATATGATGCAGATGACTATAAAGTCCAGATTTAGTCCAGGTTTTACAGGCAGTATAAGGGGTTTCCTAAAATGAATACAAGAGTTGAAGTGGTCAACTATTGCTTTTCAAGGGATACATTGGGTACCCTGCTTGAAAGAACAGATGGATGGACATCGAAAAGAAGATATTTCGGGGTCCACATGGCTAGCTGGAGCATATTATTAAAGAGAGGAGAGTTACCTATGCTATTCTGCTATATTTTCTTTTGTCGAATTTCTCCCTGTTCCGCAACTACCCTAATATTCCTATTCATTCCGCCTTCTCTTAATCCTTCATTCATTTGATGAGGAAGGTCTGATTTTGGAGGCAGTATAATCTAGGCTTTCTTATGAGGATTTTCTAGTAGTTGTTGCATTATATGGATCTAAAAAAATTGTAAAAAAAATTGGTATTGTGGACTGTGTTTCTGTTAATGTGTGTTGCAATGCTGCTATGATGAGTCGATGACTGGTTTTGGTGGTTCATTCTTATATATTAATATATTCCGATTGCCTAGCCAAGTCCAAGTGCTTCTGAGATTGGCCCCTACCAATCTGTCAAAGAAAAGATCTTCAACCTCTCATTACTAAAAAAGGTTCTCCTCCAAAACACATTCTTTGCCTAGACTTCAAAAGTTTATGATTGTGTCTCAATCTTTATAAAGTAAGATACTTGAATTTTCCTTGCTTCTTGAAATGTTGATACACTTATTATGAAAGTTTGCTTCGTCTGTCCGATCTCATACTTTACTAGTTTAAAATTGTTTGCTCGAAACAAATAATTTCTTGCAGGAAACTGATTATTTGCTGAAAGTTGGGGATTTGGGTGACCGAAAAAGGATCCTAGGTTTTATAATTTATTGTTATTGCGAAATGTGGCCAAAATTAAATCCAGTTTATTGTTTTGTCATCCAATTTGGAAAACTTTTAGAAGTCCACTACCATGAGATGTCCGAGCCAATCGATTTGGTATGGTGGGGAAACAAGATGGAGATGTTCAAGCTGATAGCAGTGATGGTGCCAAGAAACATGTCGGTCCTTGTCAAGGCACAAAAGAGACGCTTTCTAAGGGAAGATCCATAAAACGTGGAAGGTGATCCACATCTCACCTCCCATCATGCACAAGCCCCCTGCTATCTTCATTGTTATTCAAGGAGACAATCAAAGTATTTCAAAAGCCATCTCCAAGGCCCCAGAATCAATCCAAAGACATAATCATGACGAAGGCATTGCCACTGACCATTACTGAACCCAGTGTTTAAGAGTGGCTGCCTAGATGCCTATACAACCTGCCAAGGCCTATGAGGCCTAAGCCACATCACTCAATGATGTGGAATACCCGTATTACTACTGGTAGGGGTGCATTTGGAGTGGATAGGGATCGGATATGGGTATTACCATATCCGCATTTGTTTTCTAGTAATGAATGGTAATATGGATATTGTTCAGATATGAAAATAAATCAAGAAAAGATAGATCTGGATTCGGACCGGTCATAGTAAGAAACGAATACGAATACAGATAGGATAGGATATAATAGGGTTCTTGCGAACTGAAGTTTGGATTCTCAAGAGAATTGATTATTTTATATAAGTTTAGTCAAAAATCAGTTAACTTATGTTTGAGTAATGATGTATACCTCAAAAATAAATAACTCACTGTTAGAAGTGTAGATATATCTATTCTACTATATAATAGGAAAACTTAGATGGTGAAACTTTTGAATTCCGAAAATACCCTTACATACTTATACTAATTAAAAATAGTTCATTAATTTTAATAAGGACAACTTAGTAATTAGGAAGACTACCTTTTGGTCTTCCTAAAGAGTCTTCCTAAACTAATTAAAAATGTTAAAATACGTGCAAGTCACGTGCACATATGCTAGTTAATATAATTTATATATTTATATATTTATGTAAGTATTCAGATGTTCGGATGTGGATACGGATAATGGAGTGGAATCCATATCCGTATCTGGATAAACTAAATTCGGGTACAAATAAATCAAATCCAGATTCGGATCCAACAGAGGCCTAAAATAATTAATCAATCTGCTTGTAATCAGATTCGGATCCGAGTCACATAATCCTGCTCTAAATTCACCCCTAACTACTAGGCATAGAGATAGAGGATAATACCTTCGAATTCGAGGTAACTATATCAAATTGATCCTTATACATATAAATTATATTGGAAGATTAGAAAAAATTTAGGGTTGTGCTTTGCTTTCTAAATCCTTTATCTTTCAGAAAAAAGAGACTACAGTTGAGGCCACTTTCAGAAAGAAGAGACTATTTTTGGGAAGCACGAACACGGTTAGATGATCGACGAACCCGTACACGAATTTGCGAGGGACATGGCCGGATTCGTGTCATATTCGAATTTGCACGTGTCCTGCGAGAAAATTTGTACCGAGTCCCGCTTGTGCCGCATACTAGCCGTCCTCGTTTGTCATTTTCCGTCATCGCTTCGTACGGAGAAGCGAGAAAAAAAAGAGGAAGAAGATATACAGAGATTTGGAAAGAAAAACCCTAGATCCATACCTTCGTAAAAACTTAAGGGTCAGATTGGGTCGGAGTGATCACAAAGACAACCCGACACAACCTGAACTCGTAACTTAAGCGGCTTAAAATTACATTGAATAGAACACGTAAAACCAACCCAAACCTGAGTCTCGCTCATATCATATTCGAATTTGCACGTGTCCTACGAGAAAATTTGTCCCTAGACCCGCTTGTGTTGCTGACTAGTCGTCCTCGTTTACTGTTCACCGTCATCGTTTCATACAGAGGAGGAAGAAAACAAAGAAGGGAGAAGATATACAAAGATTTGAAGGAGAAAAAAAACTAGATCAATACCTTTATAAAAAGTTAAGGGTCGGAGTGGCCAGAATGCCAACCCGACACGACCTGAACCCGCTAACTTAACCTTAAGAGACTTAAAATTGCATCGAATTGAACCTGTAAAACCAACCCAAAGCCCCCGTAACTTAAGTGACCTAAATAACATTGGATATATATATATATATATATATATATATATATATATATATATATTTGAAAGAAGGTAATTGTAGCGAACGCTCCCACCGGGAATCGATCTCATGACCACTCGGGCCGCATGCCTCTCTCTTAACCACTAAGCTAGAGGTCATTTGCATATATATATATATATATATATATATATATATATAAGGAGTGCTCTAGAACCAGCCGGTTGGTTTTGTATTATGAAACCAACCTATGTTATACACGTTGGATTGGAATTGAATGGTTGAGATGGGGTCTACACATTTTAATCTCAACCACTAAATTTCAATCCAACCTATGAAACATAGGGTGATTCCATAATACAAAACCAACCGGCTGATTTTGGAACATTTCTTTTATATATATATATATATATATATATATATATATATATATATATATATATATAAGGTATGTCGAATAAATGGCTAGGGATCCAACCCAGTGCTCCGCAGACGGCGAAGGAATGACGGGGGAGGATTGGGATCCCGACGAACCTCAAGAAGAATCCATAGCGAGGGAAGAGAAGAGAGAGGAAAGGAAAATCGCGTGCGGTTGGACCACGGTGCATAGAAGAAGAAGGGAAAAGATCCCTAACAGAGGCTCGTCCCAACCCGGGGGAGGAAGAGGGTATCATCAGCGACATCCGGTAAGGGAGTCTGGGTTTGGAGGAGGAAGGAATTACAGCGGAAGGTCCAAAGAGCTAGGTCAGAGAAGGGCTCATGTTGAAGGAGGTAGAGGGACAAGCGACAGCGAAGGTGTTCGACAAAATGCCCAAGAGGGCGTCAGAAAGAGTCCCCAAGTTCAAGTTAGGTCGACACACTGCGAGCCAGAGGGGGAAGAGTCCGAACAGAGGAGCCGCTCAAGGCCGATCAAGGAGGTAAAGGGAGGACCTGGGCCGAAATGTGCAGGTCCAATAGCCAGACAATCATAGACGATATGCAATATGTTGAGCCGCTTGAGAAAGAAGGAAGAGTTGTCGCAGAGTTCACCGGGGAAGACATGGAAGAGACGGAAGAGTATTGGAAGAACACGATCGTTTTGTATGTGATGGACAATAAACCATTCTATGGACAGATTCGTGCTTATGCCAGCCGAGTCTGGATGCCAAAGGGTAGCATGGAGTTTTTCTCAAGGGAAACGGCTTCTTTTTTGTTCGTTTTGGAATGGCAGAAGACATGGAACGTATGACTTTCGACGACAGAGCTATCATCTTGAAGAGATGGTCATCTGGGATTCAATGTGAAAGGGAAGTCCTCCTATCGGCATGTCTGGGTCAGATTCCCCAACCTCCCTATCCACCCTATCCAGTATTGGAGTACTCCTATGCTTATGAAGCTCTCTAGTCTGATAGGTGTCCCCATTAAAGCAGACGAGGCCATCAACAGGAAGCAGTTGATATCCTACGCCCGAGTATTCATGGAAATAGAAGCGGGGGACAAGATGTCGAGATCGATAGAATATATGATCACTAGCGGGGAGATCTTCTAGCAAAGGGTCGAATACGAATGGGTTCCTCCATCGTGCGAGCAATGTAAGTGTTTTGGACATCTCAAGTCTAATTGCAGCAGTAGCTTGTCTTCAGGCAGGAGGGAAACGCCAAAAGACTTACAGTATCATTGGAGAAAAGAACTCCTCAGAGAGAAGAAGACGTGCAGATGGAGACACGGGAGGAGGAGAATGAGAATAGGCAAAGACTCTCATCATCTACGGAAGAAATTAACAAGGAGGTTATAGAAAACAATTCGGGAGGCAAGCTTCGGGAGGCAAGATCTCAGCTGATACCTCGGAAGAGGTGGTCGATAACTCAGGAACAAGGGGAATGGAGATAGTCGAGCTTGATGAGGGAGCCAAGTCCTTAGTGCTAGGGAGAAGGCAGGGCCACTCGTCGCCGCGCAACAAGCAAGTTTTAGCTATAGAGGGAATACCAACGTCGTCGCATGGGTAGGGAGTAGCAGGAAATGCATCGGCGGAGTCTCCATCAGCAAGTAAAGACCCCAAGGCCAGGAAGAAAATTTCCTCAAGCTAGTCGAAGCCTTCGGCTGCAGTCAGAAGCATTTTACAAGGAGGGACGACAGAAGAATCAAGACTTACCAGTGCTAATCCGTTGTAGGCAGCAGTGCTGCAGAGGGCATCTCCTAACCAACCAAGCGAGCTGGAGAACAGCAACTATAAATCAGAAACCTCATTCGTTCCTTCCCGGGAGAGCGCGAGAAACCTGAAGGAACCCGCACCAAATAATTAATGCCGAGCTTATCTTGGAATGTCATGGGAGCCAACTCGATAGGGAGATGGAGGAGCATAAGAGATTAGATGAGTAGACTCAAGAGTTCGATTGTCATAGTGTTGGAGTCCAACATCAAGTCAGAGACTCTGATCAATAGAAAGGTCCCTAATAATTGGGGGGTGGTTCATAATCTCCATCTAAATGAGATGGCCAGGATCCTGGTCCTGTGGAACAAGAACGTATGGAGTGGCACGTTACTATTCGAATCGCAGCAGATGATGGTGATGGAGTTCAACAACGAGGGAGGCATGTCTATGCTCGTGGCTGCCATATACGGGTTCAACGACAGGAAGCTAAGAACTGCCATGTAGAGGGATATAGAGACTGTGAGTCAAAGGTGGGCTGCTTCCAAACCTCTTTTACTCACTGGTGATTTTAATGCCATAATGCATAAGAAAGAGAAGAAGGGAGGTAGATCGGTACCGGATAGCATACTTGAAGACTTCCAAAATTGTGCACTCAGGGCTGGGATCTCGGACTTGCATCGTACTGGTGTGGTCTGGACATGGAATAACCAGGCCTTGGAGAATCGGATAGAGAGTCAAATAGATCGTGCTATGGGAAATGCCCAATGGTTTGAAACGTTTCCTGACACTGGAGTTAAAGGACTCCCTGCAGGCCCTAGCGACCATTCCCCCCTCCAGGTGAGCTTCCTCGACAATGTTAACCGTAGGTCTCCCCCTTTCAAGCACTGTAATTCTTGGCCTCTCATGGCCGGGTACAAGGAGGCAGGGTGGAACTCTCAATTCTCTGGGTATAGCCAGTACAGACTTATGGCGAAGCTTAAAGGAGTCAAAAGTAGCATAAAAACTTGGATTAGCAGTCATTCTCGGACATTATGGATGACATTAGTAGTGAACTGGAGTGCGTTCAACTTGCTAACCAACAAGCTTCCACAAAGGTCAGTTTAGACAGAGAAAACAGGTTGAGGGAGCAGCTGAACAGGATGAGGCAGCTCGAGGAGATCAAACTCAAGCAGAGGGCCAAGTGTGATTGGGTGAAAGAGGGAGACAGCTATTCCAAGTTTTTCACGGTATCGTCAAAGCTAGACAAAGCAGAAATCAGATAGCTCTCCTCATAGACGTCAATGGGAAGAAATTGGAGAATCCTTTCGAGATCGAATCAGAGGTGAGAGACTATTTCACCGCCCTCTACAACGGGGAGAGCAGCATACAGGCGCTTCCCCGTGTCACCTGTAAGATAATCTTGACGGAGGAAGCCATCACTGACCTCCACAAGGTCGTCTCGCTCAAGGAACAGGAGGAGATCGTCCTAGAGTCCAAATCGAATAAGTCGTCGGGCCCGGATGGTTTCTCTGCGGATTTCTTCATTCGGCATTGGGATAAAGTCAGGATTCTAGTCCTAGAAGCTGTCAGAGATTTCTTTCGATCAGGTAAGCTGCTAAAGCAATTCAATCACACATTCATTACTCTCATTCCGAAGAAGGTTGGGGCCTCTTCCTTGTCTGATTTCAGGCCGATATCGTACTGTAACTTCTTCTATAAAGTGATAGCTCAGGTTATGAGTCGTCGCATTAAGTGTTTAATGTCGGAATTGATATCCCCCAATCAATCTGCCTTTATAAGAGGAAGATACATTGGTGAGAACTGCATCCTAGCTAATGAGTTAGTTAGGGATTTCAACAAGTTGCGGAGCAACAAAGCGTGCATCAAGCTAGATTTGAGAAAGGCGTATGACTCCGTAAGCAGAGATTTTGTGATTCACATAATGAAGGCCGTGGGATTCGACGATTGGTAAACCAGCAGGATATTCGAATGCATCTCGACGCCCTCATTCTCGATATTGATCAAAGGAAGACCAATTGGCTTCATCCAAAGTTCCAGAGGACTCAGGCAGGGTGACCCTCTGTTAGCATACTTGCTTACGATGGTCATGGAGCATTTCTCCTATCTTATGGAGATAGGAGAATGCTCGAGGAAAATTACCCCCATTTTCAGGTTAGTCAAGCCTACAATATTTCACCTAATATACGCTGACGATCTCTTAGTATTCATCAAGCCAACGAACCCAGGGATGCGATGCTTGCTCAGCATCCTACAGGATTTCGAGGCAGCGACTGGCCTTCGTCTTAACAAGGATAAAAGCACGATATTCCTCAATAGGACGTGCACAGAAAAGGCGAGGATGACTATCTTTCTGTGTTTTCGGATATCATTACAAAGAAGTTGGTAACGCCCTATGGGAATAGCCAATTACTTGTGCCGGTCTCTCTGGAGAAGGTGGAGGCTATCATCATGAAGGCGGATCCCAACAAGGCCCCGGGGCAGGATGGATTTAGCAGTGGATTCTACAAACGCCACTGGTATGCCCTGAAGATACCGGTGCTTGAGGCGGTCCAGGAGTTCTTTTCTGAGAAAAAGTTACTGAAGGAGCTTAACCATACTTTCCTAACCCTAGTGCCGAAGAAAGAAGCGACATCGCTGGCGGACTTTCGGCCTATAGCGTACTGTAATTATCTTTACAAAATAATTACGCATCTTATATGTCGGCGCATTGAGGAGATTATGCAGGACCTAGTCTCTCCGAACCAGACGACTTTCATCAAGGGAAGATCGATTGCAGAGCACAGCCTTCTGGCGTATGAGATGATGAGAGGGTTCAATAAACCAGGAGGGGAGAAGGCATGTGTGAAGCTGGACCTGAGGAAGGTCTATGACATGGTCAATAGGGACTTCTTGTGCCACCTGATGTTAGCCATGGAATTCGACGAGCGGTGGGTAGCGAGGATTAGGGAGTGCATCTCGACTCCTACCTTCTCTGTCCTTATCCAGGGTACTCCTTATGGATTCTTTCGCAGCAACAGAGGACTCCGACAACGCGACCCCCTATCTCCTTACTTGTTCACACTTGTCATGGAGTACTTCACCTACTTGATGGATATGGCGGTTCATAGTGGGCGGCTGGTCCCGTTGTACAAGAGGATCGAGTCCCCTGTTACTCACCTCATTTATGCTGACGACCTCCTGGTCTTCCTCCGGCCCTCTATAGAAGGAATGACCACGATCTCTGGAATTATAGAAGAGTTGGAAAAAACTGAATCGTAAGAAGAGCCGTGTCTACTTCAGCTCCTCCTGTACTCTGAAAGAGAAACATGCGGAAGCCCTGAACGTCGATAGAGGCAATCTTCCGGTGAAATATCTGGAGGTGCCTCTGACAGTCAATTATGCGCGGGATCTGGATTGTCACAGCCTAGTGAAGTATGCTCAGAGGAGGGTCGAAGGGTGGCAGGCTGCTGGCCTGTCGTTTGGTGGGTGCATTGAGCTAGTTAGATCGGTCATCTCAACACTGGCACTTTCCTGGCTCCAGCCTATTCTAGTCCTTGTTGCCACCATCCGGAAAGTGGAGAGTATTTGCACCAACTTCATCTGGAGAGGGGACATACATGCGATCTCTTGGGAGCAGCTCTGCCGCCCTCGGGAGGAAGGAGGGGTGGGGCTTAGACTCATGTTGTCTGTCAGGGAGGCCTCTGGTCTGAAGTTGGTATAGAGGTTCATCAAAGGTAGATCGTTATGGGCTGATTGGATGTTCAGTCGGTATATGAAGAGGGACAACTTCTGGACCTGCTCCCTCAACAACAACCACTCTGTCACTTTCAAGCACATTCTGTGTCACAAAGCTGTACTCAAATCATCCACTCGGAGGATTATGAGAGATGGAGACGGGACTGACCGCTGGCAGGATCCATGGTTAGAGCGCCAATCTCTGATAGAGATTCTGGACGACTGGGCACACAGGGAGGCAGGTAGGGGGTTGACTTGCCGGCATATTATCAGGAATAGAGTGTGGAGACCAGAGGTCTACCGTCATACCTTGGAGCTTGGAGAGGATATTCGCGCGGTTGGTATCGATCCGAATCAGCCGGCAGATAGTTGGACCTGGGATCCGTCGGCAACTACTGGAGGCACTGGAGAGTTCCGATTCAATAGCTGCTACAACCTCGTGCGACGTACATCACCTATTAGCGCGGATTACGACTTCATCTGATGCAAGGGACTGGCCTGCAAGATGCAATTGTGTGTCTACCGGTTGCTGCTTGGTTGACTGCTGACGAGGGACAGACTCATCAACTTTGGGATCCAAGTCCCCAACCCGAAATGTATACTGTGTGATGTGGATAATGAATCTATGAGCCACTTGTTCTTTGAGTGCGATGTATCCTAAAATATCTGGGCTGAGCAGTAGGGGTGAGCATCGGTTCGGTTCGGTCCGAACCGAACCGAAAAAATTAAAACCGAACTCAAAACCGAACCGACCAAATCAAAACCGAACCGAACCGAATTGGTTCAGAACCGAACCTGAACCGAACCGAATTGGTTCGGTTCGGTTCATCGGTTTTTCGGTTTTATATATATATATATATATATATATATATATATTATATATATTATATATATATATATATATATATATAAAAACCGGTTTTAAAGTTCGGTTTTCGGTTCGGTTCGAAAACCGAACCCAAAAACCGAAAACCGAACCGAAAATCCAAAAAAAACCGAACCTCTAAACCGACAACCGAACCGTTTATAAAAAAACCGAACCGAAACATTATTTCGGTTCGGTTCGGATCGGTTTTCGGTTTTAAACCGAGTTTTGCTCACCCCTACTGAGCAGTGCCGCAGAGCGTTGGGAGGATGTGACACAGGCAGAGAGATTGAAGCCATCATCACCGGGATCCGAGACCGCATGGGAGGGGGCAGGTATGGTTCATGACCGCCAGATTACGGCTTGCAGCCTCCGTCTGGCATGTCTGAAGGAAACGAAATCGACGCATTTCGAGGGACTAACCACCCCTCCTATAGGCATTCTTCATAATATAGAATTTGATGTAACTGCTATGGCACCCTAAATGGATGGTAGACTATTGATGATTGTATGAGTTGATATTGGAATAAAATTTACCATTTTTCCAAAAAAAAAATAAATAAATAAAAAATATATATATAAGGCATGTCGGTCGACGTATTGTCCCCTAAATTTTCAAGGTGGTTGTGTCGTCATGTCAGATTCATGTCGTGTCATCATTGGTGCAACATAGGATTGCAATGACTGAATTGTTTTTGAGAAATTCAAAACTAGCAATTTAGTAGAATCAAACAATGAATTATCAAGTATACTCTTCATTGGTAAACAATCCAAAAAACCAAAACTTCGATAGATAATGAAAACAGATAAATGTACTCCAACACCAATTCTTTCATCCAAAATGTCACGAGATGGCCAAGTTCTTTAGAAAAGAAGGTTTTAATCATTTTGAAATTATAGAATTTGTCTCAGAACTTATGGTAGGTAATTTTAGGGCATCACATATTCCCTCTTATATGAATTTAACGAGAAGGGGGAGGAAATCGAAGTATTAAACACCAACAACAACATCCCCCCCCCCCCCCTTCCCGCGGGAAGTAATATACCTCGTATATGTACCCAAAATTATACCAGAAGCTCATATTGACCCATGTAACTATGACTTGGATAAGAAGGAGCAAATCAAATCCCTAATCTAGCTTTCCTACCTAACATTGCATGTTTTGCAAAACAATTTCTTTTGGCAGGATCTGAAAAGTAAACAAGAAGTTGATGTTTCTTAGTAGAAGAAATGATCTAATGGGGAATACTTGTAAGGAGAACTGAAGAAAAGAAAAACTATACTGGAACTAAAACGATAAAATTAGGGTAACAAATTAAGAGTGAGAGGATGCAGGGGAGCTCTAAAATTTATAACATATAGTGAAGTGAGGACCTCCTCCACCTACCCCCACCCCCCACCCTCAACCAACCACATGTCATCAGGATCTTTCCTGTGCATCAACTTGGAGAGAGAATGTTCTAACTTCTAAACATTATGTTATCACAGGCGATGCCTAGGCGCGCAGGTTGGAAAAAGTTTCCTTGGGTGAGGCAATGCTCGCCTAGGTATCCGCCTTTGGGTCGACCATAGGGAAAAAAAATTATGTTTAGTCAAGTTTTGTATGATGGGTTGCCCGATTGCCTCTTGGTATATTACTTCTTCTTCAGTTTTTTTTTCCTGTTTTCTGTTTTTTGTTATCTGTTTTTCTTGGAAAAAAACTACGATTACCTATGATTGTTGTTGTTGCTGCTTCTTCAGTTTTTTTTTCCAGTTTTTTTTTTTGCTTCTTTTGCTCCTGATTACCTATGATTGCTGCTGCTGCTTCTTTTTCATCTTCTTCTTTGGCTGTTCTTCAATTTTTTGCAATTTCTGCTGATGCTGCTGCTTCTGTTTTTTTTCCGATGCTTCTTTTTCTTTTTTTGTTGCTGCACTCCTTAGTTATACTACATATTTATTGTATACATAATTGCAAAAAAAATTGCCAAAAGAGCAGCCGGATCCGGATCCTGCCGGACGCACCTAGGCGAGGTGGGTTGTCGCCTCGCCTCGCCTTGCCTAGCGCCCAGTACAACATAATCTAAACTATAAGCCAATCTACATAAACCAGTAACCAATCATGTCTCCTCACGTGGACAAGACCGTGATCATGCCTATGTCTCAAACTTGTTACACCCCACATTATGCCCCTATAGTACTGTTTCAAACTTGTTACACCCCACATTATGCCCCTATAGTACCCAACCTCGACTTCTTAATCAGCCCATTCCACCTAAACTGACCTTTCTACAGCCGCTTAATGTTTCCATAACCTGAGAACAGGAACCCACCATGATTATCAAATTAGACTTTCTCACCCCTATCACAGACACCTTCAATAACACCAAATGGGTAAGTTTAGTATCAGTTGAGCTAATTTTAGATGTAGTTTATGTGGTAACTACGTAAAGTATTATATAGAGCTTAAAAGCATTATTTGCAAAACTAGAATAAGTCAAACGGTAGGCCTGGAATTGGAAGACACAGTTGACGTAAGAGATCCTTGCAGGAAAAGGCAATCATGCAAGAGTTTCTTCCTTTAAAGTATGGAGACAAATATGTCAAGTACTCTATATCCAAACCATAGGTATATTATTGGAACAATACCGACTCATGCTTATGGATTGAACCTAGTTTCCTTCCTGATCCTTATTAGTCACTTCCAGCCCACCTCTCTTTCTGATTCAAATAAATATTGATCTAACCCAGATAAACACACTGTTTACATTTTTCGAAAATAATAACCATTAGTATCGGAGAGGACTTTTGGAGCTATTAAGGATGTTCTAAAGTCTAAAAATCATGGCATCGCCCAATTATACAAAGTAGACGTTTCATGTGCCCCCTTTTATTTCTTAATGAAAAATCTAATCTTTCTATTATAAAGCAACGTACCTATTCCCTGGTTTCAAATTATTTCTTTCTTAGCGGCTATTTGTTTTTATGTAAATAGTGCTTTTGTTGAAGCATTTACAAAATTCGCAAAGTTCTGTTTGTTGTAGGTACTGCCAGTTACTGCAATTATTTGTTGCAAACTCCCGTAAATATTGCGGCTATTGCTGCCACAAAAATGGCCGCAACACTAATCACATCAAATTTATTACAATCTTTCCTCTGTTTCTCTATTCATTCGATTACACAATGGCCAAAGTCCCAAATAAACAAAAACTTCATATTCAGAGACGAAAGCTGCAACCAAACATCTTACTTGGCCCGTTCCAAACATTGAATTTCTAAATAACACGGCTATCGACCAACAAAAGCTGCTTTGGCTCTCTTTAGTTAGCCATTTATCCAACTAAGATGGTTATGACCAGGGTTTGACATCAGTTTTTTTGCCTCCGCCAGAATGTTTTGGAGACAAGCAACATGTCATAATCTTTGTTGTGCATCAAGTTGGAGAGAATGTTCCAAACTATAAGCCATCCACATAAACCAGCAACCAATCATGGCTTCTCACATGGACAAGACCATGATCATGACTGTGTTTCAAACTTGTTACACAACTCTATGTTACTTGGACTTGGGTACAGATGTCAGGCACGGGTACATGTCCAAGAGTCGAATTCTTCAAATTCATAATCGAAGGACATTTTGAATTCGGCTGAAAAATATCCAAAATTTGGGTACGTTTACGGGGATACGGATACTAAAATAAATATATTTGTTATATATATATATATATATATATATATATATATATATATATATATATATATATAGTAACTCTTTTTTGATGTTCCCCTTGTATTGTAATTGTTTTCTTCTTTGGCACATTCACTATATTAAATATGCATACCACGTTAAATTTGCATGCCAACACATTCACCTCTTCCTGCATTAACTTCCTTGGTTAACAACTTTTGGACCCTTCAACTCCTCAAGAAAAAAGGTGGTGACAATTGTCATTTTTTCTTTTTTTCCATAAATGAGCCTACTACTTCCAAGATACAGTTGCCTAGAGCTCTACCCTTTGCCAAAATAATTTCTTTACTGCCCCTAAGAATTTTATGACAGTTGTCAATAACTCTTTCCCTTGACAGCTAACATAGAATACTCCAAGAATTTCTAAATGGAAACTCTTGTTGTCAATAACTCTTCTTTATCTGTCGCGTTCGATTGTCACCATGGAGGATCTGATCCGGATTTCATACACGTACCCATGTCATGTGGGGTCAACATTGGTACTTTGCCTTAAAGTGACAAGTCTTGGTAACATAGACACCACCAACGTATCCAATCTATAATACTATGCTCAACTTCTCTATTGAGCCCATTCCACCTATTCCACCAAAACTGACCTTTCTACACCCGATTAATGTCTCCATCAGCCCAAACCTAGAACATGTGCCCAATATGACGATCAAATTAGAGACTTTCTCTCCCCTATTATGCACACACCTTTCATAACACCGAATGGGCCCAACATTTTAGCACTACTTATTTTTAACTATGAAAACTATACATATGCTTTTCTAGAGCCTCAGAAGCATTATTTGTGAAATTAGAATAAGTCAAATGGTAGATCTAAAATTGGAAGACAGTGGACACAGTAGACTAAGGCCTCGTTTGGTTCGCGGAATCATCGGATTGGAAAAGGAAAGTGATTACTTTCCTATGTTTGGGTGCCAAAGAAATTGAGGAGGAAAGGAAAGTGATTCAAAATGTAAGGAAAATTAGGGAGGAAAGTAATTCCATCCATCCAAGCAAGGAATCACTTTCCCACATTGAAGTATTCACTTTCATTTCCAAATTCCTTGGCATTTCCCAACATCGGAAAGGAAAATAAATGAAAATTATAATTTTCCAAAGGAAAGAAAATGCCAAGGAATTGATTTCCTTTCCCTTCCATTCCTCGAACCAAACGAGGCCTAAGAGATCCTTGTAGAAAAAAGAAATCATGCAGTTTATTAGTATGGAAACAAGTATGTCAAGTGCATTATATCCAAACTATAGGCATATTATCTAAATAATATGGATTATCATACCTACAGCATAAGTTAGTTTCCTTCCTGATCCATATTAGTGAATATCCAGTCCACATTTCCTCTTTTTTTAATTAAATATTGACTAAACCCCGACAAGGGCAATGTTCACATTTTCGAGAATAAGAACCGTATTAGTATCCAAGGACCAAGAATAAGTTTTTCCATAGAGCTCATACAAAAGTGTAGAACTCTGCATCATATGTTCTGAATTTTCACTGGGCACGGTGTCACTTTCCGCTGTTTTTTGGAGCTATTAATGATTTCCTTAATTCAAAAAATCGTTGTATCGGACGATTTAGATATTTAAATTTGATAGAACAAATTAAGCCTCATTACTATTGATTAATGATGATTAGTGCTAGATCCCCAGTTGCTATACAGTTGACGTTTTTATGTATCTATCTTAATGAAATTATAATCTTTCTATAAGGACCAAATGTACTTGCTCCGTGGTTAATAATTATTTATTTCTTAGCGGCTGTTTGTTTTTGTGCAAGTAGTGCTAATGCAATATTATTGCAGTTAGTATTAACAACATTTCCAATATTTTGTTTGTTATAAGTGCAACTACTGCAACAAAAATTGCAATAACTCCCCAAAAATATTGGAGATTATTACGAAGTGGCACGAATCTCCCCTCCCTCCCTCCCCCCCCCCCCCCCCCCCCCCCCCCCCCCCCAAACAAAAAAAAAAAAACTTTGTCTATATGTAAAAAAAAAAAAAAGAAGAAGAAGAAGAAGTTGCAACCAAACATTCTAAATGCAGCGTCCCAAACGTTGGATTCTAAATCTCGCGGTTTCTTCAACAGCCAACCAAACACTAATCCACAACGCCCCCGGCATTGTGCGAACGGCCCCTACATAAAAGAATGCACTTTTGCCTCTATTAATGATTCAATTACCAACAAAGTTGAGATCTTTTAATGTAGATATTGATGAATTTGTTGAGAGCAACTATATAGTCATGGATTTCAAGAACAACCTGATTCCAGACGGAGCCGAGCGCGCCGCCGCTGAGCCTGGAGGCGTCCTCCGTCGCGATCTTGCGGGGGACCGGGAGCGGCGCGGCGTCAGCCTTCGCCTCCCTCACCCAGTACCTGTACGAAGACGAAGACGTCAGCTTCTTCTCCGCCACCCCGACCTCCCCCGCGACCTCCGCCTCCACCTTCTCCATAGCACAAAGATCCCTTCTTTCTCTCTCCTTCTTCCTCTGATTGATGATTTCCTTTAGATTTTCAATAGAATTTTGAGGGATTTGAAGTATTTGGCAATGGCAATGGCGACGGCTGGGATTGGTTGGGGGGAAATTGGTTTTGTCTTTTGTCCGACAGAGTTAGGGAAGGAAGGAGGAATTCCTAATATATGGGGAAGGATTGGGTTGACCTCTCGAATCTTCAGGAAACTAATCTTTTGGGCTTGGGCTTGGGTTTGGGCTTGGGCTTGGGCTTGGGCTTGGTGGGCTTGGGCTTTGGAGTAGACATATTGGTAAGTCTGCTGTTCAATCATATAAGAAGCATAATAAGATCGGTTTGTCCGAGGGGTGTAGTCCGTTTAGTACACCGAAGGTTCCATGCGGATGGACAAGGTTCGAATCCCCCTACACGTTATTCACCGGCACGAAGAAAAGAACACCTCAAAAAAAAAAAAAGTTTCAAAAAATAAAAATTAAAAAATATTTATTTTTCTAATCCTAACTCTTCCAACCCCGACAAAAATACTACACTCCACAGCTCTTTGCTCAGCAGAAATGTCAAATATCATCATCTATTTTTTTGTCATATTTTTAAAAAGAGTAATTTGTTGTATTTTTAATGTAAATCTGTTCAACCATATAAAAAATTCTAATAGGTTGTTTCGGAAAACAAAAGGCACAATTACTCTCCGAACCCTAAAATCCCAAAGGTCATACACACACCCACCACATCTTCTTTCTGAACACAAGTGTAAAAAATCATCACCATAAACATTTTTATCATATTCTTATAAAAGAACAATTTATTATATTTAGTATACTTTTACTAAAGAGTACAAGTAATATTTTGATCTATAGAAGAAGAAAAAAGATCAATTAGTTGGATCAGAACCTGAAAATATATGTTAGGGTTCTACTTTTGTGAAACTAAAGATGCAACAGACGAACTTTTTTGTGCTATGTATTTTATGGTTGGATTCAGATAATGCTTGGTCCTTTCGTGAAAGAGAGAGAGAGAGGGGGGGGGGTCTCTGTGAGAGTTGGTGAATTAAGTCTCTGTGAGAGTTGGTGAGTTAATTACTCCCAGATGCTAGAGGGAGATGTCTCGAATCTTCAAGAAAGTAACATTTTTCTGGGGTTCTTGTGAAGACCTTCAAACCCCATATTTGACTTTCTTGTGAAGGCCTTGAAATGTTGGAGTGGGTGGGGTTCCCAACCTATGTGGAGAAGATCCCGGAGTGCGACGAGCGCCGTCCGATGTCGGAGAAGCTCGGGAGTAGTTGTTACTGCTGCTGCTGCCCCAAAGGGGGTTCTGGACCAAGTCTGCCGAGTTCGGGCCGAACTCGGTCCCAGGCCGAGTTCTGGCCGAACTCGGTCTGGCCGTTCCAGGGTTTGGCCATCCAGTGCTGGTTGCCCCACACAGAGTTCTGGCCGAACTCTGTGTGTCGGGGGGCTGAAGCGGATTTCAGGATGAGTTTTCATCATTGGATCTAATCCAACGGTCCAGGTTGGTTGCGGGATTAGGGAGATATATTGAGTTTTCTCAACCCTAATTCATTATCATATTATCGCATTGGACAACACAAGTTTGAGAGAGAAGGAGGCAAGAGTGCCATTACAACTTCGGAGAAGAAGACGGAGGATTGAAGGTCGCTGTTCGAAGGAGATCGTGTTCGGGTAATCTCTACTCGTCGTTCTCGCTCTTCGTAGCCTTGTAATCATTGTTCTTGTCTCTGAGTGTTGTGGGGATCCGATTTGGATCGGGAGGAGTTTGTAGAGGGTGTAATTCTTCTATTCCATTAGTGGAGGCTTCTCAGGGTTGGACTCCGATCGTCCCGTGGTTTTTCCCGCAAGGGTTTCCACGTCAAAAATTCTTTGTGTCTGCGTGGTTGTTTTTGTGTGCTTGTTTTTGGGTTCGTGCGTTGTTTGCTCGGTCCTCTCGCAGGTACTCTCCGGTTTGGGAAAAGGTTTCCGCGCTTCTTTCCCAACAGAGTGGTATCAGAGCTTTGGGTTCAAAGGGTGTCAGGAGTTGACAGAGGAACCAGAGAGGAGAGATGGACGCGAAGCCGGTGCGCATGGTGAACCTTATGGCACAAACTATCATTATTGGCGGAGCAAGATGAAGGATTTGCTATTTGTCAAGAAGCTGCATCTACCTGTGTTTGCAACCGAGAGGCCCAGTGATAAATCCGAGGAGGACTGGAAGTTCGAGCACATACAGGTGTGTGGGTACATACGGCAGTTTGTTGATGAGAACGTGTACAATCACGTTTCCAATATTGAGCACGCGAAGACGTTGTGGGATAAGCTGGAATCCTTGTATGCGAAGAAGACAGGGGTAAACAAGTTGTTCCTGATCCGAACGATGATGGGTCTGCGGTACAAGGATGGGGCGTCTATTACGGATCACTTGAGTGAGTTCCAGGGCGTGGTTGACCAGCTATCTTCTATGGGAGTCAAGTTCGACGACGAAGTTCAGGGACTGTGGCTGCTGTGTACCTTGCCAGACTCGTGGGAGACCGTACGAGTATCTATGATCGCTTCTGCTCCAGAGGGCGTGGTCAGTCTGGAGTTTGCCAAGAGCGGGGTGTTGAATGAAGAGATGCGGAGACGTTCTCAGGGCACTTCATCCACATCCCACCACTCAGAGGCACTTGTTTCAGAGAGCCGCGAAAGGGGCAAAAGCAGGGGTCCAGGTGGTGGCAGAGACAAGAGCAGGGGGAAGTCCAAGGGTCGGTACGAGGACTCAGAGTGTTATCATTGCGGTAAGAAGGGCCATATCAAGCGGAATTGTTTCACTTGGAAGAAGGAGAAGAAGGGCGACAAGGGGAAGCAAGAAGAGAACACTACAGCGGCGGCCTCGGTGCATGGAGGCGATGTGATCGTCGTAGGTGATGAGGTCATTACTAACCTCGCCTGCGATGACAATTCTTGGCTGGTGGACTCAGGGGCTTCAGCACATGTATTTCACAATAGGGCACTGTTTGCCACTTACACGACAGGCGACTGTGGCGTGTTGAAGATGGGCAACGGAGATGTGTCGAAGGCGGTTGCCATTGGAGATGTGCATTTGAGAACGAAGACGGGTGCGGTTCTTGTTCTCAAGGATGTTCGTCATGTCCCTGATATCCATTTCAACCTGGTGTCGGTTGGAAGGTTGGATGACGAGGGATTCTTCAGTCTCTTCGGGAATAGTCAGTGGAAGCTTTCCAGAGGTTCGATGGTGATTGCCAGAGGAAGCAAGAAGTCCGGTCTCTACTATATGGAGGGGAGCGCAGAGGGGGCACAGGAGGTGAACGCAGTCAGTGACACGTCTACCGAGTTGTGGCACAGGCGGCTCGGCCATATCAGCGAGAAGGGGATGAGCTACTTGGTGAACAGGAAAGTGATTCCGGGGCTCAAGTCTACAAAGTTGGAGAAATGCACGCACTGTTTGGCTGGGAAACAAAATAGAGTGTCTTTCCAGAGTCACCCAAGTTCGAGGAAGCCGGCGTTGCTCGAGTTGATTCACTCGGATGTCTGCGGTCCTATGAAGGTAAAATCTCTTGGTGGTGCTTCTTACTTTGTGACTTTTATTGATGACCGTTCCAGGAAGGTTTAGGTCTATGCCTTAAAGACCAAGGATCAGGTGCTGCCTACCTTAAAGGAGTTTCAGGCCTCCGTTGAAAGGGAGACGGGCAAGAAGTTGTTGTGTGTTCGGTCCGACAATGGCGGCGAATACATCGGTCCCTTTGATGCGTATTGCAGAGAGCAAGGGATACGACACCAGAAGACTCCGCCAAAGACACCTCAGCTCAATGGTGTAGCGGAGCGCATGAACAGGACACTGATGGAGAGGGTACGGTGTTTGCTGTCAGAAGCAAACTTGCCGGGCAGTTATTGGGGTGAGGCTCTTCTCACAGCTGCTTATATTATTAATTTGTCTCCTAGTGCTCCTTTGCAGGGTGATGTGCCTGACAAAGTATGGTACGGCAAAGAGCCGTCATACAGTCACCTGCGGGCGTTTGGTTATAAAGCCTTCGTGCATGTACCGAAGGACGAGAGGACCAAACTTGAGCCAAAGACGAGGCGATGCGTCTTTGTCGGCTACGGTCGGGATGAGTTTGGCTATAGACTCTACGATCCTAGTGGAAGGAAAGCTCTACAGAAGCAGGGACGTGGTGTTCGTCGAGGATCAGACTATGACCAACACTCAGGATTCCGAGACGCCTTCTGAGGCTGAGGAATTGCCTGAGTTAGAGTCATTTCGCTTCGAGCAGTTTCCAGAGGACATCGCAGAGGATCCAGTTATGGGGGAGCCGGTACATGGAGTTGCTCCCAACCTTGATCATCAGCCTACTGATGGTGGTCAGGGTGTCCCTCAGGAGGATGAGCATGCCGGAGAGGTAGTTCCTGAAGGGGAGGAGGCTGTCGGTATACAGCCAGCACCAGTGGCTCCACTGAGAAGGAGCAACAGGGATCGTCGACCATCTACGAGATACTCGCCGGATGAGTATGTGCTACTGACTGACGGGGGAGAGCCCGAAAGTTTTACAGAGGCTATGGAAGACGAACACAGGCAGGAGTGGATGGTGGCTATGCAGGAGGAGATGAGTTCCTTGCACACCAATTCTACTTATGATCTGGTGCGGTTGCCAAAGGGACAAGAAGGCTTTGAAGAATCGATGGGTGTTCAGAGTGAAGCAGACGGATGATGCTACTCGCCCTCGATACAAAGCGAGGCTGGTAGTCAAGGGCTATGGTCAGCGGAAAGACGTGGATTATGATGAGATCTTTTCGCCTGTCGTCAAGCATTCGTCTATTCGGGTGGTGCTAGCATTAGCAGCCAGTTTCGACTTGGAGGTCGAGCAGATGGACGTGAAGACGGCATTCCTCCACGGTGATCTTGAGGAGGAGTTGTACATGGAGCAGCCGGAGGGATTATGTGAGAAGGGCAAGTCACATTTGGTCTGCCGGTTGAGGAAGAGCTTGTATGGTCTGAAGCAGGCTCCGAGGCAGTGGTACAGAAAGTTCGAGTCGTTTATGGGGGAGCATGGTTATGCACGGACGACGTCGGACCATTGTGCATTTGTGAGGTATTTTGCCGATGATGATTTCATCATTTTGTTGCTCTATGTTGATGATATGCTATTAGTAGGGTCGGAATGCCACTAGGATAGCGGAGTTGAAGCGCCAGCTGGGCGCGGCCTTCTCTATGAAGGATTTGGGCGCAGCGAAAGACTATTCTTGGGATGGAGATCAGCCGAGAGAGAGAGTCCAAGCTGCTACACTTGTCCCAAAAGAAGTACATTCACCGGGTACTTCAGCGTTTCGGGATGGACGGGTCGAAGATAGTGAGTTCCCCCCTCGCAGCTCACTTTAAGTCACTGAGGAGCAGTGTCCATCTACCGAGGATGAAAAGGAAGATATGAAGTGGGTTCCATATGCTTCAGCTGTGGGTAGCCTTATGTATGCTATGGTGTGTACGAGGCCAGATATTGCTCATGCAGTTGGTACGGTTAGCAGGTATCTTTCGAATCCTGGAAGGGTACACTGGAGTGCGGTCAAGTAGATTCTATGATATCTTCAGGGCACTGCTGGTTGGAGACTTTCCTTTGGTGGTGACGAGCCGAAGCTGGTTGGGTATACCGACGCTGATATGGCTGGAGATGTAGACACGAGGCGATCGACTTCAGGCTACGTGATGATGTTTGCGGGAGGAGCAGTGTCGTGGCAGTCGCGGTTGCAGAAGTGTGTTGCCTTGTCGACGACAGGAGGCAGGAATACATTGCGGCGACGGAGGCTTGCAAGGAGCTGTTGTGGATGAAGAAGCTGTTGCAGGAAATGGGACTGAAGCAAGAGCAGTATACTTTGCTTTGCGACAGTCAGAGTGCTATCCATCTTGTGAAGAATCAGACGTTTCATAGCCGGTCCAAGCACATCGAGACTCGGTATCATTGGATACGGGATGTGGTTGAGAAGAAGGACGCGGAGCTTGAGAAGGTTCATACAGATGACAACGGAGCTGATATGTTCACGAAGATTCTACCAAGGGGGAAGTTTGAGTACTGCAGGCAGATCGTCGGGATGACGACTATCCTCCCCATAGTTGTGAAGGGGGAGATTTGTTGGAGTGGGTGGGGTTCCCAACCTATGTGGAGAAGACCCCGGAGTGCGACGAGCGCCATTCGTGTGTCGAAGAAGCTCGGGAAGTAGGCGACGCGGAGTTGCTACTGCTGCTGCTGCTCCTAAGGAGATTCTGGCCTGGGCTTGCCGAGTTCGGGCCGAACTCGGTCCCAGGCCGAGTTATGGCCGAGCTCGGTCTGGCTCTTCCAGAAGTTGGCCGTCCAGTGCTGTTTGCCCGACACAGAGTTCTGGCCGAACTCTGTGTCGTCGGGGCTGATGCGGGAATTTGGATGAGTTTTCATCATTGGATCTAATCCAACGGTCCAGGTTGGTTACGGGATTGTGGAGTTAAGTTGGGATTCCCAACCCTAATTCATTACGCCATAACGCAACGTAACACAACTTGGAGAGAGGAAGGAGGCAAGAGTGCCATTGCAACTTCAGAGAAGAAGACGGAGGATTGAAGGTCGCTATTCGAAGGAGATCGTGTTCGGGTAATCTCTACTCGTCGTTCTCGCTCTTCGTAGCCTTGTAATCATTGTTCTTACTTCTGAGTGTTGTGGGGATCCGATTGGATCGGGAGGAGTTTGTAGAGGGTTGTAATTCTTCTATTCCATTAGTGGAGGCTTCTCAGGGTTGGACTCCGATCGTCCCGTGGTTTTTCCCGCAAGGGTTTCCACGTCAAAAATTCTCTGTGTCTGCGTGGTTGTTTTTGTGTGCTTGTTTTTGGGTTCGTGCGTTGTTTGCTCGGTCCTCTCGCAGGTACTCTCCGGTTTGGGGAAAGGTTTCCGCGCTTCTTTTCCAACATGAAACCCAATATTTGAGTTTCTTTCTTTCGTTCTCGTTTTCGTTATCTTCTCTGTATAAAACTTCGTGAGAGAGGAGAGAAATATGTTGCATACTACAAGAATGCATTCAACAGATTATAAACAATATTGTGTGTGTTTATAATTCAATGTATGGGTATCTAATCATGATGCACGTTTGTATGTAAAAAAATATTATTGCCTTAGATTTTCTTAGCGAAAGAAAATAAATGGTATAACATATTTTGACGACAACATAACACATTTGAGATTGGTCTTAAATAGTTTTGTTGGAAAAAAGATAGTACTTGCAGTATGTCGGATATGAAATGATATAAATACTACAACATATGTCACTATAACACTAGTCATAGAAAACCTAATAGTCATTAAGATAAAAGTGAAATAAGAAAACATAAATCTCACTAAAACCTCAAAATTATGGCATCGTGAAGTCAATTGCAATAATAAAAATGGTTTAAAAGGGTTGGAAGTTGTGGACCTATTATAACATGACCATGATTGAGACCTTAAAGTATTAGGAATTTGGAAGTCAGTTGAAATATTGCAATGTGGTTTCAATAGGTTATAGAAATTGTCAACCTTCTATGACCATGAGATTATGATTAGAAGCAAGTTATAATTTAACTCTCACATGTTTATATTGCCTTAAAAAAGGGGTATATATGATATTCAACTTCGAAAGTCATCTTGAAACTTGTTATTTAACCGTTATTTTCAATTAACACTAAAGCATTAAGAGCCTCCTCCTCTTTTTATTTTCTTCTACTTGGATTCCTTTGACTTCGTTTGGTTCGCAGAATCATGACTTTGGAAAAGGAAAGCCATTCATTTTCTATGTTTGGATATCAATGGAAAGGAGGAGGAAAGTAAAATGATTCCCAAAGGAAAGAAAAATATGAGAGAAAATAGTTCCCCCAACCCATCCAATGATTCACTTTTTCTTCAAATTTTCTCGACTTTTCCAAACACCGAAAAGAAAAACTAATAAAAAACATAATTTCTCAAAGAAAATGAAAGAGCAAAGAATTGTTTTATTTTCCTTTTCTTTCTGTGAACCAAACGAGCCTACTATTAATGGGATATGCGGATTGGCAATAGCGACGATTGGGATTGGTGGGGAGATTGGTATTATTTTTTCTCCAAGGGGCTTAAGGAAAGAAAATAGAAGGTCCTTTATACAGGGAATGGTAGTTTGTGGTTTTATACATCTAAGGGTTTTCCTTCTTTTGGAGACCTCTCAAATCATCAAGAAAGTCACCATTTTGGATATCTAAAGCCTATTGTTGTGGAGGTGGACAAATATAATACGGAGAGGGATAATGATGACCCCCAGGATCCAAAAAATATTAAAGAGATCATGGTGTACACATAAGGCACGAGTTAGGTATGGTTGAGAAGACATGGTTGTTTTTAGTCACGAAAACAAGAGCACCAATTGAATATAAGGAAACCATTAGGCAAAAGGATAAAAATTATTAGACAATTGCCATAACAACGGAGATGGAGTCCCTACGGAAGAATGGTATGTGAAACTTGGTCGAGCTACTGAGAATCAAAATGGCTAACTGTGCAAAAGGGTATTCATAAAAAAAAGAGCAATAAAAGGTAGTTAGTTGCAAAGGGTTACATCAAAATGATAGGATATATACGTTTATTCGAGTGTTATTGCCATTGGTAGCAATTCAGGATATTGAGTTGGAGCAGATGGATGTAAAAGTGTACTTTTTTGTATGAGGAGTCGGAAGAGAAGATCTTCGTAAGGTAACCCGAAGGTTTATGGAGCCATACAAAGAGGATCACATATGTGAGCTCAAGTAGTATCATTGTCGGTTGAAATAGTCTATTAGGAAATAAGTGCTTCGACTCTTTTATGTTGAAGACATTTTTCTCAATGTGAGTATGATAACTGTGTACTCAAAGAGGCTCGAGGATGGTTTGTCAATATATTCCCTTTCATATACTAATAACATGTTGATAGCTTCTATGAGTATGACATAAATAAGGGCTTCAAAGCTTCAAGTGTAGGACTTGACATAAAATATTTAATAAGCACAAAAAATGTAACGCCCCAGTCCCAAAATATGTATGACCAGATATATGAATATATGCCAGCAGTACGTCACCAATGGGCCAAACCTCATAACAAGCCTACTAGCGAATGCTTAAGCTGTAAATCATGATATAAACCAATAACAACAACACATTACAAGTCATAGATCACATGGTACAGTGCTAAATCTCATCCACGCAGAATAATCATGACACAAGATATCCAAGTCCAATAAAATAGTAATAATGACAACTTCGTAAGGTAACCCGAAGGTTTATGGAGCCATACAAAGAGGATCACGTATGTGACTCAAGTAGTATCATTGCGGTTGAAATAGTCTATTAGGAAATAAGTGCTTCGACTCTTTTATGTTAAAGACATTTTTCTCAATGTGAGTATGATAACTGTGTACTCAAAGAGGCTCGAGGATGGTTTGTCGATATATTCCCTTTCATATACTAATAACATGTTGATAGCTTCTATGAGTATGACATAAATAAGGGCTTCAAAGCTTCATTGAGTGTAGGACTTGACATAAAATATTTAATAAGCACGAAAAATGTAACGCCCCAGTCCTAAAATATGTAGGACCAAGTATACGAATACATACCAGCAGTACGTCACCAATAGACCAAACCTCATAACAAGCCCACTAGCGAATGTTTAAGCTGTAAATCATGATATAAACCAATAACAACAACACAATACAAGTCATAGATCACATGGTACGGTGCTAAATCTCATCCACGCAGAATAATCATGACACAAGATATCCAAGTCCAATGAAATAGTAATAATGACAACTGTCTAGCAGTAAATAAAAATAATAAATGTACGAAAAAAACAACTCGTATCTTACACAGACTTACCATATATAGATTCAATACGAAACTAATCATAATAACTATTTAAATCAAACTAACATATAGCATTAAATCTATTCAACAAAGTAATATTTTTATACACTAAAAATATTACAATTATTTCTGGGGAAAAAGTTTTAAATATTTTTTTATAATACTTAGCCTATTCTATCCATATAAAATAGTTACCAAGGTCTCATATTGATCCAATCATCAATATTTATTGACTTGGTTCATAGTTTTGCTCCAAAAACAATAATTTCTTAATATATTTTAATTCTGACAAATACTGATAAATAGGTTAAAAAATATGTTTTTTAAATCAAAACATGCACATCCATTAATTTAGATAAGTTCAATTAAGTTCCAAGTCGATTAGACGCAAGAATCTAGGTTTTTCGGTGACCCGACAACAACATGTCAAACTCAGATTTTATAAAATATTAAATCTCAATTAATTGATACAAAAATATATTCAACGGAAAGCTTAGGGTGTCTAGAGTCTTACTAAAAATACAAGAGAGTCAAAGTGATGCGCAAATCGATGAAAACTTGCCCACAAAGGAATTGGTTTAGCATAGACACCCGATAGTAAGACGGACGTCCCGGACAAACCGTAAAAGATCACGTGGATGGCCAATTGGACATGAAAGTAGATACACATATCTTTCAATTAGTTTTGGTTTTGCGAGTAGCGGACATAAAAAGTATACGAAATCCTATTTACAAAACAACATACATGTTGTGACGAATTCAGACTTGAACTCTCAACTTCGGGTGAATTCTAGGTTCCATATCCCTCCAAGAAATTGTAGTGGCTCCTCGAGAAATTGCTAGAATGTTAGGTAAAGGTCTTGAGGAGTTGGTAGAAGGTTTAAAAGTGGTCGAGTGAAGGTTTTAGGCCTATAGGAAGAAAGATGGTGTGCGCACATCAGAAAGAAGAAGTCCGCTCGGTTTGCAGAGGAAGGGGGTATGTACACACGATTTCCTGAGAGAAAAAATATAAAATTTAGTGGGTTTAAAGGTTGGGAAGGTTTATGATTTGGTTTGGTAGGATTTGGAGGGGATTTGATAGTTTAAATCAAAGATGTATCTCAAAGAGATTTGATTGGGTCCAAATTAGGAAAATAGTTATAGATTTGTTTAAATTAGATTTAAATCAATATGGCTGACATTTAATTGATAAAAGTTAATCTAAAAAAATAATATTAGGTTATGACAACTTAGAATAGGCTATACGAACCCTAGTTGGACTAGTATTGGATCGGTGGCATTAATCGGATCGAATTGAGTCCAATAAGTCTAATAATTTGTTTTGTGTGACATTTGAAAATAAATAGCACATGTGAACTTAATTGAGTGGCATAACATTGGTATTTGTATAGTAGGCTCAAAATAGGTCAAAACCATATATTAGGTCGAAAAGTTTGGATCGGGTTTGGACCTTAAATCAAAATTAGAAAAAACATCAAAATTACGGCGAAGTGTAAATTGGCCATTTTGATCCGAAAGTTGGGCAAAAAAATATAGTACAAGTGAACATGTTTGAGTGGGACATAATATGCCTACGTGAAGGTGGACTCGTCTAGAACACGAATATGAAACTTATTTTGAGAAACTTATAATTATTGTGCTTCAAAAATCAAAGCTACGACAAAGTACCTATATAGCCATAACTAAAAATAAATTATAGTTTAATATATAAAAATTATATAAATAAATAAATAAATCTCCAACAATCAGAGGGCTTACAAAAAACTCGGGATAAAAATTTATCGAGATAAGAAGGTTGGAACCAAAAGGAAGTATATTAAGAAGATGCTAAAGAGATCATTGTTCTAAATGGCGGTTGCGACGGCCGCCTGGTGGCGCCTAGACGGTAGGCGGTCTCTGTCCGCATCGCCTTTGCGGTAGGCGGTGAAGTAGGCGGCCAGTAGGGATTTAGCGGCGTAGGTGGAAGTGAGGCGGGCGCCTAGACAGAGCAATACCTAATAATATTTTGGTCAAAAGATTTTACAAGTATGGACTTATGGTTCACTTTTACAAAACTAAAACTTCGTAAATCTTCGTTATAAACTTAATTATGCATGGAACATCATTACAATATGCATATTATGCAAAAAATAGTGATAAACTATTAAAAAAATGTTCAAAATGTATGAACCGTCTAGGTGGTGCCTAGGTGGCCTAGGCGGTATGCGGACTCTCTCCATCGCGCACCCGCCTACCGCCGATTATAACCTTGAAAGAGATTCAATATAGTAGTCGTATCGCCGATCCTTTTAAATTATCCTACAAGGAGTGTCCAAAATCAGAGGATTAGAATATAATGTCTTGAATTTCATATGCAAGTGTAGTCATGATTAAAGTTAGTAGTTGGATTAGGTGGTTGGGATAGTTGATGTTTACCACAGTATGCACTTGTCCCGATTTGTCGTATATTATCAATTCGGTGGCCATGTATATGTTAAATCCAGGAATGCTTCATTGGAAAGATGCAAAGATGATAATTTGGTATCTAAAATGCTCTAAAGATTATTGTTTCACAAGTCAAAACATGGATCAAGCTGGTTGCTGGGGTATGTAGATGTAGATTATGTTAATGACTAGGAAAGAGATCGACTACGAGCTATGTATACATACTTAAAGATTCTCCAGTTAGTTGGAAGTCAGCCCTTCAGGATATTGTAGCACTTTCTACTATGGAGTGATGAGAACACATGGCGATAGTAGAGGTATCGAAGGAGGCCTTATGCTTCAAAGGCCTATTGACGAGTTTGGGTTCGAGAAGGTGCAAGTTCATTATGCGATTCATCTTGTGAAGAATTTAGTACACCATAGTCGAGCAAAACACATCAATGTACGGTATTGTAAGATAAGATAGTGGTGCAATAAAGAGATTGATCTTTTGAAGCTTGACATTAAGGTGAAGCTGCAGGCATGCTAACAAATTCCTATGGAGAAGTTCAAGTTCACCTTAACTTTTATCGGTATTCATGTTTGAGAAAGGTTTGCAGTCTTAGTAGGAGGATTGTGTCAGTTTACAGATATGGACAGATTATATTGGACACCAGTTTTATGGTTTTTACCAAAGATTGTGTCAGTGGGAAATGATTTACCAAGGAGGACAAAGTTAAAGGGGCATGGAGACATCAACAAGAATTTCAGAAGATAACTAGTTGAATAACAAGCTAAGGTGAAGATTGTTAAAATATGACTTGTGTTCGACTACATAGAGATACAACTGTTTTATGGTGATTGAAAAAGCCTGGGAGGAGTCAAAAAGCAAGAAGGGGCTTGAAAGAGCCAAACTACAAAAAAAAAAAACAATAGCAACATACCATCATATTGGTGATTTTCATCCAACAAGTTTGTGGATGGGAACTTTCGCATTAAGCATACTAACGATATACCACTGACATATCTAGATATGACACAGGTCGGGTTCTAGTTGAACGGGTCAGATCTAAAGTGATGTTTTTGACAGTCAAAATTACTCTCGCTTGTAAAAGTTAGGGTAATCTATAAGAAATTTTCCTGGCCCTAAAAATGGTGTGCTTGAGCAATGTCACGCCCCAGAACCAGAATACTGGAGAGCGGGAGAATGACTCAGCCAGCTACGTATTACGGGTAGATGAATACCGTATAATACGATCAATGCTGTCTAACAAGATGAGGGGTGTATACTACATGAAAGTCTCCCTATGGTCACTTCACCTCTATTATCTCAATCATTCAAACAAGAAACAAATAGAGAACATGTAAGATAAAGCAGTAAGGCGTCCCAAACGCTCAGTCGAAATGTTCTTGATATCTGGCTTTACAAAATATAGCCAAATGATGTAGCAAAGTATAAACAATTGTTATCAGCTGCAGTCTGACTTAATTATAATTATGTAAAAGTAAGTACAAGACAATCCGACTAACATGTCGGTGCCAAACAGCAAGGTATAAAGTAGGCAACAAAACGAGCGGGGAAGTAAGGAACCCACTCGAGTCCTCCTGCGATCATCCCTCTAGTATTGACCATCTTGGAGGTAGAAGTAAGCTGGATCCTCGGGAACCGGCTCTAAATCTGGCCATGCAAAACCAGAGAGGTTAGACCTCTAATAGCAAGTACCGCAAGGAAGCACGATATGAGAAGTTAAAACCAGTAACTAAGAGAATATAATAATAGATCTCTGCTTGCTTACTGGGATTCACATAACGTCACGACACTTCGAACCAACCTCCCAATCAAACAAGGACAGAAGTTGGCCCGTCATGTCCTGACATTCAGATCATCTCAGTTAGGTAACAGAGTAGGTACAGTACACAAACAAATCAATTTAAACGGCCATGTAACTACTACGGCTTGCTACTGTGAGTTCCAAGTTATCTTGGAATTATGCAATAGGGACTCCTCAGTTCTTACTATGTGCAAGCAAGGCTAGTCTATCCAATCAATCAATTACGCCAATCATGTATTTAGACGAGTCCCAACGGGACGCCCGTCGTTAGTATACCATGTACAATAAATAATATAAGCAGATACCGCTCCCTGCCCGTGTGGCAGATTTGCAGTATCTGTGGGAACCAGCCGACCTGTCGGCACTTATTAGTCCCGAAGAGAGCTGCCATGTAAGAACTCGGGAATCCATTCTCTCCATGCAATCATTATTTTATTTAACTTAGTAGCCTCTATGTTAAGTGAAATCCCATGTCATGGATCATGGTCGTTCAGAATGAGTACTTGTGTACGGGTACGATATGCACAACTCTACAACGATACCCGTACGGTTAGGTTGTAGGTCTTACATAGCATAATGTAACAATCAAAACCAACCACGAAATAATCATGCCTTGACCATAAAGTACACATGCTGCCTTTATAGAAAGATAAATAAGTTGAAGCCTGCATGTATCTGTATGCCAATATTTGGGATCAGCCAGTCGATTACAATAGTTCATAATTAATATGAACGTGTCTCATTCATTCAATTTAATAAGACGACTAGCCAGTCACTTAGTTCCAACTAGGAATGCATGATCAATTATTAATCAAGATAATCCACGTTACTTAATGCCAAGACAACAGTCAATGTTAATTAATGCCATGATAACGATCAATGTCAATTCAGGACAAGAAATAGTAAAAAGGCACAATGAATAGCAGTAAATGGATGCCCATCTATGCGGCTAGATAAGTCAGGATCCTTATGCGGCCAAAATTGAATCAGGATCCCATGCCTATGCGACTAAGTTAGTCATGCAACAAGGGCCAAACGGTAATGAGTATATGGCTAGAGAAAATAGGGCTATGCGTCCAAAAATAATCACGAACTTCTGCGGCTGAAAACTAAAGGGTCTCATGCGGCTACGGGTAACATGCGCCCATGCGGCCAGGGAAAACTCCATACGGCCGGGGGATAGCAAGCCCCATGCGGCTAGGAAAGACATGCGCCCATGCGGCTCGGAACGGAAAGTTCCATACGGCCAGGAATTAAGTCATATGCGACCAAAATAGGGCTCGGGTCCTTATGCGGCCGGGAATGTCAAGCGCTCATGTGGCTGAAAGGTCCATGCGGTCAGATAGCTTTATGCGGCCGAAACTGGCATGCGGCTATGGAAATACATATGCGGCCAGAAAACTTGCCGCATGAAAACTCATGCGGCCAAGTACTGTTCTTCTTCTCCACTTTCTGAGAAGAAAACCATGAAGCCATTGCTTCTAAGCTCTCTAAATCCCTCATTCTAAGTCCAAATCCGGACTTCCATAGGTCAAAACAGGGTAGAATAAATTCTCTACAAAATGGAACCATCAAAACTTGAAAATAACTAAGTTACTAGATCAAAACCTAAGAAATCCGAAAATGCATTAAACTTAGATCTACAAGAAATGAGCCATGGAAATAAAAATTGCTAAGTACTAAAAAGGCTTAGAACCAAATAAGGAAGATGATGGAACAATAAAACTGGAATTCCATCATAAAGCAAGTTTGGCACTTGCCTTGGCGGCTGAGTAGGTGAAGAAGAGTTTATGAGGAAGAAAAATGTAAGAAGAGTAATGGTGAAGTAATGAAGAGAGAGAAAAGAGGATGGGCTTTAAATGAAGGGGTGGTGGTAGATGGGGGTTTGTTTCGGTTCATGATGAACCAACATACTTAAATCAATCCAAGCCGAGCCCAAAGCAAAGCTAAAGCAGAGTATGAAAGTAGGAAATAAAACACAGAAATAAAATTGCAGGAACTTAATTAACATAAAATTAAAGGGGTTTACTTACAGAACAATACATGATAAATATTAAATAAATATTAAAGCAGTACATGCAGTAAAATACATATTCCGGGAACGAGAAGTGACATCTCTACCCTCCTTAGAAAAATTCCGTCCTCGAAATTTCAAATCCAAGCAGGATAGAAACATCGGAGCTAAACTAATCTAAGTACAAAAAATTTGAGCAAGCCATCATTCTACAATGTTAACTAGCAGATAACATATCTATATTAACAATCTACGATATCAAGTAGTTATATCCATGGGGTGATAGGCATGAGGGTTTAAGATAATCAAGATAGAAAAAAATATACCATGTGAGTCAAACAGGTATGGATACCGTGATCGGATATCATCCTCACGTTCCCACGTTGACTCCCCTAAAGAGTGATGACCCCAAGCAACCCGGACAAGGCTAATTGTTCGGTTCTTGAGTATCTTCTCTCTTCAGTCCAAAATAGACACAGGCTGTTCCTCGTAAGACAGGTTGGTACCAACAACCAGCTCAAAATGGTCAAGAATATGGCTTGGGTCCGATACATACCTACGTAACTGAGATACATGAAATACGTCATGCACCTCTCGTAAGAAGGTGGAAGGGATAAACGATAAGCAACATCGCCTATCCTATCAAGGATAGCAAATGGGCCTACGTACCGCGGACTCAACTTCCCGCGAACGCCAAATCTAATGACCCCACGGGTAGGTGAGATCCGCAAGAACACGTGGTACCTAACAGAAAACTCTAGCGGCCTACGATGCTGGTCCGTCCAATGACGATGCCGATCCTGCACAACTCGAAGTCGCTCTCTAATTCCCTTAATCACTTCAACGGTCTGGACAATCATTTCTGGGCCTAGCATCTTCCTCTCCCCGATATCATCCCATGCTAGTGGCGACCTACACTTCTTACCATATAGTGCTTCAAATGGTGCCATCTGGATACTGGCTTGATAACTGTTATTGTATGAGAACTCAACTAAGTGTAGGTGGCTCTCCCAAGATCTTCCAAAATTCAGAGTGCAAGCTCGCAACATATCTTCTAAAGTCTGAATTGTCCTTTCTGATTACCCGTCCGTCTGTGGATGGTAAGCCGTGCTAAATCTTAACTTGGTACCCAGATTATGATATAAGCTCTTCCAGAAATGCGATGTAAAGCGGATATCTCTGTCTGACACAATACTGATAGGGACTCCATGTTGTCTGACTATCTGCTGCATATACAACTCTTTCAACTTTTCTGTAGATTGCCCTACTCTGAAAGGAAAAAAGTGTGATACTTTTGTAAGTCGGTCCACTATCACCCAAATAGCATCCTTACCACTTGGTGATCTCGGTAAACCGTTCACAAAGTCTATTGTAATATGCTCCCACTTCCATTCTGGAATAGGAAGCGGTTGCAATAACCCAGCTGGCCTCTGCTGTTCTGTCTTTACTTGCTGACATACCAAGCAACGGGAAACGAATCTAGCTATCTCCCTCTTCATTCCATTCCATCAAAAGTGCTGTTTGATATCTTGGTACATTTTGGTCCCACCAGGGTGTATAGAATACTGAGAACTGTGAGCTTCTGTCATAACCTCCTGTCTGATATCTCCACTAGGCACACATAGACGTGACCCAAACCTAAGTGTACCATCTTCATGAATTCTCATCTCCTTTCTGAGTCATGATTCACATTCTGCCCTAAGCTTCTGAACCCTTGGGTCCTGTGCCTGAGCGACCTTGATCCTGTCTACCAAGTCGGATTGAACTTGTAGACTTGTTAGAACTCCTACATCACTAGGAAGTATAACTTCGATGCCCATCTCCTGAAGGTCTTCTAAGATGTGCTTCTGGGTTGTCAACATAAATGTGCCGTCTCTCCTGTTAAGAGCATCTGCTACCACATTAGCCTTGCCTGGATGATACTGAAGCTCCACGTCGTAATCCTTGATCAACTCCAACCATCTTCTCTGTCTCATGTTCAGCTCCTTCTGAGTAAAGATGTACTTCAGACTTTTATGGTCTGTGTACATGTACACTTGGTCACCATATAAGTAATGTTTCCATAGCTTCAAAGCAAATACTACTGCTGCCAACTCCAAGTCATGAGTTGGATAATTCTTCTCGTGGTCTCGAAGTTGCCTAGATGCGTATGCTATCACCTTTCCATGTTGCATAAGGACACATCCAAGTCCTTCATCTGACGCATCACAATATACAGTGAAACCTCCGGGCCCAACTGGTAATGTAAGAATAGCCGCTGATATCAACTTCTGCTTCAGATTCTCAAATGATGCCTGGCATTCTGCCGACCAGACGAATGGTACATCCTTCCGTGTCAAGCGGGTCATGGGTGCTGAAAGCCTTGCAAAGTCTGATACGAACCTTCTGTAATATCCTGCCAATCCTAAGAAACTCCGCATATCAGCTACGGTCTTGGGTACTGGCCAACTCTCTACTGCTTCTACCTTCTTGGGATCCACTGCTACTCTAGCTCCTGATATGATGTGACCCAAAAATGAAATGTGATCCAACCAAAACTCACACTTGCTGAGCTTGGCATACAAGTGGTTCTCTCTCAGAACCTGTAATACTTTTCTGAGGTGATCTTCATGCTCCTCTTCACTGGCAGAGTATACGAGAATGTCGTCAAGAAACACAACGACAAACTGATCTAAGTACGGCATAAAGATGCGGTTCATCAAATCCATGAATATTGCTGGAGCATTGGTCAAACCAAACGGTATTACCAAAAATTCGTAATGCCCATACTTTAACCTTGTCACGACCCGCACCCATTGTGAGGGTACGAGAACGTCACAACGCCCAGCCTACGCCGCAGTGTCGGTGGTAGAACGCTGTCCTAGGTCAACATACATTTAGTAATATAATACTAAGCAGTAAATGAACTCAATCACAACTAAGGAGGAAGAAAACATGATATGATATAGAACTCAAGAAAATACTGAAGATAGAAAAGTCTAAGGTAATATCCCAGCAACCATCCAGAGTACATATCTCAACTACTGAATAAGAAAGAATATATACAACTCAACATCTCTGAACAGAAGTAAAATCTAGCTAAACAGTCTCAAGACAACATGAAAATAAGATAAGGCCTAACTAAACTAGTCTACGCAGTGGGGTGATGTCCTCAGCTAGAGCTGTCCGAAGAAGGTATCCTCCCAGGCCTCCTCCTCGTCCTCTGTAATATTTTCAACAGGTCCAGTCAGGACAGGAGCGAGTATAGTACATCTCAACAGTTCATAGCAGGTTAGAAAATATAATCATGCAGTAAAGTAAGATATAGATATTGAAGAAATACAGTATGTAAACAGAGAGAGAAAACTGTAATGGAAATATCTACTATAAGTAGAGAGCTAATAGTGACTAGTGAGTCAGAGTAAATATAAACATGTGAATGGCATAGGAGGTTCATGACTACAGCTAAGAGAGTGATTCATGACTACAGCTACTTGGATAATATTCACATGTCTATTTCTACTCCCCCAACCACAATCAATACACAAAGATCCGTTCAAGTTATGTTAAGGTTCGTAAAACTTCATATGGCTCATAAAATGAGTGATACGTGAAGGTGATTCATGGAGGCTCTGTGAACATAAGAGTATATGTGTCACAGGCGGTTCGTAAATCAGAGGAAGCATAGAGATACGTGATGATTCGTGAAACGCACAAAACATGCTGTATCCGATGCTCCCGAGGGAGATAACATCTCATGAAAAGATCTATATAGTACCAATCCGTGTGACCAACGTGACAGTATCAAGTAAAGTAATTTAAAGCAGGAAAATAATTCTAAACAGGATATAAAATGATCAGAGAATGTACTCGCCTGGTATCTGAGTGTCCAACTGAAAAGTACTGTCCGAGGAGTGGTGTCTGGCTCATATTCAGAACAGCACAAGTCACAACAAGTCCAGAATGGTAAAATGAAGCACTAGTATGCATTCTACATGAATCTAGGTCAATCTAGGCCAAAGTCAACTCTTGGTCAACTCTGGTCAACCCTAGAAGTCAAACTAGGTCAACTATGGTCAAACTAGGTCTAACCAAGTCTAAACTAGTCTATCTAGTCCAATCTAGACTCAACCAAGTCTAGCCATGCTAGCACTCACATTCCAAGAACAACAAGTCAAAAACAGTCTAGTTAGCTAGTGCACAAGGACCATGGGCCATATACCTAGGCCATAGGCCAAATACAATAGGCAATTGAAAACCTACCACACAACCTACTACACATTACACATAGGCTAAAATAACTACTACCCACAATACATGTATTTATATGTAAGTACACATAGAGAATGCATAAATGTGTGTGAAAGTCATGATTGTGTGTGTGTAGGCTAGAGGGTTATGTGTACAGGAACATAGGGGTGAGCAGTGAGACAATGTGACAGTGAGCACAAGCTTAATTAGTGAAGAGTGTGTATATGATAGTGTGTATTAGGGGACAGTTTCTCAGGAAACAGTGAACTAATCACGGATTTTTGGGTGTGTGTGTGGATGCACAGGAAAATAGTGTTCAGGATTTTACTTATGTGTGTGTAATGCATAAGGAGAAAAACAGTGCAATGTGTGATAACAGTGATACCTAGTAGTTCTCAGGATTTTAGTCTATATGGGTGAGAGTGTACATGTGTGTGTGTGGGTGAAAGTTCAATTGAATGTGACAGGAAAGTGTTCCTGTGTGAAGCAGTTAACATTTATCTCAGGAATATGGGGTTAAACAGTGTGTGTGTGTTTAAATGTGTGTCAATTACATATGTGGGTGTGTGAGAGTGTAATCAGTGACAGGGAAACAGGATGTGAGTGTCACAAGAGTGTGGAGAGTGTGTCAATGTGTGTGACAGTGAAAGAGAGAGTGACAGGACTGTCCTAGAGTGTGACAGTGAGCTGGTGTGTGTGTCTACATGTGGTGTGTGTGTGAAAGATAGAGTGATAGGTAGAGGGTAAACAGTTGAATAATACCAAAAAACCCAAACTGTTTCCAGTTTTGAACCAAAACAGTCCCTATCAAAACTCAGTTGATATATGAATTGAATCAAGAGTTCACAAACTCAAGTTATCACAAAAAACTCATTAAACAGTCCTAAACTGAAAATTCCAGGTTTTGAATCCAACACACATCCATTTCGATCCAAAATCAACACATCATAAGTAAACACCTAGGTACACATGTTAGGGTCCTAATTATATGCAATTAACAGTAATTAATGGGTTAAATGATTCCTAAAACTCAGTTTTGTAAACTGGAACAAAACCAGAAATCCCATTGATACACAGGAATTTAGAAAAACTGGGAAATGAGGGTAATCGAGTTTTAACAATACAAAATCAATTAAAATAGTAAAACAGTGGTTGGTAATGAACATACAACATGTGCTCATGTCATATGATGTATTTGTGTCCCATCAAGAGGACACAAACGTGTCCAATCGATATAAACATCCAAACAGTGCACTGAGACACTGTGCAGTGTGCACAGGCTCGTGCGCGTGTGCACGCGTGTCGTGCACTCGACACGACACGAGTGGGGTCGTGTCCTCGTGTAGGGTAGCTCGCCTAAGGTCCAGCTAGGACTGTGTCACCCTGAATCAGGTCCTAACGTGTCGTGTCCTGACATTTTAAGCCGTGTCTGTGGCTCAAAATACCCTGTGTGCAGAATAGTGTGATCCCCGTGCACGACGAATTTCTTCCTAACCAGTGCAGGAAACCTAGTAAAATTTGGGAAGCATGGTGACAGAACATGCCCCAACAATCTCCCAAAATTTCGTGTCAAACAGAATCGTGTCGTGTCCAGAAAAGACCCCGAGGTGCAGGGGATTACTGTGGCTGCGCGCGCGTGTCCAAGTGCGTGTGCACGAGTGTCCTAACGACACGACACAAGCACAAAATTAGCTCAGAGCTACAGAAATGGATAAGCGACACCACAATACAAATTTCCATTCAAAAACAATTCAAAATATCACAAAAAGATTCACTGTGGCATTACCACAAACACCTAGCTCAGGACACTGATACGTGTCCTGTTAGGACACGAATCGACAAAAAACTTAGGGTTTCCTATTCCTACTGTTAGATTAGGTCTAGGGCTCCCTATACATGCAATTAAATCAGAATTCCATGGTGAAAGTAGAGAGTTACCTCTATGTATCACAAATCCTCAAAAGCTCAAATGAGTGAGGTTCTTCCCAATGGTGAAACTCCTCCAAATCTTCCCAAATCTGAGAATACTCATAGTCAACAGAAAGTAGGAAGAATTTAGAACCCAATGCAATTTGTTTGGATTAAAAAGGAGGAAAAATGGATTTATTATGAATTTCTAAAGATGGGAGCTCACCTCTTTCTTCTCTTGCAATAAATTCCTAAGGAAGAGGCTAGCCCTAGATTTGGGAGGCATTAAATAGTGGGAGAATCCCTAGGTTGGCTGGACAAAATGTTAGGGTTGCTAATTTGGGCTTTGGGCCAAGTCCTATAGGCTATGGCTAAGTCATTTTATTAAATGGTTAAAACCATAAGTCATGACTTATGAAATCCTAAGCCATATTAGCCTAAACAACTCCAAATCACTCCTAACTAGTTCCAATGACTTAAACCTCATTAAATTAGGTCAAACCAAGGTTACTTAACCTAACCAAGTGGTCTTAACCTAGGTCAGTCACTAGGTTAGTCTCCTAGTCAACACTAGTCAACCTTCATCTAAACAATTCCAAAATAAATTCTAAAAATTCCCATAAATTCAAATAAATTATAATAAAATCCAAATAACCCTAAAAATGTCCAAAATACCCTAATCACATGGCTAGGCTCTAGGGTAGGCAGTATCTACTAATCACTAGCACAACACCAAAATCACAAGTCATAAATTTAAATAGTTTAAAATTAATTAAAAATCACTAAAAATTCTAATATGAAATAAATATCATTAATTAATAATTATAATTACAAAATTTCAAAATTACCCTCTTCTGGAAAACTGGATGTTACAGACCTGAATGTTGTCTTGGGAATATCGTCCTTTCGAACCCTCACTTGATGATACCCTGAACGAAGATCTATCTTGGAGAAAACTCTAGCTCTGCTCAATTGATCAAACAAGTCGTCGATCCTGGGTAGTGGGTACTTGTTTTTTACTGTCGCCGCGTTAAGCTTCCTGTAATCAATGCACAATCTGGATGACCCATCATTCTTCTCCACAAGTACCACTGGTGCTGCCCATGGTGATATGCTAACTTGGATGAACTTCTTCTCCTTCAGTTTCTCTATGTACTGATACCTTAGCCTGCTCTGAATCTGCCATTCTGTAAACTCGATCTGATATCGGTTTAGTTCCAGGTACCAATTCTATGCTGAACTCAATATCCCTAACCGGTGGTAGACCTGGAAGTTCTTCGGGAATACGTCCAGAAACTCTTCAACTACCTTCGGAACTTGAACTTCTTCCATTGCCGTCACTACTCCCTGCTCTTGTTGAGTTGCCTCTGATCTGACTAAGGTGAACAGCTTCATGCCTGGAATATCAAAAGATACACTCCCTTTACGATAATCTATTGTCGCATGACTGTCTTTCAGCCAGTCCATGCCTAAGATAACGTCGAAATTTCCAACAGGAAATTCTATCAACCGGGCGGGTAAGGAATGCCCGCAAACTACAACGCTACATGCTAGAATAACTCTACTAACTCCTACGAGCCCATTACCAGTGAGTATATTCAACCTTCCTGGCAACGCCTCAAACTCCATTCCTAGTCGTGTCGCAAATTGTGCAGATATAAATGAGTGTGATGCTCCCGAATCAAACAATGCTACTGCGGGATATGAGGCGACGAGAATGTTACCTGCCACAACATCTTTCGATGCTAATGCCTCTTCCAAAGACAGAGTGAATGCCTGCCCTCGACCTCCTTGTTGGTTCCCATGTTGCGGCCTAGCCTGGTACTGCTGCTGGCCCCTGCCTTGATGATGCTGGGTGGTCTATGCTGGTGTTGCTGCATCGGCGGTCCCTGCTGCCGAAACATCTGAGCCTGTGGCATTAACGGGCGCTGTGCCAACGGTCTCACTGCCACCATTGGTCCTCGATACTGGCCTGCCCCTGGTGCTGGCAGAGCAGGAAATTGTGCACTGGTCCTCCTGACCTCGAATTCATGGGACAGGTGGTAACCCGATGATCTGGATTTCCACATATCAAATACTGCCCGTTCAATGTCCGACACACATCTCTAGTGTGCCCTACCTTCCCACAATAAGTGCAGCCCGCTGGGGGTTGCTGGTTCTTCCTCTGTTGCTGTTGCTGCTGCCTGGGTGGTGGTGCTGGCCCTCGCATTGCCACATCGTGAATGCGAACGCCAGGGGATGGTGCTATTGTTCGGGGCGCTACTCCCCCTCCTCCTTCAATCTGACTGTGGGATCTCTTCTGACCTCCAGTCCTTGCTGTGATCCTCTGAATGGTGATCTTATGCCTTCGGGTTGCCGTCAATACCTCGTCGAAAGTCTGATAATTGTGCCCCTCTATCAATTGCAAGAGCTCAAGATGAAACCCTTGCTGGAACCTCATAGCCCTCTGGCTCTCTGTTGCTACCATCTCCGGGGCGAACCTACTCAATCTGCAGAACTCCGCTGCATAAGCATCTACCGTCTTGTCGGCCTGCTTGAGGTTGATAAACTTCTGTTGCAGCTCAAACTGCGCCATAACTCTATAGTACTTGGTCTTGAACCTTGCAGTAAAATCGTCCCAAGCAACAGGACGTCTGATGCCCACTTCTTCTGATTCCCACCAATCACGTACGAGATCCTGAAGTAACAACTTTACCTGATCCACACGTTCTTCTGCCGGCACCTTAGCTGCTGTCAAAATAGCCTCAATATCCTTAAGCCACGCATCTGCTGAGATGGCATCTTCCGTGCCCTCGAAACGGCGGGGGTTGTACTTGCAAAACCTGGTTGATGCTCCTGAATCTGTCCTTGCCCCTCTTTCCAATGCCGTCTGCAACCCTTGGTTGAGTATGTTCTGCTCTTGCAACTGAGTGTGCATGCGCTGCTGGACTAACATCTGGTGTTGCTGAGTAGCCATCATCCCTCTCATGATCTCCAGAAGGGCTGGTGTGTCCACTTCCACAGGGGTCGGTGGAACTATTGGTGGCGTTGGAACCTCCGAATATTGCGGTCCAGCTGCTGGTTCTACTATCACTTCTTCTTGGATAGTCTCGGGGTAGTACTGGCCCTTGTTGCTGATCAACATGGTCAGGTTGTCCATGTTGTCCTTGTTGTTGCTGTCCAGTTCTGACAGATGCAGACGAGGTGCCCCTAAGAAAAGGGACAAGAGAGCAATCAAACGACCAGACATGAAGGATCAATGAAGTCGAAGGATACCGGAATGTCAAGCTAGGGTTGAGAACAACGAATCATGAGATCAAGGGGGAACATGTGTGATTGAGACATCCTATAAATCAAAAACATCCCACAAGTCTGAAATCAGACCTGCATGGGCTACCACTAAAACCTTGTCACGCCCCAGAACCAGAATACTGGAGAGCGGGGGAATGACTCAGCCAGCTACGTATTACGGGTAGATGAATACCGTATAATATGATCAATGCTATCTAACAAGACGAGGGGGTGTATACTACATGAAAGTCTCCCTATGGTCACTTCACCTCTATTGTCTCAATCATTCAAACAAGAAACAAAAATAGAGAACATGTAAGATAAGCAGTAAGGCGTCCCAAACGCTCAGTCGAAATGTTCTTGATATCTGGCTTTAAAAACATAGCCAAATGATGTAGCAAAGTATAAACAATTGTTATCAGCTGCAGTCTGACTTAATTACAATTATGTAAAAGTAAGTACAAGATAATCCGACTAACATGTCGGTGCCAAACGGCAAGGTATAAAGTAGGCAACAAAACGAGCGGAAAAGTAAGGAACCCACTCGAGTCCTCCTGCGATCATCCCTTTAGTATTGACCATCTTGGAGGTAGAAGTAAGCTGGATCCTCGGAAACCGGCTCTAAATCTGGCCATGCAAAACCAGAGAGGTTAGACCTCTAATAGCAAGTACCGCAAGGAAGCACGATATGAGAAGTTTAAAACCAGTAACTAAGAGAATATAATAATAGATCTCTGCTTGCTTATTGGGATTCACATAACGTCACGACACTTCGAACCAACCTCCCAACCAAATAAGGACAGAAGTTGGCCCGTCATGTCCTGACATTCAGATCATCTCAGTTAGGTAACAGAGTAGGTACAATACACAAACAAATCCATTTAAACGGCCATACAACTACTACAGCTTGCTTCTGCGAGTTCCAAGTTATCTTGGAATTATGCAATAGGGATTCCTCAGTTCTTACTATGTGCAAGCAAGGCTAGTCTATCCAATCAAACAATTGCGCCAATCATGTATCTAGACGAGTCCCAACGGGACGTCCGTCGTTAGTATACCATGTACAATAAATAATATAAGCAGATACCGCTCCCTGCCCGTGTGGCAGATTTGCAGTATCTGTGGGAACCAGCCGGCCTGTCGGGCACTTATTAGTCCCGAAGAGGACTGCCATGTAAGAACTTGGGAATCCATTCTCTCCATGTAATCATTATTTTATTTAACTTAGTAGCCTTCATGTTAAGTGAAATCCCATGCCATGGATCATGGTCGTTCAGAATGAGTACTTGTGTACGGGGTACGATATGCACAACTCTACAACGATACCCGTGCGGTTAGGTTGTATGTCTTACATAGCGTAATACAACAATCAAAACCAACCACGGAATAATCATGTCTTGACCATAAAGTACACATGCTGCCTTTATAGAAAGATAAATAAGTTGAAGCCTGCATGTATCTGTATGCCAATTTTGGGATCAGCCAGTCGATTACAATAGTTCATAATTAATATGAACGTGTCTCATTCATTCAATTTAATAAGACGACTAGCCAGTCTCTTAGTTCCAACTAGGAACGCATGATCAATTATTAATCAAGATAATAATCCACGTTAATGCCAAGACAACAGTCAATGTTAATTAATGCCAAGATAACGATCAATGTCAATTCAGGACAAAAAATAGTAAAAAGGCACAATGAATAGCAGTAAATGGATGCCCATCTATGCGGCTAGATAAGTCAGGATCCTTATGCGGCCAAAATCGAATCAGGATCCCATGCCTATGCGGCTAAGTCAGTCATGCAACAAGGGCCAAACGGCAATGAGTATATGGCTAGAAAAAATAGGGCTATGCGTCCAAAATAATCCTGAACTTCTACGGCTGAAAACTAAAGGGTCTCATGCGGCTACGGGTAACATGGCCCATGCGGCCAGGGGAAACTCCATGCGGCCGGGAGATAGCAAGTCCCATGCGGCTAGGAAAGACATGCGCCCATGCGGCTCGGAACAGGAAGTTCCATGTGGCCAGGAATTAAGTCATATGCGACCAAATAGGGCTCGGGTCCTTATGTGGCCGGAAACGTCAAGCGCTCATGTGGCTAAAAAGGTCCATGCGGCCAGATAGCTTTATGCGGCCGAAACTGGCATGCGGCTGGAAATACATATGCGGCCAGAAAACTTACCGCATGAAAACTCATGAGGCCAAGCACTGTTCTTCTTCTCCACTTTCTGAGAAGAAGAAACCATGAAGCCATTGCTTCTAAGCTCTCTAAATCCCTCATTCTAAGTCCAAATCCTGACTTCCATAGGTTAAAATAGGGTAGAACGAAATTTTCTACAAAATGGAACCATTAAAATTGAAAAATAACTAAGTTACTAGATCAAAACCTAAGAAATCTGAAAATGCATTAAACTTAGATCTACAAGAAATGAGCCATGGAAATTAAAAATGCTAAGTACTAAAAAGACTTAGAACCAAATAAGGAAGATGATGGAACAATGAAACTGGGATTCCATCATGAAGCAAGTTTGGCACTTGCCTTGGCGGCTGAGTAGGTGGGGAAGAGTTTATGAGGAAGAAAAAATGTAAGAAGAGTAATGGTGAAGTAATGAAGAGAGAGAAAAGGGGATGGGCTTTAAATGAAGGGGTGGTGGTAGGTGGGATTTGTTTCGGTTCATGATGAACCAACATACTTAAATCAATCCAAGCCGAGCCCAAAGCAAAGCTAAAGCAGAGTATGAAAGCAGGAAATAAAACGCAAAAATAAAATTGTAGGAAATTAATTAACATAAAATTAAAGGAGTTTACTTACAGAACAATACATGATAAATATTAAATAAATATATTAAAGCAGTACATGCAGTAAAATACATATTTCGGGAACGGAAAGTGACAAGCAAAAGGAGGCTGATCTTATGAATTGTAAGAAAGTCCTAAGAGAATCTATAAAGAGAAGGAGAGAGCTCGTTGGAGATCTTGAAAGGAAGGGTTTCGTAATGTAGTATTTATTGTGCAATCCTTGTAACTATTTTCGTGGGAATTCACCATTATGGTTATTTCTTTAAAGAGAGAACGAAGAAAAAAAAAAGAATATGAAAAGTTGTTTTTAACGTAGATTTCATTCTTAAGGAGAGTTTGCAATTAATGGAATCTTTCCTACGAAGTATGCAATCGAAAAGTGTACTAGTTTGGTCAACATCGACCACTTTGTTCCATTGATATTCTGATGACTCTGTGTGTAGATATTTGTAGGAGGATCCTCTTGGATGCTTAAAAATTACTCATAGCCGATTGGAACTGATCTAAGGAAGCTCCTCAAGGGATTACTAGGATATACACACTTTCGTGCAAAAGGAGAAAGTTCTCTCTCTCTCTCTCTCATTGTTCATGAGAGACTCGATCTTTAGTTATGTTGCCTATCCCCCGATGGGCTATCAGTTTAGGCCTGTCAATGGTAGACCGAAAATTTGCATTTGAACCGCATTCGGACCAATAATATCCGAAATTTCGGTTACGGATACGGATGTCTTATCGTGCGGATACGAAAAGTATGATATCCGATCCGATAACATCCGACCTGAAAATAAAATAACATAATAATAATATAGAAAATATATGTTAATCCACTAATCCTAAGTCCCAGCTTCAACTTAAAAGGCCTAAGCCCAACTCAGCTGCTAGCCTGCTTGTTTCAACTTTCAAGTTTTCAACGGTGGAGATGAGATCACAACCCTAAGTCCTAAGACTCTTAGACTCCTAACCCTAAAAGAAAGAGCCAGAGTGTCACGCCCCAGAACCAGAACTGAACTGGAGATCGAGGGCGAGACAAAGCCAGCTACGTGTATTAGAGTACGCCAGTACCCCAATATACGATAAAAGCTGTCTAGAAGACAAGTGGGAAGACTCTAGCATGCCACTGACGACTCCTATGGTCGAACAAATCCTATCTCAATCCAACAACAAGTATCAAGAGTATATCAAATATGAAAGTAAAGAGGCGTCCCAAAATACTATATCATACATGATCATGAAGCTAGTGAATACAAAATGCTACACTAGCAAAGTACCAATATACATGATCACTATATCAGTCTAGATCTAATATAATACATCATGTTGACCGAAGTCTGAGAAAGTCTCAAAATAATAGGGCTAACACATGCCCTAGCTAACACCACCAAAATGAAATGAACCGCAAGTGGTAAGAAGAGGGAACCCACTCGCGAGGAGGAACAACCGCAGATCTAAGCAGGCGGCGGGTCATCCAGAGAAAGGTATGGAGAATCCTCGGGCTCCAGCGGTAAATCTGGCCAAACAAAACCAGTGGGGTCAGGCCCCAAATAGCAAGTACCACAAGGAAGCTCAAGGTGCACGACAAAACCCAACAATATCACAATAACATAATGACAGAAGAAAATAAATACGGGTCGAGAGTAGTGCGGTACCAATGCACGCATCTCAAGAATATAAATGACTGAATAGAATTACTGAACAATATAGCTATGGAACAGAATAATCCGATGAGCAACAAGGGTTTAGGAACTACTAGGAATCGGAGCTACAACCCTTAAACCAAACAAGGACCGGGGTTACAGATCTTTTTCCTAGCAGAACTTAGCCTCTGGCCACTCACCGACACAAGAGCATATAAGGTAACACACAATCAAAAGTGCACGGCCAATCATTACCTACGGCTTGCTATCATTAACTAGCTAGGGTTATCACAATCCTAATTACTAGTATGCAAGTTGAGGAACTTCACTACCACCTACGCTGCAGTAACTCGGATGGCCAAGGGGGCGACGACGGTAGAAGAAAAGAAATAAAATCAACCAAACAATCTCAATCAATAGTAGATAAACATCTACTCCAAAAATGAAACATATCAATAGTAGATAAACAACATCTACTCAATAACATATCAATAGTAGATAAACATCTACTCAATCAATAGTGGACAGGGGCCCACGCCAATCGGGGTTATCCCTGCCACTGTGGGGGCCCATAGCGATCCGAGTACGCGGTAGCATGAAGTATCCTCCCCTCCCAATGATCTATATGAGTTTACTAGTCAATTACCTATAACATTCGTTTTTAATTCTCAAGTCGTGGACACTCAAGAATCGTCCTATAATGACGAGCCATGGGTACAAGTCATTTGCGAGATATCTCTGGCAAATGTTCTCAATACACATTACGCGCGATACAATAGACAATACTCACACTCGATTGTCCATTGCCAAGATGCAAATAGATTAACATTCAACAAGTTAAATCCACGGTGTCAATAAAGAACATGCGATCAAATCTTAATCTAGAATTCAATCGAGAAAATCAGTACATGTGTACGCTACTACGAGCCACTAAATCGAGCTAGGCATATACAGTAATCTGGAGTGCACCGTAACAGGCCACTATCTATAATCTGGACATAGAACAATACGTGAACATAAGCATGTACCATGTATATAGAGTGTACAATCATTCTTTAACTATCCAAGGTCATCTAATCATGTTAAGAGTCCATTACAATCGAGAAACAATCAAAAACGGACAAAAACGGCAAAAACGGACAAAAACAGCCTAAATAGCCTAACCGGATTATCCGGCGGATTATAGCGGATTTCCGACGGATTTTCCGGATTGAAACAGCAAGTTTTGTGGTGCAAGTTCGGATTTTCCGACGGATTTCCGCGGATTTCCGACGGATTTTCCGAACCGTCACAGAAAGTTGATTTTTGAACTCAAAACTTGTTTCGGCCATAAAAACTTCGTTTTAAATCGAAATTCGGACTTTCAAAAGTCAAAATTGAATAGAATTGAATTTCCAATAACATAGAAGTATTAGTTTTCACAAATTAAAACATTTGATAGATCAAAACTTCAAAATACTCAAAAATCATATCTAGAAACTCAGATCTACGCAATATTATCGGTCAAAACCAAAAGTGCTATATACTAAAGATGTTAACAATTTAGAGGAGCATATTATAGAACAATAAAACTTTAATTTCTATGGAAAATAAAATTATAGCATGGTCATGTCACTTTTGAGCAAGATGTACTTGCCTAGGTTTTAGCAACCAAGCCTAATCTTCCACTCTACCACCAAGAGGGGTTCCGAAACCACACTCTAGGCCTCAAGGCCAAGCCTTCCTAAGCTTGAGGAAGAGGGAAGAGAGTGAAGAGGAAATGGTGAAGGAAAGAAAAGAGAGAGGAGAGAGAAACTCATAGGATATATATAGAAGGGGTGAATTAATCTTAGCCGTTGGATCGTGATCCGTGTCAAAATTCTAGATCAATCCTAGCCATTGAAAGAAAACCAATTGTCCATTGGATAATAGAATGCATCTACACTATTCACGAAAATATCTAAATACTATTCATCAAAATATCCAAAACACTATTCATGAAAATATCGGAAACACTATTCACGAAAATATCTGAAATCGAAAATATCTAAAATGTGGAAAAATCTGTCCGGGCGACATGCCGTCGGTATACTCCGGTACACCATCGGTATGTCGGCCAAGGAAAATCTATATTTTGGAAAAAATTTAAAGCGTTCCAAAAACCGAGAAAATACGAAATGCAATACAAAATACGTATCCGTATATAAATACCGATACTGTGAGACGAGTCTCACAACTCTCCACAACTTAGAAAAATTCCGTCCTCGGAATTTCCTAAAGCCAATCGAGCAAAAAAATACACATGCTAAAATAATGTAAAATCATAACACATTAAAAGAAAACATCCCGTGTACAAGTGATATTTGAGATACATAATTTAAATAAATGCGGAAAAATAAATATATACATATATAATACAAGAAAAGGAGGCATATGAAATAATATACCCCTGAGTCAGTTGAGTAGGGATTCGTCCTCGCTTGCCTATGCTGACTCACAAAGTGGACAAGGGTCAAGTTTCGAAGTAAGTCGGTACCAATGACTTAGTCGAAGACATGACTCTAATCCAGGACGCACCTACGTAGTCGGGATACATGATAGATATCGTATATCACGAGATACGGAGGCAGATGAGTGGTACGAGAAACTCGCTTTCACTCGTCGAATATGTCGAGGCGACCAATGTACTCTAAATGTAGGTAGAATACAAGACCGTCAACAAAACCCAAGAGTAAGATAAACTGAAGGAATGCTCAAAATCTCACCTACAATCTGACCGCCCTCGGCCAACAGCTCCTGCAAGCTCATGTTGAAAGCCTGCCCACGCTTCACGGGTACTCGTGTAGTCTGTTGCTGGCTCGGTCCTTCCTGCTGGGCTTGGGCATACTGCGCTGGACGCTGGTGGTGAAATTGCTGGGACTGCGTCGGAAGCGGGCGCTGAACATAGGATCGTGCTGACTCTGCTGGTCCCCTCTGACCCTCAATCACCAATGACACTGGGGCAACTGATGAAACCTCTGGACGTCTACGAGGACAAGACCCAACCATATGATCAGATGCCCCGCATCCGAGACACTGACCGTTGGCCTTCCTGCACTGGGCCCTGGTATGTCCTGGCTTTCCACAGTAATCACATCCTGGCAGACCTGACTGTCTGGACTGCTGTACTGATGCCACTGTCGGGGCTGATGATACTGTCTGACGAGGAGGTCGATGATCTGAAGTTCTGACTGCTGGAGCTGGGGCTGAGGACTGAATGGTAATGCCCCTCATAGTCGAGTGTGACCTCTTCTGACCTCCGGTCCTTTCTGCTATCCTCTGACTGGTCATCTCCAAGGATCTGGCTGCTCTCAGTACTGTATCATAGGTGTCATAAAAATGGCCTACCATAAGCTGTTGAAGCTCCAAGTGCAAGCCCTGCTCGAACCTCCGAGCTCTATCACCATCGGAAGCTACCATGTGTGATGCAAATCGACTGAGCCTACTGAACTCTGCCGCATACTGATCCACGGTTCTCGTCTGCTGACGAAGGTTGATGAACTGTTGTTGAAGCTGGAACTTGGCTGAGGTGTGGAAGAACTTCTCCTGGAAGCGCTCCCGAAATGTCTCCCAACTGATAGGCCTAGGAAGACCCATCTCCTGTGCTGCCCACCAGTCGCGGGCAATGTCTGATAACTGCAGCTTCACCACTGCTACCTGATCCTCAGCTGGAGTCCTAGCTGCCTCCAAAATAGCCTCGGTGTCCTGAAGCCAAGAATCAGCTGATACTGCGTCTTCGGTGCCGAAGAACTGAGCTGGACGCAGGCGACTAAAGTCGGATGCTGAGTTGTGACCACGACGTCCACTCGCCTCCAAAGCTACTGTAACGCCCTGGCAGAGGGTGTTGTTGGTATGGTCCCTGGCCCTGCTGCAACTGCTGGTACAACTGAACCACCTGCTGCTGGATCTGAAGCTGATTCTGATGTTGCTGTTGTTGTGCCTCCATCATGCCCCGTATCATCTCGAGTAGGGCATGCTGGTCTACCTGGGCTGGCTGTACTGAAGGGACTGACGGAGCTGGCTGAGCTGACTGAACAGGAACAGACTGAGCTGCCGACGGATGCTGAGATTGTGCGGGATTCTGATTCTGCGGAGGAGGGGTCTGATCATGACCTTCCATCTGAGCTGCCTGAGATGGCGGAGCAACTGAACCTTCGAAAGAAGAAGTAGGCGGTGTGTCCCTGAAAGATAAGGACACGAGGTATCAATAATGGACATGAATAGAACAAGGATATGTCAATCATGTTTACAGTTCAAGGAAAACGAGAATGCGATAAGCAAAGGGAGATCAAATGAAGACAAATATAGGATTGAGATTTTAACAAGATGAATCCCCCACAAGTCTGAAGACAGACCTGCATGGGCCACCAAAAAACCCTGTCACGCCCCAGAACCAGAATACTGGAGATCGAGGGCGAGACAAAGCCAGCTACGTGTATTAGAGTACGCCAGCACCCCAATATACGATAAAAGCTGTCTAGAAGACAAGTGGGAAGACTCTAGCATGCCACTGACGACTCCTATGGTCGAACAAATCCTATCTCAATCCAACAACAACGAGTATCAAGAGTATATCAAATATGAAAGTAAAGAGGCGTCCCAAAATACTATATCATACATGATCATGAAGCTAGTGAATACAAAATGCTACACTAGCAAAGTACCAATATACATGATCACTATATCAGTCTAGATCTAATATAATACATCATGTTGACCGAAGTCTGAGAAAGTCTCAAAATAATAGGGCTAACACATGCCCTAGCTAACACCACCAAAATGAAATGAACCGCAAGTGGTAAGAAGAGGGAACCCACTCGCGAGGAGGAACAACCGCAGATCTAAGCAGGCGGCGGGTCATCCAGAGAAAGGTATGGAGAATCCTCGGGCTCCAGCGGTAAATCTGGCCAAACAAAACCAGTGGGGTCAGGCCCCAAATAGCAAGTACCACAAGGAAGCTCAAGGTGCACGACAAAACCCAACAATATCACAATAACATAATGACAGAAGAAAATAAATACGGGTCGAGAGTAGTGCGGTACCAATGCACCAATCTCAAGAATATAAATGACTGAATAGAATTACTGAACAATATAGCTATGGAACAGAATAATCCGATGAGCAACAAAGGGTTTAGGAACTACTAGGAATCGGAGCTACAACCCTTAAACCAAACAAGGACCGGGGTTACAGATCTTTTCCCTAGCAGAACTTAGCCTCTGGCCACTCACCGACACAAGAGCATATAAGGTAACACACAATCAAAAGTGCACGGCCAATCATTACCTACGGCTTGCTATCATTAACTAGCTAGGGTTATCACAATCCTAATTACTAGTATGCAAGTTGAGGAACTTCACTACCACCTACGCTGCAGTAACTCGGATGGCCAAGGGGGCGACGACGGTAGAAGAAAAGAAATAAAATCAACCAAACAATCTCAATCAATAGTAGATAAACATCTACTCCAAAAATGAAACATATCAATAGTAGATAAACAACATCTACTCAATAACATATCAATAGTAGATAAACATCTACTCAATCAATAGTGGACAGGGGCCCACGCCAATCGGGGTTATCCCTGCCACTGTGGGGGCCCATAGCGATCCGAGTATGCGGTAGCATGAAGTGTCCTCCCCTCCCAATGATCTATATGAGTTTACTAGTCAATTACCTATAACATTCGTTTTTAATTCTCAAGTCGTGGACACTCAAGAATCGTCCTATAATGACGAGCCATGGGTACAAGTCATTTGCGAGATATCTCTGGCAAATGTTCTCAATACACATTACGCGCGATACAATAGACAATACTCACACTCGATTGTCCATTGCCAAGATGCAAATAGATTAACATTCAACAAGTTAAATCCACGGTGTCAATAAAGAACATGCGATCAAATCTTAATCTAGAATTCAATCGAGAAAATCAGTACATGTGTGCGCTACTACGAGCCACTAAATCGAGCTAGGCATATACAGTAATCTGGAGTGCACCGTAACAGGCCACTATCTATAATCTGGACATAGAACAATACGTGAACATAAGCATGTACCATGTATATAGAGTGTACAATCATTCTTTAACTATCCAAGGTCATCTAATCATGTTAAGAGTCCATTACAATCGAGAAACAATCAAAAATGGACAAAAACGGGCAAAAACGGACAAAAACAGCCTAAAATAGCCTAACCGGATTATCCGGCGGATTATAGCGGATTTCCGGCGGATTTTTCGGATTGAAACAGCAAGTTTTGTGGTGCAAGTTCGGATTTTCCGACGGATTTCCGCGGATTTCCGACGGATTTTCCGAACCGTCACAGAAAGTTGATTTTTGAACTCAAAACTTGTTTCGGCCATAAAAACTTCGTTTTAAATCGAAATTCGGACTTTCAAAGTCAAAATTGAATAGAATTGAATTTCCAACAACATAGAAGTATTAGTTTTCACAAATTAAAACATTTGATAGATCAAAACTTCAAAATACTCAAAAATCATATCTAGAAACTCAGATCTACGCAATATTATCGGTCAAAACCAAAAGTGCTATATACTAAAGATGTTAACAATTTAGAGGAGCATATTATAGAACAATAAAACTTTAATTTCTATGGAAAACAAAATTATAGCATGGTCATGTCACTTTTGAGCAAGATGTACTTGCCTAGGTTTTAGCAACCAAGCCTAATCTTCCACTTCACCACCAAGAGGGGTTCCGAAACCACACTCTAGGCCTCAAGGCCAAGCCTTCCTAAGCTTGAGGAAGAGGGAAGAGAGTGAAGAGGAAATGGTGAAGGAAAGAAAAGAGAGAGGAGAGAGAAACTCATAGGATATATATAGAAGGGGTGAATTAATCTTAGCCGTTGGATCGTGATCCGTGTCAAAATTCTAGATCAATCCTAGCCATTGAAAGAAAACCAATTGTCCATTGGATAATAGAATGCATCTACACTATTCACGAAAATATCTAAATACTATTCATCAAAATATCCAAAACACTATTCATGAAAATATCGGAAACACTATTCACGAAAATATCTGAAATCGAAAATATCTAAAATGTGGAAAAATCTGTCCGGGCGACATGCCGTCGGTATACTCCGGTACACCATCGGTATGCCGGCCAAGGAAAATCTATATTTTGGGAAAAATTTTAAAGCGTTCCAAAAACCGAGAAAATACGAAATGCAATACAAAATACGTATCCGTATATAAATACCGATACTGTGAGACGAGTCTCACACAGAGACTCGGAGAGTCACCACCGCCACCAAAGCTCTCTCTCTTCTCTCGCCCTCTCTCTCTCTCGCGGCGGCGCGGCCTCGCCCTCTTTCTCTCTCTCTCATTCTTCAGTGCCATGTCCGGATCTTCATTTTAGGTATTATTTCTTCTTCGATTTATTAATTTCAAGTATTTTCCTATGAAATTCGTGCTTCACTGTTTTTTTTTAATATTTATGATTGATTACTTTCAAGCTTCATTTTTCCTTCTTGGATGAAGCTAACTTTTCTATTAAATCATTTTTTTGTGCAGTGCTCATTTGAACTTTGAAGGCTGATTTGATTTTGAAGCTTGCCCTTTCGGATCTTCATTTTAGGTATACTTTTCTTCTCCGTTTAGTTATTCTCAGTAAATCTATGACCACTTAGTTTGATATATCAACTTTGGGGGAGTTTCCTTCTTTTCCTGTTGATGTAATTTGTTCTTTAAGGTGGATTTTGGGTTCTATATCTTAGATTCCCCAAGTGTATCAGAAATATTTAGAAAGAAAACTTTGACTATATTCTGCAAATTATAACAATCTCTGAATTCTCTAAACAAATTATACTGCATACGATATATGGTTAATGACATGTAAATTTGTCTGGAGCATATTCTTATTGGTTCGGATATTACCCGATATCCGTTAAAGTTATCGGTAACGGATACGGGAGCGAATAATCCCATCCGATCGGATATCGGATGGTTAACGGATATATCCGATAGCTATCGGTTCGGATGTGGTAATACCAACATCCGACCGATAAGCTACCGTTGACAGGCCTATATCAGTTCAGGGGATCATTATTGATCCCTAAGACTCTTGCTTGTACATACAGAGAGGCTAGAGTTCGGCAATGCTAATCTACGTACCCTTCTCACGAGGCTGAGCCTGCGACGATGCTGGCATGTGAGGCGAAGCCCGATAACGTTATAATGGCCTAGCCCACGAGGCTAAGGGGAGCCTTGATTGGATGTCAGTCTAGGGGTCGTGGTGGACCCCTAAGACCCTGCTTTATGCCAATGACCGTGGCTAAGGGTGTGTTTGGTAGGAGGGAAAAGTGGGAGGAAGGAAAATAAAGGAGGGAAAAGTGAAGAAAAAGATTCATTTTCTCTTGTTTGGTATGGAAGGAAGGAAAAGTGGAGGGATTACTTTTCCTTCGTAAACTAAGAAATCCAATCCCCCAAAAGTGGGAGAAAAAGTGGAAGAAAAAGTGGAGGCTTGTATTAATTAACAATTATACCCCCATATGAATTATTATTTAAAAATTATTTATGAAGTCAAATGGTAAATAAGTGTTTTTAGTCGATGGTAGAATTGGTAAATCCTATATTTTTACTTTCTTTCCTTCCACTTTTTCTTTCATACCAAACAAAGAAAAATTGCATCTCTTATCTTTTCCATCCTTGCTACCAAACACAAAGAAAGAAAATGATCTTACCTTTCCACATGGAAGTAAAATGAATCCTTATCTTTTTCCTTCATTCCACTTTTCTATCCTTCCTACCAAACACAGTCTAAGCCTGCGATGGAGGCTAGCCCATGAGGCCAAATGATGGCATGGTCTACAAGTCCGTACGAGAAGTCCCGAAGGACTGTCAGTCTAGGGATCATGATGGCTCCTTGAGACAGTCTGCTTGTGCGAACGACGTGGCTAAGCCTTCGACAGAGTCGGGACTCGGGATTATATATGTTTTCCTGTTATCCAGGAGCAACTTTTTTTTAAGTTTTCATCCCTAGTATCCTCTCCCCAATCTTATTATGTTATCCTTGTGGGGGTACATGATAAGGAAATAAAAGATGGGGGTGGATGGATGTAGCTTGCGCACTTGTCCTTCTCATATTAAGGGCTCACTCACGCACTCTAGCTCTAACCACCGGATGTAGCATGATCACCCAGACCCCTCCTCCTCCTCCTCTTGCTCCAGTCAGTCCCTCCTGGGCTACTACTAGTAGGAGGAAATGGGAAGTGATCATCACAGGGTCAGCGGGGAAGGACTCGTCTTCTAGAAAGGCCAATCTGCACGCCAAGCGCAAGGAGAGGGTCATGCTGCCGGTGCACACCGGCGGCCACGGAAGGGCGCCTCTCCATATAAGCGAGTTCCTCAACCACCCGTCCGGAGTGGAGTCCCTGCTCAACACAAGGACTCTGCAGAGCTTCCAACCCATCGACTCCAACACCTACAGGTTACTGCTTACCTCTCACTAGGTTCTCGGGACCACAAGCTTTGGCTACTTGAGCTTAGGCTATTTTTTTTAAGAGTAATGCTATATGTACCTCCAAAATGTACCTCCTCCATGTTCCTCCGCCACATAGCACCGCCTTATTGACCCAAACAAATAGAGGGGTTAGGGGGAAGACATAAGCCAATGGAAGAGGGCCACGTGGCGGAGGGACATGGAGGAGGTACATTTTGGAGGTACAAAGTTACTCGGCCTGCCCAATTTTTTAATATTTATTTACGAGTTTGCCACTCAAAAAACTTGTTCGGGGCTGTCCAAAATTTTCTTTTGGACTGTTAGAATTTTTCACAATCCTACCAATTTACTGGACTGCCAAAATTTTTGAAAAAAAGAAAATATTATGTTATCATTAAGGCTGTCAAAATTTTGGACAGTTATTCCAATAGGTTGGACTGTCAAATTTTTTGCCAGCATGTTATCTTTAGGACTGTCAAACAATCATTGCAATAGATAGGACTATCAATTTTTTTGACAATCTTAAAGATAACATCGGTGGATTAGGGTTTCGAGCTCTTCGTTGGCCGGGCGTCGGCCGAAAAATTCATGGAAGGAAGAGGAGATCAAGAAGAATGGATTTTAATGTCGACCCCGACTACCTCTCCACCACCACCACCGCTGCCATCATCCCCCGCTTCTCCCCCGACCACCTCTTCGTCACCATCACCGTCTCCGACTGCTTATTCTCCGACCACGTGTGGCTGCTTGAGGGGGATCAGGAGCTGCGCGGAGGAGGTGGAGGACGAGAATAAGGGGATCCGGATACGGAGGGAGGATTGGGGGGTGGAGGGATTTTGAAGAGAGAGTGAGAGAGTGAAAGTTAGAATGTTTGGGTTGTGGGGGGAAGGGCAGCCACTAGTAAGTTTTTGGTTGCCCTGAGTAAAAGTTCCTCAAAACCGTGCTAGTCCCGATACTGGACTAGCCCCGAGTAACTTTTGTAGTGCCCCGATAAATTCTCTTTCTAAAATTGAGTTTCTATCCTACTTGGCATTGTAGCAGAGTTTCTACATAGACATTGCACCAAAAAAACACTTTCCAATGTTTCTCAATCTCTATCATACTTGTAGTTGTGGTGCTGCCTAATGTTACATGGAGAATTTAATGATTTAGTTTAAAAGTGGGGCCCAACATCAGCACCAGGTAGGATGGAAATTGGGATATAAATCACTCATAGGGAGAACTTTTGTTAGAGCCTCTACCCACCTGGTAAGGAACTGGAGCATTTCGAACTAGTCCAGCCATAGATTAATGCAAGAATTGAAGAAGGAAGTAGAATATGGGGAAAACGAAGATGTAAACTAGGATTTTGTATTGATTCTGGAAAATGTAAAGTAACAACAAAGACAATTGAAAGAGAAAAAGGAAATGAAAACATTCGTCCATCAATTTGACATTCTTTTACTGTTCTTCTCTATTTATAACAAGAGCTAGCTTACAAACTGACTTCTTAACTGACTAACTGACTACCCAACTAATTCCTAACGGCCTACATTGCTTTCCAAGCTTCCCTCTGATGGCTGCACTGCATTAAGAAGCTTTGTATCAAGCCTGATACTGCCTGATACTCTGGCACCCAAGCTTCACTGTAACTGCCTGTAGCTTCATTGCACTGCCTGTAGTTGCATGTACACTGCCTATACTCCTCTTCACTACTGCCTACTGCATACTGCTGCACACTACCACATAAGAAACCTTCACACTGATACTCTAGTTCACTGACACTATAGTTCAGTCCTCACAGATTGGGCCTGCATCAATTTCTTTTTCCCCTAAAAAGGGTTTCTACCATAAAAATAGGGGAGAGAGGAACTTCCGTTGTAACTCCCATTGCCTTGGAGGTATTGGCTCGTTGGGGTCAGACCATCTGTGTTTATATATTTATCTGAGAGAAACATCTGATTATACTAATAAACATTTCCAATTTATAGCATGAAGTACGTAAAGAATTTAAAATTTGATATTAAGCTTACCGAGCTACACTTTCTGTTCACGACAAGGCTAGCTTGTAAAGAAGCTCAATGGCAGGATGGAAAACATAGTATTCAGTAGGGTAACATATGTAGAAAGAAAATAGGGGGTGGTATTGGAATCACAAGGCTACATGCAAGGGCGGAAACATGATTTTAGTTTATTCCGGACTGAACTTAAGACATCATGATTTTTTTTAACACAAAAGTTATTTACTTAAATATTAGTTAAACTAACATTCAACACTTAATTTCTTAGAATGCCATCATAATCCAAATGTGTGAATCAAATATCATTTTTCAAAAATTGAGTTTTTAGTAAAGACTTACTTTTTCAAATAACTAAGCCTTTAGTCCACTAGCTTAGGTTTTAGGCTTAATTTTTCAAAAAATTGGGTTTTTAGGAACTAAAGGCTTAAATTTTTGTGGGTTTTTAGGCTTGTGACAAAAATTGGGCTTAGTGTTAGTGGACTACTAAGGATTTAGAGGTCTAGTGGGCTAAGTAGTGTTTCTTTTCTTTCCCTTCACTTACAGCCCACCTTAGCCCACTAATAGCGGTTATGCAATGAAACCAATCCGGAAATTTATTATTGGTGACTCTCTTTGAACTACTTAGATAAAGAACATATAGGTATGAGTTTGTCGGATATGATTGTAGATTTTGAGGATTTACGTTTATTTGTACAAAGACGAACTCTTTTACAATACTTTCCTATTTCTTTAGTCCCACCTGAATTGGAGAAAAGAAAGTTAGTGGCTATATGATTGAAATTTGAAAGTCTACTTTGATAGTTCAAATGAAGTGGTGCTAGGTGTGGGTGGGACTCATCATAGGTGTGTGTTCATGTGCGCGGCCAGAAATATCCCCAAGTAGGGGGAAAGCCTCTGGTTTGATCCCTGGATGATATATTCTTCAAATGTCCCTACTCGGCTACTCAACCTACATATGGAAGCTTTCTAGAATTTTTTTTTTTTGAGGAAGGAAGCTTTGAAGATTGAAATTAAGCAGCAACTACAAGAGAGATTGCTCGTAGTAAAGTAAGTGAAGGAGCTTGTTTGTCATAACAAGAAGAGTTTCAAGCTTCCGTTCTTATGAGGGTGATGCTATAGAATTGCATGAGACTATGTAAAAGAATCAAGAAGGATGTTGCTACAGTTATGTCCAAAGAAAAAGGAATACTACAAAGCATAAACCACATACAACCTAGGAACCACAGACACTCCAAAACCATGTCACATCATGTTGAACACAAATCAGACACGAGACAAACCGTCCAACCATTGTCTGTGTCATGTTGCAGTGTCCTTATCGTATTGTGTCATATTTGTGTTCATGCAACACCAAAACCCAACATGGAATCAACTAATTCTACCAACATATGTATCCTCAACCCTGAGCCATACCACTTTATATGTGTCGCAACGATCAGAGGTATCGGCAAGTTTACCGAAATTATAAAATTGCCACTCCTTTATAGTAACATTAAGTTTCTGGACAAGGGTATATACCAACCTGACTAGAGTACTATCTGTCCCGACTCCTGAGTACAATGTAGGCAGCAACGAAACAAATTTCTGACAATGTTTACTCGCTTGTAAAAGTCAGAATGATAATTGCATAGAGGATATCTAGACCAAGGTTCAGAATCATTGTTCTATTATCGGTTTCAGGCCCTCCCTGAGTATCGATTTTGGTTATTTTGATATGGTTTAGGTGGTTTTGAGGTTTCTGTTCTGACTCTCCAACAGATACAACTGAAACATATTGATTTAGGCCTTATTTAGAATTAGAACCTTGCTTTAGACTCGCTCCTAATATGTTTAGGCCGGCTTGGAGACTTGGGTTGCCCGAGCCGGAGCTTATATTGGTTGCCCCTTGATCCTTTTTGTGGGATGGATCCGGGGTGGGTGGGGGGTGGGGGGGGTGGGGAGGGGGGAGTTCACCTGCGACCCGACCTCTTGCAGTTCACATTGGACCTGGAGGTTGCCCTAAGAAGAGAGGGGTTGCCCAAGCCCAAAGTCCTGTCGAGCTTATCCCTAGGCCGGCCACATTGAGGAGATTGGCATGGGTAATGGACATTACGTACCTTCTTGCAGTTTATCGATCTACTTTGTTGAATTATTCTCATGCAATGGTTGCATTCTCTGTAGGTGCAATCTTCACCCGATTCAATTTTTGAAGTTTGAGGTGGCTCCTGTATTGGAATTACAAGTGATACCAACAAGGGAAGATTGCACGGTCGAGATGTTGTCTTGCAAGGTGAGTTCTACTAAATCTAGCTTCAGAAATTGTCGTTCCACTTTGACTTAATGAAAGAAAACCAAAAGATGTGCTGTTGTTTGCTTAGTTATTGCATCAGTTGATATAAACAATGCATGATTGCAATGGCAATCAAGTGTCGTGGCTTATAGTAAGAAGACAGAGATCCAAGACGGTTAAAACTGAGATTATGTTATTTGGTGGAACTCTTTGACATGAAAAAAAAAAAAATCAATTGTTGTTTCATCTTTCTTCTTGCTCTCTCCTCTGCTTGTGCAACTTTAGCGGGGGACATGCAGCCAAATAAGATCGTAAAGTAATTGATACGCATTCCGTCAAGTTCAAGAAACTTTTCTGTTCTTTCAAATTTATTGGTTATCCAGTTGATAACATAATAACATGTTAATAATTGTGCTAGATTTCTGATATACTACCATGTTGAGTAATTCCATTTTCCTGATATACTACCATAAATCAATACTCATCCCTAGTATTCGTGAGATGAATTGTACATGCCTAATGCTCATAGTCAGATGCATGATCTTGCTAGACATGGTTAGAAATCGAACTCATTATTCTTTTCCTCGCCACAAGATGCTGTTAGTACTGAAAATTATTTGAACTCCGTAATGTCATCACGAGATATCAAAATTGTTTTTATAAATAGATAAATCATTGTATTTCTTTTTTCTGTCTAGACTATGGTTTCCTTATTGATTTAATTTTCCCAGTTTGTGGGGACAGAAACATTGGAACAACAAAACCAGCTTTTTTCAGGTACATTCAGAAACCTCATTGTGGTCTTTACTTTCTACTGTAAATCATTGCATTTTCAAGTAAATTAACCTTTCTATATGCAATAAGCCACTCCTTTCACTTGTTCATGCTTAAAACGTCTAGTATCATCGTATCTCCGATAAACTGGTTTTTGATGATTGTCAGATGTTCAGCCATGGGTGTGTATGTGATAATTTATGCTTTTTCTTGTTGGTCTGGGAACCCACTTTTTTTTTTCCTTTACATGTGATCTTCGGAGATGGGTACCTTGTTTTGGATCTGGCAAAACACCTCGAGTAAGATATGGAGCTGCAGTATGTCTGCGCGTAGCACAAACTAACCAAATATTAACTACCAAATATAAAATCCACATCCTGCCATGGATTTTGCATCTTCTCTTACTTCATGTTCCACTGTTGCATAGTCTAATCTATATGGTTTGGTAAGGATGGCCTATATATATGATATCCTTACATGTATAGATGATACAAAATTACAAATATAATTGTCTAATTAGCATCTGGGTAGATATATATTGATTTACCTAAGGCATGGGAAGCTTGGTTACTTTACTCTTTGGCTTAATGCGTCGTAAAGATGAATGCAATATTCCTTATAGAAAATTGTATCATCTTGTCTCTTCATCTAGACTATTTACAGTCAAGGAGAACTTGGATGGTACTCCTTTGTTGCATGATCTTAAATTGCATATTCAAATGGTAGGTTGCCTATACCTGCCTAATGGCTGCCTAGGTTTTATGGCATGACTTTGTCATTCCCATAGCTATCATGGCTAGGAATATAACACCAACGAAGGCTGAAGTCAGATCCACAACCGTTCACAAAAACTTTGTCAATATATAAGGGGAAGCTTGGTTACTAAGAAAGTTGATTCATGATTCGGATCCTTCATGAAGTTATTGTTCTTGGTACTTGATTTCTGCATGAGTTCCCTCTCAAAATGACTAGGACTTAGAGCATCTCCAACCCTATTGTCTTGTTAAGTGTTGTGAGTCTTAGGTGGCTCCTATGTGGCATGAGCCACAAGACAATGTCTTGTTTATGTGGCAAAATTATATCTCAAAAGACAATGAGATAGAAAAACTCTCTCCAATACAAAAGTATTGAGAAGACAATAAAAAGTATTTTTTCCAACTTCCAAGGCAACTTTTAAGACAACTAGTCATCTTCTTTCTTTTTTCTAATATTTTTTATTCATAATTGATGACATGGAAGAGAAGACATTGTCAAGTGCACTGTCTAGAACAAGACAATCAACTTCACAATGTCTTCTTTAATTTTTGCCACATAAGCTTCACAATTGACTGGACAATTGCATTGGAGAAGAACTTTTGAATAAAATTTTGTCATTCCTATGTGGCATTAACTTTTTTCCAAAGTCACAATAGGGTTGGAGATGCTCTTATTTCTTTCAACTTCTGCACATGAATAAGACAACCTCCTTTCTAAAAAATAAGTAAATAATTAATCCATGGTATACACGATATATTTCAGTATCTCAATCAAGTAATATATGCAAATGAGTAGATGATGAAGTGATTAGAACCTGTTGATATCGAGAAGCACCAGATGCCACATATTACTAATAGAACTGGATTGTCATTCCTACTCTAGAGATGCTAAAGAAAAATCGGTAGGGTAAGCTGAGGGCCAAAAACAAAGCAGAACTGGAGTCTCCGTACTAAAATAAGAGCTCTTGTGTTCAGATTAACTGGAAGTTCGGTTTAGAACCAGAAGCGATCCAGATACAGAACCGGAAGCTTCATGTTCCGTTCTAAAATATGTAGGTAATGCTAAAAACCGGGACAGTTCCTATAAACAAACATTTGGTTCTAGGAAGATCTGTGGGGTATAACAGTTGTAAATCTTATGGTTGTGGTAAACATTTCTGGATTTGTCAGAGTGTCTCTCAGTTTTAACTTCTTTTTCTGCAGCATTTATGAGAAATCATATAACATGGGAAATGGATGATTCTGGACCATATTTGGAAGTTGATGTTACTTTGAGAATTGCTCTTGAGGTATGTCATTTTCTGTTCATCAAATATGAGATGTAAGAAATAGGCAATTAATATTTATTTTTCCAATAGATCTCCTCTTCTATTATTCCTTTTTCTTGCATGAATATTATAAATAATTGTTAATTCTTCATAACTTTCATGTATATTCGCAAACTGATCCCCTAATTACGAGACTCTAAAGTTACAATAATTCAGACGTTCCTGAACTTGCACGTAAGTTTGTTTATGTATAAAATTGTTGTAGATCCCATTTTAAAACACTTGAGAAAAACCGACTACCTCTATTCTAGTTTCGATTATTTTCATGTACTCTTCACTTAGCACTCTTTAACACACTTGCAATTCCGTAGAGGAGCTCCAATGGAGACATCAAGTGGGGGCATCAAATGGCATAACTGCCATTTTAATGTCTCAAAATCGCAAATTTACCACTCCAATGGAGACATCAAATTTGGTTCTCCAACAGTGGATACATTTTTCGTTCCAGAGAAAAAAGAATTTGGTTCTCCAACCTCTCTCCAAATGTCATTTTGATATCTCAAACGCCAAACTCACCACTCCAATGAAGACATCAAGTGGGGCATCAAATTTAGTTACTCATTTGATTACTTGGGTTGGATTATGCGACTTTATTGAGACATCAAACGGGGTATCAAGGTATTGTAGCAGTAATCAAATGGGTGTTTTGATTCTTCATTTTGATGTTTAGGGTGGGAGAGAGCTCTAGTCTCTACACTACTGCTCTCAGCAATCAACACGGCTAGACTTGAGTCAAGTAAAGTAGCTGCAGGTCCCCGGACCGGACAACAGGGAGCTGCATCTTCACGAATAGAAAGTGAATTTGCAAGAAAATATAGCTAAGATCAGTTTGCAGGCAACCAAATAACCCCTTACTAAATTTGTGAAGTACATATCTGACAAGTACCCAAGTTTCAGAGAATTTAAGATATGGACTTGTTTGATGGAGTAGGATATATACTGTAGCTAGAGGTGTCTCAATTTGTGGAATTCTTGTCAAAGCTAGGCTGCAAGTTTCAGGGATCTAATTCATCCTTTGAAAATCACTAAACCGTGTCAAAATCATCGTATGGGCAGTAGACTTTTTGATATCTTCGGAAATCACGACAATATTTTGTCTTCTGAGTGAAGCATATGTTGAGGACGTTCTTTTGAACCTCTAGTGACATCTTGCTCACTTTCTTCCTGGTTTTTGTATTTGTTTTGTTTACATTACACTGCATGTTTATAAATGTTTAGTGATTATTGTATTTGTTATGTCATTTTTCTAGAGTACCAATCTCATAACATATCCATTCTACATCATGTAGGTGTTTACAAAACCGTTTAGCATGCTCCCAGTATCAGTGGTAGAAAAACCTGGAAATTTGTAAGTATGTTCCTTTCTTGAGTACATCACAATGTTCTTTAAAGATTTTATGTTTATTAAAGATGTCACCATTCGTACAGCAAAATGCACTTAATTCATGTAACATGCCCGAAATTCATTTAGGGTGCGTTTGATTGCAAGGTGGAAAATATGTGGAAAAGAAATTAATTCCATGGAATTATTTTCCTAGGAAAAAAATTCCATGGAATTTTAAAAAAAAAATCCATGGAAAACTTAATTTGGGTGTTTGATTGCCATTATTTTCCACGGAAAATAGTTATTTTCCATGGAAAATGATATTTTCGTATGGGTTGGACAAGTTTCATTTTCCACCATTTTATATGAAAATATGGAAAATGATAGTTTTTTGGAAAATAATTCCATGGAAAATATAAGCTATCAAACACTACAATTTGTGGAAAATTTGTGATGGAAATATTTTCCATGGAAAAAAAAGCCCAATCAAACACAGCCTTAGAGAATATTAGTATGTTAACTTACTCATACTGAAGTACAAAGTAGAACGTAAATATGTGGAAAATAAATTAATTACGCAGAATTATTTTACTAGAAAAAAATTCATGGAATTTTAAAATTTTCTTATGAAAAACTTAATTTGGGTTTTTGATTGTCATTATTTTCTATGAAAAATAGTTATTTTCCATTAATAATGATATTTTCCTATGGGCTGGGCTAGTTTCATTTTTCATCATTTTGGAGGAAAATATGGAAAATGATAGTTTTTCAGAAAATAATTCCATGGAAAATATAAGCTATCAAACACTAAGATTGGTGAAAATTTTGTGATGGAAATATTTTCCATGGAAAATAAAGCCCAATCAAACACATAATGAAGTACAAAGTAGAACGTAAGACCAAATTAACCTAAAATGATTATCTGACCCCAGGAAACTATTGTAAAACCCTAATGTGCAGTTGTGTTTACGTCATCCAATATCTACAGGGTGATGCAAAGCCTTCTTGACAGGCTAGTGCCGCTACTTGCAGAGCAGCTGCTTAAGGACTATGATGTTTGGGTTGAAGAGCAACTGCAGTTCTCATCAAAAAACTGAGCCTTCTGCTTTTTGGCAGATCTTGCAATTGTTGATGCACCTTCAAATAATCATGTATTCAAGCTAGTCAATAGAGGTGCTTTTATGTTTTCTGTAATCTCCTCACTCAAAATATATGAAATTTTAGCAATCTGAGATTTGATTAAGCTATAAAATGTGTTAAGTAATGCTGTACATTACCTTTGTTTTCTAGCATTGACATCAGTGGTTTCCTAGCATTGTGATCAAAAGGATGTAGGTTGTTCGTTTGGTTTAGTTGGTTTCAACTTTAGTCAAAACCGAATAAACTAACAAACCTAAAAATCCAAAACCGAAATCAAACCGAAATTATCCATAATCGCAATTGATAAATGATTCAATTTGTTCGGTTGGACTACTATTTTTATTGTTTAATAGACCAGCTGCAAATTTAAAATTGTGGTTAAGTTATATTTAGATTTTATAATTTTTATACATATATTTATTGTATTTCAAAATTGCGTCCAAAGTTGGAGTATTTGTTAAATTATCAAAATTTGACCTTATTATTTTTAAAATACACACTTTTAATCATAAAATATGAATAAAATTGAAGATATTTAATAATTGTTCAAGTCTTATACGGTTTATGATTTTGGACCAAAATCCAAAACCAAACCGATTAAGTTTGGACCAAAATCCAAAACCAAACCGATTAAGAAATTTTGTATTTTCAAAATCAAAACCAAACCCATTTTTTTTTCTTTTCAAACCGAACATAATCTCTTACAAACAGACCATAATCTTTTATTTAGTTCAGTTCTCGGTCCAAACCAAATAACGGCTTTGCTTGATGAGCAATTCACATGGAATTCAAATTAGGAGTCTAGCGGATTGATCCTCATGGACAAACATAGTCAGAAGTCGGAAATCATATAAGTATGGTATTATTATATATCTTTCAAGCAACTCTATAGATCTTTAGTACAAATGTACAATTATAGCAAATGGAAATAACTTGAAAGAATGTTACACCAAAACTAGGTGGGCACTGACAAATTCAGTGCCCACTGGAATCATGTTTTCAACTCTCCTACCAGATAATAGAACTGTCGGAGAGTGAGAGGCAGTCAATATCTTCAGTTGCTTCTGCAAGGGTGAACATGAGGCAAGCGAAGTGGAGGGCCCAAAAAGACCTGTGCAATCAGATAACTATGGTATATATCTTTCAAACAACTCTATAGATCTTTAGTAGAATATAGCAAATGGAAATAACTTGAAAGAAAGTTACACCAAAACTAGGTGGGTACTGGCAAATTCGGTGCCCACCGGAATCATGTTTTCAACTCTCCTACCAGATAATAGAACTGACACCTTCCACTAGATTTGCCTGCTGAAATCTTGCCTATCATCCACATCTCACGAGACTAAATAGTGCGCTATCTTCCACTGGGAAGCACAAGAACATCTGAAACTTCGCAGCCTTCTGGGCAGCAATATGGTGGTGGAAGAAGAATTAAAAGCCAAGCCAATACGACCGACCATTGCTATTGTGAAGAGGTGAAGGAGAAGGTTCAGTCACACACCACTCTGTACCATACCTGTCAAAAGGAACCTTGTGAAACAAGAGGGTAGGCAGCTATAACAAAACCAGATTAAAAATGGAACAAAACTAGATACCTTTGTCCGACCACAACATCGCCAAAACTGGGCATCGAGTGTTGAACCTGTTGGTATGCTCAAAGGTTTCCGCAATGGGAAAAACAATGGAAACCTGGTACGAGATAAGCATGTCAGGAGACAGGAAGATTATAGCAGTAATTATCAGAAGTAGAGGGCAGTGAGGTCAAAAGGTGGTACCAGCTAAACATACTTGGTGTTGCTGTGCTGGGTTCAATACCAAGATGTACACCTTTAGGTGGCGTTTGGATGAAGGTTTTGTATTCCTAGAAATCAAGTTCTCATTTCTTTCCCACGGGAAATGAATGCAACATTCCTATACCCATGTTCGGTTAGGTTGGGAATATACGAATATGTAGTCCGAAAAATTCATTTTTTCCACTCCCATGTTTGGTTCGGACTGGAATAGAAATCTTAATTTGTTTAGTTTTCCATATATACCCTTTCATTCATTTCATTATATTATTATTCCTAAATTCAATTGGTGTCATTGAGGATATTACTGTCAATTTTTTTTATAATTAATGCACCCAACCAACATTCCCAGGAAAACAAAAATATTCCCAAGGGGGACTTTGGTTTTACTTTCCTACATATGTGAGAATCTAAAGCGCACCATATTCCCTCCCAATTCCCAATCCCACACTAAGCAAACATTCGTAAGAAATCCAAAAGCTTCCAAAACTTGAACCAAACAGCCCCTAATCATAGCATTGAATAGAACTAGCCGGCAAATCCTAAGCAAATTATTATTATGGACTTGATGCTTAGCTTCAAATATTATGGAAACAATGTGAACAATTTGAAAATGATTAATGCTACAAGTCTGTTCCATTTCACTCAATGTTATAAATTTCGCTAGGCGGGTTCGGAACGCCGAAGGAGCGCCTCTATTATCAACAAGAAGGCAAGAAGTTAGGGGCATATTGTGCACACCATAGAGGATCATGTATCAGTAGGAATCTCAAAACACAACTTTTTGTATGCTATTAAGTCTTCTTATCTCAGAATTCTGGATGAGTAAAAGTAAATACCTAATGAACTCTCACCAAAAGCAAGCCAAATGACAAGCAAGTTCATACAGATTTAGATTGTGTGAAAGTTTGAACTCTAATAGTCTAATTACAGAAAGGAATTAACCACAATCAGGTTTAGATAAGTTTTGTTTTAAGAAGATATACTGCCTGATCCAAAAGTAACAACAAAACCACAGGGAGGAGGGTAGGAGGACTCACTGGTTGTGAAGGAGCAAGCTTTGCCATCCTGTGTAATTTGACAACATAAGCTGTCTCGAAGTGCCCAAGGTTTCTATGTGATTTATCTGGAAAAAAATCAATAGCAATTCCATAAACACACCATCTTACGCAATATGTAAAAATAAAACAGATCACTTTGGCTGAAGAAGGCATACATCATTGTATAACTTTGATGCTGATACTGGTTGTATAAAACTTGTATATCTGAAAAAATTGCAAGATAATTGGTATCATGAAAGAAATTATCCCACAATAACTCTAAGAAACTGACTGGCTGTGACTAGAAAAGAGGAACACACGATGAAGAATAGAAATGTCATCTGGTTTCAAATAAGAGACTTTAAGTGAGGTATATAATGGAAACAAACAATGCTTCCAATGTTAAACCAGCACTGCATCACTATAGGTGAGCTTACTGACCAATCACACATAAGATAACCTAATGGCCATTATGTGACTGGCTAATTGGCCACCATAATAAATTCCAAGACAAATGTTGTAATCTAAGATGAATTAACAAATTTAAGTGAGGTTTCGGCGGAAACAAATTATGCCTCCTGCATCACTATAGGTGGGCTTACTGACCATTCACATATAAAATAGCTTAATTGGCCATTATGAGACTGGCTAAATAGCCACCATAAGAAATTCCGAGAAGAATGTTATGATGTAGGATGAATTAACAAAATATAAGTGAGGTATTTAATGGAAACAAATTATTCTTCCAAAGTAATACCCTCACTGCATCACTGTAGGTGAGCTTACTGACCAATCACACATAAGATGACCTAATTGGCCATTATGCAACTGGCTAATTAGTCACCATAAGATACCCTAAAAAACATTACACTGTAGGATGAACTAACAAAATTTAAGTGTTAAACAGAAAAAAAAAATTCTTCCAATGTAATTCCAACACTGCATCCCTAATCCCTATAGGCGAGCTTACTGACCAATCACATATAATATAGTTTAATTGGCCATTATGTGACTAGCTAATTAGCCGCCCTAAAAATACTATAATGTAGTAAGAATTAACAAAATATAAGTGAGATATTTAATGGAAACAAATATGCTTCCAAAGTAATACTGGGTCTGGCACTGCATCACTGTAGGTGAGCTTACTGACCAATCATACATAAGATAAATAGTTATGTGACTGGCTAATTAGCCACCATAAGATAATTCTAAAAGAATATTATAATGCAGGATTAAGTAAAAAAGTTTAAGTGAAGTGTTTAAGAGAAACAAATTACGCTTCCAAGAAAATACAGGCACTGCGTCACATGGGTGAGCCTACTGAGAGATCACACAAAAGGTGGCCTGGTTGGCTATTATGTGGCTGGCTAATTGGCCACCATACGATATTTCGAGAGGAATATTACAATGCAACTTCCGAGACATTACTTCCTTGACATACATGCTTCCTTGACAAACATGCCCTATTATTCGTTAAGATCAAGGTCTGCTACATAGCTCCAAAATTATAGAATAACTGCCAAATGTTGCCTTCAGAGTATAAAGAATGAATTTATGGATATTCCAAGAAACTTGCTTTGTGCATCTGATGGAAAACACATCATGTCTCCAATGAAGTAACGGCACCACATTACTATAGGTGAGCTTACTGACCATTCACACAAAAAAGATGGCATGTTCGGCCATTATGTGACTGGCTAATTAGCCACCAATATATATATATATATATATATATATATATATATATATATATATATATATATGAACAACAATAAGCAAATAATTTGTGGTGTGTCCATATGCACCAACTGCTGAGTTACTCGTGAAGTAATCAAAAGGAACTGATTTTAATATAGCACTTCTATCTAAACATTTTGGCATGCAACTAATCCAATTCTATTTCGAAACCAAGATTATGGAAGAGACAAGTAAACCTCGACCAAAATAATAATCGTAAAAAAAAAAAAAAAAATTAAACCCCCAACTATGTACATTATAGGTTCTAACCAAAGTCAACGGCTTTCGTGGTCGAAAGCCCCTCCGGACGTGTGGAATGCAGTTATAATTTGATGCAATCAAAAAAGAAAAAGAAAACATACACTACATCAATCAAAAGAAGGAAAAAAAAAAGATGCAATCTTGTAACTACACTTGTAAAATATCATTAGCACGATACAATATAATTGAAACATGCTCTTGTTACTTTTCGTAATAGCTACTCTATAATTTGACATGTTCCAATTTCCATATACATAAACATAAGAACTCTATGAAAAATGGTTTTTTTTTTCGCCCCAATTTTTCAATATAAATATAAAAGAAGTGTTTGTATGAATGAATGAATAAAAAGAAGAAGTGGGTTTCGATGGTACTGACTAGAGGCTAGGAGGAAGTCGAAGCCAGCGGAGAGCTCTGAGAGGAGGCGAGGGACGTCGTCATGAAGGTCCGTCTCGACCACGCAGTAGCTCGAGTCGCTCTTGTCCCCGGTCCTCTGGCCCAGCGGCATCCTCTCTCTCTCTCTCTCTCTCTCTCTCTCTGTCTGTGTGTGTGTGTGTGTGCCAGCCCCAAAGATCCAATCTTTAAAAGAAAGATCCAATCTTTCTTGAATAGAACTCCAGGGGAAGGAGGAAAATAGGGGGGAGGTGCGGCGGCAGAGAGAGAAAGAAAGGGCTTTGGTAGGGTTTAGCAAGCATCACATTGTATTTATAGATGAATCACTACTACTACTAATGTACTGTATTCTTCGGTATAATATAATATAAATATTAATATACAAGTATTTAGCGTATTTCCCAACTTTTAAAAATATATTTCCAAAAAAGACTGACAAAGAAAAGGAAGTCAAATCCCTTGTTAGAATCAACCGAATAAAACTGGTATTATACCCGATTTTTTTCTTATTTTCAGAAACATATAATACTTGTTTATGTTTGACAGATTCAAATCAGTGTAAATTTTAAAATGTAAAGTTTTAAGCGTGTTCTGTATAAATTATTAAAAAAATTGGCATTTTAGTGGGAGGCTCAGACGGATACCACATGTCCCACATAACTATCACGTACCCCTCTCTCTCTCTCTCTCTCTCTCTCTCTCTCTCTCTATATATATATATATATATATATATATATATATATAAAAGGAGGGATCCACATCTTCAATTTTTTGCATTTCAAGTATCTCTATACTATTCACCGTTGGATATTATTTAGGGTGCGGCTATACGCACCCCATGACTTACTTAGCACACCCCAAGTGCTAAGTACACCACATTTTAATTGATTAAAATTAGCATAAATGCTAAGCACACACCACCAAATGACCAAAATATCCTTTTCTATTCTAACCTAAAACCTATCTATCATTCCTAAGCACACCACAAATCATTCTAACCTCTCTACTCTCCTCTTTCCTCTCTCCAACCGGCCGGCCCTCTCTTCTCTCCGATCCCCTCTGCTCCGTGCGACCAACAAGAGTCGTCCCCGTTCAACCCACGACAGTCGGCCACCACAATGGACAGACCATTCTAAGACCAAACCCAAGATCAATCCTAAGATCACTGCTAGGATTTTTCACTTAGGATCACTGCTAGGATTTTTCGAATCCTTTCAATTTGTGTGAAAACGAAAAAAAAAATGAAAAACATTTGGATTTTCACGGTTCTGTTCGAGCCTGGTTTGTCGAGCGCTCGGACTGGAGTTCGATCCACGACAGTCGAACTTCTTTGCGAAGGTTCGACCAAAGATGGTCGAACGAAAAATTAAATAAAAAAACACAATGTTCGACCACAACTAGTCGGACAAAGCTCTATTGTTCGACCATTACACGTCGAACTGCCCTATATATGTTCGACTTTCCTCGATCGAACATGTTTTGTTCAGTTCGACCAGTCGAACAGAACATGCAATGTTCGACAGTCACAGGTCGAGCATGTGGTTATCTGTTCGACTTGTACAGGTCGAACAGATCATGGATTTCGAAAAAAAATTCTCTGAATAAAATCGATTCACAAAGTTACAAAATAAAAAAATGGATAAAATAGGAAAGTAGATTGGGTCTTTGATGTTCCCTTTGTCCCTCCATTATGCTTTCTTCACAACTTCAAACTAAGAGGAATTTAGGATTTTTGGGTTGGAGAAGAGAATGTGGGGTGTACTAAGTAGAGGAAGAAGCTTGATGAAGATTAGAGGAAAGAATAATGTTGCTGGGGGTGTGCTAAGTAGACAGATGGATATTTTTGTCTTTGAACATTAACATATTTTTATAACTTAAGTTACTTGGAGTATACTTAGAAATGCTTGGGGTGTCAATAGCCAGACCATATTATTTAAATCATCTAATCTTAATCATTAATTTGAACCACATATATATATATATATATATATATATATATATATATATATATATATATATATATATATATATATATATATTTGAAGCAATGGGTAATTGTGGCGAACGCTCCCACTGGAAATCGATCTCCTGACCACTCGGGCCGCATGCATCTCTCTTAACCACTAGGCTAGAGGTCATTTGCCACACACACACACACACACACACACACACACACATACATATATATATATATATATATATATATATATATATATATATATATATATATATATATATATATATATATATATATAATTACATTGTTATCATCGAAATATTATGGAAATATTATCGGACAGTCACATTGGTATTAGGAAAACCAATCCAACTCTTTTTGGGTCCAGAAAAACAAAATCCACTGGGGGCACTCTCTTGTCAAATCCACCAGGGTGATAAATCAGCAGTAGGAGTACTCATTAAGCTGATTCGAGGAGAATTGAGCTCTACTTAAATCCGTTCTTAGAATATGTAACTACTACTTTCTTGCATGCGTATCATTGTCCTTAACAATTACCTCGTTGATAATCTCTCCATTAAGGCAACGTTTGGTCTGCGGAATGAAAATGAAATGAAATGAAAGAAAATTGATTATTTGAAAAATTGTAATTCCAATAAAAAAAAATTGGTGTTAGGAAAAACCAAAAAGATTAGGAGAAAAAATAAATCCTTAGAGAAAGAAAATGAATCACTAGGTTGCTGGCAGGAACCATTTCCTCCCCTATTTTTTCTCCTCTTGGAAATCAAAATCCTTGCCTCCTCATTTCTTTTGGCATCCAGACAAAGAAAAGAAACAATGTTCCAATTCCGTAAACCAAATGTGGCCTAAATGTAACAAAACAACAAACTTTGATACATAACTATTTATCTTAACTAATATAATACACGTATTTCATAAATTATTATTAGAAAGACTAAAAAACACATGCTATATTATTCTAATATTTTTAAGACATTCCTTAATTATGCTAAATTTATTATTATGTCACTACTATTATCACATTATTATTTGTATAACTGTATACATATCTGCAAGACTATTTAGAAAAACCAAAGTACAACTCCCGTAATTATCTAACCATGTCACTATTAACTTTAATAAATAATTTTAATTAGTAAACATATGTAATAACATTTTAAAAAAAAAAGTTTCACAGTAAAACTTTCTACTTAACTTTTCTTATTATATAGTAGCAAAGATATACTATGTTATAGGAGTGGAAATGATGGTAATGTACAAAACCTACAACTCTAGAAATTTCCATGTAATTTTCCATAAGTTATTTAAAACAATAAATTACTTATATGCACATATATAAACAAAAGCCCTCCCTAAGAAAAATTATATGATTGTCCTCCCAAACAATATCTTTTATACTCATATAACTTGCAAGCATAAAATGGTTTGGTAAGTAGTAAATTATAAATGTTGAGAGCAAAGTATTCACTACCACATCAAATGGACTTCAAAATTGTATGATAATTATTCACTACCATATCAAATGGACTGCAAAATTTTAAAAACTTACCTTTTGGAGGAAGTAGCCGTCAGAAGAGAAACAAAGATAAAGAATATAAATGGAAGTAGCTTATGTGCTTCGACCGTTTTCCCCTGCTTGCAAAGATAATCCATCAACGTGCTAAACGTTACAACATCTGGTGTGAGCCCTCTATCGACCATCTCTTTAAAGATTCTGTTGGCCTCTTTCCAGCGACCAAGAACCAAATGGCCTCTAATAATGCTATTGTACGTAACGACATTCGGCTGGATTCCCACGCTGACCATCTCCTCGAACAGCTCAGAAGCGCTAGTCATATTTCCTTGTTTGCAACGAGCGTTGATGACTGTATTGTAAGTGAACACATTGGGTTTGGTATTCATTTTCCTGAGTACATCGATTGCCAAGTCCGTGTTTCCGCTCTCGCAGTGACCCTTTATGACAGTAGTGTAAGATACAACGTCTGGCACAAAACCCAACCGAGGCATTTTGTCGAGCAACTGGGCTGCGGCGCTGTACTCTTCTTGACACAGAGTCCGTTGAGTAGAGAGCTGAGGATGATGATGTTGGGAGTCCAACCGCGTCTGAGCATGCATGAGAAGACGGCGAAGGCAAGGTGTACGTTGTTGGACCGGCCGCAGAAGTCGATGAAGATGGCGTAGGTGATGGTGTCGGGGGAGGTGCCAGAACGGTTGAGCTTGTTGAGCAAGGAGAAGATGGTCGGGAAGAAGTTGGAGGAGGAGGATGCTTGGTGGTGGTTCTTACGAGTGACGGAGGTGAAGAGGATGTTGTAGGTGGAGACGTCGGGGATGGGGTGCTTGGCAGCAGTCAATTTGTCGAACAGATGGAGTGCGTCTTCCATGGGGAGGTGCTTCTCCGAGCGACAGCGTTCTCTGACGAGACGCTCTACATTACCACCACGAAGAAAGTATAATGACGATGATGATGCAGTGGGTTTCTTCATTTCTTTCTTCTTTCTTTCTTCTTCAGAGGTGGGTGAGTGGGTGTATGGAACAACGCTCTGTTAGTTACATAGGCGAGCTCTCTTTTTCTTCTTTTTCTTTTTTTTTTTTTCTTTTTTTTGGGCTCTCTCTTATTATTGTGAGAAAGTAGGTGGAGTCATAGGTTTGATATGATTAGAAAAAAAATATTTAAATTATATTTTGATAAGATTAGAAATACAACATACAGCTTTTACTAGTGTATATATATATATATATATATATATATATATATATATATATATAAAAATATATATATATATATATATATATATATATATTTTAAAAAAAATATTATATATATATATATATATATATATATATATATATAAAATATATATATATATATATATATATATATATATATATATATATATATATATATATATATAATAAATTAATTGCATCTTAAAATAGATTTATCAACTCATAATGAACTCCATTGAAGAACCTTCCTTCACAAATTAGATTATCATCTAACAAATTCAATCACAAGTACTCTTTCACGTGCAACAAACTTTTCAAACATAAAAGGTCTATTGCATATAGCTCAGGTATGACATGCAACATATGGCTCAGGCATGCATCATCATAGCCTAAAATATAATGACCAAGAACGTAGATAGTCTCATGTATTTCGTGCCACTTGCCACCAAACCCAGATAACCAAAGGTCATTCCACATGTATAATAAAGGATAATGAGAATAACATAATCAACTATTACAAAGTCTAGACTTAAAGGATTGGTTAACATATCTTTACTTCACAATCACTTCAAATACGTAAGAAAGATACAATAACATAGTATCCATGTTGGGTTTTTGGTTTTTCCTTTAGAAAGGTTTAGTCCCACATCAGAAAAAACAAATGGTTTGTATCTCTATATATTAGCTTTGCTATTATTGGAGATGCACATGTGGTGTGGAGGTGCACATGGGATTGCCATGTGGGGTTATTTTTCTAATAGAAAAAAGGCTAAAATCAACAATGAAAGCATTCATGCTTTTTGCTCTTGGAAAATTTATTTCCATAGGAGCTAAGCCCCGTAGGGGCTTAGCAACTCGGACTCGGACTCGGACTCGGACTCGGGCTCGGGCTCAAGGGCTCATGAGGCGTAATGTGGCGTTTTGTTGGCGCACTTTGTACTTAGCACGTCAGCATCGTTGCTAGGCGCATAGTGCGCTTAAGTTGCGCTCGTTGCGCGAGCCACTTGCGCGACCACGTTGCGCGGCCTGTTACGCGAGCCCAGTTACGCAGCCCAGTACGCAACCTAGTACGCCCAGTACGCGCAGTGTGCGCAGCGTGCGCAGTGTGCGCAGCGTACGCAGCGTGCGTAGAGTGCGTAGGGTGCGTAGGGTGCGTAAAGGGGCTGTGTGCGTAAAGTGCAAATTACGCTGGTGGCACAACTTCCAGCAGAACGTGTCCTTGCATGTTCTGAGCGGTTGCTCCATGTTCGGGGTGGTTACTACCACTTCCCTAACATTGTGCTAACCGGGCAGTTGTTGCAGGGGCTTATATAAGGCCTCCTCCTTCTCTCTCACAGGTTACAGAACTAATACACAAGTAGTAGACAGAAAGTTTACAAGTGCTTAGAGGCTGTAAGAGAGAAGAGAGGAATTGTACCAGCGTTGCATTTTGCACAGGAGTTCAAGTTCATCCGAGGAGTCAGAAGAGCAGAGTGTTCCAAGTTCTCCGACGAACTTGCTGGTTCCTGGAAGCTATTCGTGTGGGACGAATAAAGCTTTGAGCAACGGTGATCATTCACCCCAGCAGGAGTTATTCCATCTTTCGCCAGTCATCTTCTTTGTTGGTATTATCAGGATTCTATTAGCGCACCTTCGGTGAAGTGTTTGCGTTGATATTATCATGATTCTATTAGCGCACCTTCGGTGAAGTGTTTGCGTTGATATTATCAGAATTCTATTTGTGCACCTTCTGTGAAGAGTAGCACTAGTAGAATTTATTTTACGTATCTTCTGTGAAGAGTTACGTTCTGTGCACCTTCTGTGAAGTGTAGCACTAATTGAAATTTCTCTTACGTACCTTCTGTGAAGTGTTACATAATAACGATTGTTTGTACAATTGTTACGAAATTTCAATTTTCCATCGAAAAATTATGCCCCGGCACTAACAATCTCAAAGCTTTAATTGCTACGATGGAAAATGTTAATGTTTCACTCTTCAATTCTGACTTTTGTAAGTTAGAAAAATTTGATGGAGAACATTACCAAGTCTGGAAGAGAAAGGTATATCTCACCCTTCAACTCAAAGACGTAGATCACGTGCTTTTGGAGGAAGAACCTGCTGTTCCAGATGTTGGGTCTGCTGCCGCAATCACCGCGGCTACTAAACTGCAAGCAAAATGGAGAAGGAAAAATAGTATTTGCAGGCTGCTTATCCTGAATGCTATGGAAGATTCCCTTGCAGAATCCTATTCTAAGAAGAATATCGCTAGAGACATATGGGAGTCTCTAGAAAAACTCTACGAAGAAGACAAGAACCGCAGTAAAATATTTGTGGTTGAAAAATATCACAAGTGGTTCTTTGAGGACGAAAAGTCTATGCTGCCGCAGGTGAAGGAGTTCCTGAAACTGCGACAGAAGTTGAAAGACGAGGCGATGCCCCTCCCCGACAAGTTTGTTGTTGGAGGGATTGTCTCAAAGCTCTCCGCTGGGTGGAGCAAGTTCTATGCAAACATGCATAGGAAGAAGCTTGAGATCAGCCTTGAAGATCTCTTGCAGGAAATCTATGTTGAGGACCAGATGCGGGCTCAACTGAAGGTGGACACACTGTCCAAGCAATTGGCTAACGCCAATCTGGTTCAAACCAAGGAACCAAGGGGAAAGCAGGCGGCTTTCCACAGCAAGAAGAAGGACCGTGACAATCTAAAAGTCAAGGGAACTTCTTTCAAGAAAAAGAAGCCAAAGTCTCAAATGCCTTGCTTCAAGTGTGGCAAGAAGGGCCACTTTAAGAATGAGTGCAAAGCAAAGACCAAGCAATCAGAGCAAGGAGAGCCTAGTAAGGTATCTATGATCACTGATGTTGTTGCTGTGATTGCGCAGGTTGATGCGGTAGGGACTGATGCTGACTGGTGGGTAGACACTGGAGCCACCTGCCATGTTTGCTCCAGCAAGGAGTGGTTCACCACCTACACCCCTACTTCTGATGCGGTTATGGTGGCGAACCAGGCACAAGCTGAAGTGCTCGGGATTGAGACGGTGGTATTGAAGCTGACTTCTGGCAAGTCTCTGACGCTTCAAGGCGTGAAGCACATACCTGCTATCGCCAAGAACCTGATCTCAGGAGGCCTACTCTGCAACGCAGGCCTCAGGATGGACATCAATGCTGGCCAGATGGTGATGTCTATCAAGGGAACATATTTCGGGAAAGCTTTTTATACCGAAGGAATGTTCAAGATTCAGCTTGTTAATCAGTCCAATGTAATTAATGTAATTAATGAAGTCACTCATTCTGCTTATACTCTTGAGTTGTGGCATAGTAGGCTAGGACATGTTCATTGTAAATGAATAAACAGAATGTCTAGTCTAGGACTTATCTCCAAATGTGGGGGTAAGGTAGAGAAATGTGAGGTTTGTGCTCAAACTAAGATCACAAGGAAACCCTTTCCTCGGGTTAATCGAAGTACAGATCTTCTGGAGTTAGTACACTCAGATATCTGTGACTTCAAACAGTTCTCTACAAAGACCGGGATGAAGTATTTCATAACCTTCATCGATGACTTCTCAAAGTATGCGTTCGTCTACTTGCTGAAGGCTAAAGACGAAGCATTCGAGAAGTTCAAGGAGTTCAGAGCCGAAGCTGAGCGGCAGACTGGACAACAACTCAAAAGAATAAGAAGTGATCGATGTGGGGAGTACAGGTCTCATGAATTCGTATCGTTCTGCAAAGAACATGGAATTGTCAATGAGACTACGGGTCCGTACTCTCCTCAATCAAACGGAGTAGCAGAGAGGAAGAACAGAACGTTAACAGAAATGATTAACTCAATGTTGTTGACTGCTGGCCTTCCTAAGTGCTACTGGGGTGAAGCTGCATTGACGGCCACTTTTATTCTAAATAGAGTGCCTCATGCAACTTCAGACATTACTTCTCATGAACTCTGGTTCAAGGTCAGACCTAACTTGAATGTCATTCGAGTGTGGGATGTCTGGCATATGTCAAGCTTCCAGATCTGAAGATTCAGAAGCTTGGGAAAAGGACTACTAAGACGATCTTCTTGGGGTATGCCGAGAAGAGTGATGCTCGGAGATTTCTTGATATTGAGTCAAATCATATCATTGAATCTCGCGACGCAGAATATTTTGAAGACAAATTTGCAAGGCACAAGAATATTGTTCTTGCGGATGTACCGGAGAACAATGAGGGTGCACAGCAAACTGAAGTCTTCAATAAAGATGTGGTCCAAGAAGATGTTGTTGAAACAACGATTGAACCAGAACAAGCTGAGCCGTCAGCTAAGCGTGTGAGGAGGCCGAAGGACTTCGGAAGTGACTTTTTCACCTATCATGTGAAAGCAGATCCGCTTACATATGATGAGGCGATGAAGACCAGAGATATAGTTTTCTGGAAGGAGGCGATTGACAATGAAATTGATTCCATCACCTCAAATAACACTTGGGTGTTGGTTGATCTTTCTGAAGGAGCTAAACCCATCGGATGCAAATGGATCTTCAAGAAGAAGATGAAAGCAGACGGAACTATTGATAAGTTCAAGGCTAGGTTGGTAGCCAAGGGGTTTTCTCAGAAGCAGGGGATTGACTATTTTGACACGTATGCTCCAGTTGCCCGGATGACCACTATCAGGATGTTGATTGCTCTTGCAGTAATACATAAGATGGTGATACATCAGATGGATGTGAATACGACTTTCCTAAATGGCGAGCTGACCGAAGAGATTTACATGCAACAGCCAGAGGGATTTGTCGTCAAGGGTCTTGAAGACAAAGTTTGCAAGTTGGTAAAATCTTTGTACGGTCTTAAACAGGCTCCCAAGATGTGGCATGAGAAATTTGACAAGGTTATAAGGTCAAATGGCTACATGGTCAGCGAGACGGACAAGTGTGTTTACACCAAGTTCGTTGATGGAAGAGGTGTAATCGTTTGTTTGTACGTGGATGACATGCTCATCCTAGGTACGGATATGAGCTGTGTCACAGAGACAAAGAGGTTCATCTCGAGCAAGTTCAGTATGAAGGACTTGGGGGAAGCTGATGTGATCTTAGGGATCAAGATCATCCGAACAGACACTGGACTAGCGCTGTCACAGTCTCATTATATTGAGAAAATGATCACTCGTTATGGGTATCAGGATCTTCCAGGGATTGATACGCCGTACAGGTGTGATCTGAAGCTGAAGCCTAATTCAGGGGAAAGCGTCAGGCAGCTGGCGTATGCAAGCGTAATCGGAAGTTTGATGTATGCTACCACTGCCACAAGGCCTGACATAGCTTTCGCTGTTGGAATGCTGAGTCATTTTATGAGCAACCCAGGTGTTGAACACTGGAAAGCTGTGAAACGGGTTATGAGATATCTCAAGAAGACTCAGACATATGCACTGTACTACAGCGGAGATCCGCAGGTAGTGGAAGGCTTCAGTGATGCCAGCTGGTGCTCAGATTTGGAGAGCGAGAGGTCCACAGGTGGATATATTTTCACAATGGGTGGAGCTGCTATATCGTGGAAATCGAAGAAGTAGACTATGCTCTCGCGGTCATCCATGGAATCTGAGTTCTTTGCACTTGATACTGCAGTCGAGGAAGCAGAATGGCTTTGGGAGCTCATGTATGATCTTTCAGTGGTTGGGGCACAAATACCGGCAATACCGATATACTGCGACAACCAGGCGACTGCGGCGGTGGCATCAAATGACCTTTTCAACGGAAAGAAGAGGACTGTGCGGTTAAAGCACAGGGCAGTACACGATCTTATTAAGAGAGGTGTAATTGCAGTGATTGATGTTCGGAGTCAGGAAAATCTGACGGATCCGTTCACCAAGGGCCTCAAGCGCCAGCTGGTCGATGACTCAACATGTAAAATGGGCTTGAAGGCATTCTGATATTAGTTATTGTATTCCTACCATAAAGTTTTATGCTATTAGTTCAAAGATTTATCTACTAGGCATCTAGCTTTTGGTTCAAGGGAGGACCATTAACTGGAAGAGTATCAGGAACGGTGGGTACATGTTCTAATGGGCATGGAGAGGTTACGGACCTACAACTACTGTTGTCTACTGTTGTTTTCTGCGGAAAACGGTTCCTGTGGGAAGGTTGGCTTAATTGCCTTAATGAGTTCTCAGGCAGTGTGAATGCCTGGTGTGCTTTACAGGAAGCACGGTAGAGCAGCACTACAAGGAGTGAAACTCCATGCTACAGTGGGGTGACTCCACAATGAGGTTCCTATATGTGGGGTGCTGCCCAGGAATAAGATAAAGCCTCGACTTAGCAGGCCAAGTCACAGCGGCGTAGCACCGCAAATAGACAGTTAGCCTAATGCTGTATGTTAAAAATAAAGAGGGGTGTAGTCAGCACTACAAAGAGGAGGAGTTCCTCATGTTACAGTGGCACGACACCACCATGAGGTACCCGGTTAGGGATAAAGCCTCGGCCTTGCAAGCCATGTCGTTGTGGCGTAACACCGCAAGGGAGCTTAAGGCTTCATGCTGGGAAGTTTGGCACTACAAAGAGGCAGTTGCCTCATGCTACAGTAGTATGACACTACGATGAGGTTCCCGGTACGGGGTAAGGCCTCGGCTTTAAGCCATGTCATAGCGGCGTAGCACCGCAAGGGAAGCGCAAAGCGCTTCATGCCATGTCTCTTTATAATGAACTCATCTATAGTGTATGGACAGAGATATCAGGCCGTCTCTTGAGGGTAAACTTGTAGACGCCCAAAATTATACACTGAAATCAGGCTGGCACAGGGCCTTTAATGTGTAGCCAGAAGCACATGTAACTACATTATGTGAGTGGAAAGAATTTCAGCTATGATGCAGAATTCAAGGCTTAGTCCATTCTTGTATTATAGTTTGATTTTTGACCCATGCGGGAAGATTCAAGTCGTCAGCGACATCTCTCCTAATGCATGATGGACAGTTACTGTGGGGAACACTTATATCCATATATAGAGATATGTGGGGGATTGTTGGGTTTTTGGTTTTTCCTTTAGAAAGGTTTAGTCCCACATCGAAAAAAACAAATGGTTTGTATCTCTATATATTAGCTTTGCTATTATTGGAGATGCACATGTGGTGTGGAGGTGCACATGGGATTGCCATGTGGGGTTATTTTTCTAATGGGAAAAAGGCTAAAATTAACAATGAAAGCATTCATGCTTTTTGCTCTTGGAAAATTTATTTTCATAGGAGCTAAGCCCCGTAGGGGCTTAGCGACTCGGACTCGGACTCGGACTCGGACTCGGGCTCGGACTCGGGCTCGGGCTCAAGGGCTCATGAGGCGTAATGTGGCGTTTTGTTGGCGCACTTTGCACTTAGCACGTCAGTATCGTTGCTAGACGCATAGTGCGCTTAAGTTGCGCTCATTGCGCGAGCCACTTGTGCGACCACGTTGCGCGGCCCGTTACGCGAGCCCAGTTACGCTGGCCCAGTTACGCAGCCCAGTACGCAACCTAGTACGCCCAGTACGCGCAGTGTGCGCAGCGTACGCAGCGTGCGCAGCGTACGCAGCGTGCGCAGTGTGCGCAGCGTACGCAGCGTGCGTAGAGTGCGTAAGGTGCGTAGGGTGCGTAAAGGGGCTGTGTGCGTAAAGTGCAAATTACGCTGGTGGCACAACTTCCAGCAGAACGTGTCCTTGCATGTTCTGAGCGGTTGCTCCATGTTCGGGGTGGTTACTACCACTTTCCTAACATTGTGCTAACCGGGCAGTTGTTGCAGGGGCTTATATAAGGCCTCCTCCTTCTCTCTCACAGGTTACAGAACTAATACACAAGTAGTAGACAGAAAGTTTACAAGTGCTTAGAGGCTGTAAGAGAGAAGAGAGGAATTGTACCAGCGTTGCGTTTTGCACAGGAGTTCAAGTTCATCCGAGGAGTCAGAAGAGCAGAGTGTTCCAAGTTCTCCGACGAACTTGCTGGTTCCTGGAAGCTATTCGTGTGGGACGAATAAAGCTTTGAGCAACGGTGATCATTCACCCCAGCAGGAGTTATTCCATCTTTCGCCAGTCATCTTCTTTGTTGGTATTATCAGGATTCTATTAGCGCACCTTCGGTGAAGTGTTTGCGTTGATATTATCAGGATTCTATTAGCGCACCTTAGGTGAAGTGTTTGCGTTGATATTATCAGAATTCTATTTGTGCACCTTCTGTGAAGAGTAGTACTAGTAGAATTTATTTTACGTATCTTCTGTGAAGAGTTACGTTCTGTGCACCTTCTGTGAAGTGTAGCACTAATTGAAATTTCTCTTACGTACATTCTGTGAAGTGTTACATAATAACGATTGTTTGTACAATTGTTACGAAATTTCAGTTTTCCATCGAAAAATTGTGCCCCGGCACTAACAATCCAAAACCTGAGTATCGCTCATACTAATACATGATTGGTAAAACTCACCAAACCTAGTCCCCTTTGTACAACTCTTACTTTATCATTTCTCAATAACCCAAAGCCAAAAATCCAATTTCTCATCATTTGTCAAGAACATCTCATATCAAATGGTTGGCTAGTTTATGTGGCTACTATGGGTGAGCAAATACCGACCGATACCGAAAAACCGACCGAATACCGATTAAAAATATTCCGAAAAATCGAACCGAAATTATGTACCGATACCGAATTGCCGAACCGACTATATTACGGTATAATGGTAATGGTAACGGTTTGAGTGTAATACCATACCGAAAATACCGAACCGAACCGATTCACACACACACACACACATTTTTTTTAATGTTGTTCATGATTAATTTCACACTACTCATTTTTATTTTTATCTTTGTTTTGGTTGGTTTCCTAGAACTTGAAATGGATTTTAGTGGACTTGAATTTATGTTAAGAATGCTAAGAATTGAGTTTTTGATCTTTTGAGCTTATGTTTTTGTGTTCTCATAGAATTTTGAAGTGAATTTTAGTTACTTAAACTTATACTAAAGATTAAATTTAGTGACCGTGTTTGATATTTTAAGCTCATTTTTAGGTGTTTGCGACTTGTTACATATTGTTCTAATAATTTTGATTATTGTTTGGTTGGTAGAGGCTTGGCTTTAAAATTAATGCTTCCAAAAAAGAAAAAAATATATATTATAGGTTAAGAGTTTCTACAATATTAAGTGTGTTACTTGATCAAATATTAATTGGTAAAATATCGATACCGAACAAAAATCGACCGAATACCGATTTAACCGAAACCGAAAAAATCGATTCTAAATGGTACGATATTGGTATTGATTTTTCAAATACCGATTTTAAAAAATACCAAAAAAATCAACCAAATACCGACCGATTATACCGACGCTCACCCCTAGTGGCTACCTCTTAATCTATCTATTAATATTAAAGGGAGGATTTATGAAATGCCCAAAAACTAAAAAAGTTTTATGTAAAACCCACCGCTAAAAAAACTTTCATCGCGTGCCCAGAATTAGAGAAACTTATCCAAAGCGGGTTCCAAATGATCATTTTGCCCTTCCTTTTAATTTATTGAAAACACCCATGAAACTGCTCTTAAAAAAACGTTTCGATACTTCATCTTCTTCCATTCGCTGCTCACTTTCGAATCTACGTTTTCTCCTCAAAAATCTTCAAAAACTCGTCGGAAAATTTTGGAAAGACCGGGACAAACGGTAAAAGTGCTAAAACGGAGGTCCAAACATCATTTTTTTGCGATTCTAAAATTTCGGAAGGCCGTCTAACGATGAAGCCGTTACTCCTCGACGATACGCTCATTTTGCGACAAACGGGACCTCGTTTCGACCTCCCAGTCAAAAGTTATGGCTCTCCAAAGTTTCAGCTGACCATAAAATGCAGGAGAATGGTCATTCTCCGTGTTAGAACACGAAAAATGTTAATTTCGCATGAAAAAATGTTAGTAACACGGAGAATGTCATTCTCCGTCTTAATTTACACGGAGAATGACATTCTCCGTGTTACTAACACGGAGAATGGCATTCTCCGTCTTAATTTACACGGAGAATGACCTTCTCCGTGTTACTAACACGGAGAATGACTATTCTCCGTCTTAATTTACACGGAGAATGCCATTCTCCGTGTAGTTAATCACGGAGAATGGTCATTCCAGTGTTAAAACACAGGAGAATGACCATTCTCCGTGTTAGAAACACGGAGAATGCCATTCTCCGTGTTAGATAAAACGGAGAATGTTATTCTCCGTGTTAAATAAAACGGAGAATAGCATTCTCCGTATAATTTAGCACGGAGAATGGTTATTTCAGTGTTAAAACGCAGGAGAATGGCATTCTCCGTTTTAAATAAAACGGAGAATGACGTTCTCCGTGTTAAATAAAACGGAGAATGGTCATTCTCCGTGTAATTTAGCACGGAGAATGGTCATTTCAGTGTTAAAACGCAGGAGAATGGCCATTCTTCGTGTTAGAAACACGGAGAATGTCATTCTCCGTTTTAAATAAAACGGAGAATGACATTCTCCGTTTTAAATAAAACGGAGAATGGCATTCTCCGTGTTAATTTACACGGAGAATGATCATTCTCCGTGTTAAATAAAACGGAGAATGGTCATTCTCCGTGTAATTTAGCACGGAGAATGGTCATTTCAGTGTTAAAACGCAGAGAATGGCCATTCTCCGTGTTAGAAACACGGAGAATGTCATTCTCCGTGTTAAATAAAACGGAGAATAACATTCTCCGTGTTAATTTACACGGAGAATGGTCATTTCCAGTGTTAAAACGTAGGAGAATGACCATTCTCCGTGTAATTTAGTTTTTTCAGGAATAAAGAGTTTCGTTCTTCTTTCAATGATAATTCTTATGGAAAAGAAGAAGAAAGATCTTCTCTCCACAATTGACGTCGATGAAGATGATGATGATGGTGATGATGATGACGAGCGATGATCTGAGTTCGACCGAAGAAAAGCACACCGAACTACGAACGATCTTTGCGATCTCTGCTGAAGATGAGAGCAATGGAATTCAGATTTTTCGTGAAGAAGAAGAAGACGAAAATCGCAATCCAGATCTGAGTTTTTTGAATTCAAATACATATAGATGACCAATTCGCGCGGAGGGGTAGTTTCGGTATTATAAAAATAGCAGTTTCCAGCGGATGGCATCTAAAAGGGAATCTTGGAATATTTAACGTGAAAATACTTAATTCTGGACATTTTATAAAACTCATCCAGCGGGTGGGCATTTCATAAAAGCCCATCCCGAAATTGGGTTTCTCAGCAATTTCCAGAATATTAAATACCACCAAATTAACTTGGAACAAGTTGCCATTATCCAAACCAAAAAAAAGCAGCAGCATTTGCACTTTCTTCCTTTGGCAATGGCAGATCATCTCCTTCCTCCCTCCTCTCTTTTCCTAGAGTTTTGCTTCTACACCCCTCCAAATGTTCATTTTTGCACATTTATTCGCTACTCTAGAGAGAGAGAGAGAGAGAGAGGAGAGAGAGAGAGAGAGAGGTACAATTTTCACACATACCCCCTCTTCAATCTTCCTTCTTCTCTTTTATGTTACTCCTGCTGCTCTTTCCAGAAAGGGAAATTTTCTGTTCATTTTTGTCAAAATTTATGAGTTCCATTTCTGTGTGGGTGAACGGAGCTTTTCCTTCAAGAAAAATCTTGGTTTAGTTTTGCCAAAACCGAACGAAAAGCAAATCCCCAAACAGTACATAGTGCATCTCGATCCCTCCATGCCTACGAAGCACGGACACATGAAAACCGGTGCCAAGTCGAGTCGTGTCGTGTCGTCTCGTGTTGTATCTGATGCACATTGGACACAGTACTAACCCTGCAAAATATACTGGGGCCACTCCTCCAGATTTGGTGCCCTGTCTATACAAGCACCGTTGGTTGCGCGAGTTCATGTGTGATTTATCTATCATATTTGATAGGCGATGGGTGGGTTGGCAACTGTCACGGGTGGTTTTCGTCTTAGAAGACGAGGTTACTGTTCTCTCTTTAGTCTGATGATTCTGGTACCGTCGGTTGATATAAACTATTTTGCGTTTAGGTCTACATATTGTCCACGAGTGTTTAGGTCTCATCACGATGGTTGACTTCGGGTGACGGTTAGATCTCGTTTGGGTTGACTGTTAAATCTTGTACGGTCAGCCCAAGTCAACCGTCAGTACGAGACCCAAATCCTCTTCTAGACAATATGGAGACCGAAATGTATATTTTTGAATATTATACGAGACCCTACAACTAAATAACCCAATTATTTTTGTTTATCGTTAGAGCCGAATGGAAGAACAGGATTCGGATAGCAGACCCCAAACATTTGCTATAGGGGGGGCATGGTGGGGGTGGTTGGTTCGATACTTAAATATATCTTGTAGCATATGTCCCTTTACTTAAGAAGCGAAACAAGCGATGGTGATATGCCCTTTGGTTTATGTTGTCGGTACTGTTTGTTCATACTACCGATTTCTATTTCTTTCTTGTGCGGTTCTGTTTTGATAGGGACTGGCGAGGCAGTCATTGCAGCCATCCTATCAATATGCATGGGAGAAAGAGATGTATCTATGCATGTATGTTATGTATTACTTGTGTGTGTGCGTGTTTGCGCTCGCACGTGTGTGTGTGCCCGTGCCCGTGCCCGTGCATGTGTTTTTGCGCCCGCGTGCGTGGAGCTTACAATTTGCCTAGCAGCTCATATGGCTGATTAAAGGGCAGGTCTGAGCTTGCTCATAACCCCGTTAACCTTTGAGGGTGAGTTTGAGAAATAGAGTTTTGAAAATAAAACTGGGGGCTGCAGGAGTTCGGTATTGACTTTTGGTTGTGGTGCTAATGGTGGTGAATCACTGGTTTTCTGGACTGACTGCCTGTTCGGTCCAGGTATGACAAGTATGATGGCGATCTATGTTGTAGTTTCATGATACATATCATGTGTATGGGTTTGCTTGATTATCTTGTCGTGTATCTATATATCCAATTGGCAAATGCATTGGAAAATTAAAATAACATATAAGGATAAATTGAACACATTAAGAAGCGATGAAGAGAATCATTAAGCATCTAAGTGGCTATCATCTAAAACACAATTTAGAAAACCAGTCTTGACAGCCATAAATTCATCTATTCAACACCATAAGGTCTATAAGAGAAACAATAGTCAATTGAACAACCAAAAAAAGAAGAAAAAGAAAAACAAAGTAGAAGAAAGCTCAATAAATAGACAAAGAAATAGAAAATGGAAGAAAGTTGAAAGAACAGAAAAATAAAATAATGTATCGTATCGATATATCTTTTTGTATCAGAGGATAAACCATATCACATGATTTTTAGTTCCATCCGATACACCTATACGGTCCTTATTGAAAACCTTTTGAATCTTATCGTGTAATACTTATTGTGTATCATACAAGATTAACAACATAGGTGGTGATATATAGGTCCTAATGGTACTAGACACATTTTTTGTCACAGCCGTTTCTGAGGAAACCCCATTTACTACTCTGAGACCTAACATCTGTGGATATTTTATAGATAGAATGCCTGTATTGAGTTCTTATTAAATTATACTGTTCTTCAGCTCCTAGCTTTAGTTTGCCAATAAAGTTACTCATAGACATTATGTTAGACAGAATTGAAATAGAGAGGTAGTTGTTGAGCACATACCTGGAATATATTGCTTTGGAGATCGATGGCTTAGGTGGAGTATCAGTTGAAATGAGTCTAATATCTCAGATAATTTTATTGAGGGCTACTGCCTACTACTTATAGAGGGTCCAACCCCTCTTCATATTACATCTAACCGATGTGGGACTAAAGTCCCTTATTTACTCTCAACACTCCCCCTCAAGATGGGCGATAGATATTAATCATCCCCATCTTGTTACATAGCTTTGACAGACTTAATGAACTAAGACCCTTAGTCAGACAGTCTACCACTTGTTCTTCTGAGCGAACATAATCAATCTTCAGTATCCCTTGTTCCAGCTTTTCCTTGATGAAGAATCGATCGATCTCGATGTGCTTCGTTCTGTCGTGCTGAACCGGATTGTTCGCTATACTTATCGCAGCTTGACTATCGCTCAGAAGGCGCAATGGTGTCCCCTTGTCTAGCTTCAACTCTGTCAGCAGCGCCTTTACCCATAGCAATTCTGATACTCCTAGAGCCATTGCTCTGTATTCTGCTTCAGCTGTCGACCGTGCTACCACTGACTGTTTCTTGCTTCTCCATGAAACCAGGTTTCCTCCTACAAAAACACAGTACCCTGTGGTAGACCTTCTGTCATCTATGCAGCTTGCCCAGTCTGCATCGCAGTATCCCTCAACATCTGTGCATCCATTCTTCTTGAACCACAGTCCTTTTCCCGGCGTCCCTTTCAGATATCTTAGGATCTGAAATACTGCATCCATATGACCCGTTCTTGGATCATGCATATAGCGGCTTACAACACTTACTGCAAATGAGATATCAGGGCGAGTATGCCCTAGATAAATCAGTCTGCCTACTAGCCTTTGATACCTTTCGCGATCAACAGGCTTTCCTGCTTCTGCTCCCATCTTGCACTTCTGGTCAATTGGAGTGACTGCTGCTCGGCATCCCAGCATTCCTGTCTCCTTCAGCAGATCTAGTGCATATTTTCTTTGTGAGAGAACAATTCCTTGTTCACCATCACACACCTCGATACCCAAAAAGTATCTCATCTCTCCCAGGTCCTTCACCTCAAACTCTTTGGCGAGTTTCGTCTTCAGTTTAGTGATCTCAACTACATCGTCACCTGTGATCACTATATCATCTACATATACAGCAAGTATAGTAATGTGGCCCCTTGCATGCTGGAGGAAGACAGTATGATCTGCATTTGTCTGATGGTACCCCATGCCAGTGACAGCCCTTCTGAATCTGTCAAACCAGGCTCGAGGAGATTGTTTCAGCCCGTACAGCGACTTTTTCAGTTTGCACACTTTTCCATGTGACGTTCCTTCACCTGAATCTGACACAGAGTAGCACCCCGGAGGAGTCTCCATGTATACTTCTTCTTGTAGGTCTCCATGAAGAAATGCGTTCTTTACGTCTAACTGGTGTAGCTTCCACCCATAGTTTGCTGCAATGGAGACCAGTGTTCTTACGGTACTCATCTTCGCTACTGGGACAAAAGTCTCATCATAGTCGATACCATATGTCTGGGTATAGCCTTTTGCAACCAGTCTTGCCTTGTATCGTTCAACTTTTCCTTCTGGTGTCTCCTTCACTGTGTAAACCCATTTGCATCCCAAAGCTTTCTTCCCTTCAGGTAATGGCACCAGCTCCCATGTCTTATTTTTCTCTAGTGTCCCAAGTTCTTCCATCATTGCGGCTTTCCATCTTGGGTCCTTCTTTGCTTCCTGCCAATTCTTAGGTAAAGAAGTGGAGTCTAACGAAGTGAGGAATGTTTGATAAGTCGGAGAAATATTAGAATAAGATAGGTAGTTGGCGATATCATGTTCATAATCTTTATAACGAATAGGAGCCTTTTCCGCATTAATGCGAGAAGACCTCCTTAAGGGAGCAATGGGTAGTGGAGAAAGCATACCATCCGAATCGGAGAGATCCGCTTCCGAATCCGAGCGATCCGGTGCGGGAGTAACATCTTCAGGAGTCGGGGCAGTAGTAGACGAGGGACTTGGCACTATAGGCACATGGTACGGCACAGTACTGGACCTCTGCTGTCTTCTTCTGTAAACTTGGAGCTCCTTTTCCCTTGTCTGCTTCTCCCCCTGCGAAATGTACGTATTGTCTTCTTCATCCTCCGTATCAGTATCATTGATGCTTTCTCCCCCTTTCTGCCAGTTTGTCACGACAGGACAAGGTACCGATCCGACAACTACGTTTGTAGAACAGGAAAATCCTAAAAAGGGCAGTAAAGAGGGGGGGGGGGAGGTCGACGCTGGAAGGGGGGGGGGGCGACGCTGGAAGTGCGGGGGCGGATGCTGGAAGGGGGGGTCGACGCTGGAAGGGGGGGGGGCGGCGCTGGCGGATGCTGGAGGGCTGGGGCGGAGGCTGGAGGGCGGGGGGGGAGGGGCGGAGGCTGGAGGGGGGGGGAGCGGATGCTGAGGCTGGAGGGCGGGGCAGCGCTGGCGGATGCTGGAGGGCTGGGGCGGAGGGTGGAGGGCGGGGGCGGCACTGGTGGTGGAGAGGCAGCGGAGGGAGGGCAGAGGAAGCGGCTAGGGTTTGGAGTGGGGGGGCGACGCTGGTGGTGGAGAGGCAGCGGAGGGAGGGCAGAGGAAGCGGCTAGGGTTTGGCGGCTAGGGTTTAGAGGAGGGGATGGAGAACTCGGCTCTGATACCAAGTTGAAATGAGTCTAATATCTCAGATAATTTTATTGAGGGCTACTGCCTACTACTTATAGAGGGTCCAACCCCTCTTCATATTACATCTAACCGATGTGGGACTAAAGTCCCTTATTTACTCTCAACAGTATCGAAGGGGCATTAGAGCCATTTCCATAAAGGGATCTTCTTCAAGAGTAGATTAGTTATTTTATATTCAACATGCTCAAAGAACACGGATAAAAGACTGGTTGATTGATTCATGAAAGACTGAATCCAAAGTGAAAGAGTCGCTTATTTTGTTAAGTTTCCTAGATGACTGAACTCCTAGGATCCCATAGCTTAATGCCTTTTTGAGGATCCTTTATTCCTGCTCTAGGTCAAGGATTCAAGGTGGAAAGGAGAGAGAATCGTGGTGAACAATGCTAGTCTATATTCTGTAAATGTTGACCAAGAGTCCTAATAAATTTATCCTATTCTAGTCAAAATGTAGCCTCAACTTTCAATATTTTACAATTTAATCCTACACAAAAATGCAACATTAAAGTACTCTTTCCTCACCTCTCTCACTTTTGTAGACCATTATTGTTATAATCCCGGATCTTAACCTAACTCAATGTCTTAAAAACTCCAAAATGACATTGTGTTCTAGTTCTTTTTCTTATGCTTAATTTTTGTCTCCTTGTTTCTCAGAGTTTTAGTCATAGGTGATATTCTTCCCTTTGGATGTACAGATGAGGCAATGATGATTTTCTTGAAAATGTTCCAATGTCTCGGACTAGGTCTGATATCCTCAGATCAGTTCACAGCCTTAGTTCAGACTGACTTGTAGATGTTGCTATAATATATATTGATGGCGGGGCAACTTTGATTGCTCAGCTAACATGCTGGCAACCAGTTGCAGCCATTTGTCTTTGAAATTTAGAGAGCTTTTAATTTATTGATGTGAATAAAACATGAAAAGTCTTTGTACATTTATAGGGGCAAGTCATGACATCCTCCTTTTGCCCAGGCGATGTGGGACTAAAATGAGGTATACAATAATAGTTAATTGACAGTCTTGACTAGTGTGTGTGTGAGAGAGAGAGAGAGAGAGAGAGAGAGAGAGAGAGAGAGAGAGAGAGAGAGAGATGATTGGTAACACCTTGTCTGATGGATGAACAAACCTGAGCCTCCAGTTTTCATTCTGTCCATGTAATATTATATTATAGGTGTGGAGTTCTAGGGAAGTTCCAGAAGCAATCATTTTATCTTGTATTTCTTTTATGTCAGAAACTCTTCTAGCTTGGTATAATCCATCTAACATAATATTGTATATAGCAAGTGTTTTTTTGCAATCCCTTACAAGGCATCTCATCAAAAAGCTGTAGCTCTATCAACCTTTCCCCACATACAAAAGGCAATGATCAAGATGTTGTAAGTAACTGTATTTGGTTTATGACCTCGTGAAAGCATTAGCTCAAAAACTTTAAATGCTACTTGTTTTTTTTAATTAGGCAATCTTCCATTAAGGTACTGTATGTTACTACATTGGACTCCAAACCTCTTTGAATCGTCACATCTAATAATGTATAAACATTTTCAACCATTCCTTCTTTACACAACATCAATTATCGTGGTATGTCACAACATCAAGTTCAATCTCTTGATCCTTCATTTCCTCGAGCAATCTAGAAGTTACTTCCCATTTTCCTAATTTTAGAAGTCCCGAAATCAAAGTGGTATAAGTGATAATATTAGGAGAGAGACCTTGAGTTACCATTTGACAGAAGATATCTTCAGCTTCCACCACTTTTTCGATTTTGCACAGTCCATCAATCAGTGTTATAAGTGATAATATCAGGAGAGAGACCTTGAGTCACCATTTGACGGAAGAGGTCTTCAGCTTCCTCCACTTTTCTGATCATGCAAAGTCCATCTAATAAAATACTGGAAGTAAAATGTTCGGCTGCACTCCTTCTTGTTGCATTTTCTTGAACACATCCATAGCCTCTTCTACCTTCTGGTTCTTACTGTACCCATCAATCAAAATAGTGTAACTACGGACGTCGTGCCTTAGACCCTCACGAGACATAGAACTAAGTAACTCGTACCTGCCTTCGAGACAGTATCCATGCAGTAGAACATTATATGTGACTTGTGGGTTTCTCACCTCTTTCAACCATCAAATTGAGTAGCTTTTGCACTTCGATCGTTTTCCAAATTGAGTAGCTTATTTGTAACAAATCCAATGTATATATAACCAATCAATAAGGTAAGTTAAATGGAAACATCAAATTAAATCAATTGGATAAGTGCATTGCTGAATATAATAAAGCAGTAAGTTCAACCAAGAAATCTTACCAAGTAATTGTGGGGAATATTGAATAGTCCCATCAGATGACATGTCGAGATCAGATGGTATGCAATCCCTTTCAAGTGAAAAACTTTATATGAACTCCATTTTGGTGTTTACCCAGAAATTTTATGTATCAAGGATGATGTCGACGAGTCGATGTTAATCTCATTACTCTTTGCACAATGTTGAAAAAAATTAGGAAGCATTTTCATATAATGATGACAAAGTCCATCCTTTGAGAGTAGATCCACTATGGATGACGCAGTAGATGCCTCAAGGATAAATTTACTTTTATCCATTTCTGCAAGAAACCCCATAGCTCTGTTTACTTCACCATTCTCCAACAAGCCCTTAACAATAGCATTAAGCATAACAGAATCTGAAGAGTAACCATCTTTCTTCACGGACAAAAACAACTCATCAAATTCATCCAACAACCCTTCTTTGATAAGGCCTTTCATCATAATAGTGTATGTTACAACATCTGGTGACACTACGTCATTTGCAAGAATAGAGTTAAAGAGATCCTTTGCTGCATCAACCTTACCAACTTGAAACATTCCTTCAATTAAAATATTGAAGGTCCTAGCTTCCAGTTTTTCCTTCTGACATGATATGGTGTTGAACAGATTCATGGCCTCATCAACATGGTGATTTTTACAAAGTCCACGTAATATTATATGATAGGTGTGGAGTTCTAGGGAAGTTCCAGAAGCAATCATTTTATCTTGTATTTATTTTGCGTCAGCAACCCTTCCAGCTTGGTATAATCCTTCTAACATAATATTGTGTATAGCAAGTGTTTGTTGCAATCCCTTACAAGGCATCTCATCAAAAAGGTGTCTAGCTCTGTCAACCTTTCCATGCATACAAAAGCCATTGATCAAGATGCCGTAAGTAACTGTATTTGGTTTATGACCTCGTGAGAGCATTAGCTCAAAAACTTTAAATGCTTTACTTGTTTCTTGTATTAGGCAATATCCATCCATTAAGGTATTGTACGTTACTACATTGGGCTCCAAACCTCTTTGAATCATCACATCTAATAATTTATATACTTTTTTACCGTTCCTTCTTTACACAGAGCATCCATTATCGTGGTGAATGACACAACATTACGTTCAATCCCTTGATCCTTCATTTCCTCGAGCAATCTAAAAGTTACTTTCCATTTTCCTAATGTTAGAAGTCCCGAAATCAAAGTGGTATAAGTGATAATATTAGGAGAGAGACCTTGGGTTACCATTTGACGGAAGATATTCCATTTGAGCTTGATCTTATGTTTAAATGCATGATAAAAATATCATAATATGGTTCTTACAACTATTTTTGACGTACACGTGGGCAATGACAAACCATAGACTTAATTGAGAAGAAACTCTAAAAAGGTGTGCCACTTATTTGTAACCAATCCAATGTATATATAACCAATCAATAATGAAAGTTAAACGAAAATATCAAATTAAATCAATTGAATAAGAGCATTGCCGAATATAAGAAAGCAATAAGTTTAACCAAGAAGTCTTACCA